>JANBXA010000728.1:14916250-15597500 GCA_030556225.1 Cricetiscus sungorus | reverse complement strand
AAACGAAATCGGTTTGTGAAGCTGCAAGTTAAACATCTATTTCAAAAGGCAGCCACATGCTGCAGGAATTCCTTGTTTTTGCTAAACCATATGGGAACTGCTGGAGAGACTCAAGTAGGCTGAGTTGCATAGCAAGAGAGATTGCAATAGGGAATTGGCATCTTTTCTGTTCTCTCATTTGCATTCGGTATTTGTACTCTCCTTTATATACCCAGCACTAAAACTCTTCTTGCCCTCGTCTCCAGAGGATTTGAATTGTGATCATCACTTGTCTCTGTGTGTATGTATAGTAAAATATATTAGCATATACTCTAATATATAATATATATTGCATTGGTTACTTTTCTATTATTGTGATAAAACACCATGGCCAAGGCATTTACAAAAAAGAAGCATTTCATTGGACTTACAGATCTAGAAGTTTGGAATACAGGATGGTGGAGGGGAAAACATGTCATCAGACAGCTGAGAGCTCACATTTCCAGCCACAATCAGGATATGGAGAGAGGACATTAAGGATGGCAGAAGACTTGTGAAACCTCAAAGTCCACTCCCAGTAACATCCGCCTCCAAGCGAGGTCACATCCCCAGTCCTTCCCAAACAGTTCAACAACTAGGGACCAAGTATTCAAATATATGATCATATCATGTTCATATTCATTCAATATATTAATTATATGCATGTACATATTTTGAACATACAGTGGCAATGTGTGTTCTGCAGTTATACTTTTTCTTTTCCCCAATCTATTGTAACCTCTGGCAAAATCAATTGGTTAACAACTATAACTGATAATTCTTTGGTCATTATCAAATGTCTTGATAATTATACCTGAAAATTATCTTGATTACATAGCATCAAAAAATTTTTGCAGTTCATTTATATAATGTTTTTCTAAACACAGGAAATGAACTTAAGCCATCTGACTCTATTCACATGCTTTAGAAACAAGTTGCAGGAGCTGTAGGATATCTCAGAGGTTAAGAATCCTTTATCAGAGGATCTGAATCCCCGCACTCACATCTGGTGGCTCATACATGTCTGTAAGTCCAGCTCCAGGGAATCTAAAACTCCCATTCTGACCTCTGGAGGTATGCTCCCCATTACACACACTAGAATCATGTAAATGCATAGTAAATAAAAGGAAGTAATTAGTTCTAGATCTGAACACTTCATGTCAGCCTACGAATTCCACCTTTAATTTCTTTCAACCCAACATCCAGGCAACAAGACATCTGACCTGTTCATACAGGATATATTAAAAGATTAATTGTGAGTTTGTAATGCTAAAAAGGCAAGAACTAGATCTGCATCTTGTATGCCATGTTTACACAGACATACAGGCTCAGGTCCTCTTTAATTCTAGCACACAGACTAAGATGAGTAAATTTCAGACAGTCCTATGAGTCACCGTCTGAACGTGATTTATGGGATGCGAATTGCTCTCCTGGAGTGACTAATGCGAGGAGCCAAAGGAATCCAAATTCTGCTGCAGGGTCTCAGCTCAAACACTGGCTTGCAGATCCATCTCTGGCTGTTACCCTGATTGATGCTCATGTGCAATGTCTCTCCAAGTGATCTGGAGAGTAATTGCAGAACTATTTATTAGGTGTTCATACTTAAACAAGGAAAAAAATCTCAACTGTGTCCTCACTGGTAACTGTGCATAGATAATGTAACTTTAGGAACTTAGTATTGTGTAGAAGCAATATGTTAATATGTGGCCCTGCATCACATTTTGTGGAAACCATTGAATCTAGTGAATTTCTCTTAAAATCCTACCAAGATTTCTGTTCATGACATAAAAAGTATTGCTTTATCTCTCTGAGTATTTTTATAACTAAACAGAACTTGAATATACCTATATCATATGGAAAAGGGTAAACAGTGTATCACTTGAATAGATTATTATAATTTATATATGTATGCTATTTACCTACCATATGCAAGTTCCATTGTAACAAAAGAAAAATGTATAACTCACAAACCTAAAATTGAGATAACCTCTAATAAAGAATCACATATTAATTCAAATGAATACACACAAAGAACAAAAATAAACAATTACCACATAAGGAAAAAGGTTTGAATCAAAACCAAAACATTCATATCAAATGTAATTAGTCTAAACATGCCACTGAAAACAGAAACTGACAACAGGACAAGGAGACAGAATATTTACCAAAATTACAGAGAAAATGAAGGTTTGGGAAATTAGCAGACAGAGTAAATTTTGGAGGAGAAAATTTATCTGGAGATCAAGGGCCATGTATTAATGATGAAAGAGTCAAAATGAAAACTGCACAGAGTAGCCATCAACCCTAAACTTTTATACAGCTAATAACAATACTCCAAAGGGCATGAAGATAAAACTCATAGAACTGCAAGGGAAGTAGATAAATTCACAATTATAGCCAAAATTTATTTGATGTTTATTTATGCAGTCTCTCTCTCTCTCTCTCTCTCTCTCTCTCTCTCTCTCTCTCTCTCTCTCTCTCTCTCTCTGTGTGTGTGTGTGTGTGTGTGTGTGTGTGTGTGTGTGTGTGTGTGTGTGTGTGTCTGTGTTTCTCATGAGGCATGCATGGCAATCAGAAGACAGTCTTTGAAGTCAGATTTTTCAGGTGGAAAACACCTTCATCTGCTGAGCCACCTTGCTGGTCCCATAATCTAAATATTTAGACATTCTTTTCTCAACAATTGATACACTACACAGAAATCTGGAAGGACATAGAAGACATGCATAGTGAACTTGGCCCAAATAGTATCTATTAAAAAATGTGCCAAATATTGCACAATACTTTATGTAAATATCTGCATAGAAAATTTTACAAACCTACAAAAATAACTCTTGAAACTCTAAGTAAATTAGTAAAGTAAGTACAAGATCAGCATCAGAAATTAATGTCATTTGCATACAATAGAGGCTAAGAAAATTAAAATTAAAAAAGTATCACTTATAATGCTGTCAAAATATATAATCGGGGATACAACTAACATCATTAACAGAGATATGTAAAAGAAAACTACTGGATACTGCTCTGCTCCATTACAACATTTATATTTTTAAATAGTATCACATGCACACACACAAACACACACACACACACACACACACACACACACACACACGCACGCATGCATTTTGACACCACATACATAAAATTCTACCTTCTAAAATTTATTATCAGAGAAATCCCATCAGGATTTGGCTATGGATAGAGGTATGAGCAATTGAGGTGGGTACTTGAAAATATTTTTCAAATGAACATTGAAATACAGATAGATACCTATAGGTATATATTGGCCATGATGACACGATGACAGTTTCATGAGTATTGTAGCATTGAAATGCAGTTTAGTGCTTCTATAAAGTTTACCCATTAACATTGTTTCTAGAACCCTAAAACAGCAATGACAGCAAAACTGGTAGAAATTTATGACCCTCATAGTATATATTAAGAAAATAAGCAGCATGCTTGCCCCAGATGATGAATAAACTCCATTTCTGAAATGTGATTAAAGGCAGGTCCTGCCCATGGGCACTTACACAGCTTGCCTCTGTTTTGAAATGAGGTGGGTAGCTTTTCATCCAGTAAGCACACAAGAGTTCAAAAGGGAATTGGAGGATGTTGGTATAGCCAGCGGCTCCTCTGGTTTCTTAAGGCTCCTTATAATCAATAATAGATGAAATCAAGATGTTAGGCACCTGTCACTGAGTTCGATCTCAGCCAACTTGTGCATGGCATTCAGAGAAAGGGCTGTGTGGATGACTTAGGAAGGAGTCAGTAGAATACTATCCCATGGATCCATCTTCCCAGATCCTAGGAACCCAATCACTGGACTCAGACAATTTTTAGATATATTCCTCAAGTGGACACTGACCAGTTGTGTGTTCTCACTTAAATCCCCCCACCTCTCTGAATCTTGGCTTTCTCCTCTGTAAAAGTGAATAAAATATTATATCATTGAATTTCAGTTATTATGGTGGGTATGTCCATCTTTTGCTTGGGTTCATCAAAGTACATCATGCTGTAGTAATCCCCATTGTAAAACCTATCTACTGAAACTTCATCAACCAATAGTTGCCACCTGTTTCACTGTCTTCTCACAAATCAAACTCCTTCAAGTTGTCTACAAGTGTCTCTCTCTTCTCCTCCCACCATCTGCTATGTTCACTCCAACCAGGCTATTACCTTCCTGTAATCCCGTAATGCATTTCACCCTAGGTATATGTACCCTAAAACAAGATTATGGTTTTGACTTCATTTTATGAAATGACTCATGACCCAGGACTCTGCTTGAAGCCCAAGTCCCTCATATGGATATCCTCAAGAGAATAATCAAGAATATTCTGGGGAATTTTTATTAAACTTCAATAATTATTGAAGTTTAAAATTTAACCAGTTTCTCTCACGGTGCTTCTCAGAATCTTTAAGTCACAGCAAGTCACTGAGAGTGACAAGGTACACATGTAGCTCTTCCCAGAGTTTACTTGTGAGCAAGTTTTACAAGATTTCTGCAGTATACAGTTTGGGATTATTTAATGGGTTATTAGTGATAGTCCTGGAAGGTTGTTATAATTAACTAGAGCAATTGGACCATTTACTTAAGTTAATTCACTAGAAAATTAAAACCCTGGGCTTTTGTTGACTAGGTAATTGCCCAGAGAGAGAAAATGATATGAGTTCTTGCCTTGTTTTGTGTCTAAATCAAGTATAATACCTAACCATTTTCAATACCATGCCTACCATAGTCTTGTTATTTGTGTAATATGATTCTCTTTATAAAAATGCCGTACTGGTATATGTAAATTGTACATTGTGCTGGATTTCATGAAGAAAAAATTTTAAGGGTATCATATACTTCAATATTTTTATCCTCCTGCCATCTTTACCTTCTCCTCTCAGTTTTCTTCCCTCTTCTAATTTCTATTGATTGTGTGTGAGTGTGTAAATGTGTGTGTGTAAATGAGTTCTCTGTCCTTAAAAAATTATATATATATATATATATATATATATGTATGTATATATATGTGTGTGTGTGTATACATATACATATATATGCCTATATATAAATTTTATATAAATATATATAATCAATAATTCAGTGAAAACATGATATTTGTCTTTCTGTGCTTGGCCATCATTCTTCTTCTAGGAAGAACTTTCTAGAAAGGTGTTCTTCATTTAAATCAATGTTAGAAAGAGTAACATGTCCTGTGTTACTCATTGTGACTGGCTGTGATTTAAAGGTTCTAAGATTTTATGTGTTCTAATTTACCTTCTTTGGGAAACCCTCCTGTGTTCCCCCTCCCATAAAGTCCCTTACTCTACACTTAAGCTCTGTGGCTATATGGATTGTAGTATGCCTATTGAAGGCTTAAACCCTAACATCCACATATAAAAGGATACATACCATATTTGTCTTTTGGGATCTGGGTTAGCTCACTCAAGGTGATTTTTTTCTAGTCATATATATTTGCATGAAAATTTCATGATTCCATTTTTTAACAAATGAATAATACTCCATTGTGTAAAAGTACCACATCATCATTATCCAGTCATCTGTTGATAGACATCTAGGCTGCTTCCCATTCCAGCTATTATTAGTAGAGCAGCAATAAACTTGGTTGAGAAAGTGTCTCTGCAGGAGAATTTAGAGTCCTTTGGGTCTGTGCCCAAGAGTGATATAGCTGGATCTTGAGATAAATCTATTTCCAGCTTCTAAGGAACCACCACACCACAAAGATTTCCAGAGTGACTGCATACCACCAATAGATGAGTGTTCCCTTTACTCCATATCTTTGACAACATGAATCCTTGTGTCATTTCATTGTTTTATTGATCTTAGCTATTCTGACTGATAAAAAAATAAAATCTCATAGTCATTTTGTTTGTATTCCCCTAATGGCTAAGGATGCTGAACATGTTATTAGTTGTTTCTCAGACACTGTGTTTCATCTTTTGATAACTCTATGTTTAGTTCTGTACTCAATTCTTAAATTGGGTTTTTTTCTTGATGTCCAGGCTTTTTTTTAGTTCTTTACATAGTTTAGATAACCCTATATCAACTGTAAAATTGGCAAAGCTCTTTTCCCGTTGTGTAGGCTGCCATTTTGTATGAATGACAATGCCTTTTGCCATGCAGAAGCTTTTCAGTTTCAATGGAGTCCCATTCATTAATTGCTGCTCTTTGTGGTAATATCTTGTTTATACTCTAACAAATAAAGCTTGTCTAAAGATTAGAAGCTAGAGCTAGCCACTCGCTAACCTTAGTGTTCTAGAGGTCTGTATAGACAGGAAGTAAGATGGTTGGGCAGAGAGAGGAATATAGGTGAGAGGAGAGAGGAACTCAGTCTCTTTTCAGCTGAGAAGTTGAGACAAGGTGTGGCTGTGGCTTTCTCCTTTATCTCTCATTAAATGCCCGTTCAGCATTTAACCCTATATCTGACACCAGGCTTTTATTATTAAGACCTATTAGAACTGTGCTACATTTCTTAGTGCCTGTGCTATGCATATCCTGCTCAGAATGTCTTATCCTGTGCAAGTGAGTTCAGGATTCCCAACTTTCTTTCCTATAGATTCAGAGTATCTTCCAGTCTTGTGTTGGTCTATTTGGAATTGAGTCTTGTGTGGGGTGATAAGTATGGATCTATTTGACTTTTATGTGTAGTCATTAAATTCAGTCAGCACCATTTGTTGAAAATGTTGTCATTTTTCCCTCCATGTGTATTTTTGACTTCTTTATGAAAAAACAGGTGTCTATAGGTGTGCAGATTTATGTTTGTGTCTTCAATTTGATTCCCTTGATCAAAGTTTCTGGGTTTTTTTATGCCAATATTAGGCAGTTTGTATTACTATAGGCCTGTAATACAACTTGAAATCAGGGATGATGATACCTCTAGCAGTTCTTATTTATTTTTCATGATTGTTTTAGCTATCCTGTGTTTTTTGTGTTTACATATGAAGCTGAAAATTGTCCTTTAAATTCTGTGAAGAATTATGTTGGTAGTTTGATGAGGATTGCATTGAATCTATAGATTGCTTTCTGTATGATGGCATTTTCACTATATTAATCCTAAAGATCCACAAGCATGAAAGATTTATTATTCTGATGTCTTTAATTTCTTTCTTCAAAAGCTCAAAGTTTTTATATCATACATATCTTTCACTTGTTTGTTTACAATTATCACAATGTATTTTTGAGATTATTGTGAATAATACTTTTCAAAATATTATTAGGTATTATTTCCCATATTTCTTTCTCAGTCTATTTTTCATTTGTATATAGGAAGGAGACTTAGTTCTGTGAATTAATTTTGAATCCTGTTACTTTGCTGAAAGTGTTTATCAATTGTAGAAGTTTCTGCTTGGACTTTTAGGACCTTTTATGTATAAAATCATACCACCTTCAGTAAAGGTAATTTGGCTTCTTTCAAGAGGTAGTACAATGAAGAAACAGGTTAAAATCTGAACCTTATTTAGTCATTCCCCAGAACATTTTTCTTATCCTGGAAATAACTGAGGAGCTTGGGGCCCAAGTCCTGAAAATGACCTAATTTCATTCTTCCTCATGGTTCAATGAAATTGCATTGTATACATGTCATGCTTTGTCATCCATTTGTCTGTTGATGGGCATTTAAGCTCACTCCATAATATGCCTCAATGAACACAGGTGTGCATGTTTCTCTGCTATGTGCTGACTCAGAGTCTTTTGTATGTTTACAGGGAAATGGTGTATATCTGTGACAAATGGTAGCTATGTTTTTGATTGTTTGTTTTGAGAAACCTCATATGCATTTTCTATAGCAGCTGGATCAGTTAATATTCCTGCCCCCACAGTGTGCAAGGGTTAATATCCAGAATATACAAATAATTTTTAAAATATAAAAACCTTCCACAAGTATTACAAAGTAAAGCTCCATAGAATCTTTTGTGCAAGGTGAGTAGAACAGAGAAAAATATGCAAGGGAACAGAGAATAAACAGACTTCTAAAAGCAAATAGCATGAGATGAGTCTTCACACCTGACTGTATGAATACCTACAAAAAAGTGTTGAGCACCCGCAGAGTACATAAATGACCAAGCTGATGTGCAAAGCCCAAGACAAATGAGAAAAAGACACGACCTCTGATTAACAAAGTTAAATTCAGCGAATAATGGTGTCCTTTGTGCACACTACTTCCTTGAATGTTTGAAAGGATATTGCATATGCAAATCTGAAAAAGATGCTTTGAAAACTAAACCACTACTGTAGAAAAAAGACTCGCAAATTAAACACTTCATCTGGAAAAGAGCAAACATCAAAACTTCACACAAAGCAAAGATCGCTCTCCACAGCACAAAGAGGAAGAGTGAGCGTGGGGGAAATGACAAGAAAGATAGAAAATTGTTTCAAATGGCTCATCCTTCCACTAACAGGAGTTCTAGAAAGAACAAAGACAATGGGGAAATGAAGGTTGGAAAATTTGTAAGACTGAAATGAGACATGAATAGTCAGATTGGAAAAGACCAATTAAGCAGGAGAATAAGTCGTTCATTGATACAGTCTTGTCACAGTTCAGAGAATGAGAAGATCCTAAAAAACAAAGTTGTCATAGTTAAAGCAGGGTAGCCACAAGGATTTAAGGTCTTCTTGCTATCAGCTTTGCCATCATCATCACCAGCAAAAAAAAAAAAAAAAAAAAAAAGCTTCCTTAATATTCTCAATGAAAATAATCATTTGCAACATAAAAGTTTACACCAACAGCAACATTTATGGTGAAATAAAGATGTTTTCAGCTGAACAGGGATGTAGAAAGATGATCTCCCTCCACTCATCCTAAGAAACTGTGTAGAACCTGCAGATAGACACACACACACACAAGCACACTCACAAACATACATACATGTAAATGAAATGCACATATAGATATACACATGAACACAAAAGTACATGTACTCATACATATATACATAAGTTTCACAAAGTCTCACATATATGCATATATGCACACACATGCATACACACATATACATATGCACATATACTCAAAAACACATGCATATACACATGGACACACAAATATACCCATACATGGTTTGCATGCATGCACATACATAGAAAACACCCATATTTACACAAATACATGCACATAGATGCACACAAATGCATACATGTGCATGCATGCACATACACATTCATACAGAATGCATTCATACAGAAACACAAGCATGTTATTATACAAAAAAATGAATATAGTTTATGAACTTACTGATAGGCAACAAGAAGACATTCACCTATATAGAATCAAGAAGAACCAGACGGTCATGTTAAGAATTGAGCCTAAGGAGGAATGGATGATTTCAGTAGAGAGAAGAGATGAAAGACAGTGATTCTTTGTGCTTTGGTAAATAAGCCATGTGATTGCATTTCTTAAGGAAAGGTCAGTCTGGATTTCTGGAAGAGAATACATTGCTCAGACACAGAGCCAACAAAACAGATGACATTTTTTTTTAAATGATGAGAGGACAAAACAATGCCTTTGATCTTGATCAGTATGTTCTGTGACTGGTGCCAGGGTCATAAATTGAATTCTTTGAGAAGAAAACTAAATGCAAACATCTTAATTAGCTTTCCTTGAGCAAAATTTGCATAGTTCTAATAGCATAAATGGCATTTATTGATTTGTAATGGTTAAAATCTGCCAATAGACAAACCACATATGATGAACATAGTCATAAACTAGGCTTCATATTGCTATCAACAAAAGGAGAGTGACTAACAGAAGATGGCAACGTAGCAGAGTGGTGGAATACATATGGTCAGAGCTGTGCCCCAAGTCTGCAGAAATATGTTTATAGAGTGATCAGAATAACTAGAGACAGAAAAACAAGATTATGTACCTCTGGGGACCAGGGAGAAGGGAGGAGCTACTGCTTTTCATGAGCCTTACATAATTCCTGTTTATGGTTGTTTTTGTTTCTCAGGGATTCCATAATAAACTACCACAAGCTGTGAGGTTTTAAACAGCAGACATACACAAGGTTCTGCACAGTAGATGCTGAAATCCAGACCTTAGAAGCTGAATTTTTATTTTAGAAATGTTAATAGAGGCTAGATCACGCATCTCCTCTGGGTTCATGTCGATTGGTTGTTTAAAATCATTGGTATTTTTTGGCTTGTCTCTGTAACACTTCAATATTTCCTTTATTTCTTATGCTGTCCCTAGTATTGTAATGTGTGTTTGTGTTTGTGTGTGTGTGTGTGTGTGTGTGTGTGTGTGTGTGTGTGTGAACATACACTTGCATAAGCATGTACACACCTCACTTTTTCTCTTTATTTAGAATATCAATTGCATAGAATTTAGGATCATGCACTACGATTTCATCTTAAGTGATTTCTGTCCAGTTAGAGGACTCATTGGTAAAGGAACTTGCTGCAGTGCCTGACAACCTAGTTTGATTGCCAGGATCCATATGGTAGAGGCAGGCAACTGATTCCCCAAACTTTTAACCTTATCTTCACCCACATGTATCTCCTCCCTCCTCCAATAAATACATAGATGTGATTTCATGACTTAACTATAGTTTTGACAGGTTTTTCTACCACATAAAGTCAGCTTCTGAGATTCTTGGCAGTAGTTCTCAATCTGTACCTTGTAATCTCTTTGTGGGTCAAACGGCCCCTTCACCAGGGTCACCTAAGACCATTGGAAAACACAGACATTTCCATTATGATTCATGAAAATAACAAAACTACAGTTATGAAGTAACAACAAAGATAATTTTATGGTTGGGAATCATCCCAACATGAGGAACTGTATTAAATGGTCACAGCATTAGGAAAGTTGAGAAACACTATTCTGGGTAGATACATATTTATGTATTTGTGTGTTGTGAGGGTGCTTGTTCCATCTTCTATTCTAACAGCATGCCACCATTATCATATACAAATATGAGATGATATGAATATTTATATTTGGAAATGCTTTCTTAAAAGATTTTATTTTAATTTATGTGTATATTTGTTTGTGAGGGGACACATTCTTGTGAGTGCACAGGTGCCCACAGAGGTGGCTGGATTTCCCACAACTGGAGACACAGGCCATCATGAGCTACCTGATGTGGGTTCTGGGAACTGAACTCAGGTCTGCAAGAGCAGCACCTGATCTTAATCATTGAACCAACTTCCCTAGCCCAGAGAAGGCTTACCTTGTGCTTTATAAGTGGTTTCCCAAATGTGTTTGAGAAGCACATATGTTCACTGGAAATTCATTTAACTATCTTAGAATAACCATAGGAGACCAAAGACTGATAAAGGAAATAGCCAGATACGTAGGCTTTGTGCCTTTGTTTTAACTATTCTGCAAAGTATGGTCTACTGTGTAGTTGAAAAAAATTCTCATGTAAAGATTGATGCCATTCATTAATTTAACATCAAAAAGTTTCTCTGTATTTATAATATGGTATGGTATGCTTCCTTTTATTGACTAATTAAGAAATATATGGTTCATTTTATCTCCCATTCTGCCTTTGCTGGCAAAAAAAAAGTGTCCTGTTATACTTCATAACAAATTATAGATTCAATAACTGTGCATTTGTTGGAAAACTATCTACCATCACCTCTTAATGTAAATGTTTTTTGATAATGCTCCTTTTTTCATCTATTAGGATTTAATGGCACAAACCCAGTGTGTTAAAGTAGGTAGAAGTTGATCAAGAGACAGGGTGAGTGGTAGAGCCTTCATGGTGATAGGAATGGAGGTGACAGGTTTAAAGAGCCTATCAGGGGCTCTGTTTGAATGATTTTGTTAATGAATAGAAGAGCAAGTGGAAGCTTGTGATAACAGAGGGGCAACAGGAGTTGGTCCACAAAGAAAGTGGGTACAATTTCCTGCCAAGAGGTTTGTAAGAATATGGGAAGGTGTGAGAGCAAGAGCATTAGACAGATGAAAGACAATGTATGAAGGTATAAACATGTGAGAGCCTTTGAGAGAAGGAGATAATTTCCTCTGAGTCATGGAGAGGTGATTCTCTGATGGTGACAATAAGAGATGGACAGGGAGAGAGAGCCATAGGCAGTCACCAGAAGAAGGATAATGGTGGTGGGTTGAAAGGACAGAGGAATGTCTTTAGAAAACAGCCTTCAAATAAATCTTCCCAGAATTCCTCCTGAGGAGTCTTGGACCCACCCCTGATCTGATTGTTTACAAACCTTTAAGGGTGATGGAAATTTCACATTACATGATTTGTTCAGCATAAAGCATGGAGGGCCTGTCTCGTTAGGAGCATAAATTCATAGCTGCTGTGAAGCTTTATTAGCTCTCTGATCCAGAGAGGGCTTCAGAGAAGTGTGGCTTGGTATAAGCCCAGGACTCTACAGGGAAGAGCAAGAGCTCTGGGAGAGGAGCATTAGCAGCCTCAGTACCTGAGAGTTGAGTGGGTACAAGGGACTGGTTTGGGGAGGACATCAAGGAGGCAAAAGGAGCTGGGTATTTCAGGGTATTGTATGTTATGGTCAAGTTTGATTTCTTTCCCAGGATATGTTTGCTTCTCATAGAACTTGCGTATGTGCTGTGACATAGATGTGGTTTTCCCCTTCTAAAAGTCAAGTGGAAATTGAATCTTCACAGCATCAGTTCTAAGAGATATCTTTAGATCATGGTGGATCCAACTCTGAGGGACTAATGTCATCCTCACAAGAGTAGGTTGGAGACAGAAGGCAGATGTTCTGAAGAAGGCAGATGTTACTAAGCAAGGCTGTCTCCCCTCTTACTTTCTTTTTTGCGTGTGTGGTCACTCACTCCTTGTGCACTTGTGTGTATATTCTACTTCTTTAGTCAGAAGATGCAGCATGAGGCCCTCACCAGAAACCAAATAGACACTGTCTCCATGAACTTGAATTTCCCCACCTCCAAAACCACAAGTGCAATGTAAACTGTTTTTCTTATAAAGTACCTACCACCAGGTATTTTATTAAAGAAATGCAAAACACACTAATGTTTCATTAAAAAGACTGTAGCATCTCAGTGGCAATTTTCTTTATATTCTAGGCTGCTGCTTTTTCTTCTCCTCCTCCTTCTATCACCCTCACTTATACCATCTTCAAATCCAAGAAGCTGTTCTCCCTCCCTCCCTCCCTCCCTCCCTCCCTCCCTCCCTCCCGCCCTCCCTCTCTCTCTCTCTCTCTCTCTCTCTCTCTCTCTCTCTCTCTCTCTCTCTCTGTGTGTATTTTAATACACCCAGTGGTTCTTGACCCCAAATTGCATTTGAGTCATGCACATGTTTTCTGATGAGCAATTTCCTAAAGATCCACAAGGAAAATATGTTTGCTACAACCTTAAATTTGAAACTTCAAATCATATGAATGGCAGAAAATGTTTAGAGGAAATGCCTGGAGTTTGTAGTATATGTGTGAAATAAGAATTTTATTTACATAGTATGACCCTAAATTAAAATAATAAACAATGTGATTCTTCCTTCCTTTTATTCTCCTCTTCCTCATTCCCTCCCACACTTCCTCTCTTTCTTCCTCCCTTCCCCTTTTACTTATTTCTTTCATTGGGCCTTGTGCATATAGGCAAGTGCTCTACCATTAAGCTACATCCTCATACTGAAACATATATTTTATTGTATCATGTTAGAAGATTATATACTTTCAGTGATTGTTTTTATTGTTTATTAAAATCATTTTTAAAGCTTACAAATCTGTCCATATTTTATCCTAACTTTAGGGTTTTTATAATGACAAACTTTTCAAATGTGTGTTCCAGTATGCTTTTCCATCTGCAATACCTTTCCCACACATACGATTAGTACATTTTCATATTTCTAATAACTTATGTAAATCAAATAAAAATATTTCCAGTTGACCTAAGGACTCTTTGAGAACTTCTTTTAGCTTGTATTAAGCTTGGAGTAAAATCCTTCAAATATTCAAACAATATAATTACAGGTATGGAGTCTGAGAACTGGAGCTAATTTGTTTTGTTTTAAGCAGTTATGTATGTTTTGTTGTTTGTGTGTATACTGTTTCGGGATTGACTTAACTGATTGGACAACCAACAAGAGAGTTCAACCCTAGGAGAGGCTATTTCTCATTCTCCCAGCATTCAGTAGCTGCCTGTAGCTCTTTGGCTATGGAAAGGACTCTATGTTATTCTGGTCTTTACAATATAAATATACTCAACAGATTCAGTTTAAGTGTGTGTGTGTGTACATGCAGGTATGTGTATGCACATGCATACAACATGTGTGCATGTGTAACAAATATAATCAACTATCAAATTGAAGGATTGGGAATGGGAGGAATTTGAGGGAGCATAACTGGGAGGGCCTGGAGAAAGGAAAGGGAGGGGAAGTGATAGAATTCCATTTCAATTAAAGACATTTTCTAAAAGAAAAGACATAAAAATGGGAAAAAACGAGTTTTTAATTTTTTATTTTATAATACATATGCGTTGGTAGCATATGCATGCAGGAGCCTACAGAGGCCAGAAGAGGGCTGCAAAGTCACTGGAATTGGAGTGACAGATTGTTGTGGAGCCCCATGTGGTGCTGGGAATCAAACTGATCAGCTGTAAGAGCAGTCAGTGCTTTCAACCACTAAACCATTTCTCCAGACTCTACTGTCTTTCGTTTCTGATACAATTTTAGTCAATTACAAGCTCTTTATTTGCTTAGAACTAGATGGACATCTACAATAGCCTTAAGTGACTTCCAAGTTACACTGAAAAGAACAAATACTCATCACTAAGCTTTGGGAGTCAGCACCTTCAATGTGGACCACACAAGAGCCAATAAATATATACATTTTAATACTTCTACAACTGCCAGGACTAGGGGGATATGGTATAAGCTGCTTCTAAATGCCCATGGGGCTTCCCTGGAAAAACCACAATTGTATTTTTGTGTTTACGGTTGTTATAGTTATCTAGATTTTTATATCTGGCCATCTAAGGTGGCCACATAGGGTATTTAAGTGTTTTGTATAATTTACAAAATAATAATTTACAAGTGAGATTTTGTAGTGTGCTCTAAGAATTGAAATCTTGAAACATCCAGAGCACTGTGCTTATATGGCTATTGCACCATCAGAAATTTATATCTACACACTGAACAGGAAGGACTAAAATCCTCATAATCTAAGAAGGGTAAACTGTCCCTCAACAGCATCCCGGGATGGATTCCTCAGGCACCTTCAGATAACACTAAGCATTCTGTCTGCTTGCCCTTTAGATTGATGTCTGTGAACTGGATACCATGTTAACTCTAGGAGGTTTGCTTCTGAGTAGTGAGAAGCTTTCCAACATTTCCTTGAAGCCCTGGGAATACAGAAAGCACAAAGGTCCATAAGAGAGCAATCATCTATCCATAAGTGAGTAATTTTCTCTGAGACAAAGCCAAACCACGTCAATTTGCTTTAGGATTATATCAACACACATCAATATTCAATCCCTTGAGCTAATTGATCCAAAGGAGGCAATCTGTATCAGTTGGGAGTTGTCAGATTGCTAAAGCAGTAAGAACTACTCTTGTTCAATTATGAATGTGAATTTTGGAAAGGTCGCCTTGAGCTTTCATCACCCTTAGATGCAGGATGGCTATTAGGCTTTCTCTAAAAGATGTGCTTGGGGAACAATATCTAACCTGGATAAGAGTATCTCTTAGCACATGCAAAGCCCTTCATTTTAAATGATAAAACTTCAAAGGCTCATAGACTCAGCCACACACTGCAGTGAGGTTACAAGCGACAGAGCTGGGAGTATAAACCACAGTTGCTCCCTTCTCGTTGAGACATACCTGTGTGCTTCCCCTTGGAAACATGCATGAGTGTGCAGGCCACACTCACTTCTCTTACAACTGAACAATAATCAATTTCACTATCATGATGCAAGCCTGTCACTGCCGCCATTTGAAAACGACCCCATTTCGGCCCACAGATGCATAGCTTTGCACATTGCAAAAGGCAACATGGTAATTAGTTCCCTTCTGTCAAAGTACCCCACCACCACCAAGCAGTGGGTATAATGGGAAAGAAAGTGCACAATGACAAAAGGCAAAGAAACATCAGAAAGGTTTTGATTTGGCCATTTCAACAAAATGCTAATATATGTAATTCTGTTTAAATCAGAGGAGTTCTTTTCATGTTGTTGTTTTTGAATTTGGAAATATTTAGTATTTATCATCAGATACAGGCATACGAAACACTGCCTATCATGTTAATATCCCTTAAGTGTGTCAATAGTGAATGAATAATGAAAGTGCAAGACTGAGTGGCTAGCCTAGTCATGACTGGAGAAGTCTAACAAAAGTAAAGGTGACTTAGAAGTTGGGGCAGGAGCCTGGGGACCAGAGAAGCTTGATGAAGGCAGACAGATAAGTGCAAGGAGGGAAAAGGGTCAAGTATGATTGTCAGTCATGGGCTCAAGATTCAGCTTTCCTGTCACTGAAGTGTGAAGGTAGGTCACTGTCTGTGGAATCAAACAAAGATGGGATAACCAGAAGCTCTGTAGCTAAAGTCTCATTCATCCTCTGAGGAAAAAATAGTCAGTCAGCACAGGGACACAGTAGTCTTCGGGCAAAAACCAAGTAACTCAGGTCCCTTAGGAATGTCAAGGGGTTGGTGAACCATGTAAATTTGTGGGATCCCATAGACATTGTGTAGTCCAGGTTACCAACAAATGCTGACATACCCCAAGAAGGAATCTAATTATTAGAGGGACACATGGGGGAGAGGCTAGGCTCTGCCCCAAATTATGTGACAGACTTTGATGATACTCTATAGATGGCCTCACACTTTCTATGGAGCAGAAGAGGGATTGAATGGGGGTTGGTGGGGGGCATTAGAAGATGGCAGGGAGAGAGAACTGGGATTTATATATAAGATTGTTTCTAATTTAAATTTTAAAAAATAAATATAAAAATGAAGCCGTAAGATAAGTACATGGGTTACAGAAACTCAGGCTATGTTACAATATGTGGGGAGAGGGATTAGAAAAAGTAATAATAGAATGACATATATTTCTTCTGTAACTCCAGTTCTGGGAGCTCTGGCATTTTCTCTGGCCTCTGGGCATTGGCACACAGACATGTATGCAAAAAAACACTCATACACATAAAAATATGCATCTATAAAATTTTACAAAAGCGAGATATATTCTCATGTAAACATTAAGAAAGACATTCCTACATGTCTTAGTAATAACTATACATGTTATTTTATTGCTTTTGAAGTTAAAGTAATGAATATAATCAATGAAAAACTGGAGTAATTATTTTTTTTATCTTTTTTCATATCAATCCTAGTTCCCTCTCTGCCCCTCCCTCCCTCTCTTCCACACTCCCATGCCCCCTGACCACCCTCCCATCTTGTTCCCACCCCACTTCACATGTAGGAATGCCTTCCTGGAGAAGTCATCTAATCCTGTCAAGACATTTGAGTAGGGACTAGGCCCTTTCCCCTGCCTCTAGGTTAAGGGAGTATCCCTCCATGGGGAAAGTGCTTTCAAAATCCTTTTGTGCACCAGGGATGCATTCTGGTTCCACTGTCCGAGGTCCCTTAGACTACCCAGGCCTTCTAACTAAGACCGATGTTCAGGGGCTCTGAGTTGGTTCAATGCTTGTTTCCCAGCTATCAGTCTGGGGGACCATTATCTTCTCCTTGTTCAGGTCAGCTGTCTCTATGTGTTTCTGTAGCCTAGTCTTGTCCTCCCTCTCTGCATTTGGATTCCAGTTCGGCTCAGTGTTTAGCAGTGGGTGTCTGCTTCTGTTTCCATCAGCTACTAGATAAGGGCTCTATGATGGTGGATAAGTTAGTCATCGATCTCATTATCAGGGAAGGGCATTTATGGTAGGCCTTCCACTGTTGCTAAAATTGTTAGTTGGGGTCAGTCTTGTAAGTGTCTGGACATTTTCTCTTCAAACCTATACTGGCTCCCTCTTTTGTGCTCTCGCTCTCTCTCTCTCTCTCTCTCTCTCTCTCTCTCTCTCTCTCATTTATTCCTCCCCTGACTCAATTTTCCTAGTCCCACATGCTTTTTTCTCCTCCCTTTCTCTTTCTCCTAGCCCCTATTCCACTCACTGCCCCCCCACTCCAAATATGCTCAGGAGATATTGTCCCTTTCCCAATCTGTGAGGGACCTTGTATGAATCTCTTAGAATCCTCCTTGTATTTTAGATTCTCTGGTGGTGTGAATTATAGACTGGTTATCCTTTGCTCTATGTCTTAAATGCATATATGAGTGAGTAGATACCATGTTCCTCTTTTTGTGACTGAGTAACCTCATTCAGGATGGTTTCTTCAAGTTCCATCTGATGGGAAATGTTATTCTGTAAATATGTTTCTCATATTTGTTAATGAATAAAGCACTGTTGGCCAATGGAAAAGCAAGATAGGCAGGGCTAGGAGACAAGGAAGAAAGAGGAAGGAGGAAGGAGGAGTCAACATGGAGAGCCCAGAGAGGTAGAATGCCAGCCACTCTGACCCCAAATAACACACTGAGACTACATATTTGATATAATGCTGGTGGCCAGTTACTTGTTTCTTACCAGTTAGCTCTGTCTTAATGTTTAACCCATTTCTACTAATCTAAGTATTTCCATGTGGTCTCATGTTACCGGCCAGAGCAGCTGGCATTCTACCTCTCCAGTCTCTCCATGCTGACTCCTCCTTACTACTTTCTCTTTCCTCTTTGTCTCCTAACCCCACCTATCTTGCTTTCCTATTGGCCAACAGTGCTTTATTCATTAACCAGTATGAGAAACATATTAACAGAATATCATCTCCCATTATTCATCCATTTGCCTGCGAATGTCAAGATTCCATTGCCTCCCCCCCCCCCCGCAGAGTAGTATTCCATTGTGTAAATGTGTCACAACTTCTTTATCCATTCTTCAGTTGAGGGGCATCTAGGTTGCTTCCAGGTTCTTCATATTACAAATACTGCTTCTACAAACATTGTTGAACACATGTCTTTCTTACCTGGATGTGAATCATTTGGGTATATGCCTAAGAGGGGGATTGCCAGGGTCCTGTGGTAGACTGATTCCCATTTTCCTGAGGAACTGCCATAGTGATCTCCAAAATGGCTGTACAAGTTTGCACTCCAGCATAAGTTGTCATTGGTGTTCTTAATTTTAGCCATTCTGGCAGGAGTAAGATGATATCTCAGAGATGTTTTGATTTGCATTTCCCTGATAGCTAAGGATGTTGAACACTTTCTTAAGTGTCTTCCAGCCTTTTTGATTTACTCTATTTAGAACTCTCTTCACTTCTGTACCCCATTTTTAAATGGGGTTATTTGGTGTTTTGGTGACTAGTTTCTTGACTTCTTTGTATATTTTGGAAATCAGCCCTCTGTCAGATGTAGGATTGGTGAAGATTTTTTCCCAGTCTGTGGACTGTCGTTTGGTCTTGTCAACCAAACAACCTTTTTTAAAAAAGTGAGTTTTTGGGTGATTTAAGAATTATATTGCATATGTGTAGGATAAAATGAAAGAAATGCTGGTGAGATTTTAAAGTCCAAGGACACATGGGTTTAAGACTTGCGCTGTCCTCAAGCATGATTCATTACATTTAAATAATTCTTGTAGTACAGTGTCTGCATTGTCTGTGTTTGTGGTAGTCTGGCCACATGTGTTGAAATCTTGACATTCAGCCAACAGGGATAAAAAGCAGAGCAGGGAGTTGAGAGCCTTCTCTTGTCCCAAGTACTCCATCCTTCCTTCAGGAAGCAACTGCAGAAGAGCCCAGATGATTAATTGAACCACAGAGACAATCAGTGCACACCTAATTTTTCATGGTGAATTGTAGAAATTTTGGAAATTCTGAAAGGTATATAATTCACCATATTTTAGTATCTAGAACAAAATACCATACTATCTTTCTCTCCCATCATTTTCTGTAATTATATATTTCTCCTTTTCTCAATTATCACACATCACACATTTTCTTAAGTGTGTGACTCTAAAGCACCCCAACTCTTTTAAGCCTGTACACTCTCTGACTTACTGTTTTGCTGTATTAATTTAAAACATTTTCCAGTTATGAACCTTCCCTATATACAAGATTACATCCTTAGGAGAGCTCATTTAACTGGAAATTAGCAGGTCAATCATTCTGAAGTTTCTCATTGCCAATGACCAATGTTCTTTCCAAAAATATCTGTTCCTTTCCTCACTATCAATTATAAAGATATGGTGCCCTCTCCAGTCATAAGTATTCTCTTGTTTTATTGTCTTTTGTTGGTAATAATGAAGTCAATTAGTTATTCAAGTCACAGTCAAGACTCAGAAATTGACCCACAGGAAGGCCTGCCACATTGCTGGGCATTAGACATGCTCCATATAAATATTAGTGAAATTCTTAACATCTTGTTCACAAGCATTCACTTGATGACTCATAATTATGTTGAAGTTTTCATTATTGTGTTTTTTTTCTGCATCATCTCCCCCCCTCTTCTCCTTTCTCCCCTTTCCTTCATCTATGTCATACTTTTGTTTCTCCATCAATTCCTAATTTCACATTCTACTTCATAATTATTATATTTTAAGTTCTTTCATATAATATTTTGAGGAATTGACCTACATTAAGCAAACTAAACTACTACTTTCTAGTTCTTCAGGAACCACAATGGTACTCACTAATGTAGTGGAAGAGAAATGTTAGACTCCTAAGACAAGGAAAGTTCCTTACAGACCTTTCAATATTTTTAAGTGTGTTCCTTTTCTTCTGGCAGCAATTCTTATTGTTACTAATTTTCTTATATTTTCTCGCAATTTTCAAAGATAAATTTTGCCCAGACTTTAAATATATATCTGGTGATAATAAACTAAGACCTATCAGTTTTCCTCCTGTCATGTGCTGTGCACTGTGGGGGAGTAGGGATAGTTTCTCCCACATTGATAAGAAACTGTGATTGTTTGTTTTATCAAGAGTGGCACCCAACACCAGAATGACTGCATGTGGAAGATAAATGCCTTCACCCCTCACTTTGTTTTATTGGCAACAATTAAGTTGTTTTCAAATAAATATGTACTTCCTCTGCGTACACACCACACACCAACATTCATAATTGCTCCCCATGTGTAATGGCCTAGATGTTAATTTTAGATAGTTGGAAATGCAAGTCATATATTTTTAAACCATGGAGTCATTTTTAATTAATGTCTATTTGTTTTAATTTTGAAGCCCTGTTGAAATAATCAATAATAAAAGTTGACAGCACAAGCTACGGCAACAAAGCTATGTGAATCCTTCTTACCAGCTGTAAATTACTTGTAGAATCTTTATAATGTTTTAAAGAAATTATTATTAATAAACAGAATATTATTTAAAGTATTCCATTAAATTTGCCTCTGGCTCCTTGCCACAAGAGGCCAATATTGCAGTTCTATTTCATTTTCTATGAAGGTAAGGGACAGGGTAATTTTAAAAATCAACTCAAAGGGAAATATAGTTGTGTCATGAACGTCTACCAAAATTCTACCTGAAATCTGTAGTAACTAATTAAAATGGGACCCATTGGGAGGCTCCAGCTACTTTGTTCTGCTCTAATGAGCTTCCAGCTCCACACAGTCTCACATGGAGCAGGTTGATCAGTTAACGTAGCCACGCAGAAGTCTTGCTCATAAATGCAATGGAGTTAGAAAGGAGACAGAGAGCTTAGTGCACTAAGAGCATGAAACTAAGCCATATAAAAAGCTAAGAGCAAGAAAGAGTGTGGAGAAAAGGATGCTGAATCCACAAGGATAAAAGACACCTGGTTGGGATGTACCTATGCAGTGGTGGTAATATGGGGCTGCAGGAAGATTAAGACAAAAGGATTTTTTCTGTTTTTGTTTTGTTGTTACAGAGTATCATGTATTCTAGGCTGATCTCTAACTTGTTCTAAGACTAAAGATGCCTTGAGCTTTTTATCCTTCAGCCTCAACTTCCAAAGTGCTTGGATTACAGGCATGCACTAGAATACTGCTCTCCAGAGAGATCTTACAAAGACAAGGTATTGGTAATAAAAAAAAAAATCTAGAGTATATTTGTGGAATATGGTGGTTGAAATAAGATGCAAGTAAGGCCTTCAGATGTAGGAAGACAGGGTCACAGACAAGCAGTGTATGCAGAAATATTGTCAATAATGTCATGTTTGGTACAGGAAGGATGACTCAGCATCCAAGAGTACAGAGGACCTGACAGGTACCTAAAAACCATCTGTGTTGGTGGAATGTCCTTCTGTATTTATGTTTCTCTTATTGGTTGATGAATAAAACACTGAGTGGCCAGTAGCCAGGAAAAGTACAGGCAGAGTTACCATATGAGGAGAATTCTTGGGAAAGAACTGAGAGAGGAGCCACCAGAGAGACGCCTTGTGTGTAGCTGCTGGGAAGATAAGAAACCTGGCATTCTCCGGTAAGATAATGCCATGTCAAAATACATAGATCAGTAGTTATGGGTTAATAGTTACTAGAGAGATAGCCAGTAAGAAGCCTAAGCCACTAAACATAGTTTATAATTAATATAAGCCTCTGTGTATTTATTTGGAGCTAAACAGCTGTGGGACCAAGTAGAACAGAAACTTCTCTCTATACACCTTAGCTCCAACTCGGGAAAAGCCAATGTTTCTGCATTCCCATGCACATACCCAGACATCAATACATAATTCATATGATGATAAATAAAATTAATGTATTTAAATGCCATGTTCAGTAGCAAGAAGAAAACCTTCAGGACAAGTGAAAAATATCAATGAATTAAGGAAAACCAAAATGCATAACAAATACAGGATGTTTTTAAGTCATAAGTGAGGATTTTAAAGGAGGTAACAAGGTGGAAATTTGAAAACCTCCACCAAAGAAAAGTGTGACTCGAGTGTTATGACTCGAATGGACTTACTATATTAAAAAGAAAATGCCTTCAAAAAGTTGAGGGTTTCTGGGTATATGCATAACCAACGTGGAAAATACATTACTTGACTGGGAAACAGAAAGAAGAACTTCATTGCTATTTCTTTTAAAAATATTGATTGTAATATTTAAATGGTTATAAGCATTTGATTTTTGAATGCATTGTGGGAAGGGAAAGGGGCACAGCAATGTTGTATGTGGCAGATTCTGGGAGTCTTCCATCTTTCTCTCTTTTTTGTTTGCTTATAAAATCATTTATTAATTAACTTTAGTAAACTATGATTTTAACCTGGATTTCTACTTAAGAATTAAGAACTTTCTAATTTTGTTACACATATCTTTCCTAACACTTATTCTTATACCTTTTTTTTTCTTTTTCTTATACCTTTTTTCTTTTTCTTTTTGAAAATGCTTTTCCCTCATACAGTATATCCTGATAACATTTTTCCCTCCCCATCCCCCTCCTAATTCATTCCCACATCCCCTCCCATTAAGACCACCCCCATTATTTCTTTCATTAGAAAAGAAATAGGTATCTAAGGGGTAGAAATATAATATAATATTTAATATAAATTAAAATAAACAAATCAGAATAGGGTAAGACAAACAGAAGGGAAAGAGTCCAAGAAAAAGATACAAATTCAGGAAACTGACTTCTTTGCATACTCAGGAATCCTATAAAAAAATCTAAACCCAAGCCAGGCAGTAGTGGCATATGCCTTACTCCCAACATTCAGGAGGCAGAGGCAAGTGTATCTCTCTGAGTTCCAGGCCTGCCTGATCTACAAAACTACACAGAGCAACCCTGTCTCAAAAAAAAAAAAATTAATATAAAACCAGGAGTCATAGTATATATGCAAAGGATCTGTAGGGTAAAATAACTAGGAATAAAATATAATTTTTTGTTATGAGCAGGTTTGGGCTCCATATGTAACGAGTATGTTTTCCCTGCCGGTCGGTCTGACCACCATGCCACGTAGCCCCCAATAACACGTAGAGACTCTGTATTTGATATAAGGCTGTTGGCCAGTTACTATTTTTCTATTGTCTAGCTCTGTCTTAATGATTAACCCATTTCTATTAATCTAAGTATTTCCACGTGGTCTCATCTTACCGGAGAGTGGGCTGGTGCTCTGCTCTCTCCAGTATCTCCATTGTGACTCCTCCTTCCTCTTTCCTCCTTGTCTCCTAGTCCCGCCTATCTTGCTTTCCTATTGGCCAACAGTGCTTTATTCATTAAGTACTACAAGAAACATATTTACAGAATGACATCTACCATCATCTCTTTTCTGTATAAAATAAAATGAAGGGTTTTAGCCTTAACATAGCAAAATATATCACACAACAGTTATCAAATAAGAATCACAGTTAACAACATTTTGTCCATTAACATTTAGTAAGAGTTAAGAAAATATTTCATCATCTGTCCTACCTTTGTGAGTCTAAAGTCCTATATGTAGCTATCTTTAATCCTAACCAAGAAAAACAATAACCATAACTATCTGTCTTCAACTTTATCAAAGACCACAGAAGGCTAATATATAAACTCTATAAAACACAGAGACAACTCACCTGGTCAGTCACCCAAAGTTCTTCTGTAATGTTCCATCTTCAGCCCATAGGCCATAGTGTGTCTGGCAGACTCCTCAGCAAAGCAGGAAATTTTGAACTGTCTGCCTGTATTGGCAGTTTGTCAGTCACTTTTCTCTGTGTCCTGCAGATTGTCTGGCAGATTCTTCCATGAAGCAGGAACCCTGTAGCACTGTCCATCTTGTTTCAGCAGTCACTTTCCTGTGGGTCCTGCATGTCCAATTTATACAGCAAAAAGTCAAACAGTCCAGACAAGAGCAGTATCTTGTTCAAATGGCTAGTCTTGCCATATTAAAAGCAAACTTCATCATGCTCATATGCCTTTCTGATGCAGGTGGTATTGCCAGGAGTAGTTATGTCTCACTGTCAAGAAAATCCCTAAACCATTTTAAATGCCATATTCTGTAGGTCTTTGAAAGGTCTGAAGAATGCCTATTCATCTCAAATACATCTCAGGATATCTAGAAATCCTAACTAACTTAACTCTACATTTTCACTATCATAGGTAATTATTTATAATCTGTGCTAAATTATACATTACCTTTCTAAATGAGTTATATAAACACAATACCTAAACAAGAGGAGAAATATACAAATCACAAAATTGACCTTATATTTGTATTAATAAATGAAAATCCATTCCAAAACAAAGTATTCATATCTACACCATAATCCCCTTTTTATCTTTAAAATGATTGCTTATGGTCATTAGCCATTTATAACCAAGCCCACTTAAATGAAAATAAACATTTATAGACAGTATTTGGGAACTTGGGCATTGTTCTTTCCAAACTACTTTCTGCTGCTAGGGTGCACTGTCAAGGGGATCCTAAGAAGATGCAGAAATCTTGGCTGTAGTTTTAAGGTTTTGTTGAATTTTTAAGTGGGAGTTCTTATTAGCCACGTTGGGCACCATATGTAGGGAGTAGGTTTTTCCTGCTGGCCTGGGCCCACCACCATGCCAGCCCCCAGTATGGGGGATCCTAAGAAGACAGAGAAATCTTGGCTGTAGTCTACAAGGCTGCTTTGTCCCAACTGTTTTGAATGTTGGATCACCTGGGACATTATTTCCGGGGGTCTGGCTTGATCAAACCACATTAGTCTGGAAGGAATCCACAGCTTTGCATTTTCTGTGGAAACAAAATTAGAAATCCTTTTCCCCAGTAACTTGGCCTTGAACTTAAATTTTAAGTGAAAGCATTTTTAAAATATATAAATTGATTTAATCCGGCAGTATTTCTTTTATCAGTTGTTGTTATTTCCTCAGCAGTCAAACAATTTAAAGATAACAGAACAGCGTACAATATCCAAAGTTTCTCTGTGCTTTCCATCTTTATGTGGCTTTTTTATTACTCTATTTCTTCTACTATTGTTTTTTCATATTTTGAGACAGGGTTTCTCTGTGTAACTTTTATCTGTCCTGGAATTCACTCCATACACCAGGTTTACTTTGAAATCACAGAGATCTGCTTGCCTCTGCCTCCAGAGTGCTGGAATTTAAGGTGTGTGCCACCACACCCAGCTACTCTATTTCAATTGTCCTTTTTTCTCTTTTTTTTTTAAACCATTTTATCCTGTTTCTTTTTCTCTCCCAAACCTACATATATTTTAAAACACATTGTAAATCTTTAGCATTTTTTCTTAATGTGAATTTGTCTTTACTATAAATCTTTATCTTTTTCTGTCCACGAGTATTTTATCTGCTACACAACAACATTGCTAAAATGAAAGCCACAGCTGTTTTAGTCATGGTCTATCAAAGATGGCGGCAGCTATTTTACCACCAGTAATGAGAGCTGTGCTCACCGCCTTGGTCTATGCTGCATCCAGCAGCATGCTGCTGGTCACTGTCATTGCCAGCTCTCATACACACCAATGAATTGTTAGCAGAGCTCTTTAAAAGCAATGGTTTTTTTTTTGCTACTTATGCTGAGTCAGGAGCCACGCAAAAAAGGAGTCTCTAGCAAACAGAGTCCAACACAGAAAAATGCTGCTACCAAGAAGTCTTGTTTGTCTCTGTTCCTTTGTTTCTAAAACATTTCTTAAACTTTTCTTAGTTTTAAGTGGAAGTTCTTATTAGTCACATTGCGGCGCCATATGTAATGAGTATGTTTTTCGCCAACCTGCTTGGACCCACAGCTGTACCAGCCACATCCAAATAATACACAGAGATGCTGTATTTGATATTATGCTGTTGGCCAGTTACTAGTTTCTTATCGGCTATCTCTGTCTTAATGATTAATCCATTTCTATTAATCTAACTATTTTCATGTGGTCTCATCTTACCGAAGAGCAGGCTGGCTTCTGCTCTCTCCAGTCTCTCCATCTTGACTCCTCCTTCCTTGTTCCTCTTTCCTCCTTTTCTCCTAGTCCCACCTATCTTACTTTCCTATTGGCCAACAGTGCTTTATTCATTAACCAATACAAGAAACATATTTACAGAATGACATCCCCCATCAATTTTTCATAAAAGAAATAAGAGAGAGTGAGAGAGGGGGGGCTGATATTGCATTTTAAGACAAGAAACTTCTAAAGATGAATTTGAGTTCATTGTCTGTTAGTCATCTACTGCAAGGAGTGTAGCCTACCCTTTAGGGTAGTTTGTTTCCTGGAGAGATTCCTTGATGAAAACTTAAGTTTTGCTTGCAAATGTTAGCAATTGGAGAGAAACTCTAGTTAAGGGATGGCAGCTTTGTCCACTTCTCTAAACTCTAGGGTCCCATTTGGCATACATCCATGCAGAGCTTGTGCATGCTGCCTCAGTTTCTGTGAGTTCATTTTGGCATCAGTCCTGCTGTGTTTAGAAAGCCTTTCTCCATCAGTGTTCTGCATCCCTCTGGCTCTTACACTTTTTCTAACTCCTCTTCTGCAGGCTTCCCTAAGTGCTGACAGGAGGAATTTGATGGAGACATTCCATTTAGGGCTGAGTGTTCTTAGGTCTCTCACTCTACATATTGTTGGTTTTTGGATTTGTGCCCATTCTGCTGAAATGAAAGTTTCTCTAATGGTAAGTGAGCAAGACATTGATCTAAGAATAAAGCATAATGTCGTTAAGAGTGATTTTATTATTAAATTCCTTTGGTAGAAGAGTAGTATTTGGTTTTCTCTAGATCCCTAGGCTATCTACAGGTTATTGGTCACAAAGCATCTTTGGGTATGGGTTCCATCTCTTGGAGTGGGCCTAAAGTTAAATCAAAGATCAATTGGTTACTGCCACCAGATTTGTGCCAATATTACACTAGCATATGTTGCAGGCAGGAGACCATTGTACATTGAAGGGTTTATAGCTGGATTGGTGTTTATGTTTCTTTAGTAGCAGGCAAAAGACATTCTGGTACCAATCCTTGGTTAGTACTTGGACAGGAGAGCTTCTGATACCAAAAACACTAGCCCTTAGGTATGAGGGCTCTAGGCAGGCACAAACTTGAGTTCTTTAAGTTCTAGGTAGATGTTGTGTGTAGTAGTAGGACATTGCCATCGGTTTGTGGTGAGAAATTTAAAACCTTGGCAACCTCCTGGGTTGTTCTGGGTCTCCATGAGACCCATTTGGCTGACAATGCAATTAGATGTAATCCTTCTGAATACTGGAAGCTTCATTTGATAACAAGAGATGTCCAGCTAGGGCTCACATATAAAATGGGGAGAGATGGCTAAAGTAAGGATCATTTGAGAGGTAGTGTGGAAACTTATTATCAAGAAGCTTCTGCTACCACTCAATAGCCCTTAATTTTAGCTGTCTCTTCCCATATCCCCTTTCTCAATGCCTGCTTCCCTTCCCCTCCCCACTCAATGTTTTCATTTCATTTCCAACCTTTCCCTTCCTTCTACAACTATTCTACTTTCTTTTCCTAGGGAGGTCTATGTGTTCTTCCTAGCCCCTTACTCTATACCTAACCTTTATGGTTTATAAATAAGAAGCCCAAATGCATACCTACCATATTTGTCTTTTAGGGTCTGGGTTATATCACTCAGACTGATTTTTTCAGCTCCATCCATTTACTAGTGAGTATTATGATTTCATTTTTTAACAGCTGAATAATACTCAATTGTACAAATGTACCATATTTTTTATTCATTCATCTGTTGACAGACATGTAGGTAGTTTCTAATTTCTTATATTATGAATATAACAGCAGTGAACATGGCTGATCAAATGCTTCTGTAGTAGGATGAAGTATACTTTTGGAATGCACCCAATAGTGGTATACCTGGCTCTTGAGGTGAGTTGTTTCCATCTTCCTGAGGAACCACCACACTGATTGGTATAGTAGCTGTACATGTTTCTACTTCCACCAGCAATGGATGAGTATTCCCCTTATTCAATATCTTTGCCAGCATGAGCTGTCATTCATTTTATTTATCTTGGACATTCTGCTGGCTTAAAATGAAATCTGAGAGTCATTCTGATATGTACTTCCCTGATGACTAATGATACTGAACATTTCTTTGAGCGTGTGTCATCTATTTTAGATTCCTTCTTTTTTTTTTTTTTTTTTTTTTTTTTTGGAATTTTCTGTTTAGAACTGGGCCCTGGCCCTGTTTTTTTAACTGGGTTATTAGTTTTCTTGATATCCATATTTGTTTTTTCTTTGTTGTTGTTTTTTATATTTTGGATATTAGCCCTCCACCAAATGTGAGTGGGTAAAAATATTTTCCCATTCTGTGTGGTGCTACTTTTTCAGAATAATGGTGTCACTTTCCATACAGAAACTTTTCAGTTTCATGAGATCCTATTTAATAATTACTGTTCTTAGTGCCTGTGCTATTGTTATTCTGTTCAAAAAGTATTTTCCTGTGAAAATGAGCTCATAACTGATACCTACATTCTTTTCTAAAAGGTTCAGTGTATCTGGTTTTAACCTTTATTGGTTTTGGTAGGATGTCCATCTTTACTATATTAATTCTATGGGTCCATGAGCATGGAGATGTTTATATTTTCTGATGTCTTCTATAATTTCTTTCTTCAGTGTCTTAAAGTTTTATCATACAGCTCTTCCACGTGCTTCATTAGAGATACCCCAGGATACTTTATGTTATTTGAGCCTATTGTGAAAGGCGTTGTCTCCATGATTTCTTTCAGAGTCCATTTGTCATTTATACAATAGAAGACTATTGTTTTGTGAGTTAATTTTTATTCTGCTTCTTTGTTGAAAGTGTTTGTGGGAGTTTTCTGGTGGAATTTTTAGGTTCATTTATTTATACAATCATATCATCTACAAATAAAGATACTTTGCTTTTTCCTTTCCAATTTGTATCCCCTTGATCTCCTTAAGTTTTTTTTTTTTTTTAGGTTCTAGCTAAGACTTCAGTTACCATGTTGAGTAGATGTGAGGAAAGTGGTCATCCTTGTTTTGCTTGTCATTGTAATAGTATTTCTACTTGTGTGCCCTTTTGTTTGGTACATAGATGTTAAGAATTTCAATGTCCTTTTGGTTGATTTTTCCTTTGATGAATGTTTTTATTAGTAGTAGTATTGGATTAAAGTTTTCTTTGTTAGATACTAAATTGGGTATACCAGCTTGCTTCTCAGGTCAGTTTATTTTAAATACCTATTTCTCTCCTTTTTACCCTTGATGTTAAGGTATGCTATTTAGATACAGTACAAGGATAGAACTTGATTTCACATCCATTCTCTGTCTTTTTATTATAGAATTGAGAACGTTGATGTTGAGAGTTACTAATTAGTAGTGTTTGTTGATTCCTGTTATTTTGTTGTAGTGTTGGTGTAATATTTCCCCTCTTTTGATTTGTTGGTCTGGTATTCTTTCCTTGTGTTCTTTTTGATGTGGTTAGCCTCTTCAAGTTTAAGTATTTCTTCAAGAGACTTCTGCAATGATGGATTTGGTCTTATCATAGAATGTCTTTTTTTCCATCTGTTGTGATTGAACGTTTTTCTGATATACTAGTCTTGGCTGAAATCTGTTGCCACTTGGAGTTTTTAAAACATCTGTCCAGGCCCTTTTGTCTTTTAGAGTCCTCATAGAGTAGTGAAGTGTCCTAATAGGTCTGCCAATATTACTTGGTCTTTACTCTTTTCAGCTTTTAATATTAATATTTTTGTTCTTTATATTTAGGGTTTTACTTATTATGTTCTGAGGGAATTTTCTTTTCTGAACCAGTATATTTGGTGTTCTGTATGAATCTTGTACATTTTTAGGAAACTTACTAAGTTTGGAAATTTTTCTATGACTTTGGTGGAAACATTTTTCTATGTCTTTGACCTGAATTTCTTCTCCTTCTTCTATTTCTATTATTTGTCTATTTACAGTGTCCCAGATTTCTTGAATGTTTTGTGCCAGAAGTGTTTTTAGAGTTAACATTTTCTTTGACCAAGGAATGTATTTGTTCTGTCTTATCTTTAATACTCAAGATACTCTCTTCCATATCTTGTATTCTGTTGGTGAGGCTTGCCTCTGAGTTTCTGTTTAAGTTCCTAAATGTTTTATTTTCTAGTTTCTCTCAGTTTGGATTTTCCTTATTGATATTATTCCTACTTTCAGGTCTTGATCTGTTATATTCATCCTTCCACTCTTTGTTTTTGTTTTCATATAGTTCATTAAGAAATTTATCAATTTCCTGTTTAAGGACCACTAAAGGTTATTTTAAGGTCCTTCCCTTGAGCTTTAGCTATGTAGCATTTCTCAGAGCCTGCTATGGTAGGTTGCTGGGCTCTAGTGGAGACATGTTCTGACTGTTATTGATTGTGCTTTTACACTAAGAGATTGGTTATCTGGGTTTGGGATGATTGTGTTTCTCAGTACTGATATCTAGCCTTGTCACTGTTGAGTGGGTATTTTGTTCATTGATTTCTGTTGCCCTCTTTGACTCTGAGGAGAGTATGGTAGCTATGCGTTACCAGATAGGGAATGCTTTAGGGACCTTGCCACATATGTCCATTGGGACTTCTAAAGACAATGTGTGACTAGGTTTTGGGAGCTGACATTTTTGAATGAGAATGTACTAGAAGAGTAAAGCTGAAGTTTGCCCCAGGAGGGACAAAAGAAAGGTATTCTACCAGGAACCACCTAGTCCCCTTGGAACAGGTGTAGAGAATAAAAAGATGCCACAGCTAGTACTCTGCTATAGAGATGGGTATGAGACTGGAGGATTGAGTTTGGAGGACAGGATGGATGCTGAAGATCTTATGTTTGCTTACCTGTTTTATTGGCCTATGTGCTTCTCTGGCAGGGTTGGATTGTGAGTTCCCAGGAAATTCTTGCTGCATTCTAATACAAAAAGGGATTAGCGGGAAAGAAGATTAGAGGAGAATATTTGAGTGTTCTAATGGAGATGAGGGCAAATAGGAAGGCAATTCTGTCTCTTTTCATGTACCATGCAGGTAGGTTGTGGTGGGTTGAAAGAAAACAGCCCCCAAAGGGAGTGGCACTATTAGATGGTATATCCTTGTTGGAGGAAGTGTGTCCCTATGGGGACTGACTTTGAGTTTTATTTTGCTCAACATCTTTCAGTGTGTTAGTCAGTCAACTTTCTGTTGCCTAAAGGCTACCATGCTCCCCATCATGATGATAAAGGACCAAACCTCTGAAACTGTAAGAGACCCACTTCAAGTAAATGTCATTACAAGAGTTGGTGTGGTCATGGTGTCTTTTTATAGCAACAAGAATTCCTAATTAATACAGAGTCACAACCACCTGCATGCCACAACAAACCTGCAACTAACTCTATTAGGATTGTGGTTTCTGAAACCATACGCTTGCTCTGTGGCTGGTGAAGAGAACTTTCTAACACTGGAGCATCAGCCAAGTCTTCATGACTGGACAGTTAATCACCTTCCTCATATTTACATATTTTGCTCACATTATAAGTGCTTGAATGGCAATGCAATCTTCATGAGTGATGCGAGATGTTGTTCTGTAAATATGTTTCTCATATTGGTTAATTAATAAAGCACTGTTGGGCCAATGAGAAAGCAAGATAGTTGGGGTTAGGAGACAAGGAGGAAAGAGGAAGTGGTTAGGAGGAGTCAAGATATAGACCTGGGAGGAAGGAAGATGCTGGTCGTGGCTCCCTGATAAGATGACCATGTGGAAATACTTAGATAAGTAGAAATGGGTTAATCATTAAGACAGAGCTAGCCCATAAACAATAATGGTAACTGGCCAACAGGATTGTATCAAATACAGAGTTTCTGCATGTTATTTGGGGCCAGCACGCCAGACCGGTGGCGGCAGGCGGGCTGGCGGAAAACATACAAGCTACACATGAGCATATTTGAGCTAGGTAAATTCTGCCAAATTCATTCTTGGGAAGATTATGCCAATATCACAGTCAATGATAAAAGATATTTTATAACAGTGAAAATGCTTTAACTTTTAAATAAAGTGGCCTTTAAGGTGCCACAAATCCCAGAAATAACACTTAAATACCCAGTACCACCTGTCTTTATGCTCCTCTTCAGTGAAGACAATTAGGATGGTAAGGTATTAAGAAAGTCTGCTCTATGCTTGGGTCAAAAAAGATTGCTCTTGGTTGTTCACCAGAATTAAATGGAAAGACCCAATCACTGAAGACATTATAAATGTTGGATACAGGATAGAGTTAATTAGAACTGGAAGCTCCCTCTCTGCTGGATAGCACACATAGAACCAGAAAGTGCTATGTAGTTTTTCTGGGAAAGAAATTCATCAACAATCTTATCCATCTATGGAACTTGCATGTTAAAGTAACCACGTTCCAGGCAAGATGTGCCTGTAGGTTCAGTAATGGCATGACTTTTCCAGGGGTAAGCAACCACTTTCTGTATTGATAAGAAGCCCTCTCCATGTCAAAGAATGTATATCTGGTACTATAAACCTGGTCAAAAGCCTACTGCCTTAGGGGAGAATTTAATAATGTTTTTTGTTAAAGAATAAGTAGTCAAACTGTAGTGTAAATATTTACATATGTTCCCATCTACTGCTGCTATTCTCAGCCTTAATCAGAGAAGCTTCTTTTCCAGTGAACAACAGTTAAAGCAGAGATTCATAACTGGTCAATATGTTGGGAATAAGTGATTGTTGAGTGCTGAGCATTAAGGGCCACTTCTCTAATGCTCAAAGGCTTGGAGATTGTCTCACAAGAAGTTAGACAGAATACAAGAGCACGAGGATGGGAATGGATGCTATTTAACACTGATTTCATGATATTGCATAGCTATTGAAATCATGAACACAGTAATTATGACTACTTGTACAAACACATACACACACACACACACACACACACACATACACACACAAACACACACACGGTAGGAACAGGGCAAGATGGGAAAAAAGAAGGGTACAGGCAGGAGTGAGAGAGAAATAAAGTGATGAGGGGAAAGTAAACACAATTGTGACACACTGCACAGTGTATGAAATTCTCAAAAATAATTAAACCATGAGTGAAAAATAAAAATTTATAGATATAGACATATAGGCTGGATATAATGATAAATTGCATTAAGTAATGACATCATTATTACTTAATGTAACTTAAATGACATAGTAGACTGAGAAAGAAAAATAGGATTTGAAGGAGATGACCCATGACTATGCTTCATTATTTAAGTTTAAATACATAAATAACATTCCTCATGAATTATTCTTGTTGCAAGGCTTTAGAACTCTATGACAAAGTCCTCATGAAACTGTCACTACACACAGATGTGGCTTCTTGATATTTTATTCGTGTTCATATGTTTCACACTGTTATTATCATAAGCTGGCTATGACACTCAGTTGCTATATTTTAATGTATAAAGTTTTAACCCTCCCATTTTAATGTAGGATAACTTCACATAAAACAATGCATGGAAATTTGGAAATTTTTCCAGTTGTTAAAATTGAACCAAGCCTGTTCCATAATATTAAAATCTGTAGAGATTGCCCAGCACTGGCTGAACAGTTGCCATAGGGAACTCCACTGGAAACCAAGGCCAGCAGGACTCTACAACAGAGTACTGTGTCCATTTTACGAAAAACACAGGACAAAAAAAAAAAAAAAAAAAAAAAAAAAAGCAGACATTAGAACCACAAGGTAAAGCATAAAATATAAAGAGAATATTGTCCCTCAAAAATTACCAGTTAAAGAACAGTGTATTCAGTTCTTTCCTTGTTGCTGTTATCAAATTAATGTTGCAATTTTCTCTGAAGTGAAACATACCATCCTTGAGGGAACATTGTTAAAGCTTGGGACATAAACAACATGCAAAACTCAGGAAGTCTCTAAAACTAGATCCACAGTTCTCTGTCCTTTTGAAGGTAATTAGAAAGAACAGGAAGGAAGGAAATATTCTATAATACCAACACTTGATTATTAGTGGGCTCTCATACACTCTTACACTGTTGGTGAAAGGGTTAATTGGTACAATCATTTTGGAACCCTGTTAAACAGTTTCTACAAAAGCTGGATACACCCATAGCCTCGAATTCAGAAATGCTGCTCCTAGCATGTGTGTCTTCAAGAGAACTAATTAGCACAGCCCAAAATAAATAAGCCCAAAACATGCACAAGCAGTAGAATGAACAAATAAACTGTCGCATATTCATTTAAGAGAAATCTGTCCCAAAATGAGAATAAACACAATACAAATGCATACTGTTTGCCGTAACTAGGATTAATTACACAAACATACTGTTGAATGAGGGAAGCCAGATGGCCCCTTCCCCAAATCTGGAAAAACTCACATGTGCTACTACAAAAAATTAAGGTTCTGGTGACTTAGTCTCTACACTGAGAGGAGCCCCCATTGAGCACTCGGTGTCTTTATCTGATTGATCATCAATCACACCAGATCTGTTTGTCAGGAGTCACTGAGCTATGCATTTAATGTTTGTGCACTTTTCTGTATGCACATTATACTTCTTAATATTTTCCCTAAAAGAAGGGAACAAATCAATTTAATTAATCACATTAACAAAATAATGAAGAAAATAATAAAATCATCACACCACTGATGCAGAAAGAGCAATTTATAAAATTGAGCCTTAATGAAAATTTTCTTAGCAAAGCTGCAATAAAATAAAACTTCATTAGTCCGATGAATAGATGGAGAGCATCTATTAAAAATCTTTAAGAAAACTCACTTCCCCTGTGAAATAGTGAAAGTTATCCCCTGTGCTCAGAGAGCAAAGTTGCCTACTATTACCTAACATCTCATAGCTGACATTCCTGAATATCCTAGCTAGTCTTACAAGACAAACTTGGGAAATCATGTTTCATAGATGACTTGGTAAACTATCATAATATAACTCAGACATAAATGATATAATTGACATGAGCATATAACACATATATTAAATAATATGTCTAGCATTTTATTTTTGGATGTGTTCCTTTAAAGTGTAAAAATGTCACAAAGTTTGAAGAGATGGCTCGGTGGGTAAAGTGCCTGTGACATAAGTGTGAAGACCAGAGTCCAGATCCCTAGAATCCATGTAATATCAGATGGATGCAGCAGAAACCAGAGGCCTCGAACCAGAACAATGACTCTTTGCAATGAACATTTTCAAGGAAAGATTATAGATAAAAGAAAATAATAAATAAAAAATAAAAGTGGGTTTTCCCATTTCAAGTGATTTAATTAAGAAAGAATCCCTCACAGGTATACCCAGCTACTTGTGTTTTACTTAATCTCAGTTGTAGTCAAATTGGCTACCAAGAGTAACCATCACAATATTGAAAAATGTAACAAAGGACATCTTAAATGTCCTTCTGTTTCTGTGTTGGAAACCTATAATCTGTAATTCTTTGTTTGCTTGTGGAATTTTTGTTGTTTTTTGTTTATTTTTGTTTACATCCCAAATCAAAGTTTTTCCTCCATCCTCTCTTTTCAGTTCTTCCCCCAACCCCATCCATTCCTCCTCTTGTTTCTTTTCAGATATGGGTGGCCTCCCAGGGATATCAGGCAGCCATGGTCTATCAAGTTTCAGTGAGATTAGGTATCTCCTCTTCGATTAAGGATGGACGAGCCAACCAGTAGGAGGAAAGGTCCCAAAAGCAGGTAATCGAGTCAGAGAAAGCCAATGGTCCCACAGACGACCAAGCTACAAAACTGTAACATATATATAGAGGACCTAAGTCAATGCCATGCAAGATCTCTAGTTGTTGGTTCAGTGTCTGTGAGCTCCTATGAGCCCAAGTCAGTTGAACATCTGAGCCTTAAAAACATTGTTTTGAAATATACTCTCTATAAGCACACAGTGAGATAGAGAGAGAGAGAGAGAGAGAGAGAGAGAGAGAGAGAGAGAGAGAGAGAGAGAGAGAAGTGGGGAGATTGAGAATAACTCCATGATCTGGTAGTTCTCTCATTGGCATTTGGTTTTGAGGAGACTTCTTGTTAAGTGCTCAAATATCTATACAAATTCAAATTTTCACAATGTATTTGAAACTTCCTTTCTCTGCATCCTTACCAATATTGGCTATTTTTGTGGATATATATATATATATATATATATATATATATATATATATTCATTCTGTCTGAGATTTGGTGATCTCTCAGTGTGAATTTGCACTTCTCCAATATTTACTATATCTATTGATAATTTGTAGATCTGCTTTTGAGAAAGACCCATGGGATCCCTTTGCCTGCATGTATGAAGAATCATACCATTGGTTTGCTTTTGTATCTGCTGGTACTCTCAAGTTACTTAGAGTTTGAATATTAATCTCCTATGAGTTTATAAGGAGTTTTCTCCCATTCTATTGGTCATTTCTTCCATCACTTCCCTCCTCCTCTGCTGTGCATAAATTTCTTGATTTACTATAATCCCATTTGTCCTCTTTGCTGGCTCAATCTGTTGCTATTGCATCTGGAGTAAAAAAAAATACTACTCATCAAATGGCTTAAAATATTTCAAAGGTTATGGATATACTTCAGTAGTAGAGGACTGACTTTGCAAGGCCAAGGCCCCAGGTTAAACCCTAGACCCAGAAAAAAAAATGTTGAAGTATCTCACTCATGTTTTTCTTGGGCTGTTTACTAGTTTAGGTCTTACATCTAAGGTGAATTAGATACACTTTTATGGTGATAAAATTTTTCTTATCTCCTGCATGTGGATGCCTGGTTTCCTTGACATAAGTTATTAAAAAAGACTGTTCTTGCCACAGTCTATGCTGATGGTGCCTATCCCAAAGGGCACTTGGCCATAGATGCATGGGTTTCTTTTAGGTCCTCTCTTCCTTTCCATTGGTCTCTGTATGTATATATGATCTTTTACTTAGTATAGCTCTGTGGTCTGCTTTGATTTAGTGATGTTAATTTCTCTTTCACTTTCCTTTCCTAATTAAAGGTGCCTGGTAAAACTCAGTTTCAATAGTTTGCATTCTTTTTATTAAATCACTAATAGTTATTCATCATTTTAAGAGGCTTGTGTATGTGATGGAACTATGACAATTCCGGCTTTGTTAGTTTCTCAGATTGCTCTGATGTATTCAGAATCCTTTGTTTCATATCAGTTCAGTGCAGGATTATTTTCCCTACCCTTGTGAAAAATGTCATTGGTGCTTTCATAGAGGTGGCACTGAATCCGTATATTGTGTGGTATACCATGGACCTTTCTGTCATATAGTTCTTCTAACCCATGTCTAGAGTGTTAAAGAAATGACAATACTTAAGAAGCATTTTAAATATCTGCCTATAGTTAAGGGACAGAAATCTTGTCGAGGATGTGGGAAGCCCTGGATTAGATCCCAAGCACCAGAAAGACAAAATAAAAAAGTAAATAGAAAACAAGCAAAAATGTTCGACTTGAAGGCCAGCAGAACCTCTAACACCACTAATTAATGCATTTTTGTGCTTTTCTCACCTAATTTTATGCAGTTTAGAAATAGTTAATAGCCCTAGTAATTCTAATTTATAGTTAGTAAAACACAGCTTATTTTCTTTTTCAGACACTACATGACTTTTAGCTTCTCATAAAACATCAAGCTTTCCATTTTAGGATGAACAAAAATAAAAACCATAATCGGCAATATTCAAAACAATGGCTCCCATATCCTAAAATAAATTTCAAGATTTCAAAGAATTCTCTGCCTGAGAGTCATCACTGCAGAGTATGAAGGGAGAGGGACTCATCTGGCTGCCATCTGGCTGATTGAGAATATCCAGATTCATTTATAGTTATCCTTGATCGCTAGAAACTTAGTTGCCTGCTAATCACCCACTTATTCAGCATGGTCCTGTGCTTGCTGGATGACAGGCCCTTTGATGGAAGCCAAAAAGAAAATTATGAGTCTAGACTTTGCTGGAGTCCCACCTCTGCCTCTTTCTTCTAGATTAGTTTTTCCCCTCTCTCATATATTTCATTTTCCATACTGATGCCATGTGATCACAGAGTAGCATTGTTTAGCCAGCAACACCCCTACCAAGTGTCTTTGTTTTGCTTCCACATCAATAAAATATTCTGATTTCATTGCCACTAGAGATAAAAAGGAATTATCAAGGATATGGAGAGACTAATTTACCCAAATTTAAAAATACAATAGAAAAAGTGCTGCTTTGTTTTTTAGGTAATTTTGTGACTAAACCCACACCATAATAATATAGTTTAGGACTGGTTCCAACAGACCACATTATTATGTCTCAGAGATAGAATTTTTTCTAAAATGTATTTTACTCTTACACTAAACATTATTAATTAGTGCAGGATATTCTGGTCTGCAATTCTTTCTTTCAAATAATGAATATGAGAGATCGATAATGAAATGGGCAGAGGCCCATCAAGTGATATATTTTCAGGTTGTTGTATTAAGTAATTGCATCTTTAAAGAAATACACATATACATTTTCTTATATGTATCCACTTATGAAGGATTTTTACACAGTATAGGATTTTGAAGGATGGCAGACAATATGCCAATGCCCCTTAATAAGCTTTTGAATAGTTCCATAAAAATTACCAAGTGTTCTGAATAGATAAGAACTTTGCTGAAATTTATTGTCCTACTATATGTAATTCTACTTCTATAGACTGAAGAGGATCCATTGGCAGGTAGTTCATATTTCTAAGGTTCCTTTTAACTTCCATTTCAGGGGCTGGAGAGCTGGTTCCATGGTTAGAAGCCCTCGCTGCACTTCCATAAAACCTGAGTTTGTTTCCTAGTACCCACACTTGGCAGCTCACAACTACCTGTAATTCTGTCTTCAAGGGATCCAATACCCACCCTCTCTCTCTGGACTTTGTGAGTAGCTATACACATTCTTTAAAAAGAAAGAAGGGAAGCTGTATCTATTGAGAAAATGCTATAGAATTAATCAAATAGATGCCCATATATTTGCACAGCTTTTGAATATCATCCTTGTATGCATTTAACTCGTCACCTGCTGGACTGAAGCATTGAGACACAGTTCACTGATAGCACACCCATCAAACCCCCACTGCATTTGACATCATTCTGATCATTTATAACTTTTTGACCATTCAACACAGAAGCCATAAATGGCAAGATTTTTATAATCAAGAAAGAAAAAGAGGTAACAATACATGACTTGAAGGTTTTAAATATTAAGAGTGTGATGCAACTTGCTGTCAACACATATCACTCCATAACATAAATGCTTTCTTTTTAAGATTAAGTTGTCCTTTAGTTTGTCAATCACATGGCTATTATGATATTAAGGATGACATTTACCCCTAGCAATTTTCTAATCATATGTTATCACACTCTACAATCTTACATCTTCCTTTTTATTTAAAATTGTATCAAGAGTACTATTTTCTTCTGAAACTCTTTAACAAAAAAAAAAAAAAAAAAAAGAATCTAGGTTACATGGTTACATCAGTGTCTCCAGAAAAAACATAATTATGAACAGATTGTGAGCTAGAGAGATAGTTCAGCAGTTAAGAGCACTTGCTGCTCTTTCAGAGGACCTGGATAAGGTTCCCAGCACCCACACAGTGACTCCTAAGCATCTGTAATTCAGGTTCCAATGGACCCAATGCCCTTTCTAACCTCTGCAGGCATACAGCATGCACATGGTACACAAACATATATGAAGGTAAAATATTAATACACATAAAAAGATAAAATGAATAAGTCTAAAAGCTATAGATTATGTTTGATAATTGGTATATTTCATCTGCATAGCACTTAAATGCAGTTTTCTTGCTTTCCCAATGATGATCAAGGTGGAGAGACTGAATGAAAATAAAATATAATGGTCAATGTCCTGATTACACATGAAAGCAGAACCTTAAGAGGCTCTTCCTGCAGTATGATGTGTACTGTTCCCAACTCCTAGTCACAATACACACTAACAACCAATCCTTCATGCAGCAACCATTCCAGGCAACTAAACAATGGTCTCTTTAGCAATTGCCCAAAATGACCAGAGCTCAATTTCTAATTGGCAGGGTCTATAACTCTTGGCCTTGCTTGTAACTTAGTACCAATATGAGAAAACCTTACCTGATCCAATAAAATGCCCCTTGCCATCCAATTAATATGAGGTCCCACTTTCTCCATGCTGACAGCCTCCAATCGTAACATCATATCTGAAACTTCTTTCTTCTATGAAGTGTTGATTATCTTCTCCTTGCTTTGGAATTTCTGCTAAGTGTGAAGAGATAGTATCTAGTTGCTCTGCTTCAATAAACTGTAAAGTATTAGTAATGCTTGCTGTCACCTGGGTTGTCATCATTTCCTTCAGCCAAGTAAGGAGAATAGCAGTCCTTGTGTGATGGACATCTAGGAAGATTTCAGTGTGAGTGTCCCATAGGCAGGGATAGATTCTGCTGTTGCTGTCAGAGTGTCATGCCAGGAACAGTTTTATCCTAGTTTGGTGTTCAACATATGTAGCTTCCCTCACAATACAAGTCTGTAAGTATCTGTTCAGGGGCAACTGGATTCCTTAATTTGTTGCTTAGAGCCAACTGTTTCATTGTAAAGATGAATCACTGCTTACTTGAACATAAGAACTCTTAACTGCTCCAATTTTTGAAACACCTTGAGTACCCGTGTAGCAAAGCAAGTGAAAGATTCCACACCTGACTTCACATAGCAGGTAGGACATTGAAATCAAAACAGGAATACTAAAACTATCCTATAAAATTACCTTCAGGCAGTTTTCATAAGGTGTAGGTGAAATATAAATGAATTTCATGTTTAGACATGGGCCTCATCTCTAAAACATCTCGTATATGTGCAAATATTCAAATATTAAAAAAAAATCCCAAACCCAGAACACTCCTGATCCCACACTGTAAAGACCAGGAGGTCAGCAATGGGTCATGGTGTGGGGTAAGAGGGCTGACAGAGAGTGGGGATAGTTAGACATGTGTATGGAGAGGAGGTAAATAATGCAAGTGGAAGATTTAAAGAGGAAGGACAGAGAAATAGGAGAGAGAGGGTGGCTAACAAAAACAAAGGCTGCATGGCAATGCCATACGGAAACCTACAACTTTGTTTTACAAAGGAAATGGAATGGAGGGGCACTACATAACACAAGCTGTTCACTTTGTTCTTGACTCTTCGCTGGATCTAGATGGAAAGACCCTATGGAGGAAGACAGCACATGCCTTGGTTGAGGGGCAGAGAGAAATCTAAACTGCTACTGAATTGGAATCTTTCTCCTTGCTTATGAGCTTTCATACATAGGTGTTATACCACCACTGGAGGAGAGAGAGCCATGCAGTCTTACTGAGGGACGGACTTTGCTTGTTACAATATCAGCCTGTCTGATAAGAATCACCCCCTGTATAATAGCAGCATGACTATTGGGGGGAGGACAAAGCACTTTCTGCTTGAAACTGAAACCTTCTCCACAGAAGGGAATTCATGACTGGTACTGGAAACCTGACTATGCCTTTCCCACTGTTGGGAAAGGCATAGTCCCTAAGGGAAACATACTAGTGTTTTTTTTTTCTGATTGTATGGGATGTCAAATTGCTTTCTAAATATTTATGTTCTGACCCTTCCACACTCAGCTCTCAGTCTTGATCAGAGAAGCTTCTTTTTGCAATAATCAGCAGTGAATGCAGATATCCATGGCCACTCATGGCATTGAGACTAAATGACTCAGCTTTAAAAAGGGACATCTATTCCAGGAACATGACAAGAGGAGGGGAGGGAAGAATTTAAGAGTCAGATGATGGGAAAAGGACTGGGAAACATTATATGGAGTTGAGGCAAGGAAGGGGGACATAAAACTACCCATTCCTGGGGGGGGGGGGTATTAGCTAGCAGATGTTGAAGAAGGGAGAGCCATTGTCTTCAGTGGTATAGCCGCTGGTGAATTTCCCATACTGCAGTGGATGGCTCCACACCCATGCTCACATGAAACAGTCCTGCTTAAACTCATAAGCAAAACCAGAAACAAAAGACCATGAAAGTGGAGTGGGACTTGCACAGAAGACAGACAAGAAAGGATGAGGAGTGATCAGAATGCATCATATACATGCATGAAATAGTCGAGAAATAATGAATTTTAAAGTTGTCCCTTATATTACCAGCTAATGTTTTTACATTTAATGTTGCATATGGGTCCCAGCTGAGCATGAATGCCAGGGGTTATTCGATGAAAAGGAATGAATTAATGAGTTGTTTTCAGTTTGTACCGTATCCACAAGGAAAATTCAAGAACTATTTTTTTCATTAACCTCTTTTGTGTTTGCTCAGTTGATTTTCAATATACATATTACAAATTCAGAAGTTTCAAAAAGTGGTAATATTTGTAAGACCACCCTGTGTGCCTGAAACTTGTTCTGTAGATCAAGCTGGCCTTGAATTCACAGAGATCTGCCTGTCTCTGCCTCCTGTGAGCTGGAATTAAAGGCATGGGCCACCACTTCCCAGCAAAAGTGATAAGTTCTTTTTTATTTTTTATCATTTAATATTTTTTTATTTAACATACTGATCCCAGTTCCCTTTCCCTCTCATGCCCCCACCAACAACCCCATCCCATTGCCCATCCACTCCCCAGGAAGGGTGAGGCCTTCCAGGAGGGATCATCAAAGTCTGTCAAGTCATTTGGAGTAGAGCCTAGGCCCTCTGTCATGTCTCTAGGCTAAGGGAGTATCCCTCCATGGGGAATGTGCTCCCAAAGTCTGTCTGTGCACTAGGGGTACTCCACCGTATAAATGTACCACATTTTCTTTATCCATTCTTCAGTTTAGGGGCATTTAGATTACTTCCAGGTTCTGGCTATTACAAATGATGCTGGTATGAACATAGTTGAACAGATGCCTTTATTGCATGAATGTGCATTTTTGGGTACATGCCTAAGAGTGGAATTGCTGGGATGGTAGCCCACAGAATGGGAAAAGAACTTCACCAACTCCACATCTGACAGAGGGCTAATCTCCAAAATATACACACCAAATAACCCAATTTAAAATTGGGGTACAGAACTAAATAAAGAATTCTCAATAGAGGAATCTAAAATAACTGAAAAACACTTAAGATAATGCTCAATATCCTTAGCCATCAGGGAAATGCAAATCAAAAGAACTCTGAGACACCATCTTATTCCTGTCAGAATTGCTAAAATCAAAAACACCAATGGCAGTTTATGCTGGAAAGGATGTGGAGAAAGGGAAACACTCCTCCACTGCTAGTGGGAGTGAAAATTTGTACTGCCGCTTTAGGAAATCAGTATGGTGGTTCCTCAGGGGGGAAAAAAAGGATAAGTTCTAATGGAAAATGTAATCCCAGAAAAAACAGGTAAGGAGAAAGAGAAACAAGGAGTGGTGGGAATTTAAGATGAGGCTGTACACTACATTTGTGGGCAGTGCTTCACTAAGAGAATCATCATGTCTTTCAGGCACACAGGATATCTCTGGGCTATTTGTACTGCAAGTACATGCATCACACTGACAGGTCAGAGGACAGAGAGTATTTGCCAACTTTCTATCAACCCTGACTCTTACTGGTCCAAGTTTGCCCCTCTAATAGTTAACATCTTCTTAATTCTGTCTTCTGTCTCCTTGGGAAGCCACAAGCTGCACAGTACACATGCATGACACTTCATGCAAGCTTAGAAGTAGAGCCAAGAGCCAAAGCCTGGGTGGGTCTATCAGTGTGGGCCTCTCTGTTGGAGTGTCTGTGTCTTCAAGCTAGAAGAACTCTCTCTATCACTAGGTTCCAAATGCAGCTCTCTCTCAGAGGAGTACAAGGTAGCTCACACTTCCAGTAGATGATGTGGTTGAAGGCAGAGCTACTCATGGGGGTGTTGAAAATTGCAGTAGCAAATTAAATGCAACCCAATCCATAAAAGAAAGACAGAAAAAGAATTCTGCAAAAAAAAGTGGAAAGAAAAGGCTATGTGTTGTAAAATTTATGTTGCTGGAATAAATAGCCACCTGCTCTTCTAACACAAGGAGCAAATAAAATCACAATATTTAATAATGCTAGCTCCCAAATAATTTGTCTTCTGCTGGTGTGAGTCTAGAGAAGCAACGGTGAAAATTAAATTAATCTACCCCCTGGGATTAAGGATTGAGTTAGGCTGCCCAGGACTAAGACAAATATAAAGAAAGCATAAAACATAGTTTTATGCCTGAAAGCAGTTATTTTGAGGGAAAAGATCAATATTGCTTTTGATGTGAAAACATATTCCTACACACATAACAAGCATAGAGCATTAATTCAAGGAAAACTCACACTTGGTGGAATGCCACAATATTTTGGAGAGTAGCTGTATTCATTGAGGGGAAAATGCTAGTTTCATTGCTGGAATACATAGCTCAGTGGAAGAGTGCTTAACCAAATGCACATGGTCCCAATTCAATCTTCAGTTTTGACAAAGAAACAACTAGTCAAACGAAGAAGGTGGGGGGAACATACAAACATCAAGTGGAGAGTGCACTGCAATCTTTTATGGGGCTGAGGAAATTGCTCAGGGGCTGAAAGCATACTGTTCTTGCAAAGGATCTGAGTTCAGCTTCCATCACTCAAGTCAGGAGGTTCACAATCATCTGAAACTCCAGCTCCAGGTGATTCAATGCCCTCTTCTGGCCTCTGAGAGTGCCTGTATTCATGTGCACATACCCCAACACAGATGCACATACGTACACATAAAAAAAAACTCTAAAAGATAAAAATTTTCATCAAAACTTCCTAATTACATAAAAACAATAATGTCATTATTTTAATTAATATGTATTCAAGTTATAAGAATATAAACAATTTCAATTCTGAAGTAATTATTAAACATTTCTATGTACTGGTGTCTGGGTTATGAATGAAACAGTTCTTCAGGGCACACATGCTCTTATGACTCTAATCATTAAAAAGGGTCTTGAAGCATATTAATGTGAGGAAATTAAAGCTGATACATTAGGGATATGCAAACATTTGGATATTGGATTATTTTTCCCTCTGGGTGACTATGAACATCTAGCTCAACAATGCACTGACTGCTTGTATTCAGTACTCTTACAAGTATAAAACTACTATTACAACCTCTGTTCTCTTCCATGACTCTTTATGTAGGGTCCTTTCTTTTCCTACCCCTTAAGGGGTTGTCTTCTTCATTTATTTCATAGTGAAACATTTCTAGAGACAATAGCACTTGCCATTCTGGTAGCCCTGCTAATTCCAAAACTGAATGATTGTCCTGATGAATGAATGAATGAATGAATGAATGAATGAATGAATGAATACATGCATGTATGCATACATGAATGAATTACTAACTGGATATGCTACATGATGTAATGGGAACCATTATGGACTTGATATTAAATAGTGGATTTGAGATGCCTAGCAAGAGGCTCCCAATCACTTAATGTTTGAGCAATGTACTATTATGTAATACAAATATATACCATAATAGCTAGGATACAGGAACAGTTATTACATCAAGAATCTGTAATTGGGAGAACTTTAATGAAAATAAAGATTTGTTTTCCTGTTTGTCTGTGATAGAAACATAGGAATGGAATTCAAGTCTGATGTGGTTACAGAGTTGGGAACTCAGCTCTGTTACTCTTGTCTTTGTAACGCTTCTCACAGAGGCAGCCATCTCTTTCTGATGAAGGTACCCATAATCTAACCTGCTCAATTCACATTTTAGGTGACAGCAAGGAAAAAAGTAGAAAGAAAGTCACTTTCCCTTTTAACTAGATAACCAGAGTTGCATGAGAACTGCCCAAGACTGGCTCACAAGAGCCATTTGTTACGTTTCCAAGAAATGTATGAGTTGTTTATTAAACAGAACCCTCGTTAAAATTGAAATGGCAGGAGCTGAAGGGATGGCTCAGTGGTTAAGCATACTTGCTATTGTAGAGGGTCTAGATTCCATTCCCAGTACCTGAGTTCAGTAGCTCCCAACTGCCCGCAATTCTAGCTCCTTGGATTCTGACATATTCTACAGGCCTCTAAAAGAACCTGCACATATATGGCACACACACACACACACACACACACACACACACACACACACACACATGCACACATACACACAGATCCACACATACACATAAATAAAAATAAATCTAAAATAACATAAACTCACAAGCAAATTATATTTAAATAATGCAACAGAAACTCAGAATTTACCCTTTATAATTATAATTATATTCCCTTTCATTGTTATCTGTGTAAAGTTACTCATTTTTATCATGAAGATGTGAAAGCATGATATAATGTCATGCTACTAAATACTGTTTCACTATAGAGAAAAACAATCATGTTGTAGCTTCAATTCAGTCACATTTTATTGTTTGTCTAGATTCCAACTTGAAATCCTTGAACTGAAAATAATTTTTTAAAAGATTTTATTTTTTAGTTTTTAACCGTGTGTGTGTGTGTGTGTGTGTGTGTGTGTGTATGTGTACACCTAATTCTCAGAGAACATTTCAGAATAAAGGGACAAAAAGACTGTAAGAGCCCAGAGGACAATGCCCTCTACTCAAAGACAGTGTCTTCTAGGCATGGCAGGGAACCTGCAATTAGGAAATCTCACAACCTGGTTTCTTAAGCAAAACCTGCGCATAATGACAACACCAGTTTACATGTCAAGGGAGATGGGGAAAATGTCAGGAGGCCTCACCACTAGAGAAGACACTGGCAGTCTGAGTGTGTCTTGAGTGTAGACATGTGCACATGAATTCAGGTGCCCACAGAGGCCAGAAGAGGGCACCGAACCTCATGAAGCACAAGCTATAGACAGTTTCAAGGTACCTAACAAAAATGTTGAGAACTAAATGCAGGTTCTCTGCAAGAACAGTAGGTGCACCTTAACCACTGAGCAATCTCATTCATTCGTTCGTTCATTTGTGTGCTTTGCATTTTAGAGCATTATTGAAATGGCCACTGGAGAGATGTAGACAGAGAAATGTGGAGCCATACATATACTTGCAAAGCCTGAAACACCAGCACATCCTTTACCAGAAATGTTTATTGACCTTAATAAATAAAGTATTAATAATGCAAATTGAACTCAAAAGTTTCCTTAGTGTCCATCAGATGAGTTCCTGACTCAACTTCTACCAACTGATTCATTTCATGGCACATGGTCCCTCAATCTTCAAAGCCAGATGACAGAATTCTCCTTTGTGTTGATTCACTGACTGTTACATTTCAAATAGTTTTTGCAGGGTGTAATCAGACCTTGTCAACGGATCAGACCCAATGAGCTTGGTCTCCCTTTCTCAATGTCAACTGTGCTTTAAGATAATCTAGTCACAAAACACAATGTTTAGCCCACCATAGCATAGGTCTTTCTCCCAGCAACCAGATGGATTAAGAAAAGCTTGAATCATCAGGGGGGTCTTTTAGAATTTTTCCTTTTTCAACAGAAAAATCCCATACTCTCTGTGTATTGCTTATATTTCTATTTTGAGAATGTAATGTGATCATGGACCTAAGAGCACTTTAATTTGAAAAATTTTATAAGGTTAAAGCTTCAACAGAATTCTATTACCATTTTCAAGTTAGAGGGAGAGAGGGAGAGAGAGAGAGAGAGAGAGAGAGAGACAGAGAGAGAGACAGAGACAGAGACAGAGAGAGACAGAGAGAGAGACAGAGACAGAGACAGAGAGAGACAGAGAGAGAGACAGAGACAGAGACAGAGAGAGACAGAGAGAGACAGAGAGAGAGAGAGAGAGAGAGAGAGAGAGAGAGAGAGAGAGAGAGAGAGAGAGAGAGTTATGTTTGGCTAATTCTATGTTTGGAATCCAGAGTGAAGGTTTATTCTTGAATAAAGGTTTATTCTTGAAGGTTGCTTCTTTGGTTGAACAACTTCCTCTAAATCATCCTGAATGCTTAGAGTACCCAGCCACAGGAAAGGCACACAATAAGAGACCCACTTCCTGTCTATATTCAAGGGCACTTCCCACTGAGCTATGCTTCATTTGGTATCGGGAATAGATTTCCTCATTATCATCCTTTCCTTTTGTTTATCTCTCTTGTTCCTCTTTCCTTCTCCCTTTCTAAAATGACTATCTCACTTAGAAATGTGTATCCAAATTAAAGATATCAGGAGCTTAGCAAAGGAAACCAGCACACACCTTTGAACCAAATTCGGACTTGTATTTAAAGTCATCTCTTGCTCATGGTATCCATTTAAAAGTTATTAAACAACTTTATAAGAGAATGAAGAGGTAACTGTCTCAAATTCTTGCTCCTTGTAGAGCCCGGCCTTGCAGTGAGCTGATGTTGTGTGATCCTGAACAGTGGATCTTTGATGTGTCTTTCAACAAAAATACAACTTTTGATTTGAGTCCCTTTATAAATAAAGCAGAATTTTGGTATCAATGGTTAACAAAGACTTATTTCATGTACAGAAATGAATAACCAACAGTCAGAGTTTTTCACAAAATCTATAGACAATATAAATGGTATACAAAGACATCTTTATCTTTCACCTGCCATTTCAAATGCCCAAGATGTTACCTCCACCCCATCTCTTCAAGTATAATAAAAATTGACCTTAAAGATTCTGGGGAGGGGAGATTCAAACAATTTATGTAATACATAGATGCCTTGTGATTATAAGAGCTATTTATTCCTATTATTTTTTGTGTTCATGGTCATCAAAGGAGGTCATAACCATTTGTCCTTCCAGAAATGCCTGTTTCCTGGAAACCAGCCAATATCTGCCTTGCCCACCCCTATTGCTCACTACAAACAAGGAAAAGAAAGTCAAAGACCTCCAAAAACAGCAGGCACAAATGAGTTGATAGAAACAGCAAGTGTAGAACAAAGGAAGTGTGGTGCCCACACACCTTCCCATCTCCCAGTGGCAGTAGCCTGGAAAATACACTTTTGCAAGTGGGGCTTGATCTCAGTAAGGAAATGGGGTCATGCACCTGATCTATTGTTGACTGTGCAGGAAATGGAAGGGAAGTGAGAAAGACACAGAGAGAAAATATAATAGATGGGTGCTAGTCAACAAAGACTGTGCTCTTAGCTTACATAATATCTTCACTGTAATTTTAGCCTTTTGACTATATGTATGTATATATATATATATATATATATGTGTGTGTGTGTGTGTGTGTGTGTGCCTGTGTGTGTGTATATATATATTTATATGTATGTATATATATGTGTGTGTGTGTGTGCCTGTGTGTATATATATATATATGTGTGTATATATATATATGTATATATATATATGTGTGTGTGTGTGTGTGTGTGTGTGTGTGTGTGTGTGTGTGTGGACCATATATACTAGCACACCTCTACACATATACACATTGTATGTATGTATATTACGAGAACAGAAAGACACCCAACAGTGAGTTTACACCTGATTTCCTAGACACTTGACCATCAAAAAGACTCCATGCTAGAGGACAGTGGCTGATGCTAAGAAGGCAGATCCACCGGCAGCATTTAGAGATGGGGTAAGCTGGATACAGACCTTTACTGCTCACTTTGCCATATTAGTAAGTTGAAATTTTTAGAAACTGCTTTTGTAGCCTATAGGCTACCATGCAAAGCAAGACATTTAACTACTGGAGACAGTGCGTAGAACTTACAAATATACTCTCATTCAGATTAGTTCCTTTCATCTTTCATAGACCAGGTAGAATAACCAGAAAATTATGTTCCTGGAGCCAATACCCACTGATTCTACAGCTTATCACTGAGAATTCCTATTACCTTAAGCACTTCATTGAGCAAATGGTTTGTTCTCTGTCAATGACTACCAGCATTTGGCTCTGCTATTTTGCTCTTCCCAGAGTTAGCTGAGGACTACATTTTCCAAATTCCCTTTATTCCTAAGGTTACAAATCTGACTTGTTTTATGTCGATTATAATTCATTCCCATAGGATTTTTTAAAAATATTTTAATTTTATTTTAGCTTGCAAAATAATGGGTTTTCAGGTGGGGTTTCCATGCATGTTTCATTTTGGTCAATTCTCTTCCCCCAATTACCCTCATCCCATGAGATTTTGAAAAATGTAAGGAGGCCATGCTACGCCTTTCCATATCCTTTAGTAAGATCTGAAGACCAAAGGCCTGTGGTAGTATATGTGAGATAGGGCATTCCACAGGGACTTTGCCTGGTCCTTCATCTCAATGATCACTAGCAGGGACTTCCTCCAGTCATCTTCTTATCTACATCTCATCACTGCCTTCCTGACACTTCAGATCAGAACTCCAGTGAAAATCCCAAATTTAACAAAAATCTTTAGTTTCTACATTTTCAACAAAATTTAAATGCCCAATTTTCTATCTCAGCCTTTTTCTTTTTTCAAATATCTAAGGTGGTATTTCTATTACTAAATGATATACCACTGATCTGGTAACTCAGATAATAAGCAGAAACACATTGATATTTCTACCTTTAGTATCAGACTTTAACACCTGTGTGTGTGTGTGTGTGTGTGTGTGTGTGTGTGTGTGTGTACAGAGCTCAAAAACATTAACCTCATGTGTTGTTCCCTGTGAGTTGTCTGCCTTGTTTTTTGAGACAATGTCTCTCATTGATCTAAAATTCACCATAAAGGCTTTAAAGAATGAAAAATAAAATTATATATGACAATTGTACTACATGGCAAATTTCTTCAATTCCTGACATGGTCACCAAACCTTTGACCACACAACAGGAAAGCAAATGCTGACCTACAGTGTCATAAGACAAACACTGTCTCAAGAAATCAATATTAATTACCTTGTACTGATCATTCATTGTAAGCTATAAACATGATATATTTAATGTTAACAAAGCAGTTTAGTCAGTGGAGAGTGGATGACTTTTTAAAAAAGGTTTGTTTGAAAAGAAACAAATATATAAGTCCTGAACTCTAGTGTAGCAAGTGCTATGTATAAATAGAGGAGATCCAATCTATTTCTCAAGAAACAAGAAAATGACATTGTTAGATCACCAAATCGGTTCACACTATGTGACTCATCACTTATTACCAAGATATTTTGGTTGTGATTCAATCCCCCACCTTGTTCTCCCCATCCAACGAGTAGTCCGATCAGGTTGCTTATTAAAGAAACAATGAAGTTATAATGCAGAAAGAATCATTGCTATAATGTCAGCATCCTGTGAGGACAAGGAGTCCATGAAATGAGGAGGGTTAAGGACACCACACTGAGCAAAAGACTCAGATACTGGTGCACTGGTAACCCTGCTTTATACTTCTAAAAATAAAACAGTGAAAGAGTTTCTCCCACCAGAACTAGTGAATCAGAATCTGCCTTTTAACAAGATCCCAGATGATTCATTGGCAAATTAAATTTTGAGAAGCTTGGACCCATGATTCATTGGCAATTACCAGTTTCATTCTCAGAAGAACAAAAGAAAGAGATTAAGATTCTTGGATTTATCATAGAGAAAGCATTTGTAGTCACAAAAGACAATACTCTGAAAAATAAATACAAATATATATGCCAAGAAGACAACTTCTCCCACCCTAATTTCTTTAATAAGATTGAAGCCTTGACTGAGGATCTTGCTTTATGAAATGCTGTGGTCAAGATGGTATATCCCACATCTTCTAGTTAAAGAGCCTTGAAATGTGTCCTGTGAGAGAGGACGGGCATTATTATGCTATGAGCCAGTTCAGATACATTTTAATTAAGTAATGTGCAAAGTCCTGGAGCGTGACTGGCAGAATGATTTAGAAGGGAATTAACTACATCTTTTACTGTGGCCATCCCTGGTTGTCATCTGACACTGCAGCCCATAAACTCTAGGAAAGTTTCCGGTGTTGCACATTTATCCTTGAGGCCAGAGGAATTGAATTCTCTCTCCACAAAGCAGCAGAAACCCACCTCCTCTTTCTATTTTTAATCCTTTGCTGATTCTAGAGGCTTTCTACCAAGTAATTTGTTGCTGAACAGTTGTTCTCCAAACAGCTGCCAAGAAGCCTGGCTTTTGCAGCCTTGAGTTGTGTCCCATATTGGCCCCTTCCCAAATGTCATTTCCTACAAGGCTTTTCTTTCAACTGATGCATCAGAGTCTTTGAATGAGAACACAAAATTAAATAGAAAATGACATTCAGGAGAAAAGATGTTCCTTCCCAATACCCGATACTCTCTCCCCATCTGTCATTTCTCCCTCCTCTGTTAGTCTCCTGCTAGCCCACAAATCCCAAGATGTCTGATACAAATATAATCAGTAAAGGATTTTTATACATCAGTTTAAATTAAGCATTGGAAACCCATAAAACATTCTGCTCAGACTGGTTGATGCCCTCCATGGAAGGTTCATGGCCAAACTTCTATTTTTCTTTCAGTTCCCTAATCAAATTAACAAGAAATGGTCTCCCCAAAACATCAAGAATGCATATTCTTTAACTACTTTGAAGCCTTTTGTGATTTATTTACTTTTAGGTTTTATTTTATTTTTAATTATGAGCATGAATTTGGGTCACAGGCCAGAGGGCAGGGAAGTTGAACATGAGTGCAGATACCTGTTGAACCCAAATGTGGATCCTTTGTAAGAGTAGTAAGTGTTTTTAACAACTGGTCCATCTCTCCAGCCTCAGGTTTTATAACTTACAAAATCAGTTTTAAAATTCAATACATAAAAAAATAAATCTTAAAGCCAGAAAGAGGGAAAGAAAAGGAGACAGTTGAACAGACGAATGGATGGTTACTTGGATGAATGGACAATATCAATGGATATACAGACACAATACATGATAGGCTCCTAGTAGGAATGTTAAAAAAAATTAAATACACAAGATGTAGAAAACAAAAACGTGTGATGTTTATTTCAGGAATAAATATTTAAGATCCATGGAAATTAGTTTAATAAACAATGGGAAGATACATCAGAAAATGTGATACAAGGACCTACACAGCTGTGGATTAAGAATATACATTTAAAAGCTGAGGAAGAATATTCAGAATAAGGAAGGGAGCATTAAATACTCAAACAAATTACACAAAAGAAGTCAAGGTGATGACATGGAAAAATAAGTTTAGTGTTATTAATCATTCATTAATTTGTTCAGCAAACATTCATTAATCCCCTCCTCCTAGAAGAAAGATGGAGACTGATCTAGATCACCCCCTTCCTACCCTGTGGTATGTCTTTGGGGGAGAATATACTCCTGCACTGATGAATGAAAAGACTGTGAAATCCATGGGCTCTCCTCTTGGTCTATTTTAGGTAGGAAAGTAGACAGAAATCACTAGCAAGCTGTGTGAAAGTTAGATTCAAAGACTTACAAATTACTCACTGTGTCATTGAAGTTTTCCCTTTACCAAACTTTATAGGCTGAATTAGTGTATAGCTTAGAATAAAATTAAAATTTGAGTTTCAATAGTGAATACTATAAAATTATTTTTATAACCTATACCATATATTCTGGATGAATAAATAAACAACTATTTTCATTTGTTTAAATGAACAAATATAAATAGTATTTATGTGTATTAAGCGGGAGAGATACGGAAACAATTTTAAAAACTTTCTTTTATTTAATAAATAGATTTTTTGTCTCACATAATATATCCTGATTACTATTTTCCCTCCCTCTACCCCTAGTTACTCCACCACCCCTTCCCATCCAGATAGACTCCCTTCTAGTTAGAAAATAAAGAGGCTTCTAAGAGATAAAAATAAAATAAGATAAAAGCAAAACCAAATAGAAGGAAAAGAGCCCAAGAGAAGGCACAAGAATCAGATACCCACTCATTCCCACACTCAGGAATTCAATAAAAACACTAAACTGGAAGCTGTGATATATACACAAAGGACCTAATTCAGATCTGTGTAGGACCTGTGTGCATGGTGCCTCCATCTCTGAATTCATGTGTGCTGTGCTCCTGTTGATTTAGAGGCCCTTATTTTCTTGCTCTCCATCCATGGCTTTTGGCTCTTTCTGCCTTCTCTTCAGCAGGGTACCCTGTCCTGAGGGGAGGGATTATTCAAATCACCATAGATATAAAAGGAGAAGAGGACAGGGGGTCACCTTTGGGAAACACTGGTTTTGAATGTAAAGGAAGACAACAACAGCGAAGAAAAGCAAGTAGTCACTAGAAGGTGGAGAGACACAGAAGTAAGATTTTATTATTTTTATTATTCTTTGACATTTTTATTATTCTTTACCAAATGTCCAGAGAGCCAAGACTTCAACCTTGGAAATGATGGAAAAATCAATATGGAATCAAATGTCATAAACACCACAAAAAGAAGATAATAAAATAAATGACCTCAGAGAGTTAATAGAAGATATCCTCCCCCCAAGAATTCCATTCTACATGAAATCCTGATTTTAACCTATACAAGTGAATACTCTGGTTTCAGACAACCAATTGCCTACTCTATGTCTCCAGTTAACAGATCAAATAAAGTCTCTGTTGTGTCAGGAAAAATAAGAGTGAGTATATGTTCCCTGAGATATGCACTCATTCCCAATTAACATACTTAATTTGGTTTATAATTGCTATTCAATGATAGTTTTATACCAAAAAGAGAAGTAATCTACAACAGACTATGCTATATTCCAAAATCAACTAAACCTAGGAACTATAAAGTAGGTTGAATCCATACTAATCAGAATAAATGTTCAAATGAGACTATTTCATGAGAAATGACATTTATTGAACATTATTTAGCAATCAGCACACACCAACTCCTGAATCTTGTTACATTTTTTTGTCTGATATTAAAGAACTGGTAGTAGATATTCATCATAGGAGGTGACATTTCACTTTGTCTTTATCAAATTAAATAGATTAAAATCATATATTACCTTCCTGTGTTAGTGCAGAAGGCATGTTAGATGCAAAGTGAGCATGCTGAGATGAGTGACTCATTGGAACCTTCTAAGAACACAGCTCTTATTCTTTTCTGGTTCCACTCAAAACTTTGAACATAGTCACAGTGACCAGTAAAAGAGAATGTGATCTTAAACACTTGCTATAACACATTTAGAAATATGTAATAATAGGCCTTGTACTAGATGGTTAAATAGGATAAAGTTTTTTTTAACTTTCTATTGAACTGACAGAAGTATTTTTTCTCTGGTGTAGTTGTGTCGCAGCTAGTACAGAATGCCATAAGACTGTCTATCTGTATTCGATCTTATAATCCAAAAGATTCTGAGAGATTTGGAGAAAAACCTATACTGTCTAAAATTGCCACACCCAAAATGAGATAAATGACATCATGAATGTCATTTCTCCTCCCTCCTTCTTTCTCTTCCTTCTTCTCTTCTATTTCTTCCTCCCACCACATATGAATGTTGTCCCAATAAAAAGAAACAAGTATTAGACTCACCACAGTAGCCCTTTGTAATCTGACATCAACATTTTATGTTCTCATTTACTTTGCACCAGCTTTAAATGTAACTGCTGCTGAGGGAGCATTAGATGTCTGTCTGCATGAAAAATTGACCACATCTCCTTCATAATGCATTCTCAAGCTCACCCACCTCAGAGTTATTTCTTTATTATTAATTCGGACTCTCTGGTTGCCAATCATTCAGTGGCCATGGGAAATAATAAGGCAGTATGTTCCTTCGCTCTAACTATCTTCTTAGGAGGGGAAGGGCTCTTCTCTCATTCTTTCATTCTGCTATAGAAGACAGTGCACAGAAATTGGAAAGATGTATTGCTTATATTATACCTCATCCAGTTTCCAGAAATTACACAACCCTACAAGCTCCCAGAAGTTTTTGAGGCAACTACAAACTGTGAATAGAACTTAGATAAAATGCTACAGAGAAAGATATGGCCAAATATTACCCTATGACACATAGCTGAGATAATCTGCTTATAAAATGAAAAGGTTTATTTGAGATCACTGTTTTAGCTGTTTCAGTCCTGTTTTTGTTTTTTACCTCATTGCTTTAGGCTGGTGATAGGCACATATAACAGAATCAAGCCATCCTCCAGCCAGCAGTTCTAGCTGGGAAGTAAAAGAGCAAAAGACAGAGCAAAAAGAGCTAGATAGCCCCTTCAAGAGCATGCATTCTATGGATCAAGCTCTGCACACACACCAGGCTCCACTTCTTATAGCTCTCACCACTCTGTAACACCACCACACTGGAAACAAAGCTGTTACCACACTGGCCTTTGGGGGCAGCTAAGAACCAGACTTTAGCAAGGAGCAATTCACAGAGGCCAGGATTCAAAAACAAATCCCAGGCATGAATACTTCCTGCTCTGCTGGAATGTTTCAATAAAACGCTTGGGTCTTGTTTTCTTTGTTTGCTATCAGTTAAGCAGTGAAGGACCTAAAAGTTCCACTAGATCCACTGTATTTTCAACCAAGATATCAAGTCTCTCTCTTTCTGAATCCCAGCATACCTAAACTGTCTAAGAATGAAAACCCAAAGGTATTATAGAAAAATTACAAGATGATTGACAGTTGATTGTTCCCAAGGCTCTGTTAGCTTTTAGGAAGGTGAAGGCATGAATATGATGTCACTGTCCAGTGTTGTGTAACTTGTTTCATGGTACTCTCAAAACACATAACATGGTCGCATTATCATCCTCCTCCATCGTGCCCTGCTTTCTGGTTAAGCTTCATTTCTTTTCATTCTTCTCTACTCTATGACTTGAAAGTCTGAAATCTTCAGACTATAATCCCTTGACTCAACTAGCTGGTAGGTAAATAAGATCTGTGTTCAGATCTCCCACTTTTCTATAATTTCTCTGGACTGTGGCACATCTTTAACTCCTGGGTAGGGTAGAGAAATGAATATCCTGGGGCTTTGCTGGATAGCAAGACTAACCAGAATGCCAAGCTCTAGGTTTAGTGAAAGACAAGACTCTGCCTCATTAATAATAATAATAATAATAATAATAATAATAATAATAGTGACTATATTGACCTCTGGCTTCTACACAAGCCTAAACACATGTGCATATGAGACATACATGCACACACACACACACACACACACACACACACACACACACGGAGGAGGAGGAAGAGGAGGAGGAGAAAAGTAGGCAAAGGGGGAAAAAGTGAGACCTAGGAATATGACCTGGGGAAAGCCAAGGTATCCTGTTCTTTCTGCTTCTTCCTTGGCAGAAGATGGCTTTGTCAGTGGTTGATCCTTTCATCTAAAATCCCTCTCACTCTTTCTCTCTCTGCTACAGTGTTGTCTCATTCCAGAAACAGTTTCCTCCCACAGTCCTTCATGCTTGACAGAGGTAACAGCTTTTAGCCATCAGCAGTCGCTTGATGATTCAATAGCACATCATTAAACTCTCTTCAATTGACTCTGATTGTGACAACTGTCTCCTGTAGGAGCCCCTGACTGTTAGAGTGATGAACATGAGAGGGATGGATTCCCTAAGAGCACACTCCTGGCAGGAATACAGCAGGAGATCTTAAGAATTCTTCATCAGAAGGAGAACTGACCTTGGAAGCCTGTGGTCTGCAGTCACAACACCAGGGCTACTTGAATCAACAGTGCTGGTGGGGACAGAGAAAGGGTAGGTTGAAGTCAAGATTGGCACTTGGTTATAAAGCAAGACTAGTGCTCATGAAGAAATGGATAACTCTTCCTGACCACCCCAGAGACTGTACATAAAAGCAAAACCACATTTAGAGTATTGAACTATTAATTTAAGATACTGGTGATTACAAGTTAACACACAGCTTCTTCCCATTTACCATTTACTCATGTCTGCCCTATAGAGTTAAATATGCAACTTGTAGTTCTCTAATGCCGAAGTAAAGTCTTGGGTAATTAGAAGTGGAATCCTGACACTTGAAATGGGGAATTAAGTGAAGCATACTTGAGGGTAAGAACTCAGTAACTCCAAATCCCCCTGTCAACATCAGGAGCATATGAATGAAGGACAGTGATATTAAATGTAGGCTGAATTTATTTATGGGCATGCACCATCTTGGGACTTGGCATTTAATAAATTGACTTTAGCACCCTGAAAAGGTATTAACAGTCTCTGTGACTGATTAATTTAATTTGTTCATCAAGTGGTTTCCACAGTAAAAAAAAAATTAAAATGAGAAATTATTATGGCAAACTGTGAATGAATGAGGCCGATGACTTAAGGGGTGAATCTAATACTATTCAGCAGGCCCTAATTATATTCTGGGAAGGGACAGGACATGACTTTCACACAACAATAAATATTTCATTATGAGGTACATCACATCTCTTAAGAGCTTTCCTGAAGATACAATCAATGAACAGATAACTGTATATGGGTAGAAGATCCCCTTTTCCCCACATACCTTGGTCCTTGCCACAGTCCTGAGTATAAAATAGGAATGGTAGCAAAAATAGAACTATGCATGAGATCAATAGCCTGTATATCTTCTTTCTACATATGACCGGTCACTACTAAAGCTGAGGACCAATCTACCAACACCTGAACTCAATACTGAAGCAGATACAGCATCATTCCTGCATGTGCCATCTATCTTATAAGTCACATGGATTGCATGAAGTTTTTTCATTGTGGAAGGATATAAAATTTTATTTTCTAATTGGTTAAAAGGAAGTGGGAACTGAGTGTTCTCTCACATGTATGAGCAGGTATACATGCATATGTGGATGAGGAGGTCCGAGATCAGCCTTGGGTGTTGTTCATCAGGAGATGTCCACTTCGTTTTCTAGGTACAAGACCTTGGATTCATTGACTTGGCTAGACTGCTAGACAATTCCAGATATTCAGCTGTCTCCTCCTCTGAGTGCTGGGATTGAAAGTGGCTCCTACGTCCTTGACTTTTTACTATGGGTTCTAGAGACTGAACTTGGGCCCTTGTGCTTGCATAGATATCTACCTAATCCAGGATCTAACCTTCTTCTCAGAGGAATGCATATATAGTTGGGCACAGAGTCACCTTCTCAGTCTACAAAGCTTCTGCTAAATCTATAATGTCTTTTTATCATACAGCATCCCAACCCAAATTGGGTTATGTTAGGCTTGAATGTGAACTGTCTTCAGACTTTGATCACTCGGTCCCCAACTGGTGGCACTGTTTAGGAAGGTTGTGGAATGTTTGAGGCAGAATTTGATCACTAGAGATGGTCCTGAGGTGATAGCTTGCTGCTGCCTCCTGCTCCACCTCTCTGTTTCCTACTCTTTTAAGACACAAAGAGCCATTGTAACATATTGCTGCCACCTTTCCTTTCCTGCCATGGTGGATTGTAATTCAAACCCTGTGCAAAAATAAAGTCTCATCTTGAAGTGGTTTTTGTTGTGTGTTCTGTAACAATGATGAGAATCAATTAATACCCACTACATCTGCCCAAGGAGCTCATGTTGTGGGAGAAAAAAATGCAATAATGAATTCACCCTCCTGCAAGACTGGGTCTATCAGCCTTCAGCTGGAGGCAGTGGTATCAACAGAACACTGCAGTGGCTCAGCCACAATTCAATTAACTAATTGCAACCCAGAAAGACCAACTGGTTATTCAACAGCAGGGCATCTTAACTATTTTGCAATCATGATGTTTTTCACCCAAGACTTTTTTTGAAGCTTAAGGAAAATTTTTTTATCTTTGAAAACCAAACTCCCAAATTTCTACCTGTCTGATTTCTAACCCCCACCACCAGTCTTCTACTGGAGTTCCAGGCTCCTACCAGAGATCTGCCTATCTCTGTGGGACCACTCTGAGTTCCTGTGGGCTGGATCTTTGACCCTCATTGCAGGGCCTCTGCTAAAGAGGCCTCAGCTGGATAGTGCCAGGTCCCATAGATCCGCCTGTTAGTGCAGAAGCATCCTGATTATCAGCCCAGCATTTGTTCCCCCATCACTACGCCTTGGCTATAGGTGAGTCTGGGACCAATTCTGGTGGATTCTTCTCTACACCCTTCCCTGGGAATTCCCTGAGTTGGTCCCAGATCTTGCTGCCCTTGTGTCCTGTCCACATCGAGAGCACTCTTGGAGCTCTGATACACCCTCACCCACCCCCACTGAGAGCCTGCGCTCCCCCTACCCTGTGCCTTACCCTGCCCACTGTCTCAATGCTCTGGGTGAGCACTGGGACAGAGGGTGGAGCCAACAATCCAGCCACCTTCGGGGAACTTTCTGGAGCTGATCTGAGCACACTAGACTTGCCTACCCATGTGGGACCACTCATAATTTCCACCTGCCTGGTCTCTGACCCCACCACCAGTCTTCAGGGGAGTACTGGTCCCCTCTCAGAGATCCACTTATCTCTGCATGACCACTCTGAGTTCCTGCCAGCAGGCCTCTGCCAAAGAGGCCTCAGCTGGAGAGTGCCAGCCCCAGGCTAAATCTGCCTATCAGCTTAAGGAACATCCTGAGTCCCAGTATTCAAGATCTTTGAGATCTACAGTCATCGAACAGCTGACCCACCTAAACCCACCAGAGAAGTACCATAGAGAGAGGGAGAGACCCCACCAACACCTACTGGAAGAAGCTATAAGAAGATGGCAATACAAGAAAACACCTAACAACAGAAAGACAAACATAACACCACCAGAATCTAGGGAATCTACACCAACTAGACCAGAACAAAACAAAGCAGATGAAGCAGAAGAGAACGACTTAAAAATTATGGTCATAAAAATGATAGAGGCCCTCAAAGAAGATGTGAGAAAATCCCTTTAAAAAAAATGGAAGAAAAAACAAACAAAAAAATGGAAGAAAAAACAAACAAAAAAATGGAAGAAACGAATACATTTGTTAAAGAAATTACAAAAATCCAAAAATAAAAAACAAAACAAAAAACAATTAAACAGGTGAAGGAAACGGTTTAAGACCTGAAAACTGAAATAAACACAATAAAGAAAACACAAAACGAAGGAATACTGTAAATAGAAAAGCTGGGCAAACGCAAGGATAACCAACAGAATTCAAGAGATGGGAGAGAGAATCTCAGGCGCTGAAGATAAACTAGAGGAAATAGATTCATCGACAAAAGAAAATCGTAAATCCAACAAATCCTTAACACAAAACATTCAGGAAATGTGGGACACAGTGAAGAGGCCAAACCTAAGAAAAATAGGCATAGAGGAAGGTGAGGAAGCCCAGCTCAAAGGGGCCAAAAACATATTCAATAAAAGCATTAAGTAAAACTTTCCCAATCTGAAGAAAGACATGCCCATGAAAGTACAAGAAGCATACAGAACACCAAATAGACTGGACCAAAGAAAAAAAGACCCCTCAGCATATAATAATCAAAACACCTAACATACAGAATGAGGAAAGAATATTAAGAGCAGTGAAAGAAAAAGGACAGGTAACATATAAAGGCAGACCTATCAAAATTACACCTGATTTCTCCATGGAAACCCTCAAGGCCAAAAGGTCCTGCATAGATGTTCTACAAGTACTAAGAGTCCCCAGATGCCAGCCCAGGCCACTATACCCAGCAAAACTCTCAATCACTATATATGGAGAAAAAAAGATATTTAATGACAAACCCAGATTATCACAATATGTATCTACAAATCCAGCCCTACAGAAAGTTTTGGAAGGAAAACTCCAACCCATGGAAATTAACTACACTCACAAAGACATAGGCAACAGATAATCACACTTCACCAGAAACCAAGGATAATGCAGGACAAATATATTCACAATACCACTGCCAACAACAAATCTAAAACAAACAAGCATTAACAATCAATGGTCCTTACTCTCCCTCAATATTAATGGTCTTAACTCACCTATAAAAAGACACAGGCTAACAGAAAGGACAAGAAGATAGAATCCATCCTTCTGCTGCATACAAGAAACACACCTAAGCTTCAAAGATAGACATTACCTCAAGGTAAAGGGCTGGAAAAAATCAAAAGGACCCAAGAAGCAAGCAGGTGTGGCTATCCTAATATCTAACAAGTTGGACTTCAAACAAAAATTAATCAAAAGAGATGAAGATGGACATTTCATCTTCATTGCAGGAGAAATTCATCAACTCAAAGTCTCAATTCTGAACATCTATGCCCCAAATACAAAGGCACCCACATTTGTTAAAAAAAAAAAAAAAAAAAAAAAAAAACAAACCACTACTAAAATTCAAACCTCACATAAAACTTCACACACTTATAGTGGGAGACTTCAACACAACATTCTCACCACTAAACAGGACCAGCAATCAGAAATTCAACAAAGAAACAAAAGAACTAACAGAACTTATGTCTCAACTGGGTTTAACAGACATCTATAGAACATTCCATCCAAATACAAAAGAATACACCTTCTTCTCTGCTCCACATGGAACCTTCTCTAAAATCGACCACATACTAGGTGGCATAAAAAACCTCAACAGATACAAAAGAATTGGAATAGTCCCTTGTATCTTATCAGACCACCATGCTTTAAAATTGCAATTTAACAACAACACAAATAGCAGAAACCTTACAAACTCATGGAAACTGAACAATGTGCAATTACATCACACCTGAGTCAAAGAAGAAATAAAGAAAGAAATTAAGGACTTCCTAAAATTCAATGAGAATGAGCACACAACATACCTGAACTTATGGGACACCTTAAAAGCAGTGTTACAAGGAAAGTTCATCGCACTGAGTGCCCAATTGAAGAAAACAGAGGATAGTCACATTAGAGAATGAATAGTGCAACTTAAAGCCTTAGAACAAAAAATAGCAAACTCACCCCGGAGGAGTAGAGGCCAGGAAATAATCAATTTGAAAGCTGAAATCAATAAAATAGAAACCAGGAAAACAATACAAAAAATCAATGCAACAAAGAGTTGGTTTTTCGAGAAAATCAACAAGATAGACAAACCCTTATCCAAACTAACAAAAAAGCAGAGAGAGAACATGCAAATTAACAAAATCAGAAACGAAAAGGGGGACATAACAACAGAAACAGAGGAGATCCAGACAACATTCAGATCATACTTTGAAAACCTGTGCTCCACAAATTTCTGGATAGCTATCACTTAAGTAAAATTAAATCAAGAACAGACAAACAACTTAAATAGACCTATAACCCCCAATGAAATAGAAGCAGTCATCGAACGACTTCCAACCAAAAACAGCCCAGGGCCAGATGGCTTCAGTGCAGAATTCTACCAGAAATTCAAGGACGAGCTAATACCAATACTCCTCAAATTGTTCCACACAATAGAAACAAAAGGCTCATTACCAAACTCTTTCTATGAGGCCACAATCACCTTGCTACCCAAGCCTCACAAAGATACAACTAAGAAAGAAAACTACAGACTAATATCCCTGATGAACATTGATGCAAAAATACTTAATAAAATACTGGCAAAACAAATTCAAAAATACATCAGAGAAATCATCCACCATGACCAAGTAGGCTTCATCCCTGGGTTGCAGGGATGGTTTAACATACAAAAATCAATCAACGTGATCCACCATATAAACAAACTGAAAAAGAAAAACCATATGATCATCTCCCTAGATGCTGAAAAAGCCTTCGACAAATTAAACACCCTTTCATGATAAAGGTCTTGGAAAAATCAGGGATAACAGGAGTATACCTAAACATAATAAGAGCAATATACAGTAAACCAACAGCCAACATCAAACTGAATGGAGAGAAGGTTAAGACAATTCCTCTAAAATCAGGAACAAGACAAGGCTGTCCTCTCTCTCCATATCTCTTCAATATTGTACTTGAAGTTCTAGCTAAAGCTATAAGACAACAAAAGGAGATCAAGGGGATCCAAATTGGAAAGGAAGAAGTCAAACTGTCTCAAGTTGCAGGATATGATAGTTTACATAAGCAACCCAATAAACTCTACCAAGGAACTCCTATAGCTGATAAACACTTTCAGCAAACTAGCAGGATAGAAGATAAAAAAATCAGTAGCCATACTTTATTCAGTCGACAAAGAGGCTGAGAAAGAAATCAGAGAAAGATCACCCTTTACAATAGCCACAAACAACTTAAAGTATCTTGGGGTAATGCTTACCAAACAAGTGAAAGATCTATATATTAAGAACTTTGTGGCTTTAAAGAAAGAAATTAATGGAGATACCAGAAAATAGAAAGATCTCCCATGCTCTTGGATAGGTAGGATAAATATAGTAAAAATGGCAATCTTGCAAAAAGCAATCTACAGATTCAATGTAATCCCCATTAAAATCCCAGCACAATTTTTCACTGACCTTGAAAGGATAATAATCAACTTTGTATGGAAAAACAAAAGACCCAGGATACCAAAACAACCCTGTACAATAGAAGAACTTCAGGAGGCATCACTATCCCTGACTTTAAGCTCTACTACAGAGCTATAGTCCTGAAAACAACCTGGTATTGGCACAAAAATAGACAGGTAGACCAATAGAATCAAATCCAAAATACTGATATTAACCCACGCACCTATGAACACCTGATTTTCGACAAACAGCTAAAAGAATACAATGGGGGGAGGAAAGCATCTTCAACAAATGGTGCTGGCACAATTGGATGATGGTGTGTAGAAGACTGCAGATAGACCCATGTCTATTGCCATGTACAAAACTCAAGTCCATATGGATCAAAGACCTCAATATAAATCCAGCCACACTGAACCTCTTATAAGAGAAAGTAGGAGGTACCCTTGAACAAATTGACATAGGAGACTGCTTCCTGAACATAACTCCAGTAGCACAGACACTGAAATCAACAATTAATAAATGTGACCTCAAACTTAGAAGCTTCTGTAAGGCAAAGGACACAGTGGACAAGACCAAACAGCAGCCCACACTGGGAAAGAATCTGACAAAGGGCTGATCTCCAAAATATACAAAGAACTCAAGAAACTAGTCAACAAAACACCAAATAACCCTATTAAAAAAATGGGATACAAAATTGAAGAAAGAATTCTCAATAGAGGAAATCAAAAAGGCTGAAAGACACTTAAAGTACTTAACAACCTTTGCTATCAGGGAAATGCAAACAACTTTGAGATATGATCTTACTCCTGCCACAATGGCTAAAATTAGAAACACCAATGTCAACTTATGCTGGAGAGGCTATGGAGAAAGGGGAACACTCCTCCACTGCTGGTGGATGTGCAAACTCGTACAGCCATTTTGGAGATCAGTATGGTGGTTCCTCAGGAAAATGGGAATTAGTTTACCACAGGACCCGGCAATCCCCCTCTTAGGTATATACCAAAAAGATCCACATCCATGCAACAAAGACCTGTGATCGGAGATGTTATTCTGTAAATACGTTTTTCATACTGGTTAATGAATAAAGCACTGTGGCCAATGGGACAGCAAGATAGGTGGGGCTAGGAGACAAGGAGGAAAGAGGAAGTAGTAAGGAGGAGTCAGCATGTAGAGCGTGGAGAAATGGAGAAAGCAAGATGCAGATTATAAATAGCTATAATAGTCAAAACTTAGGTGAGTTAGGTTTTCTAGACATATAGAGATGTATTTGAGATGGATAGGCATTCTTCAAACCTTTCAAAGACCTAGATATGGCATTTAAAATGGTTTAGGGTTTTTCTTGACAGTGAGGCACAACTGCTCCTGGTAACACCACCTGCATCAGAAAGAAAGATGGACATCGAAGAAACACATTATGGAGTTTGCTTCTAATATAGCAAGACTAGCAATTTGGTACTGCTCTTCTGGACATGTGTTCAACGATGTTTGTAGCAGCATTATTTGTAATACCAAGAACTGGGAAGCAACCTAGGTGCCCCTCAACTGAAGAATGGATAAAGAAGATGTGGCACATTACACAGTGGAATACTACTCTGCAGTAAAAAGAAATAATGGAATCTTGAAATTTTCAGGTAAGTGGATGGAATTTGAAAAAAATCATCTTGAGTGCGGTAACACAGTCACAAAAAAAAGGAACATGATATGTACTCACTCATATATGGATTTTAGACCTAGAGCAAAGGATCACCAGCCTATATTTCTCACCTTCTCACCACCAGAGGAACTAGGATACAAGGTGTATTCTAAGAGATTCATATATGGTCCTTCACAAAAGGCAGAAGGGACAAGTACCCCAGAGCACATGGGAAATGGGGGGGCAGTGAATGGAGAGGGAACTAGAAGAAAGAGAAGGGAAGGAGAAGAAAGCACATGCAACTAGGAATATTGAGTCAAGGTAGGAGAGACAGAGAGAGAGGGAGAGAGAGAGAGAGAGAGAGAGAGAGAGAGAGAGAGAGAGAGAGAGGGAGGGAGGGAGGGAGGGAGGGAGAGAGAGAGAGAGAGAGAGAGAGAGAGAGAGAGAGAGAGAGAGAGAGAGAACAGAGCGAGAACATTATTGGTTTGAAGAAAAAATTGAACCTAAAGAAAGGGCTAGAGACCTACAAGACTGATGCCAACTAACAATTTGAGCAACTGTGGAAAGGTTACCATAAATATTGATAGTGAGATCAACAACTAACTTATCCACCATCATGGAGCCCTCATCTAATACCTGTTGGAAACAGAAGCAAACACCCACAACTAAACGTTGAATCAAACTAGAATCCAGATGCAGAGAGAGAGGACAAGACCAGGTTGCAGAAACACATAAAGACAGCTGACCTGAACAAGGATGAGCTAATGCTTCCCCCCCCCAGACTGATAGCTGGGAATCCAGCATGGGATTGACTCAGACTCCCTGAATATGGGTCTCAGCTAGAAGTACTGAGCAGTCTAAGGGACCTCAGAGAGTGTAACCAGGATGTATTCCTGGTGCACAAAATGACCTTGAGGACACATCCCCCATGGAGGGATACTCCCTTAACCTAGAGACAGGAGAGAAGTCCTAGTCCCAACTTCAAATGACTTGACAGATTTACATGACCCCACCTGGATAGCATAGCCCTACATGTCGAATTGGGGTGGGGGGATGGGAAGGGCGGGTGTCAAGGTGCATGTGAGGGGGAAAGAGGGTAAGAGGGAAGGAGGGAGAGAGGGAAACTGGAATTGACATGTAAAATAAAATAAAAATAAAATAATACAGAATAAATTACAGTGTGAATATATTCATAACAAAAAAAAAGGAAAAGAAAATAAGAAAATAGGAATGTCATCTTGAGTAGTTATATCATTATCTGAAAAACCAAAAGGTACATTGCTAAGTTGGTATTTTCTGTTCCGTAATAGGCAATCTCAGATATACTCCCATTTGAACTGGAAAATAATTAAAAACTAATATTTTATTTAAATGAATATACAACTAGAAAAGTTAAGTTGTACTTACTTTAATTATATAATTAAACCATTGTCTGTGTAGGTAATAAACTCTATGTAACAACATGCAGTGTCAGTTACATATCTACTAACTTACAAATAGTAAAGAATAATGATCTAGAATAAGAGTGGAAATATAAAGAAAACCAAACTCCCACAACAGGCAAACTGTACATCTCAGCTGTTTCCCAGAGGGCAAGAAGGAAAAAGGCCATGGCACCTGAGCTGGCATGCAGGTCAGTCACATGATAGACAAACAACACATGGCAGAGAGAGGAGATTTAGTGAAGGAGTAAGGAACCCCAACATGTTGGGAGAGAGCCCAGAGTTTGGGGAAATGAATACCCAGAGTGTAGATAGAAAGAAAAATGGAAAAGAAAAACTTATGCTTTTCTGATTAATTCAGGAAGCAGGCAGGGTTACAAAGCTTCCCGGATAAGCTGTGAGAAATTGCATTGGAGGTAGGGACAGAAATTCCGAGAAGGAGCAGTACAACATTTCATTATAGGGATAATTATCCCTCCTATTTCTTAAGCATGGCTTAAGATGATATCACCTTTCCAGGGGTGGTCCCCTGGCACAGTGGTTGACCTGGCCTGGCCTACAGGGAATGTTACCTAGAGATCCTATTCTCTTGACCAATAGAGCTTTTCCACCCAAGGAAAAGCTCCATTGGTCTTGGTCTATAGGTATATAAAATAGACATACAAATCAAATATTTACTGATGATCAGAGAGAAATTTATTTCAAAACAATTCCTTGCAGTACATAAAATTTTGTCATTTATTAAAGGTGAAAACAAATTTACATATTAATGAGAAGGATGTGCTGGTTTATTTTCACATGAAAAATTAAATCTTGACTGAATATTTGAAACTGCATGACAGGCAGCATCACTGACATTTTACAGAATTCACCGATATTTCTGTTTTAGAATCATCAGTGCTGAGAACACGGCTTCACATAAATAAGCAGAGGACGATGGCAGGATTATGTTTAGTGCCATTGCAGAAATTGTTGGAAGTTCTGCCCCAATCTCAAGCCAAAATTCAATGAATGCTGTTCTGTGACTCTTAAGTCAGCAACTCTGACAGGAATTTTTAAAAATCAAACATTTCAACACAGCTTAGTCCAAAGGTATACTAATTTCATACTTAGACTCTGAGCAATGATACAAGAAAAATATTAAAAACCTGTTACTTTCTATAATTCAGCCATTGTGCTTCTAGAAGAGGAGAAAATTTGGTATATTGCTAAAAAACAAATGATTCTTGCAATAGTCTTTGGCATTGTGTGGTATGGTGGCATGCACACTGTGAAGAGCCTGACTTCTATGTTCAGAAGCAAGTCTGCAGTCAAGTCCCATGATGCAACATGGGTAAGCAAGGCAGAATCATTGCACACCTGACTTTGAATTAACATTTTAGTCGTTGAACACCTAGATGCCTTTTATTATTACCAACATTTTGGTGAGCCTGTGTTCAACTGTGCTACCCAGTATGGATGCTGAAGCCAAGTCTTATAAGAGGGTCTGTCTGTGTTATATCAGTAGTTCCTAACTGTTGCCTTGGGTCAGGGAACCAAGGGTTAATCTAGGTATACAAAAACTTACCCATACCAAGTAATCCTCTTATGGAGTTGTTTCTTGACACATAACACATGTCAGAAAGGGGCATCTCCAAATGAAAAATAAAGCCCCCAATGAACACAGCAGTGATTTCATGAAACTAGAAATTGGTACTTCCCTCCATGTCCCCACCCAGCATTTTAGGCTCATCAAGTCCCCGAGAAACCAGAGATAAGGTGGGAGTTGGGAATGGGTACATCTCCTCTGGCTGAACTTACTGATCCAGACCTCTAAGAAGAAACTGCTGCTAAAAATAGACACGACAGTAATTCTTTATTCATTTTGTATTTAAATTAGAAACAACTTTTTTTCACATGTCAATCCCAGTTCCCTCCCCTCCTCCCCTGCCCCACACCAACCCCCTATTTCATCCCCTTTCTGTTCCCCAGGGAGGGTGAGGCATTCCTTGGGGAGTCTTAAAATGTCTGCCATGTCATTTGGATCAGGGCCTAGGCACTCCCCCTTGTGTTTAGATTGAGAGATTTTCCCTCTATGTGGAGTTCAGCTCAGTGCTTAGCTGTGGGTGTCTGCTTCTGCTTCCATCAGCTACTAGATAAAAGCTCTAAGATGGCATATAAGGTAGTCATCAATCTCATTATTGGGGAATGGCATTTAAGGTAGCCTCTCCACTACTCCTTAGATTGTTAGTTGGGGTCATCTTTGAAGATCTCTGGTTATCTCCTTCATTCCAGATTTCTCTAGACCTATAATGGCTTCCTTTATTATACATCTTTTCTTGCTCTCCTGTATTTTTCTTCCCCGACTCAATCTTCCTGCTCCCTCATATTCTCCCCTTCTCTCCTTCTCTTTCTCTTAATCCCCTTTCCCCTCCCATTATGCTCTCAATTTGCTCAGGATATCTTGTCCCTTTCCCCATACTATGTTTTTTTGTTTTTGTTTTTGTTTTGTTTTGTGACTGGATCACCTCACTCAGAATGGTTTCTTCTAGTTTCATCCATTAGCCTGTGAATTTCAAGATTCTATTTTTTCCACTGAGTAGTACTCCAATGTATAAATGATATACCACTTTTTCTCCATCCATTCGTCAGTTGAGGGGCATCTAGGTTGCTTCCAGATTCTGGCTTTTACAAATAATGCTGCTGTGAAACTAGTTGAACAGATGTCTTTGTTGTATGAGTGTGTATCCTTTGGGTATATGCCTACGAGTGGAATTGCTGGGTCTTGAGCAATTCCCAATTTCCTGAGGAACCAGCATACTGATTTCCAAAATGGTGATACAAGTTTACACTCCCACCAGCACTAGAGGAGTACTCTCCTTTCTCCACATCCTCTCCAGCATAAACTGTCTTTGGTGTTTTTGATTCTAGCTATTCTGACAGAAGTAAGATGGTATCTCAGAGTTGTTTTGATTTGCATTTCCCTGATAGCTAAGGATGTTGAGCACTTTCTTAAGTGTTTTTCTGTCACTTTCGATTCCTCTATTGAGAATTCTCCATTTAGTTCCGTACCCCACTTTTTAACTGGATTATTTAATGTTTTCATGACTAGTTTCTAGAGTTATTTGTATATTTTGGAAATCAGCCCTCTGTCATATGTGGGGTTGGTGAATATATTTTCCCATTCTGTGGGCTGCTGTTTTGTCTTGTTGACTGTGCCCTTTGCCTTACAGAAGCTTCTCAGTTCCAGGAGGTCCCATGTATTAATTGTTAATTTCAGTGTCTGTGCTACTGGAGTTATGTTCAGGAAGCTATCTCCTGTACCAATTTGTTCAAGGGTATGTCCCACTTTCTAATCTAAGAGATTCAGTGTGGCTAGATTTGTGATGAGGTCTTTGATCCATTTGGATTTAAGTTTTATGCATGGAGATAGATATGGATCTCTCTGCAGTCTTCTACACACCAGCATCCAGTTATGCCAGCACCATTTGTTGAAGATGCTTTCTTTTTTCCATTGTATGATTTTAGCTTCTTTGTCAAGAATCAGGTGTTCATAGGTGTGTGGGTTAATATGGTTTTCAATTTGATTCCATTGATCTACCTGTCTTTTTTTTTGTGCCAATACCAAGCTGTTTTGGGGATTATAGCTCTATAATAGAGCTTGAAGTAAGGGATGGTGATACTTCCAGAAATCCCTTTATTGTACAGCATTTTGGGGCTATCATTGGTCTTCTGTTTTTCCATGTGAAGTTGAGTATTTCACAGTCTGTGAAGAATTGTGCCAGTATTTTGATGGAGATTGCATTGAATGTATAGATTGCTGTTGGCAAGATTGCCATTTTTACTATGTTGATCCTACCTATCTATCCAAGAGCATGGGAGATCTTTCCATTTTCTGGTATCTTCTTAATACCACCATTTACCTTCCAGATTAAAATTCGGCTAAATTAAGTTCCCTTGAAATAATGTGGTGGTGAAGAGAAATATTATGGTTGCCCCTTTCTAGGTATGGGTTTGGTTTGGGGGGGGTGTTAAATATATCGAAGCAAAAGAGAGGAAGTGAGGTAAGAGAAGGGCCTGAAGAAGAATGAGGCAGAGTTAAAGGAGGAGGAGGGAGAGGAGGAGGAAAAAGGGAGTGAGAGAGTTGATGAGCCTAAAATGCTTGGGTCAGGGGAGTATTAATTTCTGTTTTCATGGGATCACTGCTATATTACCTGGGCTGCCTTCCTTTTTGGCATAAAATTGATTTTGATGTTTGACCGACAGAGAGAAAGAAGGCAGGATGTTTGTTTCCCTGGCATCTCCCCTACATTGCTCTGCTTGGGTTGTGGCTGTCCCCAGGGAGCCACAGAGATGACACTCTTGTTTCTGCTAAAGTTTTCTCCAGGTTCTAGAGTTGCCCATGTTTTCTTTTATGCTTGGACCTTGACATAGGAACAGCTTCCTGCCAGGACTGGACTCTAAGTGATTTCCCATTACCCATGAGTGTGATTTTGTTCTCCTATGTATCTGGTCTCTGCATTAAATTTTCTTCAATGCACTCAGAGTGCCCCATCCATTGCTTCCAGAGACCTGGTTGGTGGACAGCTGTTATGTCTGTGAATAGCATGCCAGGCATGTACAGTGTGGTTTGAGATACTAAAACAAATTTCCTTTTGTAGAATTTCATTAATAGTTCATTTATAAACTGAAATATTAAAGCTTTTATATGAGATAGTATGATTTCTTCTCAGAGATTGATATTTCATAATAATGTAAATTTCAGAATTCCTGTAATCACTTCTTTAGTAAAATATTCACTAGGCTCCCTGTTAAATTTTTGACTACTGATGTTTCTGGGGGAAAGGCAGTCATTGACTTCATATTTGTGCCAAGCATTGAGCCCACCAGACTCCATAGGATATTTCCAAACCTGGAGTTAAAGTCAGTGGGGCATAAAACAAAACAAAAAAGACACGAATATGATTGACTTGTGGGGAGAAGGAGAGGGTGACAGAAGTGGGGAGGAGAGAAGCCAGTGAAGCATGAATGTGATCTTAGCTAACTCAAAAGCCTTTACAGAGGCAAGATCTCAACAAAATGTCACATTTGAAAGGACACCCGACAGACTAGAAAAAAATAAATAAATAAAGAGAGGGAGGAGAAAACACATCAGGTATAGTGGTTTGAATGAGAATGGCCTCCATAGGCTCATATATTTGAATACTTAGTAAACAATTGATGGAACTCTTTGGGAAGGATTAGGAGGTGTGGCCTTGTTGGAGGAGGTGTGTTACTAGGGTGAACTTTCAGCTTTAAAATGCCCATACCATGTATAGCCTCTCTCTCTCTCTCTCTCTCTCTCTCTCTCTCTCTCTCTCTCTCTCTCTCTCTCTCTCTCTCTCTCTCCATCTCATGCTTATCCATAAGATGTAAGTTCTTAACTACTGCTACAATGTTATGCCTGCCTGCTGCCTGCTGCCATTCTATGTGCCCTGATGACCATAGACTCTAACACTCTGAAACCATAGGCTCCAATAAATGTTTTTTCTAAGAATTACCTAGTTATGGAATATCTAAACAGTAATAGAAAAGTAATGAAGACACGGGACAGAAATGCACACACGCATGCACACACACACACACACACACACACACACACACACACACACAGAACATCATAGCTAGAAAGAGCAAGACTCTCAGTCACTAAGTGACACACGTCTAAACAGGTACATGGACTATGTCTGTGGAGGTAAACCAGCTTTTACTTCTCTCTCCACTTTTCCTTTTCTGTGTCCCTCTCTCTTTATTCTATGTGTGCTTCTGGAAGATGTCTTAAATAACAGTTAGAAAATCAATATGAAAAAACATATAAAGAACCCTCTCCCACCAAAGAAATTCCACAGCTTCCCTGAGTTCAAATAGCCAGCCATATTATTTGCACTGTACTTAACAGAGCTGAAACCCCAATTTGTGTCAGGGACATATGATAACTAGGGTCATCATCCAATTAGAAAGCAATCCCACTGTTTCAGATCAGTCTGACCCACTGAAACACAATCCAATGGACTTGTCATAATTTAGCCTGATAATTTCATTTAGACCATTGTAAAAGATAAATGAAATCTGAGATATTAAACTTGTCTCTTGTTTTGGCTGCCTTCAGTGTGCTGTTATATAATTTTGCTTATTATTTATTTTTACAGTGCCTATGGGGTTGGTGAGTCTGTGAAGATAGCCTTCCAAGCAGTCATTAAATGGGCTTGCATAATCCCCTTATGAACTGCCAGGATGATCTCTCTAATGACCAAAAAGCTTCAGATGTGACTTTGTGGTTCTGTTTTGGGATATGAACACCTGCAGGACCCTCAAACAGCAAGAACAAAACAGAAACCAGCAAGAAGCACTTGAAACTCCAGCCTCTCCTCTCAAGGTGTAACAGTCCCATTGTTTGATCCAAGACCACTGTCTTCTAAACTTTATAATCTAAAACAGTGGTTCTCAACCTTCCCAAAGCTGGTACCATTTACTATTGCTCCTCATGCTGTGCTGACCCGAAGCATAGAATTATTTTCCTTGCTACTTCATTACTGTAATTTTGTTATTTTATTAATTATAATGTAAATAAATATTTGTTTTTTCTGATATTCTTAGGTGACTCTTGTGAAAGGGTCATTTGACCCTCAAAGAGTTCAATACCCAGACGTTGAAAACTGCTGACCTAAAGCATCAGAGAAAAAGCAAAACAAACAAACATAAAGACATGTAGGTTGCTGAGAGGCCTCAGCTGGCAAAAGTGTTCTCTACCAAGCCTGGTGATCTTTGTACAACTTCCTGTCTGCAGTCACTAGTAAAGTATTGCACACTTAGAATTTGCAAAGAACGCAGATCCCATTTAAATAATTTTATCACAATAAAATAAATTAAATCAATGAATAGCAACTGTTGCAGGACATGGGTGACATGAACCTTGTGATAGTGCAAGTATCTGTACACATGAAACCACAGGGAAGCAGAGACCTGCCAGGGTAACTTTCCAAGAACAAAGGTTCACATAAGATCTGGGACACTTACTCATCTGGCTTGGATGAGATGTCATGCATTGATAACAGCTCCTACCTCTCTTTTTCCCACCCTCCAACCATTGGTACAGTGTTTGATACCAATTAGCCAATGTGAACACCTTCTCCATATAGACTCAGCACTTGTTTTTCTGTGACAGCTTATGCTATCTCACAGAGTGCTCTTATATCTTATCCCTGTTGTTAGATTTGTAAGAACTTCACTGTTGAGACTAAAGCATGTTCTGTGGCATACTGTTCCACATTTTCTTTTTCCACTCATCTGCCAGTGGATAGTTAGACTGTCATAAGAATAGTAAATGGGGTGCTGGTATCTCTTTGAGAACTTCCTTTCATTTTGGGGTGGGATAAATATCCAGAAGAACTGTTGGGAACACACGGCAGTTCCTGACTCCATTTTCTGATAGATCTCTGTCCTGTTTTCTATAGCAGCTGCCCCATGGTGCATTCTCACCAACTGTGCACCAAGTTCTAATCTCTCTCCAACCTTCCCAGTGCTGCTGTCCTTTTTTATTACTCATGACAGCTGTAAGATATCACTTACTATTGGTTTCACATATATTTCCCTGATAATGGTAGCATTGAGGGCATATATATATATATATATATATATATATATATATATATATATGAACATGAATTTGGATAGATCACTGACAACCTTTCATTTTTGGGCTTCCCCTCCAAAACTAATTATATATATATATATATATATATATGTATGTATATATATATGTATGTATATATATACATATATATAATTTTTATGTTTATATTTTATATATTTATTTTATATGTTTTTATTTTACATATATATATAGAATTGTCTTTTGGTGTGTGTGTGTGTGTGTGTGTGTGTGTGTGTGTGTGAGAGAGAGAGAGAGAGAGAGAGAGAGTGAGAGATTTAAGTTCTTACACTATTTTTAAACAAGGTTATTAAACTTTTTGCAATGAACTTACAGGAATTCTTTGCAGATATTGGAGATTAATCCATTAGCTGACATAGAATTTGAAATGTTTACTTGAATTTCATATGTGGTTCTTAACTCCCTGAATAGTCTCTTGGCTTTGTTATTCTGCTGCTTATTTCTGGTTTTGTTAACTAAACCTTCAAAGTAATATTTCTTCTCTTACAATAATTTTAGTTGGACTCTATTACTTTTATGATATGTAACATTTTAAAATTTAAAAACCATGTAAGGCAAAGAACCAATCACTATGAGTCATATGGAGAGGGAAGAGGCAAGATTCAGATACCCTGATGATTCAAGAATCTTCTAGTGTCCCTTCTAGTCACATCATACATCTGGATGATGGAGGGAGTGTGGTCCATCTGTGGACAACACTACATGGTATTGAGTCCAGGGATCAAGGTCCCATGCATTTAGCAAAGACCAGGTAACAATAAAATCTCCAAGTATGGATAAGAATGTGTCTTAACATTGCCATATCTAACCAGGGACTCATGCCATGCAATAAGCTTGGCCCAAGTTAGGAGCTGTGAAATTTCTCTTCCAAGACTGTTTTTGTTACAAATAATCAAATACCAGTGTGTCTTGACCTAGAACTGGATTTTTCCTGACTTCACCCACCTCCTCTCATGCATGATTTTAATTTCTTCCAGAGATTGGCAACCTCTGCATGAGATACAATGAGACTACAATAATAGTGTATGGGCAAATCAGTTCAGTTTCCAAGGACTGATGGTCTGTATGAGATAGGCTACTTTGGGCACTCTTAAAATTTCCTCAGAAGATTCTTATGCCAGAAGTCTTAAGTCACCAGAAAACTGCTTTGACAACCATAATAATAGAGAAGATTCACAGAGAAAGCAGGATCAGGTTTGATGAGCTAATTGACTCTTCTCTGAGCATGGGCTCCAGATGGGGCACAGAAGACCCCTACAGCCAGAAGGACAAATGCAAGTAGAGCCCATATTATAGAATAAAAAACTTTTATGAATAATCATAGAAAGGACACTTCTGAATTTCATGGAGATTGGGAGACAGGGAGGGGATCCAGGAGTGCAGATCTGGAGGAACATGAATTTGGATAGATCACTGACAACCTTTCATTTTTGGGCTTCCCCTCCAAAACTAATTAGAAGTTTTCTCTTCCATCCTTAATCCATCAGGGGTTATCTCCCTGGATACTACAGAAAGTCTGCTGTAATTAATTAACACTCTAAACTGTTTTCAACTTGTTTTTTGGATAAAAAAAAATATTGTCTTTATGATTAATTGATACCTCTGTAAGGGTATTCAAAGTCTTGGTCATTTTTTTTTGCCCTCCCTAGCATTTAGCGCTACTGAAAATAGAAGACTTAATTAATAAACTCTCATTGCATGAATGATTGAATCATAATTTTTTTTAAAGAAAACAGCATTTCCTAATAGTTTGTAAATGTCGGCACCACCCCTGTGCTGTTTTAAGACAAGGGACTCTCTTGAGAGGGATGTAACATGCATGCAGCCTTTCAGTCTCATTTATCATCTTTACATTTTCTTCAAAAGCATTGAAAACTTTGCTATATTCTAAAATACAAAACTCCACAAAGCCAACTGGAAGCATACTTGAGGATGCTGGAGATTTGTACACAGCAGGGTTTCCCACATGACTATGGTTAAACAGTGTGTCACAGCTGTTATTAAAATGGTATATCACACAAGCCCTAGCTCACCCATACCCAGCAGGCCTGTTTTCTAGAGCCCCTGTACAAACTGCAACTGAATGCTATTCTCTTTGAATTCCCCTTTGTTCTCAGACTAGAAAATATTTTTAGCAAACAGCAAGACTAATGTGACTCTATGCTAAAAATGTCCAACATCGGTATAAACAAAATTTATTTAGTAGCAGAAAAGTGCCTCTGTGCAATTATCTTGTTTTAACACAAAGGGGATATTTTACAATTACAAACACCTGTTGACAAATTTCTAACTCTTTCCATGGCTGCAGATGCTGCTGGGTTTTGCTTTGTTCCTACACTTAATAGTCTCACTAATTGTAACTGCTTAAAAGTATGGCCCTGAAATATGTTGCAGTCATATACTAAAAGAATATTATCTGAGAATAACACATGTTTAAAATAGAAAATCAAACATAACTATAATTAGTTGATAAGCACAATGGTCATTTCTTCATGGAGAATTATTTTTGTGACTGGATGTAGGCAAAGGATCAAATCTCTCACACATTTAATGTGAAGAAAAACATCTTCCTTTGAGCTTTGCAAAATGCCTGAAGACCCTTGGTATAGTTGAACTGAATTTGAAATATATGTTTATTCTAATCCAACACTTAGCAATCTTTAAGACATATCTTTCTCTTAGCCACCAGGTCCTGTTTAGCTGAGAGTGGTGATGGATGTATCCTCCTCCTCTTCTTAGAACTGAGTGAACTTGTAATTATATAGTTAAATACACACTCTTTCTGTGCTTTGCTGTCTCAACAGTATCTCAGGAATAACAGTTAGGCAGGCTGGATGGGAATGGAAGTTGTGTTTTCCCTGAGTAAATTTCCTTATTAGGAATGCCGGGAGGAAGCAGGATGTTTCCTTCCTGGTTGTTTCCTGTTGTTGCCCCTAGTCAGCCTGTCTCCCTCCTCTTCCTGTGACCATTATCTTTGCTGTGCTTCTTCACCCAGATTCCAGTAGTCCTTACTAACAGCAGCCATTGAGCCATTAGGAGGATTTCTTAGTGTCTGAGGATTAACTTCAGGGTAGCTTGGTCCATCAGAAACTCTACTAAATATATCCAACCTTCGGTCTCTGGGTCACAGGATAGCTATGAAGATAGTGTGAGGCAAAATCTTAAACGTAGTTAAAACGTTATGAGTTTGTTTGCTTTTGATAATTTGGTCAAACAGTTCTAGAGTGTGAATTTTACAGGTGACAACACATGTTGTGATGTCAAAAAGGCTGAACTTGACTGCACCATGTCAAGTCTGTCTTCAAAGCTCATGAGCCATCTGGGAAGCTCCTGTGCCACCAAAATTGACAGCACTGGCTGAGAGGTGACTTCCCTCAGAGGCCTGAGTGTCAGTCCTACACATCATCCCGCAAGTTTCTCATTTTTACTATCTGAAACACAGCCTCAGTGGCAATAGCTTGTTGTTGAAATCACTGTCCGTAATGTCTGTTGACTTCTCTGATTATACCTGGCATGTTAAAGTTCTTGTCTTAGTGCTGTGATCAGACACCTGACAGAAAGCAATATAAGAAATGAAGCCTTTAGGCTCACATTTGGAAGTATTGTCTATCTCAGTGTGGAAAGTGGATAGGAGATGCTCCCTTCTATAGTGATGGGAAGATGAGGTTGCGAGGTCAATCTTAGCAGATCAATAAAGATGCTGATGCCCAGGTCTCTTTTTTCCCCTTCCTCAATACATGGGGTAGTGTGGTCCACAATGTGTTTCATTAAAGGCCTAGGCATTTCTTTTTAAAGAAATTTAATATTTGAAAAATCCATAAATATATGCAATGAATCTTGATTGTATATGCCCTACAATCTCTCTTCTCCACTCTTCTTTGCTAGCTTTCTTTCCAGCTCGAAGTTGGTTTTTTGTTTGTTTGGTTTTTTTTTTTTTTTTTTGTAACTCATTGAGACCAATTAGTGCTGCCCATATCCCCATGTTTACCCATGGCTACAAGGTTATCCACTGAGGCATGGACAACCTACCAGTGATCAACCTCCAAGAAAAGAGAGTCTCTGTCTTACAGTAGTCATCAACTAACTGGCAATTAGGAGTACAGCCTCAGGATTCCCATGCCCTTCCATGCTGTTCCATGCTGTAATCTTTTATCTTATACAGGTTGTATGGAGATAAGCACAGTTTTGTTGAGTTTGTGTATTAATAACTATGTCATTTCCAATAGGTGTTTTTTCATCCAATCAATTTGGTAGTCAAAATTAGCCAGCACATTTATTTACAAATTCTTTCAAATTTCTTCTACTAAAACAACTAGTGTGACTTCTGTCTGCTAGTTGGATCCTGATGGATGTGATTTCTATAATCACATTCCTGCTGTAAAGATCACAACCACTCCTGAATCATCCAACATCAGCATCATGTAGAATGGCATGGTGTATGCCTGTGTGTGTGCATGTGTGAATGTGTGCTATCTTAGGTACAGCATGGTAACCAAGACCTACTATACTGTGGAATAAATTATAGTTGAGCGATACAGCCACTATACAAACCCATGAAATCTTGAAAAGCTTCTGATTCCAAGTGATTAGTACCTTACAGCCACACCTACTGAAACAGGCCTATTATATAGCAGCCTCTGAGGATTTGGAGATAAAAGGATAAAAATGAAGAGATTTCCTTACAAGTATTCGTTACCACAACATGCTGCTGATACTCAGCCGTCTATCCTAGGGCAGTGAAGATCTTTCCTGGCTTTAAGTTGAGATCATTGAAGGAGCACACAGAAAACACAAGCTGGAAGGAGTTCCATGAAGTGAAGACAAGAAAGAATTGAGATCAGCAGAGGGGCAGAGTAAGAGGGCACGCTGCAGCAACTGAATGTATTTTTATCTGGTATCCAACTAAGTGCAATTGTGACATCCGAAAATAAGTGATGCAGAAAAAGAAAAAATAATTATAGGGAGGATAATATATAATAATTAACTACTGAAAAAGAGTAGGCTTTAAATAACACGATACTGGGGAAGCAAGGATAACTTGAGCTGATTATACAGACTCAATTTCTCACATTGAGGTGAGAGGAGCATTATCATTTAAAATTCACAGCCCTTAAAAAAAAAAGCACAGACAAAACATGTAATTATTATCTGCCAACGGGTAGAATAAAAGGCTGCCATTGTGTGGATCCATGTTTAATTTGCAAAGTTCCATGTGTTTTTCAAGTTACCTAACCTCCTCTTTCTTGCCTAATTAAAACACTCCAAAAATTCTTGTACATCTTAGAAATATTGGCTATATTCTTTTCTAAGTAGGCACTGATACACACAGAGAGAGAGAGAGACAGAGAGAGAGAGAGAGAGAGAGAGAGAGAGAGAGAGAGAGAGAGAGAGAGCGCAATCACAAGACAACATAAGCACAGATTTGTTATTTAAATGGCATATAACAGCACATCTGTAAAGAATACAAGTATGTGGTACCTGGGTGTGAAGTATGACCTCTGATTCACACTCTTTACCAGACTCCACAGACTAACACTAATAGGCTTACAATGGGTAACAAAAGCCAATAGATCTCACTGTGATCATTGATCCAAAAATTATCTCTGATAGAAGTGAGGAAGAGAAACTTACCCTGATACTTCAAACTCTCTGCAGCCCCCAACTCTCTTGTTTTTAAGATTCTATGTTTAAGCTAATCAGCCTTGTTGATCTTTTGTAAAGACAATGCTTATCTTTAGGTGTGAAATAACATTTTAAAAGTATGTTTCCAGGGCATTCCATCATGTTGAGCATGTAAGGTCCTTTCATTACCAAGAGAAGGAGTGCATTTCTGTTTTGAGTTAAATATCAGGCCACCATATTTGATTAACAGCACAATTTCTCAGAGGTTTAGGAACTTTTTTTTAATGCCTTTTACTTCAGTCAGATTCTGTTCCTTCTTTGAAAGGTCCTAGATCTAAGATTGTATATCCTTTTGGCAATAGGAAGCTAAAAGGAAGGAAGGAAGGAAGGAAGGAAGGAAGGAAGGAAGGAAGGAAGGAAGGAAGGAAGGAAGGATGGAAGGAAGGAAAGAAAGTTTCAAATGCATAATAAAATATAATTATCATACTACTATTTGATGGCTAGATTTTACACTTACATTTTTAAATTTAAAAGAGAAACATTCTCTGTAAAACTCTCCAAGAAGTTGTGAAAATACATTTTTGAAATGGAATTAGAATTAAACAAAGCTGAATATGGTTTTCATTGGGTTAGAATGAGTGTGCCACAGACCTCTCAGAGACAGCCTTAGGTGTGCTTGATATGTAGAGACTTTTAGTTCCTGAAGCAAGAAAGCTTGCTTTTCAAAAAGAGAATAATTTTGATTCTATGGCTGAGTCAGCTGTTCATCATGACCAAGCCAATGTCAAATGTTGACCTTCACATCATATACAACCATTGTAAAGGTCAGCAGAACTCTGTGAACCATGTCTGAGATCATGCAATGATAGAGATGCAGAGGGAGACTTGAAGCATTACCTATTTCACTTTAATGGGCGTAAGAGTGAGTTGAGACTGGATTACTTAAATCAGTTGTGAATACACTATAGAATCTTATAATTAGGAATGATAGTAATAGTATTGGATGCATGCTATTCAGTAACCCACCTGTTTGTCAGGTGAGCTGGCTATCATTATCACTCATTCCTTCCAGGGAAGGGTGGGGAGAACAGAGCCAAAGATGATTATTGGTCTCTATTTCGGTCTTTCATTTAGAATGTGGTGAGACTGAGCACAGATGGCCAGTCCTCTTAGTCGTTGCCCTTTAACACTGTAATGCATTTGTTTCTAAGAGCCAGGAGCAGTATGGGCAGTGGGTCAGAAGGTCAGAGGTTGTTACATCTCTGTTCTCCTGATGCTCATACTTTAGTAGAGGAAATGGTAAACTTTTATAAAGACCCAGAGAGTAAATACATCAGGCTTTTCCACTGCACTCTGTAGCAATGATATCATGTTGTTATTAAGATATAAAATTAATTAGTGGTGATACATTAAAATAAACAAAAATATGTTTGTGCTTTTGTGAAACTTTCTTTATTAAACTATGTTAAGGGCAAGCTTAGCTTGCCAGCAGCCCCTGATCAATCCCTAACTCATTATAATTAATATAACTGAGGTACAAGTCCCATGAATGGGACATACCTATATACACATACAATCACATGTATGTATATGCAAAAGAACAGAGGGAGAAGTGACATATCCTGCCTGGGCAAGGTTAGAGAAAGTATTCAAACAATAGGTAGAAAAATATATACCATAAAAATTTGCTAGAGGAAGGACATTCTGGAGAGAGGTGACAGTAGAAGTCAAGATTCTGGAGGCACAACACTGGGGAAATGGTGAGTGGTTTTCTGGGAAGGTAGTTTAGTGTATAACAAAGAACAACAGGGAGGAGGCCCATGGGAGAAGGAAACAGAGTAGGAGTCTGTGGTAATCTTACAAAGGGTTTAGAAATTTGATTTCAGGGGTTAAAAACTTGGGGATATTAGGAACATTTTTCAAAAGAGAACATTATTTGCTTCATGCCTTAAATTTTAATTTCTTGTGTGTTGGTCTATAGCTCATTTAATAAAATGCTTGCCACATAGGCATGAAATTTGATCCCTAGGATGAACATAAAAATGTTAGGGCATGGTAGCATTCACTCACAATTTTAATGCTGAGGTGGTAGAGACAGGAAAATATCTGGGACTCACTGGCTAGTCAGGCCAGTCTACTCAGCAGATTTAAAGCCAATGAGAGTCTCTGACTGAAAATACAAGATGGACAAACCATGAAGAATAATGTCTGGGGTGGAATTCTTGCCCACCACCCCCCCCACACACACACACATGGGGGGGAGGTTTTTTTCAGAGAGAACCTGTGATTCAGTATATATTTTTTTCCAATTATTATAGGATTTCTTTTATTTATAAAGCCTACTTGGAAGGGGATTCATTCATTTTATGATGTTTATACTTAAGACCTGATGACTCATATATCTAAATTAATATAAGATAGAATAGTCTCATTTCAAAAACATATAAAACCCAATAATTTTGAAATTGCCAGTTGAATCATTAATTTTCAACTAATTACATAACTAGTTTGTTACATGCTGGTGCAAAATTCAGTATATTTTAAAACTATCCTCTTTGAGCAGATCCAACTTTAACAATTAACAAGAACTTAATTCCCAGAAATATGTTACATGGAAAAAAAAGCATTGAAAAACCAAAAGCAGAATGTTGGCTTATTAATTTGTGAAGATACTGCTACTTTGGTGTTTTGGTTTTTGTTGTTTGTTTGTTTTTATTTTTGTCATTTCCAATGTCCCTGATATCTACTTAATTTAGCTAATCATTTCAAACCATTTTGGTTCATTGGTAGTTTTGAAGTTATCCATGAATAGGAGATTTTTTGAATCACTTTTATCTGTTCAGTCCTGGGTAGAAATACTAGAAATTCATGGTAACAAGAAGTCTATCACAGACCTCCACAAGTTATCTGGAAAGATACAAAACACAGTAGTGACGCCTGGTTCTGAGTCCATCTTGAGAAGTGAAACAAGTTCCTGAAGAGTGAAGGGTTAGACAAGAGCACTGGCCTATAAGTAGGGACCTGCTGGGTACATCTTTGGCCAGCCACCAGTAGCCATGGCACCTTGAACTTGATAATTCTTAAACTGAAAATAAACTCACACGGTATCATGCTGCATGAGGTGTTTCAGAAAGTAAAAGTAGCTTTTATGTGCATGATAGCTGGCCTCGATGAGTTGAAATAGGAATCATTGCTTTTAAAATGTATTTTGATCCTAGCTGGAAAAGTGGTCACTAGAACCAGAACTGAGCCCCAAAGACTCTGCGATTCCCAACACTTTGGAATAATATGTGAGTGTTTTAGACAGAAATTGCATAAATCACAGTGAGATATTTAAAAAAAATAACTTCTACAGAAAGTATTTTCCCCTTTATAACATAATCTACAGATTAAGCTGCCTCCAACATAAGCCTGCAACTGTGCACAATAGCTAGTTCTTGGCATTAACAGAGACATTCCTGCTTAGATCTTAATGCGATATTAATTAGGTTCTACCATTTCCACAATAGGAATCTCAGCCTGAACCATAATCAAGATATTAATTGTCTGGAGTGAGCCTTTATCTATCCCAGGACAGGTATGAAAACTTTAGCAAAACTTCACCGTAATTCTCTTAAAATGGCAAATCACATTGATTGATTTAATATTAAATTAAATTATGTGGATGTGTTCCTTGATTCAAATTGTTAACATTGCTCCAAAGATCTCTGCAACTATGTTCATAAGAGGTGGCAAGCATGTAATTTTCTTGTGATAAAGTCAAGTTGGGATTCTGTCTGTTGGGACTCAGCAGTCTGTGGACCCCGCCTCTATGGCCACGTCATCACTACGTCAGGCTTTACCTAGCTGTTCAAGCCTTTACCTGGCTGTGCAGAGGACCCAGTTACCCATGCACAAGTCCCCCTTTCAAAGCAAGCTTGCCAAGCGCATGTCTCTCTTGCTCTTGCTCTTGCTCTTGCTCTCTTCCCCCCCCCCTTTCGGTTGGCCACCAGCTATCCCCCTTCTCTCCCCTCTCTCAATAAACTCCACATGGGCGCTGAGTCTCGTGTTTGTGTTTTTTAGGCAATAGCTGCAGCAAAAGAACAACACTGTCTACTTACTCAAATTTCTGGTAGAGAATTTGTCTGTTTGGTGGTATTTCTTAGAGTTTGCATCGGATGTTCATGTGTCTACTTGAAGGTTGTTTGATAAGAATTTTATTGATTGAGGTGAGAGCATATGTGTGTGTGTGTGTGTGTGAGAGAGAGAGAGAGAGAGAGAGAGAGAGAGAGAGAGAGAGAGAGAGAGACTGTGTGTATAAGAGAGGAGAGAAAGAATAAGAGCATGTGTTTGAGAGAGAGCATTTGTATGAGAGAAAGGAGAGAGAACATGTGAATGAGAATGTGTGTATGTGTGTGTGTGTGTTTAAGAAAGAGAAAGTATTGTTGCTGCTGCTGTCTATAGTTTCAACTTGATTGTCACCATTGAATCATTTCTGTCTTTTATGACTATGTCCTTTTGAACTTGGATTTCAGATTTGTGGTCACCTTGTTTTCTGACTTTTTGAAGAGATATCAGTCATAATTTCTGGTTTTGTTTCCCTGATATAGTGTGTCATTTTCATGTGACTGCATTTACCATTTCCCCTTAATATTCACTTATTATCTTTTGATTATCTATAGCAATGTCTCTGCTCTTATCCCTGATGTTGATGGTTATGTTCACTCTCTTGTGTGGAACTCATTTTCAAATAGATTTCCATGAGGCCATTAAAGCCCAAGACATTCATTGAAGGGAATGAGTTAACTCATTAACATGCCATCAGCAAACAATTATGTTGCCTCTTGGGGATGATTGAAAATACAGTTCTCACATTCATTTGCAGCAGTGTGTTTTGTTCTCTTGTGAAACTCTGATTAGTAGAGGCTACTTGAGAAGTTACAGTCATTTTCTTTAACTCCCTACAGTTTGCATTTCCTGGAAAATGCAATGACACATAGAAGTGAAATTCCATGTATCTCCTGGTAGCCATGATTTTTATGTGTTTTGCTACACATGAACAATCCTCTTCACAAGAAATGACCCCACTTTATTTAAACTTTATTCAAAATTTCTTTTTGAAAACATAGGAATAGAGGGCTTGGATAGATAGCTCACAGGTTAAGAGCACTGACTGCTCTTGCAAAGGACCAGAGTTTGGGTCCCAGACCTTACATGATAACTCACAACAGCCTATAACTCCAGCTCCAAGGGATCCAGTGCCCTCTTCTGGACAGTTATTTCTTCCACAGGTACCCCCACACACACACCATATACATACTACCCCATACACATAAATATAAACATAGTTAAAAATAAAGTATTTTATATTTACCACTTCTTTTCTTTTCTTCCTTGAGGTACAAGCTTCCGCTTGTCACATTCCCCTACCCTGAACTTTGATGTTCCTTATTCTGTTAAGTCTCATCATCACTGACTTTCATTTATCTGAAAACACCTTTATTACACTTTTACTCTCAATGGAGACCCAGAGTCTTTATAAAATATAGACTGACCACTCTTTAATTAAACAAATAATAACAGGTGAATCATCTTCTGGCTTGTTTATCATGTGCAATCACTTAAGATTTGTGTTTCTGGTTCCCCTCACATGTCTCCCTTCTTTATCTGCTTTCTCCTCTGTTTTAAGGAATTTGACTGTCCTGTGCTCAGCCAAGCCCTTAGAGCCTGCCATCTTTGGCATTTGCTAAGCATAAGAGATTGACAGTTTGGTAGTTTCTATCAAATTTTGGAGAATCACAGCCATCCAATACTTAAGCAATTTTGGTTCACTCCCCCCTCCTTCTGGCCTCACATTATGTATTTGTTATATTGTTTCATGAGCCTCTGAGGTGTGATTCATTTCCTATTTTTAGTAGTATAAAAATATTCCATAAAAGAGGGTGGAAAGATGGCAAGAGCCAGATGTTGGGAGTGATTGGGCCAAACGATGTCTTCTGGGCATGACAGAGCCATTGCACTCATGAACTCTCAGCAACTCTGAATTTCTGTTCAAAATCAAGAGGATCAACATTATAGCATGGACAGAGGAGAGGTTCAAGAGTTTGGGAGCTACTAAAAGTGGATGGCTGAAAGAAAAGAGAGAGAGAGTTAGTTTTCTTTAAGGGTGTGGCCCTCTTTAGATCAACCATACTCTAATGAGTATCCCCACATCCGTGTACATAGAGGCAGCAATTAGGTGCAGTGAGTTAAGAAAAGTGACTTGAACTTGGGAAGGGGTCATGAGGTAGGTGTCCAGCAGGAGATGAAGTTGCATAATGGGGTTGGTGAAGTTGGGTGTAATTAAAATATATAGTCACAAATCATACATGTAAAATATTGTATTTAAAATAAAAAAAGAAAACCAGGTCCCATTATGACATATTCATGAAGGCATGCAAGGTACTTGATTATATATCACCTTTCTTGCCCCTACCTTTCTTGCTGATCCCCTTCCTCCTCGCAAATGTTGCCATCCTATTCCCACATCTTAAATTCTGCTTCTCCTCCTCTTTGAAGGGGTCAGTATCTATTTCATATCTCCAAATTTACCACCCATCCTTCTGCTTTCTTCTTCTAGTTGTTAAACCCATCCATCCATTTTCTTCATCTTACAAATTTTACATTTTAATCCCAGGATGGCTTTAAGGTTTCATTTCATTTTTTAAAATTCTTCATTTAAATTCTTCTAGTCCCTCATTATGTTCATAATTTCCTCTAAGTCCTTGAAAATACATCTATAACGGATATATAATGTTCTTGTTTGGCAGTGAAAAGTTTGTCTATTGCTGGGATGTGTCTGTATGTAATGATTTCCCCCCTCCCTTTTGAATCGGGGATATATTGTTCTCTTATTTCGCATGACTAGTATTTGTTTCGTATTATGCCCAATATTACCGATAATATGGAGGTTCTGAAGTCTGCCATCTTCCCTTAAAACTCCTGTTTTGTTATGAAAAGGTTGGGTAATATTCATTGTTAGTGTTCATTTTGGTATAAGTGAATTGTTAATTTGGCAAACTTCAAATTCTGCTTGGATTTGATAATGCTTAAATCCTTTTGACATGTTTTTGATTCTAATTGCTACCGTGTCACATGAATTCTTAGGATGAACAGCAGCTGATATCTCTTTAGTTACCCCGCTGCTACTTCAGCACCACATTTCTCCCTACATGTCAAGTTCAAGCATAGACAGAGGTCTTTGTTAACACGGGGTGCTGGGCTTTCCTTCCTGTCCCTTCTTTGTCATCTATTCTAACCACTATGGGAGTGCATCAGAGCTTAGCACCCTGCAGCACTGTGGTTTTTGCTCAATGTCTTGATCTCTGGAAAAAAAACAGATCAAGAAATAAATCCTGCTTACGATGTTCTCTTCTGTTTTCAAAATAGTTTACCCAGGGCCTATGAGATGGCTGAGTGGGTAAAGGCTGCCAAGCCTACATTTGATCCTTAGATTCTGTGTGGTAGAAGAAGTGAAGGGGCTCTTGCAAGTTATACACACACAAATAAAATGAATAAAATAAACTTATTCAGAACATTCTGGTACTTTTGACGATTTCCAAGGCCTTCAATATCACTTTCTTATATTGGTTCAATGTTACCGGCTAAGAAGGTTGGTTTCAAGCAAGCTACTTTGCCACCAACAGATGTCAATGATTTACTTTCTAGTCCCATCTCTTGTGAAGTTGAAAAATACAGATTCTATTTTCATGACGTCATAAGGCACCGGGGGAGACTTGCTGAGTCAACTTGGCCCTCAGCACAATCCAGTTTTCTTCAACCTCCAGTCTTACCTATTCTGCTCTCTGATCTGCCCCATTTCTCTGATCTACATTATTTTAACAATGTCCCCATGTCATATTGACCCTAAACTTTCAGTTCTCAAAAGTATGTTTTTGTGCTTGTTTTGTTCTTCAAGACAGGGATTCTCTGTATAGCTTTGGAGCCTGTCCTGGAACTAGCTCTTGTAGTATGTTTTTTTTAACAATTAATTTATGTCTCTAATAAGACAATGAAAAAGCTTTCCAACCTCACCATGAATAATATCTTAGGTCATTGTCATTGCCAGATTTTGTTTTAAGCTGAAAGACCTAATTTTCATTTTGGACTTTGTGGACAATGTTTTATATTTTGTCTGTCTGTCTGCCTCTCTCTCTCTCTCTCTCTCTCTCTCTCTCTCTCTCTCTCTCTCTCTCTCTCTTTCTTTCTTTCTTTCTTTCTACAAGGTCTCATGACTCCTAGACTGGCCTTGAACTATGAAGCTAACACTGCTCTTGATTTTTTTGTTCTCCTGTTTCTACCTCCTGAGGACTGGGATTGCATCACCACACCTGGCCTTAGGAAAAATCTAACTTATGAAACTAGCAAGTCATTTATTAACTTCAAAATTCTGATTGCCAATTAACTTTTCATTCTTGTATGCCTTGTACAAGCTGAATTCAAGACACATTATTCTATGTTGTTCACAATATCCTCCCCACTCTACATCTTCCTTCATTATTTTCCACTTGCCAAGCATGCTAATCTTCTCCAGTTAAAAATAACATTTCCCTGTAAAGCTTTAGAATTAATTACACTGGGAACTGAATAAGCACTTTTGAGCCACAAGTGTGCTCTTTTATCTCGTCTTCTTCTGTCTTGTATTTCAGTAAAATATCCTCCTACTGTCATAAACATTTTTGAAGAAGGATGTTGTATTAATTTGGGCCTCAAATACAGCAGTGCTAATTCTCAATTGCAGCTTCAAAGCAGCACTCTGTGCCAGGTGGACCCCAGGTGCTCCTGTCCACTGAATAAACTGCAAATATTCCTGCCCACTACAGGTTGAGACCCCGGTAGCCTTTCTGTGCTGCGTGTTCAGCAGATGCCTGGGGAATATAATTACAACCACTTAAACCATATTTTAATAAAATTGAAAGGGACATGATGTCCTCCCTCCTGGTGCCTCATCTATCATTTTCTCAGGTTCTACATATCTAATAGATATTCTATGAATTATGACTGTGCTCTTTACCAGCTCACAGTTTGTCAAATTCACAATCCAAAATATGAAAGTTCAAACTGCAAAGTTTCATTGTGGGTTTATGTCACCTTCATGTCCAGCATTCAGTCTCAGGATCCTGTCTAGACCGTGATCCATCTGGACCTGCAATTCGGTGTATTTTCCCAGCTACTAAATCTAGAGCTTGTATTGCTATGGATGCATGTTCAGCTCTATTGACAAATGAAATAGTGTACAAGGGGATTTGTAATATGATGCTTTTCTGTAGGAACATTACATCCATCCTCACAAATTCATAAACAAATCCATCACTTTACAGTGTGTGTGTGTGTGTGTGTGTGTGTGTGCGTGCGTGCGTGCGTGCGTGTTTAAAATAATCAAAATCTAGGTAGGCTCTCAGGCTCTCAACGAATTTCAAATATGAAAAACATGCTGCATTGTTCCTCTCCTAAACACATTCTTCTTTTAACTGCCATGTGGCCAGCATCTCTCCACTACCTCAACTCCCAACCTTTCTCTTTTTGACTTATCTTTCCTTACGTCCTATATATAAGCAAGATCCTGAGGTATTTTTCTTCCTGTGTCTTGCTTTTTTGTTTAACAATATATCATAAATGTGTATCTATGCCATTGAAGAAGGCAGAATCTCTTCTTTTGTGTGTTGAGTACATCATAGTGTAGGTAAGTACATACCACATTTTACGTACATACCAGACACCCATCAAGTGGCTCTTGGTTGACTTCCATTTCTTGTCAATGGTGAACAATGTGAACTTGACCATGGTAATATAGAGATATGCTCAAGACTTTTTCTTTTTTAAAATATTCTATTGTTAATGCACACACATGCACACACGTGTGTGACTGCAGTATCTGCAGAAGCCAGATGAGAATGTTAGATCTCCTGGAGCTGGCAATACAGGTGGTTGTGAGCCACTGGAGGTAAATGTCATGAACAAAATTTTGATCCTTTGCATGATCAGTACATGGTTTCAACTGCTAAGCTGTCCTTCCAACCCAAAGAAAATGATTTTATAGTTTTTAGAGATTCCCAACATTGGCATCGCTAGATCATATGGTAGTTCTGACTATGCTGATTAGTTTCATGGCAGCTTGATGCAAGCCAGAGTCATTTGGGGAGAGGGAACCTCTATTGAGAAATATCCCCACAAGATTGTCCCATGGTAAGTCTGTGGTACATTTTCTTGCTTGGTGATTGGTGGGATAAGACCCAGCTCCCTGTGGGCAATGCCATCCTGGGTTGGTGTCCCTGTTTATAAAAAGGGGACTGAGCAAGCCATGAGGAGCAAGCCAGTAAAGTAGCATCCCTCCATGGCCCCTGCATCAGGTTCCTGACCTGCTTGAGTTCCTGTTCTGATGTCCCTCAGTGATGAACTGTGATCTGGAAGTATAAGATGAAGTAAAACCTCTCCTCCCCAAGTTGCTCTTGGCCATGGCATTTTTATCACAGCAATAGAACCCTATCATACCATTATTCTTACTTTCCCGAAGAGCCCCCATACTGTTTTTCATAATGGCTATCACAGCTTACCATGTTAGGTTCTTGAGGAAGCAAGATGTGAATGTTTGAGAAATGTATGTTTCCCCCAAAAACCTTAATTTAAAAAAAGGTATCCCTCACCTGTTGTCCTATCTCTAAAAATAGAAACTGGGAAAATAAAATCAGTACATAATGAGGAAACACTAGCCACTGCCACTAGTTTATTATTTAATTAATCCTTTATTTTTTATTTTAAAATAGTTTTCCATATAATATATTTTGTTCACATATTTCCCCTCCCCCAAGATCCTATCCGATCCTCCTACCTTCCTACCCACCCAACTTCATGTTCTTTCTTTCCCCCAGAAGAACAAACAAAAACATGAAAAACCAAAAAAAAAGAAAAGAAAAACCAATAAAATAAACAAAAGGAAAAAAATTAAAGCAAAACACACACACACACACACACACACACACACACACACACACACACACACACACACACACACCACTCATCAAAAACAAAACAATAATGGAATCTGTTTAGCGTTCGCCAACTATTCCTAGGCATCAGCCTGCCCTAGTGGGTGGCTGATATAGCCATTGGGGTGTCATTGGAGAAAACTGATTTTTCTATTCCTAGCAGTAGCCAAGAGCCTGAGACTAGATAGGCCATAAGTCTACAGGAAACCTATACTATTATTCCACTAAAGGTACAGAGCAATAAAAATCCCCCTGGTGACCTATTGCTATTCCCATAGATCAATGCCTCGTTCAACTCTCATCAAAGAAACTTCTTGGAGTAGATGGGAACTTATACAAAACCCCAAAACTGAACATTGTGCAGAGAGTGAGAGACTTTCATTCAGCACTAGATGGGCTATCCCTATCAAATTCTTCCCCTTGAGGCTTAAGAAAGCCAGTGGAACAGGGGGCAGAAGGTTATATGGGTCAGAGATGATGGATGACTCTATAGACTTCGACAGGGTCTCAGTCTGTAGCCCAGGCTGGCATGAAGTTCATTATGTAACAGGTGGGGCTTGCACTTGTAAATATCATTTTGTATTACAGACATGTATTCCACACTTGATATGATTTCAAGTAATGTATTAATACATTTCATCACAGAAACAGGCAGTTTTGAGTTTATTAGATGAAGAATGACAATATGGATTAGTAAAAAATCTGTGACATCGGATACACACCCAAGCTTCTTTAAGGTCCACTTACTTCTGCTCTTGCTCTGTAGTTTAGTAAAAATATTTAGTTAGCTATCAGTACCTTAAGAAGTTGAAGGGACATGTTATATAAAATGCTGCTGTGACATTTTGTATTTCTAAAACTATGATATTTAAGAATATGGTAGCAAAACACATTAAATATATAAGGATCCACACCATTTGGTGTGTCATTATTTCTTTTCATTTTAGGAAGATTTTAGACATCAGGGCAGGTCACAGTGGCTCATGCATACCTGAGTGTCTGAATTTCAGAGGCCAAGAACACTAAGATCACTTAAGCTCAGGAATTTGGAACCAACCGTGGCATCATCGTTGAAACCTCCATTCCATTCCTAAAATAAAGAAGAAAATTTGGGAGGTGCTTTAAAGCCATTGGAAATGGTTCCTTGCATGCTTCAGTGTGTTTTTAGCAACATGGACATGTAGACACAACACATGAGCATCTGTCAACAACTACACTGGCAGCTGGGTAGATGGTGGTAATTGCTGTATGAGCCTGGCTGATGAATACATGATTCAATGAGAAGCTGATTAATGTGATACCAAACTCCACAGCATGCAGGGAGCAGACACGGCCATAGTGAGGGGACTTACTACTCCTCTTGTTTACAAAGGAACAAGACAAATAAGGTTGCCTTTAAATTTTCCATGAAACCTCGAAGGAACATAGACTGCAATATTATATTTCACCTATCCTGCAAACAACAGCCAAAGTAGAATTGGCTAGAATTTCTATTCCCTTTTTTTTAGCAATAATCCTGTCACTATTTCCACAGCCAATGAATTCTAATGGCTACAATAAGTCAGAGGACCTCTTGTGTCCTGCTTGCTAAGTCAAGTGGAGACAGAAAGAAGTGGACCTTCCCACATGGGATATTCTAGATTTCTTTGAATTGGAATATTTTGGCATCTTACTCTGTGTACATTTCCGCAAAATTGATTTGTAGAAGAATAAATTATGGCAGTAAATACTGATGCTGCTTTGACCAATTAGAGTTGCCATCTGCTTAACTTCTTTGGAGGATTCCTCCAGAAAAGTCACCTTACAGTTGATTTATAGCACCTTGGGAGCTTTCCACCAAATAGGAACCAAAAGTTTCCTCTTGCCTCATTTAAGAAATGTGTGCTACAGGAAAGGCAAACTTTCCAAATGTAAATTGATGAGACAGCAGTTTTGAAGAAACTCTAATTCCTAAAGGTCTTTCATGTCAAGTTCCTGGAGGAAAGATTTAATTCTATTTTATAATTTGTTGAAAGAAGCAAAGTGAAATTCTAAATAAAATTTGGCAGGCTCAATGTGTCTGAAGGGTTGCTACTGAGAGCAGCATGAGAAAGAAGAGAAGACAGAAGGGTTACTTGGCTTGGGACCAAGTCAGTTCTGGGGTGACATTAGTACTATCTCTTGTCAGCCATGCAATTTGGGGTTTGTCCTTCACTTTGCAGGAAATCAAGCTAGATGACAATCACTCCAGGAGATCACAGAAACTGATGCAGACGCTCCCCTTCTAAATCAAAGGTGATAGCTATGTATGTGCCATTGTCATTCAGTGAAAGCAAGTAGGGAAGATGTCTCATAGTTATATGAATGGAAACCACCCCTCCCCAGGGAGGAGAGAAACCCCATTGGCTTAAGAATCTAAGGAAACACAACAGCTAAGAAAGTGGCAGGAGTCACAGTCATTTGAATATGCAGTAACAAGTGCTGGGGAGAGGGGACTGTGGTGGAGCTACCTGCAAAGAGGAGCAGCATGAAGTGGCTCCAGGGATGCAGATTTCTGAGCTGTCATCTATACTGGGGCTTTCTGGTGATGCGTCTGTGTCATACATTCTATCACAAGTATCCTCTCACCCCCCCTCTCTGCAAGTAATCCAAGTCAAGTCATTGGATCTCCAAGCTAGCTTGGTGCCCTATCTGGGGCAAACAGACATTTGTCCATCTCTCCCCAAGAAAATTCACACAATAGAAACAATGAACTTATACAAATCCTCCAGTTAATATGGATAGGCAGAATATGCAATGCATAAACTATGTTATAATTCTTAATAAAGACTGCTCATCTTGTCTGTATTAATGGTAAATATAATGAAGCTTGTTAGTGTGCACGAATCCAGCTCATGAGAATCTCATGGGGCAGGAGATGGGTTAGTATCTATCATTTCCCATTCCTGATACAGTTTTGGTATGATTATGCTCACTGTCTGAGACCACGAATGGAATATTGGGAAGCAAGCAGTTTCTCAAGGAATAAAAAAAACTCATCTTTTCATTAATTTTTAATTAGTGTGTCATAGAATGAAACTTAATTCTGAAAATGGCCTGAAGATTCTTGATCATAACAGCTAACATTTACTCAGGGTTTCCAGAGAAAACCACGTCTCGATTAGTACGCAAAGCTGATTCAAATGCACTTATGCACTTATTAAAAATTAGCTCTTTATAAATGAGAAACCTGAGAAACAGAAGAGTGAATCCATCTCCCAATGTCAAGACACTCTTTAGTACAAAAGAATGGGTTCTAAGCTTAGTGAGTTGATTCTACAGTACTACACCCAAAACAGTTTTGTTCAAAGAAACTACAGTGGTGGATGTTTATAGTATCCATGGCTTCCCAGGTAAACAAAACAAGTATGATGCAGGTATAGGAGAGAAAGAGTGTAGAATCATGGAGGAAGGGAGGGGGAGGAAGGAAGGAAGGAAGGAAGGAAGGAAGGAAGGAAGGAAGGAAGGAAGGGAGGGAAGGAGGGAGGAAAGAAGGAAGGAAGGGAGGAAAGAAGGAAGGAAGGAAGGAAGGAAGGAAGGAAGGAAGGAAGGAAGGAAGTGAGTGGAGAAGTGACAGAGGGAAGTGGTAATGGTTGGGCTAGCATATGCCTAGGGACTATGGCTCAAGGTGCTGAGTGTCACTGATATTCCTTGATGGCTCCTTGGGGACTTAAAACTTACTGTACAAGCATTGAAAGGAGCTGGTTTGTTTCCTGTGGCCAAGGGAAGCAAATGCATGGACTGAATGGTGTCTGTACTTTGGGGTGTCCGAATGAAGCTTAAAACTGTGATATACCAATTGAATATTTTTTGATAACTTAGTTGTATAAGTGTTGGTTCAATACTCAGAATATTACATGTTGCTTACCTGTTAACCAAAACATAAGGTGGCTATAATAAACTCTCATTTTCCATCCAAAATAGCATTGGGAACATAGAGACCCAAATGTGCCAGACATCTGGTATCTTAATGGGCCCTCATGTTATGAATTTTCTATAGGAAAATAGCCATGAAGTTTCAGTGTGGAGGAGAAGCAAGCTGGACTTACTTTGACATCACTGTCAGATTTTCGTTGATAATCCTTCTCTCTAAAGAAAAATAAAGAAAACCCTGGAGTTCTAAAACCATGGATTTTGTTCTACAAATGAACAAAATATCAGAACATTTTCATCTTACCTTACCCATTACATGTTTCTCTAGTATAAGTAAAGATAATCGCATGTATTAACTCTTTCTGGTTTTCATTTTGGTCTGGGAAGAGAGCCCTTAGAAAGTAATTCCAATATGTTTGAATAATGAATGAAATTTACCCTTTAGAACTCTGGTATTCATTTATCATTACATGGATGGTGGATCTATTAGTTTTCTTGAAAACAGGCAAAAAACTTGACTAAAGCTCTCAGTGGTGACTACTGTGTGTGCATATGTGAAATGATATGCATGTGTGTGCATTTGTGTGCATGTGTATGTATGTGTGTACATATACATACTACCAAACAAATCATCTTAATCTTGCTTTATGCTGTCCATTTTTGTTATTGATCTAGGTATTTGCCACTTTTCAGTGGCTCAGTTGTAACCTCAGTCAATTCCTCAGTTATGCATTTTCAGCATTTATTAAGCAAATTTTAATAAGTTATGGACTATTTAAAAACTGGTGCCTAATTAAACAACCATTCTGGTCAATAATTTACTGGGAAACAATTAACTATACTTCTACCATTCAGGCTGATAACTTATTTAGGAGGAATCATAATGTTTCTTTTTTTCACTTAGGTTGGTGAAGCTTGAAATATGTTTTTCGTCTACAAGTTGTATAGACTTGCCCAGAGGCAAGCTCCATGCCCACTGAAAGTGTCCACTTACGAAACTATATTCTTCTGTAAGTGTTTTACAAGTGTTTTACCTTCCTCCTCATAACAGCAACCAAACACCTGACAAGGAAGAAGAGGCTGTGTTTAGGCTTAAGGAAAGATAAGGTCCATCCTGGTGAGAAGGCCTGGTTGTAGGAGTATGCGGCAGAGCTCTGATCTATCTACATATAGTCAGAAAGCAGCAGGGGATGGAAGCCATTTTTCCTTTTGATGCAGTGCAGGATACCAGCTGATGAAGTAGTGCCACTGCATTCAGAGTGGGTTTCCCACATTAGTTAAATTTCTCTGATAACACATTACCTTACCCAGAGATGGGTCTTTGGGGATTTTAAATCAGAATGAGTTGGTGATCAAGATTAATTGCCATGGTCTATATCTTTAAAATCTACCATTGGCATCAAGATGATTTCAAGACAAAGTTATCTATGTGGGTCACACGCAGATCAAACTTTCGAGCTAACCTAAAGCAGAAACCACAACCAAGGAATGAAACCTTAATTAAGTCAGATTGACACTTAACCTAATACCAACCTACCACTCAAGCATCCACGGGCCATTGCATGATGTGCTGTACACAACCTGTGGAATGTTTAAATTAATTTAAAACTATGTTCCTCTTCCACCACTTACCACCTTTTCATGACAAAAGAGTAGTAGAGTTAGTTCAAGCATTCTGATACACACAATACATTTTACTTTTCTGAGACACATAGGAAAGTTTACTTATCCAGTCACCCTGTCATGTGACAGCATGTCAAACTTTCTTGTTTCCATCTTTCGTAACTCAGTATCCAATGATCTACTTCTCCCTATTATCTCTAGCCTCTGCTAACCACCATTCTGCCCTCAGCTTTTATGAAACTAGATTGCACACTAGGATGAGGTCATGTGGTTCTCATCTTTCTTTGCCTGCCTTCTTCCATTTGACATAATGACAGATAATTTGATCTGTGTTATCTCAACCAACAGGACTACATTCTCTTCCTAGCTGAATAGTACTTAATTGTATATATGTAACACTTTCTTTATCCATTCACCCATTGGTGAAATCTTGGTTTTGTGGCTATTATGGATGGCCCCGTTAAACATGTGACTGTAAATGTCTCTTCGATAGACATATTTTTTAAATATTTAGCTAGAAATGGACTAGCTGCCTCACATAGTGGCTATATCTTTTCTTTTCTTTCTTTTTTTTTTTTTTTACTTTTATGGAAACTCCATATGGCTTCTTCTAACAGGCATTCCTCCTCAGCAACCACAGTACACAGTATTTCTATTTCTCTTTTATACACACATACAAACACACACAGAGAGAGAGAGAAAGAGAGAGAGAGAGAGAGAGAGAGAGAGAGAGAGACAAAGACAGAGACACAGAGAGAGAGAGAGAACTCATTAGCATTTTACCTTTTACTAACAGTCATTCTTACTGTGTGAGGTGATTGAGGTGATCTTCATCATACCGCAGATTGCATTAAATCTCACTAGTTCTCAAAAAAAATAATAATTTGGGAAAACAGGGCATTGGTGGCTCATGACTTTAATCTTAGCACTCAGGAGGCAGAGGCAGGCAGATCTCTGTGAGTTCAAGGCCAGCCTGGTATACAGAGAGAGTTCCAGGACAGGCTCGAATACAATACAGAGAAACCCTGTCTTGAAAAAAACAAACAAAAAAATATTTGGGGCTGCCAAAATGGCTCATTGGGTGAGGGTATTTCTGTTACCTCTAACAACCTGAGTTCAATCCCCAGGACATACACAGTGAACTCCTACAAATTGTCCTCTGATTTTCACATGTGTGAAGTTGAATATGGTCTCCCACTTCCTGTCCCCCAAATATAAATAGTTGTAAAAAAGAAAAAGAAGAAGCAATCTAAAAAAAAAATCTAATTAATTTCCCCATCAATATTGTCCACCGCCTCCCTCTGCTAACCAGGATCTGTACGGCTTTAATTTTATCCATAAAGTAAGCCAGCTACTTTATTGACTCCACTGTTTAAATCAGTGAGTTTTCTCTTTATTAACATAGCTTTTGTCAATTTGATCTGTAGGACCCAGAGTCTGATTTAAGAGGACAGAAGAAATGTTGGCTGTTGTTTTAGACAAAAGCACTGAGCACTGCCTTGGGGATTTCTGGAGTCTGTTTGGAGAGGAGAAGGAGGAAGGGCACATGACATTAGAAGGATGTCAGAAAGGTAACATCATGACAAATATCAACTCAGTTCTCAGAGCCAACTCAATTTCCAGATCTCACTGTGCTGCATTTTATGTTTCATTTTTAATGCAACTTTTTTTTTTCCTGAGTAGATGATATTGATCCAGAAGATTGACACAAGAAACACCCAAACTTTGAGTTCCGAATTCATCTTCCCCTGAGATGCTGACACTCCAGATGTGCACACCACGGAACAAACTCCCTGGTGTTCAGTCTTAACAGCAGAGTCAATTTCCCCCTCTTCCTTTCTGCTTCCTACACAGAGATTTCCTGGTATTTAAAGTGCAGCTAACAACATTGCTCGCTCTTTGAATTTTCAGTGGCATATGCACAAAAATTAAGAAATACTTAAGGAAAGTAATTTAATTTTGCAAACGCAAAGCTAATCTGCTCATCATAGAGGCAGTAAAACATAAGAGGTTTCTATAAGGAAACTCTGAAAAAAAAACTCACAAGAAAGAATTACAATGAGGAGTGGTACCTTAGAGGTGGAGGCACATTTACATTTGCATTTATTTGGCCTTGAGTTTAAAGCCATGGCAGCTTCAGAAACCAGTGTCCTGACTGGTCTGCTTCTGCTTGAGGTGACATTGTTTCTCCTTAGCGTCTCTCTCTCTCTCTCTCTCTCTCTCTCTCTCTCTCTCTCTCTCTCTCTCTCTCTCTCTCTCTCTCTCTCTCTCTCTCTCTCTCAGACTTCTAAGTCCTGATAGAAGAAAACAATAGGTCAGTATGTATGGTGCCCATACATGTTCATGTTGTTCCTTTTCAAAAATACATGTATTTTGATGAGAAGGAGGAGGGGATTATGTGGAGGTCAGAGAACAACGTGTGGGACTCAGCTCTTGCGTGTCCTGAAGACGGAACTCTGGTCCTCAGACTTGATGGCACTTGCTAAGCCATCTTGCTGGCCCCACACATTTATCTTTCTAAAGAAGGTTTCATTAGGGAATTTTAATAAGAACAGAGCTATCTGTGTTTGGACCCTAAGTAATTTGGGTAAGAATATGTTTTCTCCTTTCTGTATGGCAATTAAAGATTCACAGGAGTGTCCCAATAACAGTAAGAATAACATTAAGTACTGGATGAAAAATACCTATTAGAGATGGATGCTCTTTCAGCCTAACACATAGGGGAGGGCCTAGGCCCTGCCCCAAATGGTATGGCAGACTTTGAAGATCTCCATGGAAGGCCTCACCATCCCCAGGGAGCAGAAAGGGGATGGACTGGGGGTTGGGAGGGAGATGGGGCCTGGGGGGAGGCAGGGGGTGAGGGAACTAGGATTGATATGTAAAACAAGATTGCTTCTAATTTAAATTTTTTAAAAAAGAATGGATAAATATCTATTAGACTTACCATAGTTTCTCTGTCAAGTCTATTCTAGTGGCTTAGGGCATTAGATAAATTACTGTCTTTGATTTTGGTGGGTATGTTCTTTGGAAGGCACACATGTGTGAATGCAACTAGAACCTATGTACACACCCGAGTGGAAACTGGTGACCACCCTAGCCATCATTCCTCAGACAACTGTCCACTTTGCCTTTCTGGGACACAGGCACTGTTGTTAGAGCCTGGGGCTCACTGCTCATGCTAGGCTAGCTCCTTGCAGGTCCCAGGGGTCACTGCCATGGGATTACAAGCATGCACTACCACATCTTGCTTATTGTATGGGTTCTGGGGTTTGAACTCAGCTCCTCATGTTTGTACACAAGTACTTTGCTTGCTGAGCCTTCTGGCATAATATTATTTTTTTATTATTATGTTAGCACACAAAGTAATGGGTTCTGTCATGACATTTCATACATGTGTCATTAGACTTAGTATACCCAGACCCCTCTCACATCACCCTGCTCCATGACCCCTTTCCTCTCTGGCTGGCTCATTCCTTTCCCTCACACAGTCTCTCCTTCTGTTACCATGAGTCTGTACTCCATTACCCCATTTAACATCTCTTTTCCTGTTCCATGACCCCTTTTCTAGTTGTAATACCATTTTAATAATTTTCTTCAATAAATACACAGTGCGGGGGACTTTTCTCTGCAACACTGAAGGTGAAACATGAGTTCTTAGTCCATGAGGATTTAAATTCACTCACTGATGTGTAAGACCTGTAAAGGAGCACTAGGGAAGCTTCTACACACCATCTAGAAGATTCTAAGCCACACATGTCAGCCTGCCATACACATGTCAACCTGCCACACATGTGTCAACCAGCCACATCCTCTTTCTAATTGAATTCTGAAAGGTCAGATGTCCTCTCTCCCCCTCAGCAATGCATCACTGACAAATGGCTCAGAGAGCGGTTTTAGATTTGATTTTTATCAATTATATTTATTATTTCTACGTATGAGCATGTGTGCTTGCAGGGTCATCCCTCCACAATTCCTCTCTCAGAGGAGAGGACCAAGGAAAAGTGAGCGCCCCGTCCTCAGTTCCCACCGCAAGGACAATCAGACATTACAGGGAGCCTAATCAGGGGCAGGAACTCAGTTTATTACATCAACCAGGGACTTATATAAGGTTGGGGAAGGGAGTGAGAATCTTAGAATGGGATAAGGAGCCATGAAGAGAAAGGGCCAATGATATTCCACCAAGCTAGCAGTTAACTAGGCAGAGGGCAGTCTTAACATTAGGCCTTGCTGTGTCACTCCCACATGGAGGTTACAGGCCAGACAGGTTGCTAAACTTTAGCCAGGCTCAGGAAGTCCCACTAGGCCTCAAGCCCAGGTCTCTTTAGGCCCAACATGTGCTAATGATGGGGACAGGGTGGGGCACATTTGTGCCACCTCCAGAGGACAATGTTTGGAAGTCTACTCTCTCCTTATTCTTTTACACGGATTCTAAGGATCAGACACTGGTCACAAGGCTTATGCAGCAAATATCTTTTCCTTCTGAGCTATGTCTCTCTGGCTTGTACTTCAAAAGCAAACAAACAAAAATCTAGAGATGTCAAGTTAGTTTCAAGCAATGATGTAATTGATTTCTGGGTCACACATCTTGCATATGGATTCTGCTTGATTACTGAAAGGTATCTGTACAGACTGAAGACACTACACTGATTTCTGGTTCTGAGTTCCCTGTGATTTTTGTTGTTGTTGTTTAAGTTTTGTCATCTTTCTAGCATCTGTGATTCCAAAGTCCTTGCTCTTGTTCATTTCCTATTCTTCTCCAAAACACAAGGCTATCAGATTTAAATATCGACTGCCTTTCTCCATTCTTAAGCCTAGAGCTAATGTTTCATAAGATATGTTTGGGCCACATGGATAGCAACATCTGTAGTTCCAACATTTGAAAAGTGGACCTAGAAGATTTAAGAGATCAAGGCCATCTTCAACTGCAAGGTAACTTCAAGGCTAGCCTGGGCCATACCCTTACACATGACTTTTAACAGTTTCAAGAATCACACAATAAGCCTGTCTTGATTATATTTTAATGATAAAGACCCCTCTAGAGTTTGAGCTTGTTTGATTTTTATTTGAGGCAAGATGTAGCAGATCTGGAGGTACATTTTGATGTGCTACTTCTAGAAAAGTGCTAACAGGCCATGTATAGACATTTAAGTGTGATATGCTCCAATTTAGATTAATTTGTGTCAGACATATGAAATGCTTCAAGAGTAAAAGTTATGTTGTGCATTGTAGAATTGAGGCTCAGTTGTCTTTTGCCATTAGAGAGTCAAGACATTACAACTTGGGAAAGGCTTTCATCTTGAATTCTTGCCAGCAAAATAAATCAGAAAATATAATGAGAAAAATCACACTAGCAAAATTAATTTTAAAATATCTAGAAAACAACCAACATTGCATAAAATATTTATGAAGTACATTCTGAAACTTTATTAAAGGGCATAAAGATACCTTAATAAATGCAAAAATATTCCATGTTTGTGGAAAGAAGACTCAATGCTATCAAGATAACATGTAAGTTCATTTGCATGCTTCAATTAATCTGGAACTGAATGCAGTTCCAAGCAAAATTCCATTGCATATCTTGAGCAAATTATATATACATTGATAAATGATTATATCTCTAAAGGTCTGAAATTAACTTTAAAATATTGAAATCAAACAAACCGGGGGAACTTACAATAATTTAGTCATTAAAATATTGTGCATTTGGTGCCTGGAAAGAAAAAAAAAAAGATCAGTAGAACTGAAGGGATGACTAAACTCATGACAAAGAATGTAGGGAAATAAATTCATCAGTTTGGGAAAAATCGAATCATTCTTCACACAATATGTTAAAACATATTTCAAAGAGATAAACCCTGTGAGTGGGGAAAGTGCAGCTCACAGACTTGGAAGAAACTGTAAGATTAAAAAGTGTGTGATGTAGTAAGAACAGATTTCTTAAGTAAGTTTGAAAGAAAGACTAGGAAGCTTGGCTCTGGTAAAATTAGCAACACTTTACAATAAAGAATACCTTAGATGCAATAGTAAAGGCACCATAGAAATTAAAAATAGTATGGTGATCAATTGTCACTTATCAACTTGATTGAATTAAGAAACACTCTGATGGTTTCAATAAGAACCATATACTCATATATCTGAATGCTTTGTTACCTAGGAGTGCCACTCTTTGCTAGGATTAGAAGGTGTGGTATTCTAGGAGGAAGTACATCACTGGGAGTGGGTTTTGAGGATTCAATAGTCCATGCCAGGCTCAGTCAATGTTTCTCTTTCTGCTCCCTGCAGGTCAGGATGTAGGATTCCCAGCTACATTTCCAGCACCATGTCTGCCTGCATGCCACCATTTTCACCAACAGGATAAAAATGGACTAACTTCTGAGACTGTAAACAAGTTCAGTTAAATGCTTTGTTTTATAAGAGTTGCCATGGTCATGGTGTCTTCACATCAGGAGAACAGTGACTGAGATCATCTGGGAAATTAGGATGATAAACTGCTGGGCACCAAGAAACTTAGTGCCTAACAGCTCTGATCTAAATTGATGGATTAATCCCAGGATGAATTTATAATATGATGACATTATAGGGATGTGGTGAATTGTAAGAGTGGAGCCTGTCATCTGGAGGAAGGAGGTCAACTAAGTTATGTATAGGCTCATGTGTTTGAACACTTGGTCTCTCAAGTTGGTGATGTTGCTTGGGAGAGGTCTTGGGACCTTCAGGAGGTACATCCTTGGTGGAGGAAGTCTGATAGAACCTCTATCCTGGATCACTTCCTGTTATCCCTCCCCTCACTACCTACCTCCCTCTCTCCCCTCTCCTTCTCCCCCCCCCCCCCACCATGGTGTGAACTGTTCTGCTGCCAGTACACTCTCCTCACCAAGGTAAGTAAACTCCTCTATTTGGCCTCTATTCTGAAATAATGGGAAAATAAATATTTCACCCCTTTTGGTTGTTTTCAGATACTTTGATCATGGTGATTCAAAACTAATAATGCAAATAAGCAGAGAATATATATTTCATAGATAAACAAAATACGAAGGCAAAAGAGGCTAGAAAGAAGTCCTAAAAGAGTGATGATCAAAATGCATATATGTGGATGGAACTAGAAGAAATCATCCTGAATGAGATAACCCAGTCACAAAAGAGGAGCATGGTATGTATTCACTTATATATGGATATTAGACATAAAGAAAAGGATTACCAGCCTACAGTTCACACCTCCAAAGAAGCTAGGAAACAAAGAGGATCCTAAGAGGGATGTACATGGTCCCCAGGAGAAGGGAAAGGGACACGATCTCCTGACCAAATTGAGAGCATGGGAGGAGGGGAGATGGAATTAGGAGAAAGAGAAGAGAAGAAGAAGAGCAAGGAGGAGGATATGAGGGATCAGGAAGATTGAGTCAGGGGAAGAACAAAGGAGAGCAATAAAAGAGACACCTTACCAAAGGGAGCCATTATAGGTTTAGAGAGAAAGCTGGCACTAGGGAAATGTCCAGAGATACACTAGGATAACCCAACTAAGAATCTAAACAATAAGGGAGAGGCTATCTTAAATGTCCTTCCCCTATAATGAGATCGATGACTACCTTATGCCATTATAGAGCCTTACTCCAGTAGATGATGCAAACAGAAGCAGAGACCCACAGCTAAGCACTGAGCTGAATTCCTGGAATCCAGTTGTAGAGAGGGAGGAATGATGAGCAAAGGGGCTATTATCATGCTGGAGAAACCCACAGAAATAGCAGACCCAAACAAGGGGGAGCTCATGGACCTCAAACTGACAACTTGAAAACCATCATTGGACAGAAACAGGCCCCCTACATGTAGGTGACAGTTAAGAGGCCTGGGTAGTGTATGGGACTCCTGGTAATGGAACAGCATTTATACCTAGTGTACAATTGGACATTGGGAGCCAACACCCCATAGAGGGGATACTTTCTCAGCCTAGACACATGGGGAAGAGCTTAGGCCCTGTCGCAAATGATGTGACAGATTTTCATGATCCCCCATAGAAGGCCTCACCCTTTCTATGGAGCAGAAGAAAGGATGGGATGGGAGTTGATGGGGGGCATGGGATAATGGGAGGGAGAGATAATTGGTATTGATATTTAAAATACAATTATTTCTAATTTAAATTAAAAATAATAAATACATAAAAATGCACATATGTATAAGATATTGTACATTTCACCCCTTATTTCTAATGGCAAGACATTAGAAACAAACTATATATCCATCAAAGGAAAATGGAGAGATGATACTTGGCCAAATTTAGGAAACAGAATACCACATTTCAAAAAAAAAAAATCAACAAAGTGAATCTGTGTCTTAGTATACATAGATCTCTTTGATACATGATCTCAAATAAATCAATAAGATTCTGGGTGAAATCTAATGTCAGTTTCAACAGCCACACAGAATAATGTACATGTGTCAGGAAGGCTAAAACTGAATTGAGGGCATAAGTACAGGGATAGGAGAAACTGTCAATAACAATAAAAACGTACAGAAAACAGAGTGGAAATAAAAGCTTTTAGGGGCTGGGGAATGGCTCAGCAGTTAAGAACACATTGTGCTCTTATAGAGGACCTGAGTTCAGCTCTAGGCACCCATGTCAGGTTGCTTACACCCTCCTGTAACTCCAACTCCAAAGCGTCTGATGCCCCCTTTGTGACCTCTACAGTCACTTTATTAACCCATGTGTACACACACACACACACACACACACACACACACACACACACACACACACACACATACTTCTATTTTTTTTTTTTTTTGAGTTAAAGCTTTAGACAAATATCTCACCTAAGAGAGATCTCAGGTGATTCAGTCCAATCACATGTGTGGAAACCCTTCCTAAAGAAAATTAAATTATTTCAGTAGTAAACCAAAGAGAATGATTGAATAGAAAGTGTTCAGTATGGGAGAATGCAAAGGGAATTCTACTGAATACAATCCGGGAAAAGCAAAGAGACAGGCCCTAAATTGACAAGAATATAGAACTAGTTAGGACTTACATTATAGTGCTGGATGAGGAGGAAATAGGCACATAATTGAGCTAACTCATTATTACCTACTTGAGTTAATTTTCTTTTGTGCTCTAAATATCAAAATCCCAGCAAATTAAGATACAGATCCACTACTCGGCAGTTTTATAGGCTCACTCTTTCCAAATGAGTCTCTTTGGGCTAAAACCAAATTGTAGGCCACCCTTCTTTCTGGAGGGCGGCTCTAAAAGAGAATCTGTTTTTGCCTTTCTACCTTCTCAGACAGCTGACCATATTCCCTGGCTCTTGAACCCCACCCTTTCATCTTCAAAGCCAGGAAAATGGCACCTCCATCACTGTCATTTGCATGTTTAGTCTCATGAGGAAGCCACTGACATTCCTGGTCCAAAGAGAAACTCTGTGTGTGTGTGTGTGTGTGTGTGTGTGTGTGTACATGTATATGCATGTTTGTGTGCATGTGTGTTTATGTGTGCATAGTGCATATATGTACATGTTCATGTTTGTGTCTGTGCATATGAAAGCTACACATCAACACTGCCTGTCTTCTTCAGTCATTCCTCACCTTATTTTTGAGAGATGATTTCTCACTAAATCTGGAGCTCTAGCAGCCTGCCTGTTTCCCTTTCCTCCAGGAATGGAATTACAAGCATGTACCACACCATGCCTGAAGTTTTATATAAGTGTAGCGATCCAGACTCAGGTCCTTGGGTTTGCTCAGCAAATACTTTACCAACTGAGCCATCTCCCCAGCCACAGATGTGGGTATCTTTCGAGAGCCATTATTCAGCCTGCTGTGCTACTGCTGGAGAAAAATCAATAGATTTGATATGAACTTGATAAATCAAGAAATAGCCTGGAAAGCATATTCTTTAATTACCTGAAGGCAGCCACTAGAACAAAACACATCAAAGCAGAAGACATGGTTTATTTTTCTCTGAGGAGCAGGGTCCTGAATAGAGAAGGGGAATTGAGAGATTCTTACATTTAATTAATGTTCCTCTTGCCCCTGCCTAACAGATATATTTTAAATATATTAACTGTATTTTCACATCTTGTTTCTCTTTAGTTCAGCATTTGAATGCCAGTGGCTTCCTTAGGAGTGTCTTCTCAGCCAGTCTTTTCATTACCATCTTGTCACTCACTGGCTCACTGCTGTTTTTCCATCATACTAAGGTCTACACCTTCATCTGCGTACTTGCTATGTCCTCTGTTGAAATCTTGTCCCCATTGTACATGTGGACAACCTACTTTTTCTTAGGCATAAATTGGTGAGACAGTGTTCCTAACCAAAGATGTTTAGTTGACAGGACCATCTCATGCCCCCCTCATTAGCCTCTGTTACATGCCTTTTTTTTTTCTTCCAATCAGCACATGTATTTTTATGTTATTGTATTACTCAATTGCAATTTTTTTTCTCCATCTCTATAACATTTTTAAATCCTCCATAATGATGTCTACCTAGCTTGTTTGCTGATTGTGAGCCAAGGACAGAGAGCAATAGAGGGCATGTGGAGATATCAAAATGTCACTGAAGAACGAAGAACAGTGCTTACACATACATCGTTGTGTGCAAGTTATGTTTGAGTCCCTCCTAGAAGGGACTCACCACCCTAAGACTGTTCTTCTCCCATTCTCAGAACTCTGTCCTTTGAGAACTGTCCTTAGAGAGTCCACCATGGAAAACATGAAATATCTATCTTATCTTTTCCATCACTTCATGTAACTTTATTACAACTTACAGGCTAGGGATACTGACATAATCAATACCCTGCTACAGATTTCTGTCTTTACAAAGTATGAGACCATGAGGAAGGAGAAAAAATACAGCTCTTAGCTAACTGGCTTTACTGAGCAGTGGGAGGGCAGCTCCCTGTTGCCATGAGACAGGAAAAAAAAAAATGAGTGGTTGTGCCTGTTAAGTAGGCAGGCTAGATGCGATAGCTTCCACCTGGCAAGAAAAAAGTCACCAAACTCACCTTTCAGTCCCCACTTCTCTGCCTTCTCAGGGTGATCAGCTGCAAACTACCTGTGAGTTGTAATTGGTGGAGTTATTTTCTGTTTTTTTCTTAATGTGATGACACACAGCTATCTGCCTGTGCCATTCACTAGCACTTCCCAATAGCCTAGAGGGGTGTCTGGTATTTAATAGATAACCAACAAATACTGGGCAGGAAGGAAGGAGAGAAGAGAAGAGAGGCCTGGGATGGAGGATATTGGGGAAATAAAAATACTTTGATCATTTGATCTTGTAATAGATTACAAAGTTTTTACTATTTCTCAATTTCCATAACCTCAAATCTGTGTAAATAGAGAAGATATTTTAAGGAAAACCTGGAAATTTCTCATTTCTCTGCTCTCAGGACAGGATACAAATGATCAGACTTCTTTCCAGGTTTATGACTTCATTTTATCCATCATTTGAAACACACCTGTTTTGTGGGGGTGGGGGTAGAATGGGTTGCATGCATGTGTTGTTTTGGGTGCATGTATGTGTGGAGGCACGGTAGGGGTCTGTGTGTATGTTGGTGTGAGTGCATACATATATGCTTGTGCATATGGAGGCCTGGAGACAATGTTAGCTGACTTCCTAGGTGTCATCCACCTCATTTATTGAAACACTCTCACGGGCCTGAGGACCCACCAAGTGGGATAGACTGCTTAGCAAGGAAGCCCTAAGAATCTGCCTGTTTCCACAGCAGCAGCATGAGTCACCACACCTGGCTGTTTTGTTTGTTTGTTTGTTTTAATTTTGGTTCTGGAGATTGCTAGGGAACCGATGCTTGCAAGGTAAATACCATACTGTTGTTCTTTTGCTGCAGCTATTACCTAAGAAACACAAACATGAGACTCAACGTCCATGCAGAGTTTATTGAGAGAGGGAAGAGAAAGCGGATAGCTGGTGGCCAACCGAAAGCGGGAGGTCAGGGGGTGGGGAGGTGGGGGGGTGGGGGGGTGAGGGGTGGGGGGTGAAGAGAGAGAGAGAGAGAGAGAGAGAGAGAGAGAGAGAGAGAGAGAGAGAGAGAGAGAGAGAGATGTGCTTTGGCGCGCTTGCTTTAAAAGGGGGGCTTGCACATGCGTAACTGGGTCCCCTGAGCAGCCAGGTAAAGGCTTGGTCAGGTAAAGCCTGACATAGTGATGACATGGCCATGGGCATCGGCCCATCGTCAGAGGCGGATACCCAACACATACCACCTGAGTCATCCCCCAATTTTAAACACACTGGTGCTTAACTGTTGAAACACAGAAGGTAAAACCAAGAGACTTAAGAGTCTCACCTGCCAAGCTTTAATATGCTGATTGCTTCATCAACTTGTTTTGGCCAATTTGCTCAGGACTTCTTGGCCCAAATCAACTAGTTAATCTTCCAAAAGGAGTAAAATAGTTTAGAACTAAATTTTGAGATGGGTGACAAATAGGGCTGTTTTGCCAAACCTCTACTGCTTCTGAATTTCTCACTGGTGCTTCAAAAATTGATTTCCCACTCAAGCAAAATCTTTTGAGGGCTTTGTCTCACATGTAATCCCTAAAACTCTGCAATCAGCTCTGATTTCTGATTAGAGTTAAAGCCCAACCAGAGACCATTCCTTAGAAGTTTGGGCAATATCAAAAGAAGCCAATTTTAATAAAAGTATCTGTCCAAAAAGATATGAGAGGCTTCCTCCTTCTGCTGTGATAAATACTTCCAGGTGGTATTTGATGGACAATAAGAGTTCTGAGCAGCTGGCATTCGGAGCAGAGCTTGAATTAGAATTTCAGATCATGCTGGCAAGCCTGGGTGATTCTTTAATTCTTCAAATGGAACACGGTTTGCTCCATCTTACAGAGCATTCTGACTCTAATTAAAATATACTGTATGATACAGAAAATATACTCCATAATATTGAAATAGGATATCTCTTTGCCAATCCCTACCTGATTTGAGTAGGAGGGAAGGGAGCATCAAACTAAAATCCTCAATAGTTGTTGGTTATACTTCGAGAAAAGAATGAACAATCGCCAGAGAGAACAAAGAAGTTTAGACTGAGTTTACAGGAGCCAAGCTTCTGAAAGGATGCTTTGTGTTGCTAAACAGGTCAAGCATGTTTCACCTCCAGAGAGCATTAAAGGTGAACTCACAGGTCTGCTTCTTGACTGTCTTGGTCTCCCCTACATGTTTTTGTCAAATGCTTTAGGTGACAACTTCAGGGACAGCTATCTGGAAAGAGTCATGTCAGATGGAAATGCAGATGCCACTCATTTTCAGCTAATGGCTGGAATCAACTTGTAGATCTGTCCAGAAAGGAGTGGGTGGGATACACAGCTGGCTGATGACCTCTGAAATGTTGTTCACATGTATTTGTAGCTGAGGCAAAATCCCTGAGAGAAATGTAAAAGGATAATGGTTTACTTTGCCCGAGGTTTCAGAGGGTTCACTTGAGCAGAACAGCATGCTGGGAGGGAGCAGGAACAGGAAGAGGCTGTTCATACTGATGGTCAGCAGGAACAGGAAGATTCTGTTCATACTGATGGTCAGGAAGCAGACAAGGAAGGACTTGGGGACCAGAGTCATGCTTTCTAGAGTTTCTAGAAGCTCCTAAAATTATGCCATCAGCTGAGGACCAAATGCTCAACAAGAAACTATATGTCACCTTGGAGAAGAACATGAAGGAGAGTTTGTCCTTAGCACCTGCACTAATAGAGCTAGACCATACCTGCAAAGTACCCACAGTATTTTGTGCCTTGGGACAAACATCACTATTAGATTTTAAAATACTCCCAGGAAGGAAAGTTTTGAACAGAAAAGAAAATGGCCTTGTGGGATTCTAATTCCAAAAGGGTTTGTCTTTAAGGAAATGTTTCTGCTGATGATGGACATGGTATCATATTGTTCAGAGATAGCTCATGTTTGGGTGGATGGTAAAAAGAGCATGTGTGTCTCACTCCTAGTACCTACAGATGCCTTCTGGTCTATCTGTGAGAACTGAAGCAGCAGAGACATGAGCCCCCACTCATTGCTATCGCAATCTGCACTTGGGATCGGGGACTGTTACACTTCCCTTTGGCCCTCTAAGTTGAGGCATTCAGTTAATGTATGATCTGTACAGAAATTTGCTGTGACTCCCCCAGGAGCCAAATCCAGCATGAAAAGGGGGTTTAGTTTTTACTTGGCAAGCATTTCAAGTTATAAAATTAGAAGAAATGTGATACAAAATGCCAAATTTTACATGTCTCTTGGAAAATTGCATATGGCCACTCTGGGGCTTCATTTAAGTTTGGAACATTGGCTGGGATAGAGAAATTAGTTTTCCTACAGATGGATCACACTCTCAGTTAGGGGTCCTGCCAAGTACTTGCCTGATAACCTGAGTTAGATTCCTAGACTCTACCTGGTAGGAGAAACCAGTTTCTAGAAAGGTGTCTTCTGACCTCAACACTCATAGTATGGCATGTGGACACCTACCAACCCCCACAAAATTATACAACAACATAGCAAATGATGTAATTTTAAAAATCTAAAGCACTTAAAACCAGATGGATGGATATATATAACTAATAAATAAATCTTCAAAAAGCTCCTGTTTTTCAAGTGTCACTAATCATGAAAAGGGTAATTATCCCCAATTTATTTCTTCTATAATTTGTTTTTTGTGTGCACTCCTTCCACTGAGGCAGAAACTCAGCAAAATACTCATTTTTAAACAGTCTTAAATTATATTATATACAAAGGCAGGCATGTATGTAGATATGTATGTAGACATATATATATACTTCACCATATTATCTTTAGAGACCTCATCCCTGGGCTCTGTGGATGACTGCGATGATGCCTTCTTTCATTTTGCAGCTCAGCTCCCAGAAGCTGACATGCTCAGTCTAAATCAACTTCCTCTTGCTCCCATAAAGATGGCCACAGATGCAGTCAGTGCTCAGAAGCTATATAAATATGTCATCTGAAAGCCCCAGTGGTCACAGAGCCAACACAATTCTCAAGGCCCCTCTGCATTTCTTTTTCTGCCTTCAATGGGCTAAGTGTGTTTCCTAGTTTTTTCTAGTCCCTGGAAACCATCATCATCTCAAATGAAGAAACGTGACCTGTCTTTCTCTCTTCCTTGTCCCTGCATCACATTACTCTGATCTTGGCCAGGGAAGGGTCGAGGGGCCTTGTGGCTCCACTGAGGATGCAGGAGTGATCTCCTTCTATTTGGACCTTCAGCTTATTTGTGGTTGTAAATCACTTTTTACTTGTGAAGAAAGAAGTCCAGAAACTAGTACATGGAGGCCATCATTATGCTCATCAGTAAACAAATCACTTCTTCATAAATCCTGACTTTGTGTCAGCATCTCAGGTCATGCTGTACTCTAGAATGACAACCAGGGATGTGACATAAACAGCCCTTCTGTTACAATGAACCTTCTGAAATTCACATTTTTAAAAAAATTATGTTGTCACTCCGTACACCAGGTGCATATTAGGAAAGTGCCAGATGTCATCTGGGTTTTTTTTTTAAATATTCAGTCACACCTAAGCAAAAAATTATCTAATGATATCCTTTTCCCTTTAACATGTTTTCTGTTGGCCCTCCATTAACAGTGAAAGAATCATTGACACACATATTCGTACACTCATATACAAATGATAGACAGGTAGATGATTGATGATGGATAGATAGGTTATAGATAGATGGGTAACAGGAAAAGGGGAAGATAGATAGATATGATTGGCAGATGATAATAGAGATAGACAGACTACATATACTACATAGATAGTGTATATATATATATATATGTACATATATTATATATATGTATGTGTATATATACATACACACATACTTTATTCTGGAGACACAATGCTCATAAGATAAAATGATAAAAAAGAAACAATAAAAGCAAACACATAATCAAATACATGTACACAACTACCCTGTGCTCTTTTCACATATACACAAACATATATGTTTTCAGCCAATTGAATCATCCCTGATTTGGAGGAGAGAGTGAAAAAACATGCTTGTGTATGTGAGCATGTATAGTGTATGCTTGTGTATGTGAGCATGTATAGTGTATGCTTGTGTATGTGAGCAAGTATAGTGTATTCTTGTGTATATGAGCATGTATAGTGTATGCTTGTGTATGTGAGCATGTATTGGTATGCATGTGTATGTGAACATGTATAGTGATGGTAGATGTTATTCTCTAAATATGTTTCTCATACTGGTTAATGAATAAAGCACTATTGGCCAATAGGAAAGTAAGATAGGAGGGACTAGAAGACTAAAAGGAAAGAGGAAGTAGGAAGGAGGAGTCAGCATGGAGAGCCAAAAGAGAACAGCACGCCGGCCCATCGCTCTCTGGTTAATCATTAAGACAGAGCTAGCCGATAAGAACAAGTAACTGGCCAACAGCATTATATCAAATACAGAGTCTCAGCATGTTATTTGTGGCTGGATGGCGCTGCGATGGGACCAGGCAGCCAGCGGGAAAACATACTGGTTACAGTATAGTGTATGCTCGTATATGTGAACATGTCTGGGTGCATGTGCACTTGTGGAGGTCAAAGGAGAAAACAATGTTGGGAAACTTCCTCAAGTTCTCTCCACTTTGCTTTCTTGTGACAAAGTCTCTGGCTGGGGCCAGGGACTCACCAATTAGGGCAGCTGCTCAGAGAGCTCCTGAGGTGCACCTGTCTCCACCTCCCCACACTAGGATTACAAGTACACATGTACACCATGTTGCCTTTTTCCACCTGGGTGCTAGGAATGGAACTCTGGTCCTCTTGCTTGTATGGCAAGAACTTTCCCAAGTGAGCCATCCCCCAGCCCTGAAGTAAGAGTGACCAACAACCATGTGAAATGGTGGTGAGTGTTGAAAGTGATAATAATAATAATAATAATAATAATAGTAATAATAATAATGAACAATCTGGAGCCCTGAGCTGCAGCCACTATCTGCAAGGAATAAAAACAAAGCTAAACTTCAGTCAAACACGTTTGACTCTATAAAAGTGTCAATCTTTTTTCACTACAGCTAAAATTACATTTAATACTTGCTACACAGTCTCCTCAAGTTGGAGAATTTCGCATTAATATTTCTGAGCTACCAACAACTAAACCTACTATGGACAAAGCCATAGACTTTGCCACAAAAGACTCATTTACTGTCACATGCACGGACAACCCCTGCCCCTGTTCTTGGGCTTCTGGATTTGGAATGGAAGAGTACATCAGACTTCTTGGGCTGCCTACTCCAGAGACATCTTGAGACCTGTCCTCTTCTACAGTGAGTCAGTTGCTCACAAGAAATCACTTTCTACACATCTGCATTTGTTTTACCTCTAACGTCACCTATCGTTTAGCTAGCTATTTACTTATCTGTCATACATCAGTCTAAGAATCATCTGTCAATAGCTATCAGTCTGTAACATAGCTACCTAGCTGGCTTGCTAGCTGTCAATCATCTGTGTATCCTTCAGCTATCTATCCACAATTATCTGTCTATCATCTATCATATACTTACTATTATCTATTAGCTACCTGTTATCTACCAGCTACTTTATCTATTTTCTATCTACTTATCATCTATCTATCTTATTTTTCTACTATTGGTCTTTCACACACCTGTACACTCAAGACTTCAGGGTACTTTTTTATTTTAATGATCTCATTATTATTATTATTATTATTATTATTATTATTATTATTATTATTATTATTCCTCCCTATTGTAGTTTGTCCTCCTTCCTCTCCTCCCAGTCTCCCTCCTACCCTCGCCTCCCTCTTGCCACTTCATCTATTCCTCTGTTTCTATTCAGGAAAGGGCTGGTTTCCCATTGATGTCAACTAAATATGGCATATCAAGTTGCAGTAACTAAGCACCTTCCTCAGTATGAGGAATAGGGTCACAAAAGCCAGCAAAAGAGTTGGAGATAGCCCCTGCTTCCACCGTTTGGAATCCTTTAAGAAAATCAAACTACAAACTGTAACATATGCAAAGGACTTCATCAGTCCCACACAGAGAACTTTTCTAACTTGCTTAAAATGTAACGTAACCATACATTGTTTCTTTAGCACTCACCAATTCCAAGAGGCATATTTTGCATATAACAAACCCCAGTGCATAATAATACCCAGTTATCTCCATCTGAGCAGTCATAACACTGGTCACACAGGAAGGTGAGCTCCTTTTGGCATCTACCTGCCTTATCTATGTTGTCTTTCAACTGCTCTGCCTATACACAATAACAATGGGCTTGTATTTAAGGAAAAGATGGGTTATCTCTAATATCAACAGTGTTAAGAGAATAAAATAACAGGCAATCTTTCCTTGTTAGCTTGCATCTGGAGAAACTGAATGTAACATTAATTTAGTGAATGCCTGGAGGTCATCAGTAAGTCAGAAATAAAGTCAGCAACTTAATTTCCATTCCACAGATCCTCACAGCACTGTGTGTAATTTCCCAAGACTTGAGACTAAAACACCAACAAACTCACTTGTAGGTAATACCATTTATTCGACGCTTCTAAGTAGTTCCCTTCAGGGATAAACAAATGTGTCTATATCTAATAATAAGTCTATATTGTACAAAAGAAATAGTTCTAATATCTCTATTTTTAAATATTAAAATTATATTGACATTAACTTTACCTTTTACATTTGTGTGCAAATGTATCCAATAGACATAAATATTGGTATGCTATAATCATATTAATAGCTGGGCAGCCACGATGGTCAGTAGCTTTCTTAGAGACACATGGTTATATCTCAGTATAAACATAAGGAGACAAGAATAGCTCCCACAAAACACTGAACTTCTGAGTTATTTGAACTGTCTGGGTGCTACTTTAAAATAGATCACAATAACATGTTGCTGATGCCCAAAGGCCAGGAAACAATCCCAAATAGATGGTTGCAGGGACAAGTAGTGCATATCTAAGAGAACAGGAGCAAGAACTAACAAGGCCAAGGTTTTGCCCCTCCTCCAGTCCCTCTTCACCCTCAGGGGAAGACACAAAGGAGCAGGCTCTAGGTTAGTCTCCCTATTGGCCTTTTGTCCTTCTCCCCCAGCAGGTCTCTGCTTCATGCAAGCCTGAAGCCCCTTTGTGTACCTGACCTATGGTGTGGCATGTCTCCTTCACTTGCCATCTCTTTATCTGCTCCCTGGGTGTCACCAATGCAGAGATTCTCACTCACTGGGTAACCCTACAAGGTCTTTCCTAACTCTGAAAACTCCCTGACATTACCTTTCCATAGCAACCCCACCTGGTAACTCCTGAGACATTGTTAGAATACCTGCCCCCACTAAGGCTCAGTAAACATAAACATCTAACTCAGGTTTAGTCTGAGCCCATTGTCCGGTCAATGCCCATGAATGAATGAAGCCAGTGCTTGCAAGTGGCCTTGCAAGTGTGTGTTAAGAACATGTAATGGGATGGGGGCAAGTGGCAAGATAGCTCAATAGGTAAAGGCTACTTTCAAACCCAATGGCATGAGTTCAATCCCCAAATCCCATGGAGCAGACAGAGTTAGTATACTCCTGAAAAGTTGTCCTCTGAATTCCTCACTCATCATGCCTCCTTACTTCATACACACAAAATTATAATGTAATAATTATAGTAAACACCACTTTACCTAACATCTTTCTACAATTTTTATTAGACACCCTGATGGACAACATGTTCCTTCTGTTAAATAGTCCTCAATTTTCTGAGGATCTCAGAATTGAACACTGTCTTGGAGAATATTTTGTCAATGCTTCTTTTCTTTTTTTTTTTCTTTTTGCCTTTTTTTTCTTTCTTAAGCTGAGAGAAACAAGGTCTAGAGAGATGAAACAGCCTGCTTCAATCCAGCCAGCTTTCTGATAGGATGGATCTAACACCCTAGTGCCTCGATTCAGATCCATGTTCTTCCCAAGTGATAACATCTAACTGCTTTGAGAGAAAAGCATAATGTTTGCTTCCTTCCCAAGCCCAAACTATGTCCCTCAAAGCCCATATGATGCCCTTGACATCTCCTGATTTTAACTTATGTCAGACAGCTTACCTTTGCTTTAATAAACTCCTCAAAATGGCATTGCAGACTCACACACTTGGAGAACACTCAAATATTGCAGTCCTTGCTCTTTCCCCAAGCCTCAATTCTCCTGTTTCCACTGCCTTAGGCTCCCTTTAAATGCATCTAATTTTCTACTATTCCAATAGGAATTTTTTCCATCTCTGGACTGCAGAACTAGCCCCATGTGCATGTTTATATCAATGTGCAATCAATCAGAGCTTATTCTTTTTAAAATAGTTTTCTTTTTAAAGACCCAAAGCCATTTTGCACATTTTTTTTTCAAGCGCTGAGTTTTGAATTGCTAGTTCAAACCCATTGGTCACTTGGGAAGGAAATTAACAATCTTTCTGATTGCAGATCAAGATTGTCCTTTCTTATTATAATTGCTATTATTTTACCCTGAATACAAACGTATTCTGGGGGTGTAGAATTATAAAACAACAGTTTGGTATCAAGTTTTCTACAAATTGCTGATACATCGCTTAGAGAAGGGACATCGGAGAAAATGGCTCTACTAAATAGAGCAAAAGTTGAATGGAAACCTTCAAAAATGTGAAAATGTGACTAGAATACATTATATCTGGCAATATTGTCATCAAAACATTCTCCACCTTGTGCAGTATGAATGAAAACTAATATTTATCAGTGATAGAAGTCAATAAAATATCATTTGACTTGACTGGGGTAACCTGTGAAGGAGGGGCTTTAAGAACCTTTCAATTTCTAGAATTTGGGCGTTCATTGTTGTCATGACAGTCTTGGTCTCAACTTAAAAACTAGTGTGTAAGTATCTGTCAAGGCCACTGTAGCAGAAGAATCCGTTACCTAACAGTGCAGAGTACAGAATCCACCAGGAAGAATGACCTATGAGGGGGTAGCAAGGTTAGCAAAAGAAACAAAACCAACTAATACTGCTTCCCTCCAATGATGACAGACACAAACTCAGTCTGTGATGAGTGAGCCTGAGTCACAGGTTACCGTTAAATGTTCATGTTCACATGAAGATGCCCTGTATACATTTGTTCATCTGAGTTCATAAAATTTAATTTTCTCATTTATTTCTGTATTAGTAAATTTAAACACACACCTAGAAAGCAATTTAGCCTCCTATTTCTATAACTTGAAATGGATGCTCATGTAGCATGCCTTTTGATGCTTACATACATTTATCTTTAAAGGACAATAATTTCTAAAGATACATGTGGCCAACTCATTCTATCTAATGAAGATCACTTAATGCAAAAACTACTGGTTCCTTCACATTTTGTTTATTTATGAGTATGTATATATGGGTGTCTGTGTGCAATGTACATGCAGAGGTCAGAAGATGTCTGATCCCCTGAGCTGGAGTTACAGATGATTGGGAATTAAACTCAGATCTCTTACAAGAGCATCAAGTCCTCTTAACTACTGAACCATCTCTCCAGTCCATTCTTTATCTTTTTATTGGATATATATAATACATATTTATATATAATATTTGTATATTATATTGGTTAGATATATAGAATATATAATATGGATATCATGTGATATTTTATTAATATATTTATTGTATAGTGTTCAAATCAGTATGCACATGCCCGTGTGCTCAAATATTTGTCATTTGTCTGTGGTAAATATATTTAAAGTTATTTTCTTTGAGTTCATTACCACTTAAGAGAACACCAGAGTTCATATCCCCTGAGCATAACTAGAAGCCATTGATAAAACTTAAGATGCTTTTCGCTTTTTATGGTTTTGTTTATTTTGTGTGCACACATGCACATGAAAAGGGTCTTGTGTGTGTGTGTGTGTGTGTGTGTGTGTGTGTGTGTGTGTGTGTGTTGCTTAGAGAAAAACCTACAGGAGTCTGTTCTCTCCTTGTACCATGTGGGGTATGTAGGCCAAACCCATTCATGATTCTTGGCAACACTGCCTAGATCCATTGAGTTACCTTGGTACTCTTAAATTTACAATGTAGTTCAACTCAAAACCTTTCTTCCTTTAGTTCCTTCTATAAGATTTATTGTTTCAACAAGGCCATTTTTGACTTTGAGGTTTAATAATTAATAAAAATAACAACAACAACAGCAACAACAACAATAATAATAATAATAATAATAATAATAATAATAATAATAATAGACAGTGATAAGTGTGAGAACTTGAATCACCTCCTGGAAAGCCATGAAGGTCAGAGGAAGGCAAACATTCTTCTTCATGGTCCTCTAAGCAAAAAGGAAAAGGAAGCCAGCTTGGGGAAGGGAGAGAGACATTCCCACAATGGTGCCACCCCTCAGCTGTCTGAGGGTCCTTTTGCCCTGTTGGATAGGAACCTTGGTTAGTCTAGAGGAATTCTTTTACTTTCTGCAGTTTTTGGTCTCCATTTGGCAGGAATAATAGGCAGCCCTGAGCAGGTGGGAATAGTGGCAAGGGGAGTCTTCTGGATCCCAGTCCTATGCAGGCCTCAAGTAGGGAAACTATGGTCTTCTAGATCCCAGTCCTATGTAGGCCTCAGGTAGGGAAAGTCTTAGCCCTTGGCCACAACTGGAATCCAAGACTCTAGTAACTGACAACTCAGCTGCTCTCTGGCTCTCTCCTGGTGACTACTTTCTTCTCTGTCCCTGTGCAGCCTTTTATCCTTCTGTTGTCTTGCCTCTTTCTTGTCATCTCTCTTCTAATTCCTCTTCCCTCTTCCTGTCTTGGCCACTTTCAGGCTGGCCAGCTGCTCCTTCAACTGTCAGACAGCTTTCTGCATGATCATGAACTCCATTGGTGCCACTGGGACTGGCAAGGTGTATGCCTCTTCCAGGACTGGGCTGAGGAACCCAGGTGCATGTATTGCACCAGATGCCATGGCCAAGATGACCCATCAGGGCCATGACTGCTCAGTGGAATACCCTCAGAGTCTGACATCTCTTCAGCTGTCAAGCAGCAAGCTGCCTTACTGCTTCATGTCTTAGCTTGCTGGTTATCCCATTGTCTCTGTCACTACCTCTGCTCTCTGCTGGCCCTGCTGTCAACTCAAACCATACTACTGAAAGTCAGTGAGACAAAAACCACTATAGAGAAAGCTTTTGGGCAGCCTGATGCTGCAACACTAGAGAAGTCAGCACAAGACATTGAAGAACTGACTCCCTGAGTAAACCTAATTATAGAACAAGTGAAGTAGTTAGTCAAATTCCCATCATTTATTGAACCAATCACCAACTTGTTTCTCAGCATCAATCATGGCACTCCAGCTGGGCTACCATGGAAAGTGATCCCTCTCTGACCAAGACAGACATAGCTGCAGGGTTGTGTGCAATTTATTGAGGCTCACAATAAGAACCAGTCTGGCTGGGGCTATGCTTCCTGGAGCTGGAGCAATCAGCTATGATCTTTGTGTTGTTGTCTCAATGTATCTGTGAAGTACTCAGTATGCCCAGTACTGACACAAGGGTATCTCTGCCAGCTGTTTGATTGCCAGGCATTTTTCTCAAGGCCACCACAGCAGCTAGGGAGAGTCTAATCGTTGCTAATTAGGGGTTCCTGTTGCCCTGCCCCAATGCTTTCACATATGTACAGAAAAATGAACATCACAGCTAACTCACAGAATTCATCATTTATGTGAGAAATTATTTCAATAAAGCTATAACACCTGACACAAGGGCTCCAGGAAGAGGTGGGCCTCACTCATTTGTCTCAGCACGGTTCCAACATCCTTGGGAATATGCTTTTCCCATAAAAGCCTTCTGTAGATCTCTAAGCACTGACTTTTCAGGAGCCTCAGAATTCTTCTCAGAAAGGCTATAAGATATGACTCAGACGTTCTAGGTATTTCAGGATGTGAAGATAGAGAAAACTAAGTACATTGTCACCAAAGCATCCTATTACCCCTGTTTATTTATTTGTTCTTTTGCAACACTCATATTTTAAACAAAGTCAGAGAAAATGTTTTAGGTTAAGAGTGACCTGAGTAACTAGAAGACAGTCCCTGTAATAAGCTACATGAAGTTTTCTAAAAAAAAAAAAAAAAAGAGTGAGAATAACTATGAAAAAAGTCCCTGGAACATCTTAGCAGCCCTGTAGAACTTTACTCAGTGACATGAAGGCTTTCTTCTCCTTTTCCCATACAAATGTGACTTGTCATGATTTTGCAGTTGGTTCCTTTCAGATAAGAGTGCTTTCTAGAGTTTTCTTTCTTACAGTCACATCTCAAAAAAAATGTTTATTTCAATGCTCTCAAAAAAAAAAAAAAAAATGGTAACGCGGCCAAACTCATCATCCATTTGTGTTTGCAAGAAATGGAGTGAGACTATTATAAAGTATGGAGGGGGAATTATTTGCCAGCAATAGCATGAATACATTTAGTCAGTTTTTGATTGATGGCTATATCCCGCCTGGTAAATAGGAAATGAGGGAAATGCACGTAGCAGGGCCCTGACGTGCATTGCAATGTCTGTCTACATAATGCAGGCTAATCATGGGTGTGCAGGGGAAATAGGTGTTGTCACTCCATCCTAATAAAGATGTTAAATCAAAGATGGTTTAGTATCTTAGCGATGATGATGAAAGGGAAATTGTCCCCTGAATATAAGGAAAGCGATTAGTTATACAATAAAGGTGAAACTGTGCGCAATAAACTATCTGACATAAGATCACTAAAAACTTCAGCATTAACAGGAGAGAAAAACTGGCTAAGTAAATCATCGAAACATAAACAGGCCTTCATGTTGTGGTCCGCTGGGCTGCAGGCTTTCAACTTCTCTGTTAAACATTTAACTCTGTTGGAAAAAAGAACTCAACAGCAGGAGCTATCTTTGACCTGACTCCTGCCTGGAGGTGTTATCTCAAAAATGTTCAGAACCAACCACATGGGAGCCTGGCCAGCTCTGTGGGTCATACCTGATAATGGTCATCAAAGGGGCAGCCCTGAAACACCAGGATCATGGGACAATCCCCACCTGCCAGTTTAGTACACTGTGGTGCCTTTGTACTATAAAGTTCACACAGCAGGTAACGGTGGGACATGCACTGAGGATTGTTCTCTGTGCCCAAGGCAGGATTTCTGAATTCAGAACTCAGAAGGTCTTAAATAAAAATTCCACACACCTACTAATTTGCAGCAGTAACTTAAAGGAGAGAAAAACCCAGAAGCAAAAGCAAGCTAGCTGCCTATGTGATTTTAAACTGTTGTTCTCATAAACTATTTTAAATATGTCCTAGAGAGAATGCTAAAGAAATAATTCTGAATTTACAAATCTAAATTTAGAATGGTCTATGATTTCCTGATTTTTCAGAATTTCAAATATGAAGTTTGATTTTCATAGCATACTTAAAATAATGAATCTAAAATTTGTTCAGGCAGTATAATGTTAGCGATTGTATTCATTTGATTATTTTGCACTTGATGTGCAAGTGGTTTCCTCAGAATTGAAGCATTACATCTTGGAGGGGGTATTCTTTAAATAAAACTTAAAAGGCTAAGAAAGTAAACCACTTGCAAACCTCAGGAAGTTCCCCCAAATTTACAAGATTCACAAAGCTCCTCCCCCAAGGTTGTGTAAGTAGTAAGAACTATTGAGGAGAGATTGACCTGTCATGCTGATTGCACACTGGGGAAGGAATGGAGGGATGCCCCTTTCATGAGTCATCCCTGGGTGGGATTTAGGGTGACCAATACTGTTGTAAGTAACTCCTTGCCTACATTCCTGTGCATAGCCCTGTTAACCTTACTGGTTCACTATGATAGACTTTGGTGGACTTGTTTCTTTGGTCTGTTATTGGTGCCCAATCTGGGTTGTTTACCTCTCACAAGAAAAAGTTACACAACATCTCTTTCTCTCATAGCAAGCTGAAGTTCTTGGCAATAACAAATTGTCTGTAAAGATGGTACCTCCCTAGTGAACTATTCATTATTTTTGTGCTGTGAATGTGAATGCCCCCATAGGCTCATATGTTTGAATGCCTTCTCCAGTGAATGGGACTGTTTGGAAAGAATTAGGAGGTGTGACCTTATTGAAGGAGGTTTCAAAATCCCACACTAGGTCCAGTCATACTTTCTCCCCTCCCTGACAGTGGATTGGGATGTGAGCTCTCAGCTACATTTCCAACGCAATGCCTGAAGCAACACACACAGTGAGGTGTGCCCTCCTGGACCCTGGATTAGACACAAACTACACTCAAACATTTATTTTCACAGAGAGATCCTTTACTACACAGGGAAGAAAAGCAAAGAGGCAGATTTCTGACTCAGGCAGAAAACATCAGCAAAAGACCTTACTAGTTTGAGTTGTGAGAGGAAAGAGGAGGAGGTCTGTGGTAGAATGGGCTAGGATTTGGTGGTGTATTTTGGTTGGACATGTTAATTAGGTGAGCCAAAAGAGGGCTTTTGATTGCTGGGCTTCAATACTTTGATAGTTAGACTATCAGCCTTAAGAATGGTGATCAGCCTTAAGAATGAGTCTGCCATAAGAAAGTGTCCAAATAAGGGAATGGACTTTGGTGGCTAGCTTTAGGATATTATTTACAATGGAGAGGGAAGGGAGGAAGGCAAGGCCTGCCCGTGCTATGTTCTCCATGTTTTGGCCTGCTAGAGCCCTTCAATGCTTGCCTGCCTGCTGCCATTCTTCCCACCGTGGCACTCCTGCACTAACCCTCTGAAACGACAAGGAAACTTCCTAATTAAGTGCTTCCTTCTATAAGTGACATTGGTCATGGTGTTTCACCACAGCAATAGAACAGTAACTATGACGATTACCATGACTCAAAACAACTTACTTTTTTAATGAAGCCATCATCAAATGCCTCTCTCTTCCCTTGACTGCCCTCACCTCCAATTCAAGTTTATCCATATCCTCCAAATTCATGGTGCTCAAAGATTATGTGGCACTTGCCAAATCCCCACAGTTTTTCCTGCCTCCTACACTGGGCTCCATCAAGATTAGATTTTACTGCTTAGATTTGGAATGCTCCTAGTGTCAATTGTGTTACATATCTATACACCACACATTTAGGAAATTTTCTCAAAGGATAATGAGATGGCTCAGTTGTTAAGGAGACTATCCAAAAGCCTAAAGACCAATATTCAATCCCTGAGACCCACATGGTGGAAGAAGAGAACCAGCTTCCTCTGGTTGTCCTCTGACCTCCACACACATGCTTCCCCACATACACTAAATAAAAGAATAAATAAAAAATATTTACCAAGGCTCAGCCTTAGCTTTTGTAAAAGATGATTCTATATGTCAGCATGGCTAGGCTACAGAGTACAAATGCTATATAAATCACTAATGTTGTTCTGTAAGTAATTTTTTTGAGGAATGACTAATATGTAAATAAGTGCATGTTGAAAAAAGCAAGTAATGTACACAACATGGTGAAGCAGGTTGAAGTCAACTAGTCAACCTGAAGAGCAGAGACCAATTTCTCCCAAAGGAATAACACCTCTTGAGACTGCTGTATAGAAACTCCTCCTGACCTTCCAGTATACCCTGGTAATTTCTCTTATTTCTACCCTTGCCATCATATGAAAAGTTCTTTAAAATATCTGTATTAATCCCTCAATTTATATGTATTATAGTACATGCAACATATTTTAAAATGTTTTATAATCCTAATTGTAATATAGACACATTGTATGAGATATACACATTATTTAAGGGTACATATATTATGGCACATATAGGTATGCCAATATATTGGTTTTATTTTTATGGCAACATCTGACTGGCACAACCATCTGAGGTTCCAGCTTGAATTCTAAGATGATTAACTTCCCTTGTCAAGTTGATTGAGTTGAGATACACCAAGATTAGCAAAGCACACTTCTGTGGTGGGATAGGAAAACATTTCTAGAGGTAATTGCATCATGAGAGCCCTAACCTGATTGATCATTGGACTAATCCATAAATGGACTTAAAATTTCAGTAGACTCTTGATCAGTAGAGGAATGATGAAGACTGAGCTAAACTGAACCCAGTGACCAAAATAAAACTCCATTTACTTAAGCTATTTTACACAGGTAATTATTACAGTGATAACATCACTTTTCTGACAGCCAGGCCAGTGCATCTTAGTCATACACCAGTGTGTACACAGTTCAAACTAAAGGCATCCTGAATAGCATTCTTTCTTCTCAGGAAAGGATTTTCTGGTTAGGAAATGTTTCTGCCATGTTTCCAACCACATTGGTCTCAAAATCCAGCACACCTAAGTCTTGCCACTTTTCTTCCAAAGTACTTCCTGGGTCCACTGAGTTTGCTTACTGTTGAATCAAAAAATTTCCAATTCAGACTATTGCTAATCTTAGCAACCTCCTGGAGTGTCTCCCCTGCTTGCACTTCCCTCTCCTGTCAAGTGTCCTATCCCAAGCTAGGTGCAAGTTTCCAGAATTGTACCAGACCATGCCCCTGCTGTTCTTATGACAAAGGTCAAAATGTTCTGCATGATCTACACATTTAGACAGACAGACATCTGCTGCTGCCCACCTCCACAGACCTAACATATGCTTCTACTTTGACCATGTCTTTTTTTCTTTATCTTTCTTTTCTTGCCTTTTTATCTTTCCTTTTTTTGCAGTACTAAGATTTAATTTAGGATCTTGTATGCGCTAGGCAGGTGCTCTACCATTGAACTATATCCCAAGCCCTATTTTTTCTTTTAATTTGGGGTCAGGGCTTCACAAAGTTGTCTAGGCTGGCCTTGAACTTGCTCTAAAACCTATACAGGTCTTGAGCTTGTGAATCCCAGCACCTCAGCCTTCCTACCTGGAATTACCAGCCTGTGATACCACCAAATTCATCTTTACCATACCTTGTCACACCTTGTACGTGAGCACCCTCAGATTGCTCTAAATAATCATATTTGCATATTCTTTTGATATATACCTGGATATCTTTTGGTCAAAGCACTTATCAGACCTGTCATTTTACAGACATTCATCAATCATTTGATTATATTTTCCAAGTCCTATTACATTATACACTCTATTTTGGTAAAGATGGGTTGTGTTTTACTTCAGTAATTTGTCCTCAGTATCAGGACCAAGAATGTCTTTAGCAGGACTATGACTACCATTCTCATTTAATAGACCTTTTTACATCATTTTCTCTGTTGGTGGGGATGTGATGCATATATCACAGTGTGCATATGAATGTCAGATGACAGCCCGAAGAAATCAGTTCTCTCCACCCATTGTGTAGGTCCTGAGAATTAATTCAGGTCATCAGACTGAGCAGTAAGTGCCTGGACCTTTGCCAGCCCTAGACAGACTTTATAAACATGGAATGAAAATATCTAAATATAGTAGCCATGACAGATGTTAGATATGAACATGGTATTTTCATTTTACTTTCATACTACTAGGACACTACATCCTCACTGATGGGACTAAGGCCATTTATTAACAGAGTGAAAATGTGTTGTCCCATAGGTGTCTGGCAGGTTCATGGGCTACTCCACTGCCTAAGGCATCTTCCTGTTTGCCACAGAAGCATTGGATCCACAAGTTCTGTTTCTATACATCCCTGAAGCTCCTTCAGCTCACAACCTCCAACAAACTCTCTCATATCCCCAGCCTTTGCCTCTCCTTACCACAAATAACACACCTTCAGCTATTTTCCTATGTCCTAGGAGGTCCCTTATTCTTGCCACACTGTGCTGCCTAGAGGAAGTTTATTGCATTCTAAATGCATTCTCACTCTCTTGTGTTTGACTATGCTCCTTTCCAAGTAACACGGCAGTCATCACATCCAAAAATATTGTATCTACTCTTACAGAAGTCCAATAGCTATAAGCCATGTCTATAAACAATCTTTAGTTATTAATTACAAACACATAAAAATATGTCATCATTCCTATGAATGCCATTTATACCAGCATGTCAATTCAACATACTAGCATGTTTCCAGAGCTAGACCCAGTACTTCCCCTTAACTACCTCATAATGCAATTAAAGTAGTTTTTTTTCTCCAATACTACCCCATATGAAGAAGTTGCGGGATAACATTGCTGCTTTTTCCTTCTGGTTAACCTTAATTCCAAATAACATTAAAGATTTAAAACTCCAAATAAATGCTGAGATTCACTCTATGTTCTCTGTTTGATCACATGGGATCCAGATATTGCCTTGAAATATCAAGTAGATAACCCTGTAAATATACCACAGGTGTGGAGACAGCCTGTGGCCAGTGAGCACAGCCTCTGGTTACTCTGGGATGCCATTACAGAACCAGATGGAATGGGCCTGTTTGTTTGTCCCCATAGGCCTGTGTATGGAGTTACTAGAGAAGAATTATTTACTGTGTTTGCATGACTTTTTTTTCACTGTTGCATATTTAGAACATTTGTTTCCATGGCTTTCATACAACTAGGACACTACATTCTCAGTGGTGGAACTAAAGCCATTTATCAATAGAACAAAAATGTTTTGTCCCATAGGTGACTGAGCCTGGCAGGCCTGAGGGCTACTCCCCAATATAAGCCATCCATCCTGCCTCCCATGGAAAAGCGGGACCCACAAGCTCTGTTTCTATATATCCCTGTAGCTTCTACTGCTCACAGCCTTCAGTGAGTTCTCCTATATACCCAACCTTTGCTTTTAATAACTCATAGCCATTTTCCTATGTCCTAGGAGATCCCTTGTTCTTGCCACACTATGCTGCCTGGAGGAAGTTTAATGACATTCTATACATATTTGAGTTATTCAGTCAGGGTACTCTCTAATACCCATTATAAATACTGCCTTAAATGAGTGCAACATGTTAAAGCTTCAAACATTAAAGTGGACCCACTAAAAATTTCATGAACCTAAAAGCATTCTAGTTATGACTAGGTTAGATGAGCCTCCTATTAGTCAGGCCCTGGTCCATATGGCATAGAGCCCAGGGTACAGGATGCATTTAAGCCCCAAGCCCTGAGGCTCTGATATGCCTTTCATGTACTTAACAACTCATCAGGAAAATTGTGTTTTAAAGGATGCTGCAATAACAAGAACCTTAAAACCTAAAAGATTTCTTCTTTTATAGTCATGATAAGAAGACCAGCCCCTCTATAGGTTGTCACCTTGTACCCAGTGAGGCAAGAGTGAGACTCAACAATCAAAACTAGACTCCAAACAGTGACAGCATGGTGCGGATGAATTGTGATGGAGTATGAGTGGGCCAATCACTAAACCCCAAGTCTGTTTCTAGCTTTAAGAAACAGGTAACGTAATGCTAAGGTTTGGGTTTTTGTGATATCTAACACATGAATATTAGAAACTATAGGGATAGGTAGCTGAATATTTATTTGGGTGGGCCTACAGTCTTGCTATACTCCAAGATCCTGAGCTATACTCCAAGATCCTGGAGGTAGATCCTTTAGGATTCAATTAGATCAAGAAGGTATTCTGCCCTTGTGGATGAGGTCACTTACCTGGTAAACAAGGCCCTGGAGAGCTCGCTTGTACCTTCAGTCATGTGTGAGCTTAGGACAAAGGAACGATTCATGACACAGAGTTTGTGGAGCCACTTCCTCTAAGGGTTAAGGTCTTCTTCCTTAAAAAAGCTTCTTCCTGTCTACATCTATGTTAAGATACACAATACTTGAGAGGAGAGAGAGAGAGAGAGAGAGAGAGAGAGAGAGAGAGAGAGAGAGAGAGAGAGAGAGAGAGAGAATATTTTAGGGCAGGATGTTTATAAGAAGGTGAAACAACTGGATGTTCTAAGCAGAAGTGAAATACTACATGCTGAGGACATAAACAATTCAAAATAGCTTCAGAAAGTCCCCGAAACTGACGAGATTCACTAGGTCGCTGCTTCCCCAAGAGAATATGAATAGTAAAGACTGATGACAGACTATTATAGGAAGAGGTAAGCCATGTGCTAAAAGAAATACAGACCACTCCCACTGCCTAGAAGAGGCTCAGACCAACTGAGCCACCTGGAAAGGATACTCTCCAACTGCTGAGCTTCCTGAGGGCTGTGCAGTGTGCTTCAGGCTCCCAGCTTTGTTAGTTGTCATCCATGTGGGGTAGCCTTTGGTGATACATCCATCATCTCCTGTAAGTAACCTCGGTGAAACTCACTGCTTCACCAAGTTGGACTTTGCCACAGTCATTAATTTGATGTAGGATGCGGAGATGTGTGTGTGTTGCATTTCCCCAGGAAAAGTTTGTCACACAACAAAATTTAAAACCTTCACATATAATCTGCTGACATCGTACCCCTGAACTTCTGAGCCTCCCGAATTATAAGCAGTAATATTCTGTTGTTAATAAATTACCCAGGCTTAGGTAATTTGTTTTACCAGTGCAACTGGACCACAATGCTTACCAAGTATATTAGGCTAAGTTCTAACAGAATCCAAACGATAGACATTTCACTATTACCCTTCTTTTCTGCCAATTGTGCTTGCTTTTCCACAAAGCAGCCATTGTTTTCTCTTTCTGGTGGCTGACCAGACACCACCTTAGCCTCTCACACCCTCCAGCTCAAAATCATGCAGGGTAAAGTCTAGATATACAAGGCCATGGGTCTGAAAAAAATCAGTTCTTTCTCAAGTATGTTATCTTTGTTCTCTAAGCACAAAGAAACCATATGCACATGTTCTTATAATCCGTCAGTGAGGCTAGGAGTATGGTTTGGACTTCACAATTAGAAAATTAGGAAAACCAGCCTCAATTTTCCTATCTGAAAGAAGAGATGGGTGAGGATCCTGGAGTTAATTGAACTTCTATGTGAAAACTAATGAGCAAAACAGCAAGGCCAAGTGCTGTGGAACAATCCTTCTATTCGTTGTGAATATGTATTGCTCTCATTGTTTAACAAAAAAGCTGATTGGCCTATAGCTGGCCAGGAAGATATTGGGTGAGACAGTATGACACAGAGAGAATTCTGGGAGGGAGAAAAGTGGAGTCAGAGGAGTTGCAGGCAGATGCAGAGAGCGCAAGAGATGAACATGCCATGTTAATTAAAGGTACCACCACGTGGCAGAGTATAAATAAGGAATATGGGTTAACACAAAATGTAAGAGCTAGTTGGTACTAAGCCCGAGCTATTGGCTCAGCATTTATAAGTAATATTAAACCTCTGAGAGGCTATTTGTGAAGTGGCAAGCAGAAGAGAATCGTCCATTTACAGTCAAGAACAATCAAGAGGTGGCCCCTGCTATTGTTTCCATGATTAACATTTCCATGTCACTAACATGATTCTTATTATCTACCTGTAAAAATATGTCAGGGGGATGCAGAGATAGCTCATCAATTAAGAGTACTTATTGCTCTTGCAGAGGACCTGGGTGCAATTCCCAGCACCCAACTGAGGGTTCACAACATCCATATCTCCAGTTCCAAGGGATATGGCGCCTCTTCTGGCCTCCAAGGATACTACACACATGGTACAAATACTTAAACTCAGGCACACACAGACACACACATAAAATAAATTATTCTTTTCAAAACTATAGTAGTGTGATGGAGAAAGAGAAGAAAATGAATGAATATATGGGAAAGAGGGAAGCTGGGAACAAAAGGAGACAAAGGTAGAAAAATTCAAAGAAAGAAGAACTGGCAAGTTTCTGTTTGTTGGTTGGTTTGTTTAAGAGGGGAGGCAATGGTGCAAAAGATAGCTCATTGTTATAACTTTTTTCTATTCTGGCCTGAGCCACAAGTATCAGAATTTATTTGATAAGAAAAGGGACAGACACACACACACACACACACACACACACTTACAATAAGGCGTGGCAGCATAAGCCTGTAATCCTGAAATTTAGGAGTAAAGGCAAGGCAAAATGACCAAGGTTTAATCCTTATCTCCATAGAGAGCTGGAGGTCAGCCTGTGTACACAAAACACTGTCCTAAGAAAGGAGATGGGAAAGGAGAAAATACATGAGCACTGGCAAGGTGGCTCATGACTGTGATCCCAGCAGAGGCAGGAGGGTTGCTGCATAGTCAGTCCAGGACAGCCTAGCCTACAGAGTGAGACCCAAAAGCAATTAAAAGGGAGCATCTTCATTTTAAATAGGCAGACTCTGGTTGGGGGACAGTGTGAGGGGACAGGGAGTATTTGTTTGTTGAAATGGGGTCAGCATGTTATAGCCTTTGCTGGCCTCCTTGCTGTGTAAATAGGGCTAGGCCTGCAGTTACAGAGATTTCCCTGCTGTTGCCTCTCTAGTCTTGGGTTTAAAGGCATGTCCCACAGAATCCTGCACTTAGCAAGCAGATTCTCCAGTGCCCTCTGACCCGAAGCCTGTCCTAGTTTTCTCTCTGTTACTGTGATAAACTCCATGACCAAAGAAACTTGGAGAGGAAAGGGTCTATTTTAGCTTACACTTCCAAGTCACAGTAACAGCACTGAGGCAAGTCAGCAGCAACTCAAGCAGAAACTGAGGCAGAAACCACGAAAGAATACTGCTTGCTGGCTCACTCACTCACTCACTCACTCACTCACTCACTCACTCACTCACTCACATGCATTAGCTTTCCTACCTGCTCAGAGATAGTGCCACCTACATTGAGACTGCACTTTCCACATCAATCGTCACTCAAGACGGTTCCTCATAGATACAATTCCCAGGTAACTCTTAGTTGTGTCAAGTTAACAATAAAAATTAACCAATACAGAGCTAAGTGACAAGTGTTGAAAGTAGAGGCCTGTGGTGTTCATTATGCCCAGGAGTTTACTTTTAAGTGTGGAAAAGTCTGAAATACACAGCCAAATTATCTGGTGATTAATAGACTGTACATGGTGTAGTCAAAAATGAGGATGTCTCTGAACATGCTTCCACCTGGGTTCAAATCACAAATGCTTTGCATTTCCTGAACCAATTGTCTCCCAGATTGTCTTGATATCTGTTTGAAGCCCAAGGTTCTAGACAGACTTCCTTTCTTTTCTCTTCTTCCTTCCTTCCTTCCTTCCTTTCTTTTTTCTCACTCTCTCTCTTTCTTCCTCCCTCCCTTCTTCCCTCTCTCTCTTTCTCTCTCTTTTTTAACCTTGATAAAAAAACACTATAGAGAAACAAAGTTTAAGTCATTAACTGAAGGACGTTAAAAGCGTCAAAGCATCTGTGTGCAGTCTAATCTTAGGACATGTTGCCTTAGCCTTGTGCTTCAGGAGTCCTCCCTGCCCCTCTGCGGTCCTGGGAATGGTTCACCGGAAAAGGTCCAGGCTGACTTTACCTAGTGGTACTCTTTGGCCTGTGGCATGCAGAGGGTTTGCCAGGTCACCTGTGATCCTGAGCTCAATTTGGGGACATGTTCTAGTCTAGACTGAAGTCTAGTGTATCAAATTTAAAGAACTAGACTAGCAAGGAAGATATGTATCTCAGATAATGTAATGGATACTCAGCCTCCTAGGATGCTTCCTTGATATGTTGAAAGTAAACCTTTACAGGATAATGTAGTAAGCAGAAAGAATCCTTGTGGCCATCCCAGCTGCAGTCATCATCAGAGAATGCATCCTCACATCTTTGCCACACATACAATAGCAATTCCCCTAGGAAGCCACAGGACCATGAAGGAAAATGCAATGGGTATGCAGAAAAGAGAAACAAAGGCCAGGGAGTGCTCCAGGGGAACCAAGGGTGTCTGTGTATGCAAAGATATACTTGTAACTGAAATAAAATAACTTGTAAATTGAGTTAAAAGGAAAAAAATTACTTTGCAGTTTCATTGTTTATAAAAAAAAGAGCCCTAAAACATTGTAAAATTTATATCAAGTCAGCATATATTATTTTTGAAATTCTCAACTCATAAAAGAATATTTCTTGTTTATCTCATCTTAATAACAGTCTCTGCAATATGATCATCTACATACACACAAACACACACACACACACAGTTTTTTGAAATATGTTTTTCATTTTAAATATTCATGTTTTGAAAGGGTAAGGTAAACATAGCCATCACACAAAAACACTGATTAGCTTACTTTTCCCAAAGCACCCATTCTGTCTTTATCAAACCAAAAGGGAGTAACCTTCCCCCTAGAGCAATATCAATAATTCTCTATGGGGAAAGCTCCAAAATCCACTTTATTACTGAATCCATCAGAGCAGAGTGGCCTTAGATCTCTTGCTGTTTTTCCATGGCTCATACTTTCCCTTTAACTTGGTAATTACCTTCTTTGACTCAATAAAGTCCTAAGACTGTCAGCTCTATCGAGTTGTTCCTTTCTGGGTTTTCCTTCAATAAGATGCTTAGGGCATTTTCTCTCACTCCTTCAATGTGCCACCAATGTTACTAATGTCTTCTAAGCCTGTGCATTCCACAAGAGCCCCCTTGGAGACAGTACCCCAGTGTATTTTGAATCCAGAAATGCATCTGCTTGGTGATCTATTGCTCAGACCACATATTCTTGTTGCTTTAGCAGGTCTTGAAAAGGTCAGTGTGCCATGGCAAATAAACAGCCATGCTGTCAATCAGCAGATATTTATGGAACAGCAGCAGTCTGGTAAACACTGACACAGAGGCCAGGAGTCCAGGGAACATGTAACTGACTGAGTCCCTGCTCTGGGGAAGCAAACATAGGAAGGTGAAACGAAGACTCATGAAATAGCTGGAGAAAAAGCTCAGTAAGGGATGTGTGCTTAGGAAGACACATGGAATGTTTTAAATGCACCTGTTATTAGCTGAATTTTATTCCCCCAAAATAATACCGCTGCAGGCCCTCCTCTGTGGTTTCTGAGATGGTAGCCTTGTCTAGGTATAAAAGTCTTTGGAGATGTCATCAAGGTCAAGGTCACCGTAAAGTAAGGCAGGTCCTCTAGTCAATAGGTGCTTCTTTATAGGAAAAAAAGCAGCATTCAGAAGACAGAGGAAGAAGGATGAAAAGATCACAACTTTTGCCAGCTACATAGCCTGGGCTATATGGGATACTGGGGTAGGTGTGTGGAGCTACATAGCTCAGTTGATAAAGCCACTTGCCACCAAACCAGTGCCCCAAGTTTAATTTTTGGGTCCCACCTAGTGGGAGTAAAAAACTGACTCCTGAAAGGTGTCCTTCCACTCCACACTTGAACTCTGGCACATTCATGTCCCCACACAAACACTCAATAAGTTGCTGTGGAATAATCCTTCTGTACACTGTGAGAATAGATATCACTATGATTGGCTAATAAACAAGCTGACTGGCCAGTAGCTGAACAGGATAAACTTAAGTGGGAAACCAAATTGAGAACTATGGGATGAGGAAGGGCAGCACCAGAGGAATCACAGCCAGATAGAGAACCAGGCAGACACACTACGGGATAGAGGTAAAACCATGAGCTTCAGGGCAGTACATAGATTAATAAAAATGGGTTAAGTCGTAAGAGCTATTTAGTAATAAGTCTAAGATATTGGCCAAGTATTTATAATTAATATAAGCCTCAGTGTGTTTATTTGAGAGCAGCTGTGGGACAGAAATATCTGCCTACGAATGGTGTTCAGTGTCAGGTAACTGCACCCTCATAAGACCTGAGAGAAGTTGGGGAAGGACTCTAAACACACACAGAGTCAAACATGGCTTCCTGGTAACCGCCTTTTCTGCAGTGGGCTCTGTTTTCTTGGAATGAGAAGAAGCACAGCTCCTTTAAGAGATGGTTTTCTCATTCAGTGCTAGTGATAAAAACCATGTGGCTCTTTTCAGAAACCCTGCTATCAAACACCCAAATGGGGTTTATGAGCAGTGGACTGAATGCTATTTGGAGGCAGCATAGACTCAGAAACTTCCCAGAGTTGGGGCAGGAAACATGGCTCCCAGAGCTGGTGTTAACCATACCTCCTCCATGACACTAGGCTCTCAGAGAACCAAGTGGGAGGAGCCAGCCTCTAGCATATCATGAGCTAAGTTACACAGCAGGTTAAGTTTTGCTCATGCAGAGACAAAAATCTTACAGAGACAGATTCAGAAGAAAGAAAGAAAGAAAAACCTCTAGATGGGTTACAGTGTGTTTAAAAATATACATAGGCTTGGGAGAGAAAAGAGAAGGTATAGAAGTAATATAAAAAATAATCAACATAAAGATGGGAACCACACAGAGAGTCTGGATCCTGAATATTATTGTGCTGTCTTTGAATTTTTTGGCTGCTAAGAGACACTAGATTGTAAAAACAGCTAGATTCAACTAACCTAATATATTTTTAAAATATCTTGACTTCAAAATTTAAATCAAAAGGTACGTTATTTTGGGGGGAGAGGTTATGCTTTTACTTCCACGGGAAATGAGGGGCTATGAATTCATTCTAAGTTAAGGAAAATCTGGTTTTATCAAGGAAGATCCCTTAAAACAATCTGACTACAAACATAAAGAAATAAACCTAAGACAACTACAAGAGATGTGTTGTATGTTTTATTTGTTCAGACATAAAACAAAAGAATCATCTTTCTCTGACTTGTGTACAAAACACAGTCTATGGTTGTATTAATGCAGATATTTATTTATGTTACCTTTACGTTTATGAAGTTTCAGAACAAGGGAACCAAACAACAATGAAAATGAATGATCCAGGTGATTCAACATCCAAAACAACTTCAAGGCTTCTGACTGAGATGATACAGCTTCACAGAATGCTCCAGTCGAGACCTAACAATTATCCTATTTTCTCAAGATTCCTCCAAAGATTAGCAGTGAACCAAACAACAGGAAGCAGTTTAGAGAACTGGGTCCATATCACCAAAAGATGAGTTATAGATATTTATTATCATTTAAGGGGTTTGGTTAACAGTTGTTATTGATAATGATCAGGAAATAAGCTGAACAAAAAAAAAATAGATTCAGGGATCTTTTCCTAAAAAGAAAAGGGGAAATATAGAAATGATAAGATAAACAGATAGATTATTGAACCTGCTTTAATCCAAAACACAACTATTAATCTTAAATAGTTTATATTGGTATGGATTTTGGTTTATTGATACAAATTTAAAGTTAATTTTGTTATGCTGTATGTATATTTTTGCTCTTGTTTAAGGTAGTGTATTTACGCAGTTCATTTAAAATATTACATATAATTAAAATACAGATTAATAGTTATATATAATCAAACTTATAGTCATGTTAGGTATGTTTTCAAGGTCATACACAGACATATTTAGATAGATAAATGGCCTTCAAAAACTTCAAAGACCTACAGAATATGGCATTTAATATGTTTAATGACCTAAGGGTTTTTTTTTTTTCATGAAAGTGAGACACATCTACTCCTGGCAGCTCCAATCTACTTCAGAGAAGATGATGGGCACTGAAGAAACTCCTTATGAAGTTTGTTTTCTTTATGGCAAAAGTTAGCCATGTGGGCTAAGAAACTGCCCTTATCTCAATTGCTGACAGTATGCTATCCAAACTGAACCAAAAGGACACAATAAAGGCAACTGCCAAGCTAGACCAAGACTAGGTAGGTAGGACCATCCTCCAGAATTCACTGTTTCACAGGAAAGTCTGTCAGATATGCTAGGCCTGTAGGACAAAGTTGGATGCCCCAAAGTTACAGAGAAACTTGGGGTAACTGTCAAGACAGCCTGATGTCCCTGTCATTAGGTAACATCCTTCTGGGATCTTTGATGGAGTTAAAGACTAAATAGTTAAACTTATAGTTTTCCTTTGTTACGATAAAAAAAAAATTAGGTGTAAAACTTTAGTGTCACCAAGATAAGATAGATTATAGAGTATTTTCTCTAATTTTGCCAAATACAAAAGGACTGGATATTGTAACTGTAATTCTTACTTGGGAACTGTTTTTTTGTTTTATGTAATTTTACTATGTTAAAGTTAGAAACCTTCCTTTTTTAAAGGAAGGGAGAATGCTGTGGAATAATCCACTGTGTAAATATACATTGCTATGATTGGTTTAATAAACAATCTGACTGGCCAATAGATGAACAGGTTACATTTATGTGGGAAAACCAAGCTGAGAATGATGAGATGAGGAAGGTGGAGTCAGAGGAGTCACCAGCATATGGAGAACTGGTGGGACACCAGAGGTAAAAGCCATGAGCCTCAAGGCAGTACTTAGGTTAATAGAAATGGGTTAAGTTGTAATAGGTAGTTAGTAATAAGCCTCAGTGTGTTAATTTGAGAGCAGCTGGGGGAGAAAACTTCCACCTACAATAAGTAAACAAGATCCCTTAAAGATTTCAAAAAGACAGACATAGGAAGAAGTTTGCAGAAGAGACAGGAAGAAGAGACTGTGAAGGTTGAAGCAGAGATTAAGGTCACTATACTTCCAACCAAGGAACGCCAGAAGAAGCCAGAAGGTACAAAGAAAGATAAGTTCTCTCACCCACCCACCCAGAACCTCCAGAAGGAGTAGCCCCTGGTGACACTCTGGCTTGGGATTTTTGCCTCCTTAAACTTCGAAATAATACATTTCTGTTGCTCTGAGCAGCTCAGGGCATTATACTTTGTAATGGCAGCTACTAAGTCAGAATGTGATTCTGGTCAATGACACCATTGACCAGGTACTTTACACTGTTTTAAGGATGCACCACAGTGCTCTGAGGTTCAGGCACTGTGACAGTTTGGAGGACTTCAGTATGAAGATGAGCAGGCATAACCATTCCTCCATTATCCCTGTTAGCAAGTATCTCCTTAATGTAACAACCTATTGTTACTCCCAAGTAGTAGACATTGGATTTGGAGGTTGCTGATTGGATGGATTCAAAGTTTGTTTCACCTTAGCTGTCACTTCAAGCAGAGGAAAGCCTGGAATGCTGGATGCTGAATGACAAGAAAAGATTTCGTTGCCTTGCCTTCTTCTGTCACCATTTTCCAGAGATGATGAGATGCTAACCCACTAACTACTGACTGGCTGGGGAATATGGAAGTATGATAAGCCAAGAAACAAGTAATTTAAAGTGCCAGAAATTCCCAGAGATGACAATGAGTGTTCTGAAATTAGTCACCAGCTACACTAACAATGAATAAGGAGATTCAGTCTTTAGAGACTCACCATTTTCCTAGACAGAAAATTATGTCATGGTTCCTAATAAACAAATGATCTCAGAGAGGAATTTGCTTGTTGGGTTCTGCAGCCTAATAAGGCAGCAAGGCCACGAGCACACCCAGAGTTCCAACACACCTCCGGGGAGAATGTCTCCGACATGCAGTGCTAAATTGATTTTCCAATTCTGGCAGAGCCACCAGCTAATTTGTTTCTTTGGATTAATGATGCCATGTCTTAAAGTGCTGGAATTAAACTGGATATTTGCTATCATCTCTTGGAAGTCTTTGCAGCTTATTATTCTGCTTCAGGGTGATATTAAAATATTGGCCAGCCCAGAGTCTTCTGAGTGGAATGCATAAGGGTATATATATGGGTTGAAAAAGAAGGATGCAGGAGAGTTCTGAAAATCAACCACAGTTGGAGTAAGGGATTATTAAAGTTTCCAGTGTGCTGTATAATATGTGCTCAGACCAGACAGGAGGAGCAGAGGTTGCTAGTTGTTGGTAATAACTAAGACCTAAACACCTGCAAGAAGTCTCAAAGCCAGTATGTAAGCTGTACATTAGAATCGACATCAGGGATCACAAAAGCAAGTTTTAGTCTGGGTTATGTTTTAAATATTGCTCCATTGTTTCCCCTTGATCAATATAAATTGAAAACAGATTCATCTAGTTCACTTCAAGAACATAATGATGGATTTGAAAAGCCAGTTCCAGGTCTCCCAGGCATTGAAAGAAAAATAAAGCATGAACAGTTTTCAGTCAATGAAGTGGAGGTACCTTATAAAACTGTGATTCACTTTAAACTGGAAAAGCAAGTCAGCTTAGAAGCTTACAGAGACCCTGTGTCGCCACACACAAGGACTATGGGAAGAAGATATAGAAGATTTTTCACGTCCTCAATTAAGTCAATAAAGAACAAGGAGTAGCCGAGAATAAAGCCCATCAGTATTAGTCAATGAACTCTTAGATTTAAATGCAGTATATGATTACTGACTGAATGTTTGGTGTATGGGTTCTCTTACATCTGATATAAAAGTCATACACCTTTCAAAATTTCCTATCACATTCATAGCAAAAAAAAAAATGGATTTCCAGTTGTTTGTTGTTATATTATGAATCATTCCAAAGAAGCAGCTTAAAAGTAACAACACCATTATGCTACTGATGAGTCTCCTCCTTAGAACTATCTAGAAAGTTCTTGCTAAGTTTCTTCCCCATGAACATAAGCAGCTGTTGCCGAGGGATGAAGTTATTTGAAGGTTTCTTCACTTGCACATGCACAGCTTGAGTATTTGGGGACTGGCCTATCTATGTGAGGTTGGATGGGCATCACTTTCCATCCTTGAGTGGTCACCTCCAATTGTCTCCACATGTGACCTCAGAGTAGCAGACTTTCCAGGTGGCACAGGACCTCCCCTCCCCCCAAAAGTAGAGATCACAAGAGAAACCAGAAGCAGCATCTTGGCCCTTCTTGACCAGGTGTTAGAAGTCACAGAACACCACTTTTATCAAACTGCTTTCATGGTGGCCCCAAAAGCTTACAGAAGTTCAAGGGAATGGCAGTCTCTGTTCTTGACAAGGGTATCGCAAAGTCCAAGAAAAGTGTGTGGCCTAAGAAATGCTATTGCAGCTGTTTTCAGATGCCATGTTCTCCCCAAAGCTGGCTGGAATGAAAAAACTCCAGTGATGTCAGGAAATCATTTCCAGTTTATCGGGGAGGAAATGAAGACTTAACTCACTGTGCGAGTCTCCTTTTGGTGCTGCAATGAATTGTCACAAACTCAGTGGCTTTAGATGACAAAAGTGTATGACCTTGTAGTGGTGCATTCAGAAAGCAGTTTACCTTGCAGTTTTGAGAGTAAGGACCCCTTACATTGCTTACTGTCCACTGAGGACCATACCTAATTTCCAGAGGACAGCTTTTTTTTTTTAACTTAAATGTAAAAAGTTTAGAATGTCATGAGTACTATATGTGCCTTTCTCCATCCTCACAATAGCGACAGTGAATCGTACCCACTTTCACATTTCATCTTTCCTACTATTCTCCTGTCACAGATCTCTGACTGACCATTGTAGAAGAAATTCTCTGTTTTTAATGGTCCATGTGATGAGATGGATGCCACCTGGGTCATTTCCCTTTCTCTGTGAAATATGTCACATCCATGTTGTTCCTTAGGGCATGTGTTGTGGTTTCATTTTTTTTTTTTTTTTTTTATGTCAGCATGATAAAGCACAGAAGCAAGACAGGGGAATTAGGGCTGGCTGTATTGGCTTACAATTCCAGCTCATTGTCCATCACTAACCTGAAAGCAAGCCTGCTTAATATTCTACATGGTATTACCTCTAACTAAGGACTCAAAAAAAAAAAAAATGGGGAAGAGAATGCTCGGCTATGTGGCAGTGTGGCAGGCAGGCTGGCGAATGCTCAGCTAGCTTTTTATATAGAGTTCAAGACCATTCTCTTAAGATGATGCTGCCCACAATGGGCTAGAATATCCCACATTAATGTCTTAGATGGGCTTCTAATACTGTGGTGAATATTATAACCAAAAGCAACTTGGGGAAGATAGGGTTTGTTTGACATACATGTTCCAAGTCACAGTAAAGAGGCTCAAGACAAAACAAAGAGAAGAGCTGAAGCAGAGACTATGGTCACATTAGCTTGATTTCTTCTGCAACCCAGGGCCACCTGCCCAGAGGTAGCATATCTGACAGCGGGCTGGACCCTCACACATCAAGCACTAATCAAGAAAGTGCTTCACAGACTTACATAAAAGCCAATCTTATGCAAGGCATTTTCTCAGTTGAGGTTCCCTCTTTCCAGATGACTTTAACTTGAATTAAGATCAAACCAAACCAAAAACAAAATAAAAATCATAAAGTAAACAAACAAACCTAACCAGCATAATCAATTGACAAACCATTGCAATCTCCCCAAGACATACCAATAGGCCAGTCTGATTCAGGCAGTTCCTCAACTGAGTAGTTTTTGTTGCTGTGCTTATTGGTTTGGTTTGGTTTGGTTTGGTTTGGTTTGGTTTGGTTTTTCAAGACAGAGTTTCTCTGTGTATCAGTCCTGGCTGTTCTAGAACTCACTTTGTAGATCAGGCTAGCCTCCAACTCACAGAGATCCTCCTATCTCTGCCTCCCAAGTACTGGTATTAAAGGTATGTGCCACCACTGCCCTGCTAAGATTTTCTTCCCAGATCTATTGTGTCAATTTGACAATTAAAGCCAGGATACTATGTAAGTGCTAGGGACTAGAACTTCCACATTTCTAAGAGTTGAATTCTGCCTACTGGGGGATAATGAGTTTGATTAAAGCAAGAACATGGCAACAGAATTAAGGAAACTGACATTAAAATTCAATGATTCTGAGGACTCCATGAGGTGACTCCCCATCCATTAACCACATCTACTTAAACAAGTGACTTCCCTCCTCACTCATGGTTGGCAGCACACGATGACAAAGTGCACACCCTTAGGTCTGTGAGCCTTTCTCAGCAGAAAGACCTCACTAAAATTTAATTAGCTTTATTTTATATTCAATTATAACAAAGGTTCCCTGGTTTCAAAGCCACAACTAACTCAGCAGTAACAAATTAGAAGTGACAAATACCAATCAACAGTGACAAATGACATCTGCAGCAGAGAAGAAATTAAGGAGTGATAGCATGGAAATACAATACCTACCACCCACATGAATGTGAACAGCAGACAGACATTTGTGATGGGCACAGACATTGCTACAAGAATGAGTGGGATTATATGTGGCTGAGAAATGAGTAAGTTCTGCTCAGTTCTTTCTGAGTGTATAAAGTTTCTGGAAATTTTCTTTATTAAAAAAAAAAGATAAAGAAAAACACCATCAAAGAGAGCTATTAAAAGAAATGACAAAGTGGCATGCAGAGTAGTACAAACAATAGCCACCCTGTGAGGATGGAATTGATCAGATACCACCACCCTTCATGCACGTGTGTGTTTGCACCATGGGAAGGGTGACCTGGGCTGAATGCTCAGCTTATCCCTTCCCGGGGCAACTCTGTAGATCAAGAGATCAAGAAAGAAGAGTGAAAAGCCACCCAAGAGAAGGCCAGATATGTGACACAAGCCCAGTTTGTGATTGTTCTTAGGTGCCTACATGCTCCCTCCAGAAAACCCAGGAAGCAGGTCAGTCTTGGAGCTCCCTGAAGTTCCCAAGTCATGTCATCATTTTGTTGATTTGGGCTGATCCCAGATGCAGTAAATTCCTCTCCTGATGACTGATCAATTAATCACTATGACAAATAGACAAATCTCATCATCTGAAATGCAACCCAGCTATCAAGGGGATCAATGCTCCCAGAACCCTAGGCAGCCATTGCCGTAACATTGTATATTTTGTGTGGTTTATCAAAGTGCTGTATGTTCAATATGAATGTGTTTCAATGTGCTATCTAAGCTTTAATTAAAATAGTATGGTCTCCCTGTCAATGTGTCATTTCTCATAAAAATAGATGTCTTCAATTTTATTTCAAAGATGACCCCCTAATAAGGGAATTTGATCAAAATGAGTGAAAATAGTATTTATCAATAATGTGCTTATAATTGGTTTTAATATGTTTCAACACACACCTTTTTGAAGTATAGAAATTAAATCACTGTAGGAATTATAGATTTCAAAGAAAATCCAGTATTTTTTTAAAATCAGGAAATCTATATTTTTAGAAAAATTAAATCACATTAGGACTGTAAAGGATAGGTTTTATTCCTGGAAAAAGTCATTAGTAAAATAAGAATTTCAGGATTTGGGAGCTTAGTGACATTTATCAGTGAGAGACAGGCAGGAATATAAACACTAACTCCATGTAACTCAATAGAGAATAGTTAATATGGGGAACCAGCCACAGTGGTGGTGAGCAATACTAACAGGCAAACAGGGAGCAGAAGCAAGCTGGGGATTAGCTCCTACTATATAGCACAGGCCTAGAAGAGGACCAGCAAGCCAGATGGGAGCTAAGAACACAAAGGAGAGGCATCCCTTCAGCAGAAGATCCCCCAGAAAGTGGAAGACGGACATACTGGCTGTTTTCATTGTCTGTTGCGACTGGGAGCTCACTGAAGCTCATATAGATTCACATACATCCCACATTATGCTGTGATGTACACATGCGAATACATCTAAAATATATAATTCAAAAGTAGTAGAGAAATTAACAAATATGATATTTTCTGACCAGTCATACAGACTCACAATTAATCGAATATTGTCAAGATTGCCCTGTGAATTTCCATAATAATTATATATTAATAGTTATAAATGATACCAGTAAAATGTTTGACAGTTTTGGTTACCTTCCTGAAACATTCTGCTTACTTTTACTGTTTTGAGTCTTAGATACTGGGTAGGTGTGTCCTTTGCCCTTCCTGGAAGATGGAGCCATAGCATGGCTAAAACATTCAAGGAAATCTCATCTGTCTCACAACACTGGTTGGGACATAGTCAGCACCCCAGGAATAAGCTCATGAATTCATGACCTTGCCTTTGCTATGAACTTGTGAAGATGAAGTTGCCTATATTTGGAGGTGAATGAGCAGTTATGACACACAATTCCTTCTGGGAGCTTTTTTGTGTCTCTGGGAGAACTCAGCATGATAACTGTCATGTTCTTAAGGCTAAAACAAATGTTACATAAGACGTAGTTGGGAACACTGTGGACGATATATGAGGGTTTGCAGATGGAGCAAGAGACAGCCAGGGTAAGCAGTAAGAGCAGGACAGGTCTTTGGGGAAACCTATAAAGCTGGCAGGCTCCAGCCAACTATTCATGCCCTGCCCTGCAAAGTATCTTTGCCTGCCCTGCAAAGCACCTTCCCTTGTCCTGCAAAACACCTTCAGGTACTTCTACTGTCCTTTACCTCAGTAAATTCTCAACTGTACAAAACTTTGTACATTGCATCTAATGTATCTAACTGCCACAGATTGAATGGTGGGTAAGTACAGATTCTGAGAAAGCCCCACCTTCTCAGAATATAGGCCACCCAGACTGCTCAGAGAAAAGAAATGGTACAAGTGCTCAAGACTTGAAAGTCGACACATTAGAGGTCAGCCTGGTAGCTCTGTTCTTTCTGATCTGCACTCCAGAAGGTACACTTAGCTTCCTTTGCCTGCCTGCTAGAAAAGGCATTTGTTCATTTACTCTGCCTTCATTCATGTGCTGCCTTGGTTGGGACTGGAAGTATTCAGAATGGAGAGATGTCCCCATCTGTAACATGTGAAAGAGAGGGTAAGATACAGAGCAGTTATAGGAAAATACTTCAAAGCTCTGATGAAATCATGCCTGAATTCTGTAGCTTTCATGTATTTCAGATATATGTCGATAAATCTAAATTATTTAAGCCAGTTAGAGCTTGATTTTCTTTTTCCTTCGGTTTTCTGTTTTGCTCAAACATTAAAAGTGTTGCACATAATGCTATTCATTTCTCCCACACTTACCTCACTATATTCTGCCAAATATAACATACTTACTAAATTCTGCCAAATGAAGGGGGCATGTTATTTCATAAACCCTCCTTTTGAATCCCTGGGCTTTGGGGTTATCTATCACATGAGAGTCTCCCAAAGAATGCAGACATGTGGGAGACTAAAAATTCTCAGACCTGCTCCAGAAGGCAAAAGAAGACTTTATTATTAACAATAATAATATCATTAATAGCTCCTTTAAAAATACCTTTGTCACAGTCTTACTGCTAAATATTGATGACTTAAATCAGGAGTGTTGTAGAACCATAGTATGAGGATACTGCATTACAATATTGCTGATTACAATATTATATTATTGGCTATTGTGTGATGCAATGTGTGGAAATTCCCTTATCAGTGTCCAAAATCACATTTGACTGATGAACAATTTGTGCAAGAGTGAAAACACCATATGATGTACCTGCTTACCAAGTTTCTTGTGCAACATTTTAGATAATAATATAGACATATATGGTATTCATGTTGGGTTGTCATAACAAAATACCAAAGCTGGGCTTTTATAAGCAGGGAAAGTTAATTTACTTCACAGTATTTGAGGCTCAAGCTCTAAGACTTGGGGCTTTACCTATTCAGCTTCTTATGAAAGTCCAAGAACTAAGGCATGTCTGTGAATTAACATTAGTTCTTGGTAAAGTCATGGGACCCAGTGGCCCAATTAATTTCTCCATAACCACCTGTGTTTAGGATCCCACCATATTCAGTACAGCCATACTTGGGCCCAAAGTTCCATCACAGGAAGCAGGTATAATCAAACAATAACAGCAAAGGAATTGCCTCCACTGGGGTTTCTACTACTATGAAGAGAAACCAAGACCTCTGCAACTCTTATGAGGGAAAACATTTAATTGAGGCTAGCTTGCAGTTCAGAGGATTAGACCATTATTGTCATGGCAGGTGGCAGGCAGGCAGGCATGGCAGGTACAGGAGGATCTGAGAGTTCTACATCTTGATCCTCAGACAATAGAAAATAAACTGTGTCACTGAGTGTAGTTTGAGCATAGGAGACCTGAACGCCCACCACCTTAATGACATGCTTCCTCCAACAAGGCCATATCCACTGCAACAAATCCACACCTCCTAATGATGCCATGTCCTTTGGGGGGATCATTTTCTTTTAAATCAGCACAGTAACAATAATTCATCTATCAGTGGCATTCATGGGTATGTCTAAACAAAGTCAAAGAAATAGGCAGGCCTATGAGCAGAATCTGCTCACTATTGACTTCTCTGCTTTGTATTTACTGGGAAATGTATTTGAGAAAGCTAGAAACAATTCACATTTGGCTACAGTTATGGTTCATATTTTGCTCTAAGATGTCTTTCAGGAGGTCTCTCTGTTTTCTCCATCCACTCTCTCTGTTTGGAATTTTCATTAAGCATCTCAGATTAGCTTTCATCTGTATACCTCATGTCAATAGAACCCTAAGATGTTTTGACATTGATTATCACCCTCAATTTTAGTTTGATGCCATCTGTTAGGCACTAGGGGACTTTAATGTGTCTTCTCATGCTTTCCTTCCTGTTCCCTGAGTTCATTTGAATTCCTGAATCTCCTGACATGTAGGAACATTATGCTACTACAAAGCATTTTTCAAAGAGAACAAAATCAGATTGTATTTGAGCACTGCCAGTCTTATGTCTGTGAGAATCTATCTCCTTTCCTTTCAGTGACTTACTAGGGATGAAAGAACTGAAGCCAAGGACAACTTGCTGAGTTGTAATTGGTTCTCCTCTCTCTCTCTCTCTCTCTCTCTCTCTCTCTCTCTCTCTCTCTCCTTCCCTCTTACCTCTTTCCTCCTACCCCCATCCCCTCCCCAAATGTGTGTACATGATGTAAAGGCAGGAGGACAATGTTGGGTGTCTTCTTCAATCACTTACCACCATGTTCCTTGAGATAGAGACTCCCATAAAACCTGGAGCTCACTGATTTGACTAGGCTGACCAACCATCGAGCTCTTGGAATCATTCTCTCCTCCCCAGCACTGGGAACACAAACACAGACCACTGTACCTGGCTTTTTTATGTGGGTGTTGGGGATCTGAATTCAGGTCCTCATTTTGTGCAGCAAGGACTTTCTCTGCTAAGCTATCTCCCTAGCTGTGAGGTTAGCTCTCTTTGCAGGTACAGCATAACATACTTGAGAAAATCTATGATGTGCTCCCAAGGGGCCTCTTGCATGTTTGAGAATGGCTTCTTAGAATGTCTTCTTGTTCACATGAACCCACTCTAAGAGTAGGTCATCATTGTTATTTTGGACATTTGTGTCTACATAGGTTGAAATCATTCCTTCCTTCAAACACATATCCTTGAACATGTGATTATGTCTTATGCCCTCCAAACCTTAATTCTATTTCCTTAGTGGGGGGAAGGAGGGGGTTTGATGCCAGTAATGTAAGCATTCAGAATGCTTACCTGTGAAAACTTCTCACCAGGACATTCGGTATTTTCTTTCTTTGACCTATTGTTTGGCAAATATCACTTAGGCAGGTAAGTGAACACATGGTTGCTGTAATACAGTACCCTAAAATTCTTGTGAAAGAGCCAGCTGTTATTTTAGTATCCTAGATACCCCAAGCTCTTATGTCTTTGTCTTTATACATATCAACCAAGGGCACACTGCAGTATTTACTATGTTACTGTAGGACTGTATGAATATGACATATTGGTCTGTGGAAGTGTTAGTCTTTCACTGTGACTGTTCAGATGTCATCTGAGAGGGTTTCACATTTGGATTTAACAAAACAGCTGAGACTTCATTATTGCTAATATTGTAGTAGCTAAATATTATGTGATAGTCATATAAACTCTTTGCTTTATTGCAAGAAGAACACACACAGCCTGTGTCACTCAAGTCTCAATCAACTGTCAGTCTATTCATATGGAAATGCAAGCAGTTACTTGTTCATTTATTCTCTTACAGAATCAGCCATCTTAAAAGTATAAGGGCCACATTAGCTCTCAAAGAACTGAAAATAAAATTAATTTAAAAAAATTACCAGCATCTTGGGTTTGTCTGGAATCTGAAAACTCAGGTGACTTCCAGACACATTAGCTGTAATAAAATACATATCCACAAATCCAGACCTACAGAAACTTCTGGAAGGAAAACTCCTATACAAAGTAGTTAACTACTCTCACAAAAACATAGCAATAAATAATCCCACTTTACCAGAACCCAAAGAAAAAGAAGGGCAAATATACTCACAGTAACACTGCCAACAACGAATCTAAAACTAACAAGACTTAACAATCAATGATCCTTACTTTTCCTCAATATTAATGCTCTTAACTCACCTATAAAAAAGACACAGGCTAATAGATAGAATGGATAAGAAGACAGATCCATCCTTCTGCTGCACACAAGAAACACATAAAAGCGTCAAAGGCATACATGTCCTTGGGGTAAAGGGTTGGGAAAAGAACTCCCAATCAAATGGACATAAGAAGCAAGCAGTTGTAGCTATACTAATATCTAACAAGTTAGACTTCAAACCAAAATTAATCAAAAGAGATTAAGAAGGTCATTTAATATTCATCACCGGAGAAATCTATCAGTAAAAAGTCTCAATTCTGAACATCTAAGCCTCAAATACAAAAGCGCCCACATTTGTAAAAGAAATGCTACTAAAACTCAAAGCTCACATAAAACCTCACATACAGTGGGAGACTTCAACACTCCACTCTCACCACTACACAGGACCACCAGTCAGAAACTCAACAAAGAAACAAAAGAACTAACAGAAGTTATGTCCCAATTCTACAGATATCTGTAGAACATTCCATTTAAACACAAAAGAATATACTTTCTCCTCAGCTCCACATGGAACCTTCTCTAAAATCGACCACATACTAGGCAACATAACAAACCTCAACAGATACAAAAAAAAAAAAAAAAATAGAATAGCCCCCTGTATCTTATCAGACCACCATGCTTTAAAGATGGAATTCAACAACAACACAAATTAAAGAAACCTACAAACTCATGGAAAATGAACAATGCACAATAGCATGATTCCTGGGTCAAGGAAGAAATAAAAAAAGAAATTAAAGATTTCCTAGAATTCAATGAAAATGAAAACACAACGTAACCAAACTTATGGGACACTTTGAAAGCAGTGCCACAAGGAAAGTTCATTGCACTAAGTGCCCACATATAAAAATGCAGAATAGGCACATTAGAGAATTAACAGCACAACTGAAAATTCTAGTACAAGAAGAAGCAAGCTCACTCTACAGGAGTATAGACACCAGCAAATAATCAATTTGAGGCCTAAAATCAATAAAATACAAACTAGGAAAACAATATAAAGAATCAATATAACAAGGAGTTGGTTCTTTAAGAAAATCAACAAGATAGACAAAACTTTATCCAAACTAACCAAAAAGTAGAGAGAAAATGTGCAAATCAGCAAAATCAGAAATGAAAAGAGGAACATAACAACAAACACTGAGGAAATCCAGAGAATTTTAGGTCATACTTTGAAAACCTATACTCCACAAAATTTGAAAATTCAAAAGAAATGGACACATTTTTTGGATAGCTATCACTTACCAATCAAGAACAGATAAGCAACTTAAATAGATCTATAACCCATAATGAAATAGAAGCAGTAATCTAAAGTCTCCCAACCAAAAAAAAAAAAAAAAAAAAAAAAAAAGCCCAGGGCCAGATGACTTCAGTGCAAAATTCTACCAGAAATTCAAAGAACAGCTAATACCCATACTCCTCAAAATGTTCCACACAATAAAAGCAGAAGGTTCATTACCAAACTATTTTTTATGAAGCTACAATTAGTACCCAAGCCACACAAAGACATAACTATGAAAGAGAATTACAGACCAATATCCCTCATGAACATTGATGCAAAAATACTGGCAAATTGAATCCAAGAAAACATCAGAGAAATTATCCACCATGACCAAGTAGGCTTCATCCCAGTAATGCAGGGATGGTTCAACATATGAAAATCTATCAATGTGATCCACCATATAAACAAACTGAAAAAGAAAATCTACATGATCATCTCACTACCTGCTGAAAAAGCCTTTGACAAAAATCTAACACCCTTCCATGATAAAGGTCTTAAGGTCTTGGAAAGATCAGAGATAACAGGAACATACATAAACATTATAAAAGCAACATACAGTAAACCAACAGCCAACATCAAACTGAATGGAGAGAAATTTAAGGTAATTCCTCTAAAATCAGGAACATGAGAAGACTGTCTACTCTCTCCATATCTCTTTGGTATTGTATTTAGTTCTAGCTAAAGCAATAAGACAACAAAAGGAGATCAAGGGGATACAAACTGGAAAGAAAAAAGTCAAGCTTTCACTATTTGCAGATGATATGATAGTTTACATAAGTGACCCAAAAAACTCTACCAGGGAACTCCCACAGCTGATAAATACCTTCAGCAAATTAGCAGGATACAAAATTAACTAAAAAAAATATCAGTAGCCCTAGACTATACAGACAATAAAGGGGCTGATAAAGAAATCTGCTAAACATCAACCTTTACAATAGCCACAAAAAACATAAAGTCTTGGGGTAATACTTACCAAACAAGTGAAAGACCTATATAGCAAGAACTTTGAGTCTTTAAAGAAAGAAATTAAAGAAGATACTAGAAAATGGAAAGACCTCCCATGCTCTTGGATAGGTAGGATAAACATAGTAAAAATGGCAATTTTGCCAAAAGCAATCTAGAGATTCAATGCAATTCCCATCAAAATCCCAGCGCCATCCTTCACTGACCTTGAAAGAATAATAATCAACTTTATATGAAAAAACAAAAGACTCAGGATAGCCAAAACAACTCTGTACAAAAAAGGAATTTCAGGATGCAGACTGATATTGGCAGAAAAATAGACATGTAGACCAATGGAATCAAGCCAAAAATCCTGATATTAAGCCACACACCTACAAACAACTGACTTTTGAAAAAACAGCTAAAAGTATACAATGAGAGGAGTAAAGCATCTTCAACAAATGGTGTTGTCACAACTGGGTGATGGTGTATAGAAAACTGCAGTTAGACTCATGTCTATCGCCATGCACAAAACTTAAGTCCAAATGGATCAAAGACCTCACCATAAATCCAGTCACACTGAATCTCTTAGAAGAGAAAGTGAAAGGTACCCTTGAATGAATTGGTACAGGAGAATGTGTCCTGAACATAACACCAGTAACATAGACACTGAGATTGACAATTAATAAATGGGACCTCCTGAAACTGAGAAGCTTCTGAAAGACAAAGGACACAGTCAACAAGACCAAACAGCAGCTCACAGACTGGGAAAAGATCCTCACTGACCTCGCATCTGACAGAGGGCTGATCTCCAAAATACACAAAGAACTCAAGAAACTAGTCACCAAAACACCAAATAACCTTATTAAAAAGTGGAGTACAGAACTGAATAGAGAATTCTCAAAAGAAGAATCCAAAATGGCTGAAAGACACTTAAGAAAGTGCTCAACATCCTTAGCCATCAGGGAAATGCAAATCAAAACAATCCTGAGATACCATATTACTCCTGTCAGAATGGCTAAAATTAGAAACACCAATGACAGCTTATGTTGGAGAGGATGTGGAGAAAGGGGAACATTCCTCCACTGCTGGTGGGTGTGCAAACTTGTACAGCTATTTTGGAGATCAGTATGGCATTTCCTCAGGAAAATGGGTATCAGTCTACCACAGGACCTAGCAATTCTACTCTTAGGCATATACCCAAATGATCCACATCCATGCAACAAAGACATGTGCTCAACTATGTTCATAGCAGCATTATTTGTAATAGAAAGAACCTGGAAGCAACCTAGATAACCATCAACTGACGAATGGATAAAGAAGACATGGTACATTTACACAATGGAATATTACTCAGCATGGAAAAAAAAAAAAAAACAATGTTGAAATTCACAGACAAATGGATGGAACTTGAAGAAACCATCCTGAGAGAGGTAACCCAGTCACAAAGAGATGAACATAGTATGTAATCACTCATATATGGATTTTAGAGACATAAAGCCAAGGGTCACCAGCCTACAATTCAAACCACCAGAGAAACTAGGATAGAAGGAGGAACCTAAGAGATTTATACAAGTTCCCTCCCAGAAGGGATAAGGGACAAGATCTCCTAAACATATTTGGAGCAGGGGGAGCAGTGAGTGGAGAGGGAGTTAGGAGAAAGAGAAGGCGAGGAGAGGAGAACATGTGGGACCAGGAAGATTGAGTCAGGGAATGAATAGAGGAGAGAAAAAAAAAAATACCATAATAGAGGAAGCCATTATAGGTTTGAAGAGAAAACTGACCCTAGAGTAATGTTCAGAGACCTACAAAGATGACTCCAACTAACAATCTCAGCAACAGTGGAGAGGCTACCTTAAATGCCTTTCCCTGATAATGAGATTGATAACTAATTTATATGCCATCCTAGAACTGTCATGTAGTAGCAGGCAGCCATAGCTAAACACTGAGCTGAACTCCTGGAATCCAGTTTGCAGAGAGGGAGGTGTGATAAGAAAAGGAGCCAAGACCAGGCTACAGAAACCCACAAAGACAGCTGACCTGAACAAGGGGGAGCTAATGGACCCCCAGACTGATAGCTGGGAATCCAGCATTGGTCCAACCCAGATCCCCTGAACATGGGTCTCCGTTAGAAGGCCTGGGCAGTCTAAGAAACCTCTGACAGTGGAACCAGGATGTATCCCCTGGTGCACAAAAGGACTTTGGGAACACATTCCCCATGGAGGGATACTCCCTTAACCTAGAGGCAGGAGGGAGGGCCTATACCCTACTCCAAATGACTTAACAGATTTTGATGATCCCTCCTTGAAGGTATCACTCTCCCTCTGGAGTGGGTGAGAAATGGGATGGGAGGTTGGGTCAGGGGGCATGGGGAAGAGGGAGGGAGAGAAGGAGGGAAAGTGAACTGGGATGGTTATGTAAAATATGAAAAAATAATATATAACAAAAAATCAGTATTGTTACCCTTTTCTCCTGTAACTGTCCCTAGAACATATTCAGAAATTCTTTGTTTAAAGCAGAAGAATGAAAGACTAGATTCATGCTTATCCTCTCGCATACCAAAAAAAAAAAAAAATACCATACAACATACATTTAGTTGTCTTCAGTAGGAGAATGACAGCTCCAGTTGCCTATGTAGAAAAAGAGAGAATTAGAATTTTTAACTGAGTAAGAACTGAATCAGCATTTGGGTGGAAAATAATGAATGTTTTCATCAGTGTCATTCTTTGCTCCTTGTATTCTAAATAAAGATGCTCATAGACTTTGTAAAATAAGACCCAAGGTGGCCGGTGAATCTGTGGTTGTTAATATTGTGAAATGACAAGAAACATAAAGGGGAATGTTTCTGCTGAAAGCCTTCGGTCTTCCCCTAGCACAAACCTAAGTCAACATCCCACTGAGGCTGTTCAGAGCCTCTAAGATCTTAGCACTGCTGTTTTCTCCCTAATGTCTCTCTACGGCTGAGACCAGCTGTTCCTTCCACTCAAGTGTTTGATAGGAAAGTACCTAGAAAGAAATGACCTCTGTGGGGAAATGCTTCACATATTTATCAAAAAAAAGTAAGCAAACACAAAAACCCAAATGAAGAAGAGCATCATAAATGGCTATGCTGTGTCTGCTTTTGTTGTCTCCTCTGTTGGTGTCTTACAGAATTCATATGAATAGCAAATCCAGTCCTCATACTGTCACACTCTACTGCTGACAGCATTTCACCTGTCTTGCTTTAGTTCAATACAAATTCTGCAATTGACGTCAGAAATTTTATCTTCCATGTACATATCTAACATATATATGGCTAATTGATTAAATCTGAATTATAATACATCTCTCCAGGATGTTCGTTATGAGAACTGCAAAGCTGTCTGCTTCAAGCTAAAAACTGAACCTGTTACCATTTCATGATGCCAAGTATTTTGGTGTCCTTTCTGTTGCTGTGATAAAAACCCTTTGGGGAAAAAAAATAAAACCTTAGGGAAGAGAGAAGTTAAGGCAAAAACTCATGGCAGAAACCTGAAAGCAAGACTGGCTTGTTGATCAATGCAGTAGTATGTCAATCAAGGAACTCACTTCAGGAAGCCAAAGGTGTTCACTAGGGAACCACAGAGGGATGATGTTTGATGGCTAGAGTGCAGGCTCATGCTCAGCATTGTACTCATATCCCAAGACAATCTCCCCTGGGAATGATGCCACCCTCAGTGTGCTGAACCTTATCATGTCAATTTAAAACCAGAGCAATCCCCTACAGACATATGTGCCCTACAGACATGTACACAGACTAATCTAATCTTGGCAATCCTTCAACTGAAATCCTTTGCAGATGACTGTAGGTGTGTCAACTTGACAGTTGAAGCTAATTAAGAAGACAATGTAGTTCTCTATGTTCCTCCTTCAAGCCAACAGTGAATCCTAAGTAAATCATGAAGAACCGATGGGCCCAATTGAAACAACAAACAGACACATGAACAAAAGTTCTGTGTTTGGTATACCTAAGATTCCAGTGTTTATACTACTATGATGTATAATGTCTTTGTAATGATGTGTATATCACGTAATGATACTTATCAGTACACATGTGAAAATATGTTCTCAAACAAGCATGCATGCTGATGTCAAATACATACAAATCATACAATCTGAATATGGCCAAGGAAATGACCCACCAGATTGCTTATAGGTAGTTTCTTCTGAGACTGAGAACTAGACATAAAGTGATGCAGAAATTGAATTATTTTGTCCCTTTGGCTTTTTTCCCCAATATCTTACAATATTTAAAATAAGTAGAAAATGGGCCAGAGAGATGGCTAGAGGATTAAGGGCACTTTCTGTTCTTTCATAATCTGAGTTTAGTTTCCAGGAGGAACCTGAAGGCTCTCAACCACCTGTAACTCAAATTTGAAGTATTCACCACCCTCTTCTGGCCTCTATGGATACTGTACCAACAAGAACATACCCACACAGGCATTCACATACATAAAAATAATTAAAAATGAAATAAACCTATTTCAAAATAAGGTTTTGGAGAAGCACAGTAAACTAAAATGGAATGAGCTAAGTGATTTTTTTTTTCTACAGTATATTATTGAGCTATCACCTTATACAATCACATTGTCATGTGAAAGGTTATCTACTGCTAAGTCAAGTGTTTTGATGAGTTGTTATTGTGGCTATTTACTTCTTAACTTCAAATTCAAGATTAGGAACAGATTTAATGTGCTTTGCTAGTTTTCAATTTATACCTTTCATCCCCTGCACCACTCCCTTTGGTCCTTTGATTTTCTGTCAGGCTTTCAATCACATAAAGATTCATTATGTCTTCCATGGGCAATTATTCATGGTGCAATTTGTACTGTCTGCCTACGTTGAAATATTCATAGTATGTTAATTGTTGTGCCTGGATAACAGATCTCTAGGATAGCATATCCTGATTAGTGTATCATTCAAATTTATTATATACCAAAATATCTTGAGTTATTAACTAGCATTTTTCATGGAGGTCTGGGTCGGAAATGCTCAAAGCATCTGTGCCTCAAAAGAAGCAATGAAAGAGACAATATAGAAGTTAAATGCTTACTTATAAGGAAGCAAGTGCCAAAACAGTGACTGCAATGGCATACTTCTTTAACATTGAGTTGCATGACTCCCCTAAAAGAAAAACAGGTCAAAAGACAAGTTATTGTCCATCTCTCATACCAGGTACAGCCAGGGGATCATAGACACAAAATCATGCATCTCAATAAAGCATTCCAGGCTTAAAGAAATATGTGGACAGATGAATCAAAAGAACAAAAAGAGACACCTCAATAAAGCAAGGTCATCCTGCTCACAGGGATAAACAAGAATGCAATAGATGTGAACTGAGTTGTCTAAAGAAAAGCGTACACGAAGTACATGAAGGTGACTTCCCAGGAGGTCACAACTGAGCCAAAGCTGTCAGGATGAGAGGAGGTTAGACCCAGCACATTGGTGAAAAGAGGGACTTTCCTAAAGAAGAAAATTCTTTCTCATTGTTCCCAGCATCAAGCTCAAAATGCCCCTTTCTTCTGACTCAATGGTAAATAAACATTGAACACATTTTTAAGGATGCAAGTTAGAATAAGCAAATATTTTCTCACTTTAGGTGTTTTTAAATTTTTATTATATTTTACTTGTGTGTATGTGTGTGTGTGGACATGTGCACGTGTGCCACAGCAAATGTGTAGAGGTCAAAGGACAATTCATTCAGTTCACTCCTTCTACCCTGTGGATCTGAAGAATTAAACTCAGGTTCTTGGGCTGGGCTCCAAGTGCCTTTACCTGCTGAGCCATCTGCCAGCTTTTCCCTTGAGTTTGAATATGCAAATTCAAAACTCTTGGTTTCAAGGCTGATGTTACCTTAGAGAGTCTCAAAAGAAGCTAAGGCTGCAATCACCAAGCAGGCAGATTATAACCCTGCAGAGGCTGACAGCCAAGATCAGAGAGTTCTTTCCAAATTCAGCATCCAGCATAGGTTATATAGCAAAGACCTGCAAAGTGCAACAAATAATGAGCTTCGTCTTGGAAAAATAATGTTTTAGGTGTACAAGATGCAAAGCTGAAAAGCAAATTTTAATCCACACATTTAGATTGAAGAGTCATATACTATAACAATATTGTAGTGTCTCTATGCTCTTTGAAGTTCTAAATTTAAACCGAGCCATTTTCAGCCATGTTATCCATCATACTCCATAATCATAATAGTGATAAACATTTTATTAATAGATTTAAGTATTATTTTGTTAACTTATAATTGTTTTTATCTTCTAAAATTTCATTGTTACATTACACAAACCAAACAAAAAGTCCTTTTGCTGAATCATGTGGAAATTTGTGCCATATAAATACATATTTATCACATGATAAAGCCTTTGTGTCAAAGCAGTGGAGAACGAGTGATCCATCTTTTAAAATGGAATTTGTATCATTGCTTAGTAGTGTAGAAAAGGCTAAAGTGAAAGCATACAAACATTAGCAGCAAAAGCATGGATAAATCCTTCCATAAATTAAAAATAGAAAAAAAATTCTTAAATAGGACTCAACATCAATAAATTATATGAAAATGGATCACTAAATTTGACCATGTTTTTAAAAACACATTGTTTAGTCAAAATACAGGAGCAAATGAAAAACAAAAAACTGGGACATCTGTGTAATTAATATCACAATGAAGAGTTAATAACCCTAATATATAAAGAGCATCTAAGAATAGAGAGCATTCTAAGAGGAAAATTGGCAAGAGGGTTCACAAGTAAAATTAACGGAAATATTGGGCAGAAGCCGTTTTCTGATTTCTTTAAGGGATAGCTTCATTTGGGGACCATAACAGAACTTATAGCTGGACTGTTTGGGACAAACCAGATTCTAATGTGCAGGACAGTTCTTTGAAAAGGGCTGAGCTGGATAGATGGCTTAGAAGTCAAGAGCCCTTACTACTCTTCCAGAGACCCAGTTCCTAGCATGAAAGCATATAAGCTCTACAGGTTTCTGTATGTGCTTGGTGTACATAAATGCACACACAAAGGAACACACGTGCATGTACATAAAACTTAAAACTATGCATGTGTGCATGTATATGGGAAATGTTGCCTGTCAAAAACCCTACCCAGTGACCATCCTGCCTGTTTGTTGCTAGGTCCTTCAACATTGGAGTCACCCCTGACACCTATTGATCCAATTACAACAGTGAATTCCAGGAAACTCAGATGAGAATCATGTGAGGACTGTTGCAGCACAAGAGAGAAACAACATTTGGACACACTGTGAAGCTGGAACTTTTGAAGATTAACACAATCCCCTGTGAAGAAGAGCTCACACCATTAGTCATGTTAAATTGCCAAGGTACATTATCAGTGTGAGCCCACAGCTGCCTGGTCACAGCGGCAAGGAATGTTATTTTTACCTTATAGTTACAGCAAGACTCTAATTACTGAAACTGCCGATGTCACCTTAATTACAGTTTTACTTAATGATCACGTTGGGCACTGCTGTATGAAGTGGAATTTTCCAAGGTAAAATATGGCAGACACATGGAGGGGGAGGGCTTAGCTCCAGACGTATTATTATTCAGCTCATTGGGGGTGCAGAAACTTAAGCTGACAAACAGCCTCCATTCAGAGGGAATGTTGTTGGAATTTAAATTTGTCTTTTGTTGTTAAGGTGTTGAGAAAATAGCACACTTTTTTTAAAAAAAAAAAATCAAGGTCATGCTTTCACAGTCATGATAATTGTTCATACTTACATCCAAACTGTGTAGGAAAGACATGTGCCAACCATTCACATGGGTTCTCAATGCATGCTCTGAACCCAAAGTGGGCAAGCTTTAGAAGCTTGTAATTTCAGAGCAGGGCAAAGACATATGTTAGTCACCATAAACATCTGGACACTAAACAGTGTTGCAATAACATAAGTGATAATTGGTGATTGCCAGGTATGATGGATCTGAACACAACATTTTATTATGATACAAATCATGAAACTTTCAATATGGAAGCCCTCCTAAGAAGTGCCTCCTTTGTACATGGAGATCAGGGCTCTCTAAATTAGTGATAGTCGACTTTGTAGTCTCAGAGGTCTGAGGCCCAGTACTCACACAGTCAAATCTTATACAGCCTTTAGAAATGTGGTTCTCAACCTTCCTAATGCTTTGACCCTTTAATTTAGTTCCTCATGTCGTGGTGATCCCCAACCATAAAATTATTTTATTGCAACTTCAGAACTGTAATTTTACTACTGTTATTAATTATAATGTAAATATCTGATATACAATCCCCACATTGGATATATTTTAAACAACAACAGGTATACCAGGTAGGGCTGTCAAAAAAGACATGAATTTAGCTATGACATTAGTGGTCAGAGACAGGGACAAAAATGTGAGAGAGATTACTGCTTGTTGAACATAGAAATTACCTTCGGCCTGGTATGTGAAAGTGTTTTCCCACAATGCACAAAGACCTCGATTGCATCCCCAGCACCGTAAAACCAGGCATGATGGCTCACTCGTGTAATGACAGCACTTGGGAGGTGGTGGCAGGACCAGAAATTCTAGGCCAGCCTGGGCTACAACAAAAATCTTCACGAAAATAACTTTCTATATTCCATGAAAACACTGAAATACCAGTACCTTACAGCAATGAAGAAACAGAATCCTGGTCCAAATATAATTTACTGTATACTGGGAGCTTTGTTAAAAATTGGAAAATCATGTAAAGCCTTCCTTGCCTTGATCTGAAACTGAGGAATCATCCTTCAGATTATCGGAAATCGCCTGTCGCTCCACGAGGCTAATGTTACTCTTTATGGCACATAAAGCCGCCTCAGCATCAGGCTTATTGCAGAAGGCAGCTTGAAGAGACATATTTGCCCTGCTTAAGCCTTTAAAATCTTATAAAAATAGCAAGAGCGTGTCATCTGGCTCTACTGAAATAACACCCCGAAGAAGAGAAAGCATTGCAAGGAGCCAGGAAAACAAATGCCTCCCCAGAGGTCGGCCCTCGCTTTGCGGAGGAGACTCTTTGTCAAAGCTCTTGGGGAGTTTTATGTGGAAGCAGATGGGGCAAAATTTTCCTTTTATTGCCTTTGCCTCTAATTGATGGGTCTTCAGGGAGAGCCCATCTCGTAAAGTGTAGGGAACCATCTCCATCCATGCCCCTGGGAGTTCCTTTTCAGGAACATCGTTCATTGACTGGTCCGGAATCAATGCGATTACAATGAGCAAATCTCTTTGAAGGTTGCCTCTTCTAAATTCTGGACTGGTGGCATGAAATGTTTCTTTTAGGAACACTTGGTCTCCTGACAGTGGTGTCGTTTGGGAAGGTTGTGGTACCTTTTGGAGGTAGACCCTCGCTGAAGAAAGTAGATTACTAAACCTGGGCCCTGAAGCTTTAGGGGCAGTGATTCTTAACTTGAGGGTCTCAACCCCTTTGGACATCCTGCATATAGGTATTTACTTTATGACTCATAACAACATAACATTAGCAAAATTACAGTTATGATGTAGCAGCAAAACAATTTTATGGTTGGGGGTCACCACAATATGAGGAACTGTATTACAGGGTCACAGTAGCAGCATTAGAAAGGTTAAGAACCATTGCTTCAGAATCTATTCCCAATTCTTGTTTATTTTCTACTTTGTAAATAGGAATGAAATGTGACCAATCAGCCTCCTGCTCTTTCTGCTGTGCTTTCCAGGCTGACTACATTCACAGGAAATGTAAGCCAAAATAAACCCTTTCTCCCTGAGGTTGCTTTGGTCATGGTATTTTGTCAAAGGTGTGTATGGGGGGGTGGGGAGGGGTTCCTCTAAAATCCATGAAGGCTTCAGTGGCTACCTACTCCCTCTACCCGCTTCTGTGGAATTTGAATTACTCCACATCCAGCAGCAGAGAAGAACTCTTTACCCTCCAACCTCACCAATTGTTGTTGAATTTGATTTCTTGATTGAAGACTTTCTGATTGAAGTGAGATGGAATCTCTGTGGAGTTTTTATTTGTATTTTCCTGATGAGTAAGCAATAAGGGGGGGTCTTGTAAGTACTTATAAACCAAGCTCCTTTAGTGACTAGATTGTTCTTTTGGTGTTTATTTGTTTGAGTTCTTTATACATTCTAGAAATTCATCTCCTATCTGGATTCAAAGATGACAGAGACTCTCCATTCTGTGGATTTCCTGTTCATTGTTTATTTCCCATGCTGTGCAAGAGGCTTGTTAGTTTTATGCAATCCATTTGTCAATTGCTATTGGTACTTCCTGAGTGATCTGGGTCCTTTTTGAAATGTCATTGCCTAGGCAAGTGCCTCTCCTGTGTTTTTCTCCTGCTACAACTGTGTAATCAGTATGGAGCTTCCTAAAAACTGAAAACAAACAAGATTTATATTTCCTCTGGGTATATATGTGAAGAGTCTACACATACCAGAGATATCTGCATGCCCATGATTGTTATCACACTTTTCATAATAGTTAAGTCATGGAGTCAATCCTCCTGCCCATCAACAGATGAATGGATCAAAAGTATGTGGCATACATCTATACAATAGAAAAGCATTAGGGAGAACAAAATTTGAAAAAAGAAAATAAGGAGATCATGGAGATCATCTTATTAAGCAAAATACACTTCAGACTCTGAAAGATGAGAATTTCACTTTTTATCTTATGTACAAAATAAGAAATAACAGAAGGAAAGGTGGGGAAGAAAAAGGAGAAAGGAGGAAAGGAAAAGGAAAGAAAGGAAGGAAAGACAAAAGGAGAAAAGAAATTAAAATAGAATAGGGAACTATTAGTGATAGATTAGGAGGGGTCATTGGGAGAGATGAAGGAATTGGTTTGGATAAATGGGGGAGTAAATATTATCAAATACCTTCTTACATGTTTGAAGGTATCATGACCAAGCCCATTACTTTATACAATTAAAATACCCTAATCAAAATGTGTTTAATAAGAGTTAACTTTGCCTCCAAGTCCTGCCTTTGGAGGTGGGAATTGCCTACATTACTCTCTTACCAGACAGGATTCGGATGTGCCCCCACCACCACTTTTCCTTGTTGTTCAAATCCAGTCTTGAAGAAAAGATAAGTAGCTATCAAGAAAACCTCCAAGTGGACACAGCAACGCGAACATATTGCAGATGCTGCCAGTGCTCTGCTCATCACCCACAATGGTTACCATTGCAGTACACATGGCAGGTGTTCTGAGGACCCCATCTGAGAAATCACTCTCAGCCTCTGTGTGGAAACCCAGATGAAAATACTGAGAAGGTGGCTAGACTATGAACCCAGGATCCTCATACTGGGATTACAGGCACTCACTGCCACACCCAACTTTTTAATGAGAATTCTGGGGACTAAACTCCAGTCTGCTTGCTTGGGCAGGAACTTGACCTATTGAAACATATTCCCAGCCCCTTGGAGAAATACTCCATCTTTACTATCTTTTGACTGGATAATTCTGAGATCTGTTACTAAGTCCCAATGTTTCCCAACAGTACTGGGTCTTCATTGCCCAGCAGAAAATTGTTCCATAGACACTTGAGTGGCTTCCTACATTTTTTCCTTTCACTTTCTACTGTGCTCGGTACTTCCAGGAATAATCAGCAAACTGACTGACTACTTGTGTTGAAGGTCAGCTCTGTGATGTATTGATACAATTAATAGCAGTGTGTGTCCATGTAAGCGAGCAGAAGTAAAAAATAAACACCTCAGAGATCATAGAGCCTGCTTCAACCCAATTACTCATCTAATAATGTGATCTAAATGGTGAAGAACAATTCAGAGTCCAGAGGGATAAGAACTTAGGTTCCCTCCCCTAGGAACTCACTCCCCTTTTTTCCAGAGAAGAGTCTGGAACACTGTACTCTGTTTTCCTCTGACCTATTTTTTTTTTCCTTTCATATAGCTGCCATGGGTAATCAAAGGCCAGTTGCCTATTCTCTCTCACAGACAAAATCAAAGCAAAACAAGTGTTCTGTGTTATTATAGGAAGTATTTTCTTTGAGGAACAGTGGTCAAGTTAGACCTTCAGATCATCTATGCCTTTCTGGAATCTTATTTACCAGCTTTCACATAAACTTATAGGAAAAGAATTCTACTTTGAAAATTTATACTCATTGCCATTTCACGTGAGAAGCATCTTAATTTATATAAAATCAGAACCAATGTCCTTAACCAGTACAGATGCAGACATTTTGGAAAATCTATAAACATCACTACAACTTAACAGAAAATAATAACTTCTTTAAATCAAAGTCTTTTTTTGTGTGTGGTTTGAAAGAGTTTTTGGAACTTCTTTATTGACTCTTTGGGAGTTTCACATCATACACCCCAATTCCATTCACCTCTTGGTTTGCCATATCCTCCCACCATCCCTGCCATGCCTCCCCCACATAAGGAAGCAAATTAAAGTAAGCAAGTAAGTGAAAAAAAGCAAAACCACCACAACAGAAAAATCTCTTTGCTTGTCCTTTTTTTCCTGCTTCTCCAACATCCCCATTCATCCTGGTGGCAATGAGGGCTGCACTGTGTTATATAGTATACCCCTTTGTCCCATCATTTTACTGGTAAGTGTTCATTGCAATAGGTCACTGGTCTGGTTCAAGGCCTCTGGCTTCTGGTACACCATCCTCACTGAGTCCTCACCAGAACCCCTCTGGGACATCCTGTGATTGCAAAAGTCTTGGAGCTCTTTCAAGTATCACTTCACAGAAACTAGCTCCAGCAGGTCCTAGATGGGCGTAGGTGCTAGGGTGGGTCAACCCAAGGCCTGGCTATGAGCCTGGATAGTAGCTAAGCTGGTCTGTCTGGGCCCCTGAGGCCACCGGCCTTGGGTGAGCTGGAGTCAGATCCCCTAGATGCATGCCCTCTGTGTTGGTTCACCCTGGCCTGGAAAGTTTCATAAACGGAAGATTTCTAAGCCTCTCTCATCACCATTGTCCAAAGATTTCCCATTCATCAAGGCCACCTTGCAGTTGCTTAGTGATGGAATATACAGTAATGGGTGGGGGATGGGAGTCACATGAGTCCCAATGCCTGCTGATTATACTCTCAACCAGAGCCCCCCAGGCTCCTAGCTAAGTCTTCGCCTTCCAGCCTCTCCTCCTCTGTGGTTGAACTCCACAATCATAGTGAAATGCTTCTGCTTAACTCAATACCTGTGCCGCTTAATTTAATACCTATTCACTTATCAATATGTGTGGCTGATTTCTTACCATGTGGCAGATATTCAGGCATAAATATTTTCTATTCCACATGTAATATGTAGCCCTGATAGCTTTCATCGGGTGGCATTAGGCTATGCAGAATGATGGACTGTTTTCCTTCACATTACCTTCCTTCAGGTAAACTACTCTGCAGATTAGTAACTGGGTTTTCCTTGATTTATTTTTGAAGGTTACTCCATATGCCTCCACTCTATACTTTTCTATGAATTATGCATGCTGCTAAGGTCCAACACCCAGCAAAGGAAGTCGGCTATAATTCCTTGACTTGTAATTTACATTATACCATCATAGGTGGCTTAAGCTTCTAAATTTTTCACTCAGAAGATAACAGTTTGATACTAAAAAGAAAAGTTTTTGAGCCAATTGACAATATTGCAGTTAACTATCATGAATTTTTTTATTTGAAATGTCCAGATGCTTCAGTTATAAACTATGTGTATATGGTTTTTAATTATATATGTATGTATGTATGTATGTATGTATGTATATACACAAACATGTGAAAACCTACACTGATACCCCCAAATGTAAAATGTATTAAATATGTCCATCAACTTCTTTTCTACCTAAAACAATAGATTAGTTGTAGATTTTTTTTTTTAATGGAAAAGATGTGAATGGTTAAAATGGATTTTAAAAGATGCTAGAGACATTACTTTTATTCAGAAGTTGCTTTAGGTTATTAACTATATCTAAATGTTGCCTTATTCTTTAACTCCTTTTTTGCTTCCATGAAGTACATTTTGCTTATGTCAGTCATATTTCATATTCCCATGTAATTTTTCTCCAGTTCTTAAAATTGTAACCTAGACAGCCTGGTGCCACAGTCTGTTATCCCAGATTACTAGAGAGGCTGAGACTGGAGGATTGCAGTTTCAAGGCCTGCCTAATCTATAGAGTGTGTTCAAGGCTCTTTTAAACAACTTAGTAACAGACTGTCCCACAATAAAAAGTAACAAGAAGATTGTCCCAGTGTTCCCTAGTACATGCAACTAATTCCCTAGGTTGGATCCTCAGTACTTCCCCACACCCAAACAAAAAAAAACCCCTATAGCCTAAAGAGCTTGGGGGACCCTGAGATTCCTCAAGCCAGTGGTCCTCAACAAAGAGTCATCACCTGACCAGCAACATTAGGATCACTCATTACCCAACCCGGAACTACTGGACGGAGACCTCTGGATCATCTCTTAAAATCCACCCTCCAGGGCAAATCATTCAGTAATTTTGGTGCTTGGAATGGAAACCTTGACCCTCCATACAATGAACTACAACTCCATTTCTTATTTCTAGGACATTGTGATGATGACAGCAGGACTTCTGGCTAATTCAACATGCAAAAGATCGTCTAGTGCACAGCCTTACCCCATCTTAGCTCTTTCTATCCTTCCCCCCAGCAACTGCCCATTGCCATGCCACAGGTGTCAATGGCAACACCTGGCCTCCGTTGTTTCTCTAATTTCCATTTTCCAGCTTGGAATGCAGCCCCCTGGAGTGCTTTTAAAGGTCAGTTTGGCCTTCACAGTCCCACAGTGTAACAGGCCACTGTGAAGGTGACCCGTGCTGACAAAGGTGTCAGAAGGTAAAGCTTTTTGCAGCCATTCCTTAGATGCAGGAGCTGAGATGCATTCTATGTAGGTCTCTGGAAGGGGAAAGCCAAATCCAAAACAGACCTTTAATTCATTCAGCCACCTTCCCTCTTCACACTCTTGTCATTTAACCTTCTTTCATGAGAACACTGCCCAGAATAAATTGCCTACATGTAAGCAAGGTAAAAAGATCTCTTGCCTAAGGGGGAAAAACCCTTTATTTTAAAGATGAAACAAGTAGGTATTATTGGTATTCCTGTTTATGTGAACCCAGTGGGGAAAACTGGACGTGTCATCTAGAGAGAGAGGGAAATAATTTGATGCTTTCTATTTAAAATCACAGGGTTCTGAGTCAACCAGCATGGGCTGGCTGCTACTTCTCTCCAAGAGTGAGGTTGAAAATGGGGACAGGAAGATGGAGGCAACCTATCCGGGCATGTTCAGCCTTTAGTAATTATTATGTAAAGATTTTTAATTTTAACCTATTATTATTGTGGGTCTGTGAGTGTGCTTGTATTTGTGTGCGAATGCTACAGTGAGCATGCAGATGTCAGAGGATGACTATTTAAGGAGTAAGTTTTCTCCTTCTGTGGGAACAGGGAATTGAGCTCCAGTCATCAAGCTTGCTTGGAGGCCACCTTTACTCACTCTCACTGAGCTATTTTGCCAGCCTACCAACGAAAGACCCTCAGAATGAAGAGTCTCCTTGTTTCGGTCAATTTAGTGAAGGTCTCTTAAGTGGTTTTATCTATCTTTTTTACCTGAGCTTTGGGGTTTGCATGCACAATGTAATTTTAATCAATCCCCAATACCTTGGCCAGTCCCTGACTTACCCGGGCAATAAAAACTGGACCATTGTCTGATCTTACTACCTTAGGTATTTTTAATTTATTTGTGCACATGTACAGTTGCAAAAGCATACCTGCTGCCTGCATAGATGTTTATGGACTTTTCTTCAGCTAGCCTCAAGGCTTGCATAAAGGCCATGAGCCTTGCAGGTTTTCGTCCACCACCATCACCCTAGCTCCGTTTTTTTTTTTTTTTACCTTTTACAATGTAACTGCTCCAGCGAACCAGGTCAGAGCCTCCCCTGCCAATGGGATGTCTGTAAGATCGTTTTGAACCCTATCTCTTCAACTAACAGTTGATGGCAGTCGTGGGTCACTGGTTCATCAGTCTCCTCAGGCAGGAGAGTGCATCCTCTCAGTTAGAAGCAGGCTTTGGTTGTGAGTCATGCAGGCATTGGTCATCCATCAGTCTGGGGTCTGCCGGACAATGTTCTCCAATGCATAGGGGTCTATTCTTTGACCAGTACAGTCACTGCCGAGATAGCTTTTAGACAGCCAGGCCATCCACTGGCTACAGGATCAAGCTTCTTTGACAGATAAGCAACTGGTCTGTTCCATGGCCTTAGGGATTTGGTCAAAACTCCCCAGGCTACTTCCCTATGCTCATCAACATAAAGGGTAATAAGTTTAGTTATATCAGCGGGTAGAGTGGAGCTGCTAAGGCCGTGAACCCTGCGATCCATAGCCTGAAAAACCCAGATGTCCCCAGAAATTCTCTTACTTGTCTGGCCATGGTTGGGAACGTTATCTGGACAGCGGTTCACTTCTGGGCCTCCGTCAGCCATTGTTGCCCGTCCCGTAAACTGTACCCCAGGTACATTACCTCTCTTCGGCAAATCTGGGCCTTTTTGGCTGAGGCTTGATAGTCTAGGCCAGACAATTCCAGCAGCAGCGCTTTTGTTCTTTCCACACAGTCATGTTAGGTGGCTCCCGCTAGAAGTAGGTCAAACTGGCTAGATCTGTATGAAGGGCCTCATCGAAGATGGTCGGGGAATTTTAAACCCTTGGGGCAGTCAGGTTCAGGTGAGCTGCCAGGTTCTGCCCATGTCAGGGTCCCTCCATTCAAAGGCAAAAAGCAGTTGGCTGGTGGGATGTAACCTCGAACAAGTGGGATACCCGGCCTACGCCAGGCCAAGGTCCACTGTTCTTCGGGTAGTCCATGAATACTGGCATTGTCCTGTGGTACTCATTACTTAAGATTTTTGCCTTTTAATTTTTTTAATGGCTGTATCAACTGATCTTTCCTCCACTTTTAAAATTACCCTGGGCTCTGGGAGAGGGTCTGAACCCCATCATTTTTACTCTTTATCTTTCCCCAGGGCTAGCAACTTCGATCCCTTGTTTGTCTTTTGGGGGCAGTCCTTTGTCAAGCTTCCTTTTTCTTTACAATATGCACACTGGTCCTTGTCCAGTTGCCCAGGTTTTCTGTTTTAAATTTTTTTTTCTTTTTTTACTGTCTTTCCCTTCAAGCACTGCGGCCAAGATTTTAGTCAAATTCTTTTCCTTTCTTTTGTCACATTTTCTTTTTCTCTCCTCTGTCCCTTTAGTATACTTTCTCTGTCCCTCCTTCTCTTTCTCTGTCTCCCTTTTGTAATACACTTTCTCTGTCTCTTTTACTAAATCACATAACTCAGCTTCCTGTAACCCTTCCAGTCTCTGGAGTTTCTTTTTAATATTGGGGCCCAATTGCCCTATGAAGGCCAGAGCCACTGAAGCTCTCTGGGCTTCTGAGGTAGGGTCAAAAGGAGTGTTCTCTTTACCTTAGCCAAATTGCTGGGCCATCTTAGGGCACCTTGGAGACCCACCACATGAGCCTGGCGATAGATTTTCAAGCTCTCCATACCTTTAGCGGTGTGAAAGTCCTACTGAGGAGAATCCTGTGCGTCAATCTTAATTTTCAGCTGCATGGGCCGCCCATCGTCCTCAGGGACACGTTTTTCTTTCTAGCTGTTGACAATCATCTCAAATAGCCTGGAGAGAGAACATAAGGGACTCCACCAACCCCATAAGGCATTGGGGATCCTCTGAGAAAGGGGGTGGCTAGTTTTTCCAATTATAAAGATCTGAGGGAAAGGACCAGTACTGGAGGCTGTAATCTGGTCACCCAGATGTCCCAGACAATGGGGAGCCAAGCATGCGCAGGGGAGGCAAGGTTATAACCCTGTCCTTCCATTCCTGCGTAGCTCCTCCCCTGCCACCCAAGCCTGCCGCAGTTCAGCTCTGGCAGCCCCAGTAGCAGTGGCTACAGAGGACTGGGATGAGAACCAGGTCCAAAAATCAGTTGCAGAATTAAATGTTGGCCCATGGGGAGAATAGAAATAGACACAAACAAGAAACAAAAATGGACCCAAACAGTAGGAACAGAAGAACGCAACAAACAGAGAACAATCTGACGACAAACAGGACAAATCTGCGTGGTAGACAAACGATGGTGCCCAAACCAAAGTTACAAAGCGGGAGGGAAGTGGAGTCCAGGGGAGCCAGCCATCCCCCAGAGAAGTGAGACTTCGTCTCCTTCCCTTCTCCAAACAACCCGGAACTTTCGTCCAGGGCAGGACCAAGGGTCTCAGGACATGTCTGTCTCCCCCTGTGGTCCTCTACCAAATACAAGTCCTAAGCAGGCACAAATTCAAATCAAACTCGAGTCAAAAACACATAACATTAGACATACATCAAACATATAGGTTGCGAGCTCTATCTTACCTCCAACTGGCAATGGAATTGAGTCTGGGGGTCGACCAGATTTCGGTGGGACCTCCAAAAATGTAAGACCCTCAGAATGAGGAGTCTCCCTGTTTCGGTTGGTACCCCCAAGAACTCAATGTCCAGTCCAGTTGATGCAACAAGCAAGAGGCTTTAATGAACAGGATATGTTTGCGCAAACAGACTTCCTCAGCACACAGGCTAGAGAGAAGCAACATTTTTTTTGGGTGCAGGTACTTTTAAAGAAAAAAACCACAAGCTTAGGGTGGGGCTGTGACTCCTTGTCTGCTGAGTATGTGACCAGTCATGGGTTTTCTCCTTGAGGCCGGATGGTCTCACTATTTGGATCAACAGGACCTTAGGGCCTCGGGGTGTGCTAATTAATCTTGCCTGGGCAAACCGGAGTTGCAGCTATCACTGATGGGAGGGGCACTGTGAATTCTTGGTATCCTGCTACCCTAGGGCCTTGTGAGGGAAGTTGCCAGTGCTTAGCAAATTCCAGGTAACTGATAGTGGTCTGGGTTAGCCTTCCAGGTTGGACTGTCTTTCATCTTAAGTGGGGGGTTTCCTTAACTGTAATTTTGGTCTTTCACCAAAATGTTTTAAATCTATCTGTACAAAGTGAATCTTTATGTGATTCAACTAGAAGCAAGGGGGTCAGGGACAGTATAGTAGGGTTTGTGACAAATTAGTTTCCAAGGAATGCTAACTTCCATGCAAATATGTGTGAAAGCATTTCCAGTCTCCCAACAAACAAACAAGGTACTTAACTAAGAAGAGAAAATAAAAACAAGCAAATCTAGATGCTAACATCATGTCATCTGAAAACAACACCACCTAAATGTGCTTTGTTTATTTCCTAACATCTGCAATGAGATTATGAGCTTAAACTGTTTAAAGGAAATATTTTCCCTTCATGAAAATTATTTTGCCCTCAATCATGAACATTGTTCCAAAATTCATATTTACACTGTGAATAATAACTGTGAAGTTATTTTTCTAAATACTTTCCCAATCCATGCATGATGGAAATGCTTTCAAAGCACCATGAGAGGAATACTATATTCAAATCTGCAAGACAGTTCTGCTTTAGTAATATTCCCCTGCCATCCCTGTTTCATTATTTTTCTTTTCCATACATGTGTACACATATTTTTTAAATGCATACTTCATGTCTAATAAAATCATTGCTAACAGACACATTTGCTTTAGAGATGCATCTAAGTAAAAATGTTGCTTAGTGGTCTTTGAGGCACCTGTTCCCAAACCTTAGGTCCTAAGTTCATATTCAAGGATACACATGGTAGTAATCAAGAACTGGCTTCCACATGCTGTCCTCTGACTTCAATGTGCACCATGTTCTCAAGCACCTCCCCACCCACACACAAAATAAATAAATTTAAAGTTTTTTAGTTTTTTTTATTGTTTACTTCTAAGAAGAAAAAGATTTATCTTTGTAGAAAAAGAATAATTTTACTTAAATCGACTATACATAAATTATGCATTTACAGTTAACAAATTTCTCTCTTTTTTCATAGAAAATATTCTTCTACTTCTTATAATATATCCCTTAAGTTATTAGAACTAATGACTCAAATTGTAATTTCAAGGTTGTAAGAGATATGATCATTTAAGGGTTTCCTTGCATTTAAATTCTTTGTCTTCGAGGATTTCATAATCAATTTTTAATGCTAGTAACATTTTGTGCAGGGATCATGGAGTTCCCTTTCTGTTTTGTAGCCTTGAAGGAACTACTTAAAATTTGGCTGGGCCTCTACAAACAGGAGGCCCTTAGGAAACAAATGAGGCTGGTTACAGAAAGCTTTAGGCAGATGGGGTTTGATTTTCTAGCCTATAGAAATCCCCCTCAGTTTTAACACATGTCAGTATGACACAGGCATATGTTACTTAAGTCAATATGACATAGAAGCCAAGTTGATCTAGAACTTGTATATTCAGTATATAGATCATATATCTATATGGTGTGTGTGTGTGTGTGTGTGTGTGTGTGTGTGTGTGTGTGTTCCATGGTACTTACAAATCAAACTAAGAGAGCTTAGTCTCTTAAGTAGGCAAAGTTCTGTGGAGAGTGATTATGACAAGCCTGTAAGGTTATCTTACAATGTTTTCATAGCATCTTTACAGCTGAAAACAAGCTCTGTCGCCATCTACAGTGGAGAGGCCCAGCTGTAAAAAATAGGGACTCTTAATTAAAGTGTTGACACAAACAGTTCTTAAATAAATTTTCTTGACTGCTACAAATCAAAACCCAAAACTATTTACTGTATGATGCCACTCATGTGACTTTCTGAAAGCAGTACATTATGAGAAAAGAAATGGATAGATTTAGGTTGGTTTATAAAAGAAGATACTGTCTACCAAGTGGGCTAAAAGAAAATGTTGGGTGTGATGAACTGGCCAATGTTGACCTTTAGGGGTGACCATACTAGTCAATGAATCATGCTACTAACTAAATGCAAAGTTTTATACTCAATAAATTTATTGAAGTATGGTTTATACAGAAAATACAGCATATACAGCATGATTAAACACAATACCATCCTTCACCATTACAGTAATAGATACTCACTCCCAGACTTTCACTTCTCAACCTGGATATGAGGCATCCTATGATAAGATGCCAATAGTAATAAATGGATGCAACTTTATATAGTAAGCAGAATTCCATAATGAACCTCAAGGGTTTCTATAATAATCCCCGGCACTCTGGATATGCTGCACACCTATAATATTATATTATATATAGAAGAAATTTTTGGATATAATTAAGATTTTTCAGTCAGTCAACTTTGAGGTCGACAAAGGGGGGACTTTTTTAGATGGGGACTAATCTATTCACCTGAACCTTTGCAGAATTTATTCCAGCTGGTAGCAGAGGTCAGATTCTAAATGGAAATAGAATTCCAGGGTTTTTTTTTTTTTCCTTGCTTCAAGTTTGTAAGGGCTTATGCAAGAACTGGAGAGACATGTTAAGGAGCTGAGAATGACCTCGGCTGACAGCTAGCAGAGAAATGAAGACTTCACTCATATAGCTGCAGAGCTAGCTTCCGTCACAATCAGAATCAGCCTGGAACATGTCTTTCCCAGAGCCATGAGATAAGATCCTAGCACAGCCACCATCTTCATGTCTATCTTGTTCAGGCCCTAAGCAAAGTGGAAGGATGCAATGCAGGAACCCTGCTGCTGCACAGACTGTAATACCTTGCAAGAGCATTTCCCCTATCCCAGTAACCAACAGGAACCTACTGAGACTCTCTATGAGTCCCTAGTTAGCAGAAATCCAGGTTCCAGAACCTCTCACCTGAGAAGTGAGTTTACATCTAAAGGAGTGAGTTTACATCTAAAGGAGCACATCCCGCTCCCTCCGTTCTATGCCTCTTGCCTTGGAATGAGAGACTAGCTACAGGCTTGTGCTGTGAAACCACCACTATCCCCAGAAAGGTGTCAGAAGCAGAGTCTGGTTCTGTCTTAGGGTCTCTGATTTCCTCACTTCAGAGCCCTGCCATGCTGTCTATCTCTAGTGCTGAGGCCTGGATTCTCAGAACTCCTGCCATGTGGTTGTCTGTTCAGCTGTTTGTTCATTGAATTAATGACTCGTCTTTTAAATTTCATACCCTGAACTATCCATCTCGGTGTCTGTCATGAAATCATTCACACTCCTGGCATAACAGACTGACTTATGAGATAGTTCTTCAGCCACTGGATTCTGCAAAGGAATGTAAGACCCGTGAGAGTGTGGTCCCTCGCGCTCCCACTCAGGAAAGGCGCCCCCCCCCCAAATCACTCACGAGAAGCAGTCTTGATGCAAGCACATAAGGTTCTTTATATTCCAGTATACTGGGGCTGTCAGCCATACACCATACAGGGTAGAGGGCTCAGCGACAACCACTAGCACAGAATTGAGACAGCTTTTATAGGGTTGCAACAACAACCGTGCATCGTGAACCAATCACCTAGTAGCATCCAGTGCGGACCAATTAATTTAAAGCATCCAAGCCGGCTATTAGTCCAGGAAGTCTGCTTTTGCACAGGCTTCTGGGTTTGGCAACAAGGCTCATTTCCTGTGTCCATTCACTCACAGGCTACTGTAAACATTAAAGTAGGTGACCCTCAGCTTGGGACTTTAGACTCCCAGCTTCCTGGGTTCACTTGAGAATTAGACTATATTTTTCCATCCTAACAGGAACACAGCAATGGAAGATAAATATATTAGTTGCAAACACATGGTGCTTCCTTACTGGAAAGAATAGTTGAGGCTAATGGCAAAAAGAACCAAATGCAAACATTCTACTCTTAGCTGCATTTCTCATGCGGGAAAGAATAGGAATGGTGAGACTATTTTAGCTGCATGCTATAATTAAGCAGTAAATAAATAATTTATCCATAACTGGAACTAAGTTTTTCATTACTTGACTTAGGGTTTCTATTGCTGCAATGAAACACCATGACCACAAAACAAGTTAGGGAGGAAAGAGTTTATTCAGCTTACACTTCCACATTGCTGTTCATCACTGAAGAAAGTCAAGATAAGAATATGAACAGGGCAGGATCCTGGAAGCAAGAGCTGATGCAGAGGCCATGGAGGGGTGCTACTTATTGGCTTGTCCCCCCCTTTTTTATCCTACTTTCTTATAAAATCCAGGACCAGCAGCCCAGGGATGTCACCACCCACATGGGCATGGTCCTCCCCCATTGATCACTAATTAAGAAAATGCCTTACAGCTGGATCTCATGGAGGAATTTCCTCAATTGAGGCTCCTTCCTCTCTGATGACTCTAGCTTATGTCATATTGACACACACAAAAAACCAGCCAGTACATTACCTCAGCAAGAAACTACAAAGAATGAGGAAGGGAGTTGAGAATGCTGGATATCCAAACACACACTTATGGATAAATATACAGGTGTGTAGCATATACCAATCAACACAGGCCCTGGTTAGTTTTATGTCAACTTGATATAAGCTAGTGTCATTTTTGGAAGATGAAATCTCAATTAAGAAAATGTTCCCTCTAGACTGGCCTGCGGGCAAGGCTATAGTATATTTTCTTGATTGATATGGGATGACCCATATCACTATGGGTGCTACCTTGCCTGGGCTTGTGGTCCTGGGTTCTATAAGAAAGCAGGCTGAGCAAGCCATGAGCAACTCTTCTCCATGGCTTTTGCATCAGCTCCTGCCTCCAGGTTCCTGCCTTGCTTGAGTTCCTATCTTGATCTCCTTCAATGATGGACTCTGATGTGGAAGTGTAAGCCTAATAAATCCTTTCATTCCTGAGTTGCTTTTAGGCATGGTGTTTCATCAATTTTCTATCTGTGTTACATACTAACAATGATCCCTTTGCAGCAATGAGCACTCCCAGCACTGGCATCCTAGTTTCTAAATATTGTTCATCCATGAAAGAAATCAATAAGGCATTTAGATGAATTCCCAATTCTTAGCTGTAGCAGGATATATATGTGTATATCCCAGCACTCTTACCTGCATCCCTCACTTTTCCCAGCAGGGGTAGAAGTATACAATGCATTATATGTATACTTACTACTGCTTCTTTCCCCCAAGGTAACCACTATTCACATGCATACATCCCAAACACACCTAATTCAACCTTTTAAGATATTATTTTAAAAACCAAATAAATTAGTGAAAAAATGAGAATGGGACAAATATTTCCTCCCCAATGAACTCCTGATAAACACAAAAGCAATGAAGGGAACTGGAAATTTCCCAGAAGTCTTCCACAGCACTTACTGTTATAGGTAAAACCCACGGTAAATTGGCAGAGTTAGTGTACAAAACTTTCAGGGGAATCAGGGTCCATGCCTAGCTCCTGCCTAGCTGCCCCCAAATACACAATAATTGTCAACATGCTGTTTTTATTTTTGTTCACATTAAACAGCTGTACATGTAAATAAGACAGAATAGTATGGGGAAGTTTTGACTAGTTGTCTGTGCTGAAGATGGCATTGGAGCTCATAACATGGTAAATATGAAAGTCACATCCTCATATAGTGAACCGTTAGAAATGTCTGTGCACATCTGCAGTTTTTTGAGCATCAAGACTGTTTACTGCATGTAGATTGACCCCCTCCTCTGTATAGTATAAAATGATTGGTTTACAATGCATGGGCTTTGTTGTAACCCTATAAAAGCTGTCTCAATTATGTACTCGGGTTCCTCAGTCCTCTACCCCTGTGTGGTGTATGACTGTGGCCCCCAGTACACTTTGAATATAAAGAACTTCATGCTTTTAAATCAAGACCACTTCTCGTGAGTGATTTGGGGTGCCACCTTTCCTGAGTTGGGGTGTGAGGGTCCATGCTCTGTGGGTCTTTCAACAGTATCTTAAGGGAGTCACTGATGTTGCTTTATTTCACAGATGGTCTTTAGACTCTGGGGTAAATTTTCACCATGCTGTCTCCTTCAGTGGGGATAACAGGGGATAACTATGGTTATAACCATTAACTAAGCTGCTGATTTTCACACACTGTTTGTCATGGTCTCATGGTCTTCTGACACATACATTCAAATACATTTATCTCCCAGAGAAAGGCGCGCACAACCTAAGTCTGGGAGGCCAGGAGCTTCTCACATTTATGGTGGGAATATGTGAATGGATATGTCTTTCCCAGGGAGAAATTTTATTTTCTGGCATAGATCATATCTGTCAACACCTTCATAAATAATTAATTTTTTCAGTAACCTCAAGCCAGAATTTTGGCCCAGTGGGTAGAGGCACTCACACATAGGTCTGCTGACCTGAGATCAAACTCAGGATCTCACATGTGGAGACAACTAGCTCCAGAAAACTGACCTCTGACTTCTACATGTGTGCTGTGGCATGCACATGACTACACTCTTGTTACAAGCAGTTTTCCCCCCAGCCTGGTCCCACTGCCGCATCAACCCCAAATAACACATAGAGACCTAGAGACGCTGTATTAGACATAATGCTGTTGGCCTGTTACTAGCTATTTCCTATTAGCTAGCTCTGTCTTAAATATTAACTCATTTCTAAAAATCTAAGCAATTCCACGTGGTCTTATCTTACCGGAGACAGGGTCTGGAGTTCTTCTCTCTGAGTCCTACATGTTGACTCTTCTCTATCTATCCCCAAATCTTCCTTGTCTCCTAGTCCCTCCTATCATGCTCTCCTATTGGCCAACAGGGCTTTTTTCATTAACCAATAAGAGAAACCTATTTACTGAATGACATCTCCCATCACACTCTCACTCACAAACTAAAATAAAAATAGACTTGAGGATACATGCTTTCTGGTTTTATTCTATAAATAGCCTTTTGTGTGTGTGTATGTGTTTTTTTTTTTTTTTTTGAAAAAAAAATACTGACTGGATGCATCCATGGAATAAATGACTAGATAGAAGTATGCTTAATCTTTTCCTAAAAATGATAGTATCTAGATTTGAGAAATAAATTATCCTCCAAAAATTGAGATTTTGGTTAAGCCAACATAATCAGAGCTTCAATTACTCATAGGCAATTAATTTATTGTCAGCAAAATATTTCTGTCTGGGTAGTTCTACCCATGCTCATTCATTCAAATGGTCCTTCCTTTGGTAGAGGAATATTGTCTCTTCCAGCTTTTCAAAGGACCCACAAAAGAAGTCAGCTCCAGATTCAGAAAACAGACCACATACAGAAAAGTGTGGTTAAGGCCAAGACAGCTAGCTGTGACCTCTCTCCTTATCCAAGCACTTTATAGATATGGAATAATTAAACACCTCCCTTTCAAGGACAGCATGCAGGGCTTGAGCTGATAGAGTTAAGAGCTCTGAGACAGGAACAGCTAAGGACAATGACCCTATCTGTCTGTGGACAATAGGGGGAGAAGAGTCCGACACTGCCCCTGCTGGTGGCCTGGGATCTCCAAGGCTGTCTAAGACACAGGAGCAGAGAGTATCCTGAGAAACAACAAGGTAAGGATGTAAAATAAGTGTGAGAAGATGTAATAGCCTGAACACTCTTACTACAAAGGTTTTGTCATTTATTGTGTACATAAATCTCTTTAATTCACTTAGGTATTGTAATGCTTTTTGTTGTAGTATAAAATAAATCTTCGACACCAATGAGCCTTAAAAGGCACATTTAATTTTAAAGCATCAAGAAATCTGATGTAACATGGTGTATACCATGTCTAAATTACAGCAACCTCAAGAAAACTGGAAGATATAATTTCACAAAAAAAACCACCAACTCCTACTGAATTGGAGAAAGTGCTATATTTTTTTCATGTAATTCATTTGGGTCATTAATTTTCTTTAGCTTTAATTCCATTTCTCTACACATGTAACAAGTGAAATGTCTACTTTATTTCATGAACGACATATGCCAAATAGTAAGAATGACTTCTGTGGTATTACAGTTCCTCTAAAGTTCAATAGTGCTATTTTTAAAACCATTTACTTTTATTCAACATATATGAGTAACTTCCTGCATTAATGTATGTGTACCATGTGCATGAAGTGCCCAAGAAAGCTAGAAGAGGGCATCTGGTCACCTGGAGCTATAGTAGCAGGCAGTAGTGAGCCACCATGTGTCTGCTGGGAACTGAATTCAGGTGTTCTGAAAGAACAGGCCAATGTACTTTAACCACTGAGCCATCTCTCCCACCCCAAATGTTGTCAGTTTTACCTTAGGGCCATTACATATCTTTAATGAAAAGCTATTTGTTGACACAATTCAATAGCTCTTTATCATCATAATGATAGGGACTTTATCTTAGTGGTACTTAAAAAACCTATCATTATTGTATATGACATTTTAATTTCAGTAAAATTCTATTTTGAGGAAATTATTTAATTGTATAACAATAAAGCAAATAGAAACTTGAGTGATGCACAGCATCTTGGTAAAAAAAACCATGTTTTTGACTCAGGTAAAATGACAGGCTAGAAGCCACTTGTGTGTGACCTTGTGAAGGAGTGTCAATATAAGAAGGAATAGATTCAAAAGAGACAGGGAGAGCTTTTACAAAGGTAGAAACTGCTCAGCAAATAATTATAATAATATTAGTTGTTATTATTATAATTAAAAATTATGGGCAAAAAGTTACAGTGACTCATCAAAAAGATGCTGAGCTGAGCACAGCTCCAAGGTGAGTGCCCAGCAGTGGGACAGCAAGAAGAAGTTCATTCTGAAGATATACCAGGCAGCCCTGCCAGTCCTTCCTCAGGACAAATCCAATAGCACAAAATAGGACTTCTTTTCACTGATGACTTACTGTGTTACCCTATATGACTAAATATTCAGTGGCCAGGAATGATACAGAGAGGAGAAGCATTGTTTAGAAGTGAACTATCCAGGGGTCCTGAGAACTAGGCTTAACCACAGTCAAGAAGATGGGGTTTAACTTACCACAGCCCCAGGTTAAGACCTAGTGCTGGGAGGTCCTTGGGGAAAGCAGGAAGTCAGAATGCTGGCAAGCAAAGCATGGAGATAGCAGGAGGCCTTGCTCAGGCAGTGACATGTTAGGAAAAGGAGGTTCCAAGATCATCAGTGACCAGGAACAGGCCCATGAAAGAAGGTGGCTCTGGAAACTGACAGTCCTGAGCATAAGGTCAACAAGTGGGTCAACATCTGGAGACACCTAGCTGCCATCACAGCTAGAGAGTCTGAAATTTTTGAAGCTCCAGTGAAATACTGGAAATGTACAGTTACATCCTTCCAGCAACAGATCCAAGCTTAGAAGACTGGGAAATCATGAGAACAGGTACATTACCTGAACACAGAGCAGGATTATAGCTGCTTCCTCCAACCAAAATGCACCTGGAAGACACACAAATGCCCAATAAATACTTGAAAAAGTACTCAGCACCCTTAGCCATCCAGGAAAGGTAAATTAAAACCACTTTAAGATTTTGTTTCCCTCCCCCCATTCAGAATAGCTATGATAAAAAAAAAAAAAAAAAAAGACAAGTAACATCAACCCTGGTGAGTACATGGGGAAAGAGGGACCTTGATTCTCTGTTGACAGGAATGGGAAGTGATGCAGGTATTAAGTCAGTGTGGAGGCACCTCACTAGAATGACCCAGATGTACAACTTCTGGATGTGCACCTGAAGGACTTTAGGTCAGCATATCACAGAGATATTTGTGTATCTATGTCTATTATTGCACTACTCACAGTGACCAAGAAATGATCATCTAGGCTGGTTATCAACAGGTGAATGGGTAAGTAAAATATGAAATGTAAACACAATACAATTAATGTAGGTGTAAAGCAAAATGAAAGAAAATGAAATCAACTGAAAATCATGTTAAGCTAAATGAGGCAGACTGGAAGGCAAATGGGGAGAGACAGGGAGGAAGGATAGTAGATCATGAAAATAGAAAGGTGATCATGATATGAGAAGAGAACTCTGAGGAGGGGGAGGTAACAACAGGAGGTGGTATAAAACATGCTATGTGTAAGTGTTTTGGAGTCTAGGCAGTAACCAACATGAGAGGAACAATGTAGATGAGTGAAGGCAATGGGAGAGGGAGAAAAAAATAATATATAATAACATGTATGTCTACCAAAATAAAGCCCTCTACCTTGTGTATAATTGGGAATCTAGCAAGTCATGGCTTTGGGAACATTTGGGAACTTGCACTACATTTTCTAAGAATCACAAAGAGAATTCTTAGGATACTTGTGCTCACAAAATCATAAGACTACCTAAACTCCCTGGCAGAGGAGTACAAATATGACACACAAGACTTAGCTCTGCACTTTCTGCACTTCCATCATTATATTTCTGAACATTATAGCTGGATAAATTATAAATTCTGTGTTGGATTTATAACATGGAAGCCTATGATTTGGTGAACTCTGTAAATCTAAGGAATCATTTAAATTGATCATAAATAGAAACAACTTGTTAAAAGTTTTGAGCAAACTCAGTGCTCTGTGGGAAAGCAGAAAGCCATTGGACAGGAAAATATTTAGGATTAAATATTTACACACTTCTATGGAAAAAAAAAAGGACTTGAGGATATGCCTCATTTAACAGGATTTTCTCTGGTGTGTTTTAACCTGGTGCTTAGCATTTATAGTCTTTTCCAGTATAAAAATATTATGGTTTAGAATCAATGAGTTGGCTCAACCAGTTAAGGCATTTGCCACCAAGCTTAATGACTGGGGTTCAATCTCTGGGTTCCACATGGTTGAAAAAGAGAGCTGACTTGTCCTTTAACCTCTGCATCCTTGAAATGTGTACACACACACACACACACACACACACACACACACACACACGCACGCACGCATGCACGCACGCACGCACGCACGCACACACAGACACACACACACTCCTACACACACATACTCACACTCACACATGCATACACATACAACCCATACACACACACACTACCACTTACACTTACACATACATTCTCTCTCTCTCTCTCTCTCTCACACACACACACACACACACACATACACACAAATTAAATGTTTTCAAGAATAAAAATACAACAGTTTACAGATTAAGTTACTTAAACTTGCAAATATTTTTCATTTCTTTACAATTAGATGAGATTTCGAAGCAAAAATAGATTCCTTTTTGAAAATAGATATGTTTAGAAATAAGAACTCAGCAAATACTAGGTTCACAATAGTAAAAACATAGCTAAAAAGGAAAATATACATGGCTATAAGGCAAGAAACATACTTATCATTTTAATACTCTGAGAATAAATACTGTTTTACATACATATTTAAACAATACATTACTAATATGTATTTTTAATTTATAGAAATGTATTTAAGAAAATGTTTTTAGAATAAAACTATGCAGGGAATGATATAGGATAATAATCTCAACACTTGAGAAACTGACACAGGAAGGTCAAAGGAAGATCACAAGTTTGAAGTTACACAGCAAGATTTTATCAAAAAAAAAAAAAATTAGCCAGGCATGGTCATACATGTCTTTAATCCCAGAACTCAAGAGGCAGGAGCCTTCAGAGTTTTATGAGTTAGAGGCCAACTTAGTCTACATAGTGAGTTCCAGGTTAGCCAAGGCTACATAGTGAAACCTTATTTCAAGAAAACCAAAACAAACAAACCAACAAAACAACAGCAAAAACAAGCCATTTGATATAATGAATTTGCCAATATAATAACTGACTTGACAATAAGTCAATACATATTTTGAAAATGTGATAAGGTCTGCCAAGTGCCTCAATGAGGAAAAGCACACACCTGACAACCTGAGTCCAACCCTGGAACACAGTGTGGGAAGGAGGGAACTGACTCCTAGCAGTTGTCCTCTGATCTCCAAGTGCCCTGTTTGCTGAGCACATGCCCATGCCTACACACACACACACACACACACACACACACATAGCATTATCATCATCATAATAGTAATAATAATATTCTCAAAAGTGCTTTATGAGACATGAAATGGGTAGTGGTCACTGTGTGATATAACTGAAGTCACACATCTGTGATCTTCCAGATCACAGACAAGCCAAGTCTGTGGCACTGCATTGAAAATCTACAACCTAAAGATTAAAATACCTTGTAACATGACAAAAGATGCAGATCTTGTTTCTTGGAATGCTTCATTGAATTAATACATAAAGAAGGGGAAGAAAACAATACAGAAGTCCTTAAAGATCAGGAGAAAGCCTAGTTCAGAAGTCCTTGGCACAGGAAGGGGGGTACAAAACACACAAAACAGCACAGTCCCTGTAAGACCCGTAGAGCGTGGACCCTCATGCCCCGACTCAGGAAAGGCGCCCCCCCCCCCACCCAAATAACTCACGAGAAGTAGTCTTGATGCAAAAGCATGAGGTCTTTTATATTCCAAATGCACTGGGGCCCACAGTCATACTCCACGTGGGGGTAGAGAACTGGGGACGCTGGGTACAGAATTGAGACAGTTTTTATAGGGTTACAACAAAGCCCGTGCATCATAAACCAATCATCTCATAGCATCCAGTTTTTTAAACTATCCAACCCCTTGCTTAGCCCCGGAGGTCTGCATTTGCACGGGGCTCCTGGGTGGGGTAACAAAGCTCATTTCCTGTGTTCATTCACTCACAGGTGCTGTCGTAAACAGCAAAGAAAGAATATGACCTTTTGCCTCCTTACTGCCAGGGGACAGGGTCTGGAATTTAAACTTCTAGCTTCCTGCGGTCAGTGGAGAGTTAGGCTAAATTTTTCCATCCTTACATCCCCTGCTGACAGAAGGGTTAGAGGATGGTCACTGGAAGAACCCACTCTCACATTAAGAAAAAGCAGGAAACTGCAGCTACATTGCAGGACTGAGGGAGAACAGCTGCTCTAGCTTTCTTTGTGCAATAAACAACAGCCCCAAAAGCAAGTTGAGGAGGGTGGATTTTATTTCATGTTATAGCCTATCATTTAAGGAAACTAGGGCAGGAGCTCAGGGCAGGGGCCGGGGGGCAGGAACTGAAGCAGAGACCATGAAAAAAACATTGCTGACTGGCATGTAACAAGGACCATGCTAGGATACCTTTCTAATATTGCCCACTTTGAACTGCATAAGGATGGTACTACCCACACTGGGCTGGGCCCTCTATTAGCAATCAAGAAAATGCTCCACAAACATGACTACAGGCCAATATGATGAAGGCAATTTTTCTCAGTTGAGCTTCCCTTTTCTATATGCGTCACATTGATGGTCAACATTAGCCATCACAGTAGACAACCATGCATATGCAAAGTTCAGAACCAGAACATGCAGTAGGAACTAAAATACACAATGCAATTAGCTAAATATAGCTTGAGGTCATTTGTTCATTTGTGTGTTCAACAAGTATTTTCTGAAACTCTACAATGTACCAGGAAATTCTTTGGGCAATGGTGAGAGAACACTATGCAAGACAATGTTCCTATCCTCCAGAGGGTTAAGAAAAACAACCAATAATATATATATAACTATTGGGTTCAAACACTGTAGCATCATATGGGCTGGGAGGTGGGTGATCCTTGGATTAAGACTCCGATGGATGCATTGATCTTATGGTTCTGTTGAGTCTGCCTTCCCCAGCATGCAAACATAAATCTAGGCATTGACATGAATTTATTTTTATAAATGTGGTTAAAGTTCATATCTGTTGACTTTAAATAATGGGAATTATTTAAATTAATTTGGGCAGCCTGGTTTCATCAGTTGCTAACAGCTGTTAGGTCAGATCTGTAGTCCCCTGAAGAAGTAAGCCCACACTCCCCCACACCACCGCACGAGCAGCATCTTAAGATCTTGTTAATGACCTGCTCCACAGATTCATAACTCAACTGTTCAGTCCTGACATTTGCATAAACCAAGGTCCTGTGCTAACTCTCTTCACAAGTACTTCCTGTGAAGTCCCAAAGTTACCAAAGTTGTTAGGATCAGAGTCTGGATCCTGACAGCCCTAAAAGAGACTAGGATCAACCACCCTCCTCAGTAGGCTGATTACACAAACAGGTGACAATCAAAAGCAGAAGGAGGAGATTTACTCAATGTGGCCATATTAGGAAGAGTGACAAACAGGTGCAAGAGTCCAGGTCCATCCTTGGTGTCCTAACATGAGGTTTAGATTTAAATAGAAGGCAAGAGCTAATTAGTCATGGTCAAGCTGTGGTCCTGCCATCATCACTGTCTTTATTCTAGTTTGTCCTGCAAGGGGGTGTGACAAGTTGTCACACTTTGTGGAATATCTTCCTGGGACATAGACCCAGTCCCTGACCAACACCTGACTCACAGCCATTTCATTCTCCCCAAAATTCTTTGTGAAATTCCAGTTCCTTGGAGCCCATTGTTTCAGTGTCAATAGCCAAAGGCAGATAGGCCTAAGTAACTCTTTGTAACATTTCCAGGATTGTAACTACTCAGAGGTAGAACCTGTTAAAATTCAGAGTCTCTGTTGAAGATAGCACTAAACATTGAGTTTGAGTATATGATAGAAAGTGAATGTTGCCCTCTTTATCAGTTGGTTGTTCCTCATATTAATTCTGCCCCCACTATTGTGGTCAGATGACCAGCCATGGTGTTCAGTTTAGTCTGTATTTCCCTCAACTTAGTCCTTGCATGTCCCTTGGAGTGGCCACTTTCCTTGCCATTAGTATCACAAAAAAAAAAAAAAAAAAAAATCCGGTAAAAACTACTTCAAAGAAGAAAGATTTGGCTTTGTGTAAAGTGTCATAGATTTCACTTCAAATTCTTTGGCCTCTGTGCTTGGCCAGTGGGAATCTGTGACAAAGAAGAATCTTCAGGAGGGACAGGAAGCAGAGAGAGTTAAATACAGGAGGGTGCTGGGTAAGAAACAGTGGGCATGACCTTTGAAGAATCTTTCCTCCTGCCAGACCCCATCTCCTACTTCTCACTACCCTCCCATAATGTCCTGGGTACATTGAGCCTTTGGGTTAGTGTCCTGGTATTATAATTAATCTCTGGAAACGCCCATATAGATAAGGGAAGTGTCTTTTACTAATTTCCTAGGTACCTCTGGGTTAATAGTGTGAGCAAAAGGGTAGAAATTAGGGGATAGTAGTAGCTATGATGCAGAGCATTTGCTTAGCAAGAATGGGGTCTGGGATCCACCCTTGGCACTTCCCCACAGTTATTACAGAATAATTCTCATGAGCCTTTGCATATATACAAGATATGTATGTAGACATAAAAATATATTGCATACAATATACTATTTACACACATAATCTACCTATATAAAATATGGCTTGTAACCATACATACAATGATAGCAGGCTGTATGTAAATTTGATTGTATCCAATGCAAGACCTCACACATGCTAGGCCAGCTCTACAGCTGAGCTGTACCCTTAGGCCCCTGCAAATGTATTATTAATTAAACTACAGATGCACAAAAGCCTTTTTAATTTTATGCTAAATACCAAAATGAATAAGTTATCTTTAGCTGGCTTATAAGTCCATGTCATTCACTCAGTAAATATTTATTGAGTGCTTATATCCCAGACATTAAATACTGGGAGCAAAGAGGACAAAATGTTTTAATTCTTACTTTCCAAGATTTCTATAGTAAATTTACTGCCTTGTTTGTTTGTTTCTATTTAGTTTGGAGGCCTTTTTGTTGTTGCTGTTATTGTTTTGACATAGTCTTCTGTAGTCCAGACTGTCCTCCAAATTGCTATAGAGCTGAAAGCAATTGAACTGATACTTCTGCCCCCACCTCCCAAGTTCTGGGATTACAGGTGTGTGCTACCAGCCTCAGCTTCAAATTGCTTTGTAAATATATAATTTTTTTTCTTAAGAACTATATTATCCCAGTTATTTCAAAATAATATTAAATTTGTTCTCTCTAGGATTGAGTTAACAGAAAGAAGATATCAAAAAATAAAAATGACCTCAAGGCACAGGGATCCATCCAAACTAAGGTGAGGTCATCCCGAGCCTTCCTCCATTACTATACTAGAGGTCATTTTTCTCTAGGTTGTGTGCTGACCTTGTGAGCGTCTCCCAGGCTGAGTTTTGTGATAATTTGAGCACAACCTCATGATGAGTCTCCTTTTACAGTGGCCTACAGAAGGTCATGGGTGAATAGTCTATAGCCAGAGGCTACTTAGAGCTGTTCTTCATCAAGATTTGCCTTTCTAGCAGCTTCCTTTTTGTACCAGAATTGGGGATGTGGGGGTGTGTTTTCCTATATCTCCCATTTGACATCTTATTCTTTCTAGCTGAAAGAGAAAATACAAGATGTATGCTTCCTCCTTGTTTTCCTCCTTCAAGGTCCCTTCTATGTCCTCAATTTCCACTTCTATAAAATCAAAATCTTAGCCAGTCTGTTCTTTTCCCTAAGTAAAAACACATTAGCAGTTATTAAGTGGCTTCAGATATCTACGCACACCATTTTGATATGAGAGAGTTTTATAAATCACACGAGTGGCAACTCCTCAAAGGTATTTTCCTTTGGGGCCATTGCCTCCATATCTCACATAAAGAAGGACAATACCTGGGCCAATTTCACATAGCTATTACAAGGAGCATCTAAAATGTTATTTTAAGCTACTGGAAAATTATCCTCCAAAAGATGTCAGCTTAGTGCTTATCGATAGTAATTTGAAATACGTAAGATGTCAGGGTGAACTATGGACTCCGTCCTTCCCGATGAAATATACTACAGGAGTTCACAGCATTTATTCAAATGCCTCTCCTGAGAGGTTAACAGGGCTGCGGCTGCTAGAACATTCAGTGTGCTGGATGGTGAAAGCCCAGAGAGCCCATGGCTAGGCCGGAAGATTAAAGACCCTCAGCTCCTGGTGTCACTGCCAACACCCAGCTTTCTCATCAATTTCCCCAGCAGCCTCTGGACATGTGGCTTCCCTGTTACAGTTTTGTAAGCAGGATAAAGTGAGCTATTTTGCCATAAACACTCATACCTGACTGCAAAAAGATAAATACTATAACTCTCTGGCATCAGAGAGGAGAAAATCTGGGTAAATGCTAAGAAATACAGAAATTAGGTCACCAGACACCCTTGGAAATACATTTACAGGAAAAGGAACAGTGGCTTCCACTTGAAACTGTGAGTGTTGGTGACATGGCACAGACACCCAGCAAGAGGTCAGCACGAGGGCAGTTCATCAATATGCATTATTTATTGTGTAAGGTTATTTGTCGATGCTGTTTGTTTTATTTCTGTTGCTTCCCTGTGTGTTGAAGGTTCTTGTCAGAATTAATCACTCTGTCCCCCTGGTCACAGCAGGTTGGTGGTGCCTCACTCTGTCTTCCATTGTCACTAGTGCATAGCTATTCTAACCCTAGTCTCCTCCCTAACTGCAATTCAAACCCTCAAGAGGGTTGCCTGTAGAAGCAACACCTCGTAGGCAGTCCCAGACCAGTGTGCAATGTCAACTTCTGCAGCACGGTGTTATTGCAATAACCTTGAATTCAGTATGATTTATCTAAAAACAAATGCTTGCAAATGGTAGGTCTTTAAATATTTGCAAAAATAAAATCCTTGAGACCTGACATACACAGGGCCAGTAAGTTATTGTGTTGAAACACCCCGCCTTTAACATCAAATAGTCATCTAGCTGTAGGGATATAAAGCTATAACCTCAGGAGGTTATGCTAAGGAGGCTGAAACAGGAGCCTATTGAGTTTGAGGCCAGATATATATATATATTTATCCTGTCTCAAAAGAAAAATATAAAAGAAAAGGGAGGAGGAAAAATATAAAAGGAAATATAAAAGGAAAGAGGGGCCTCAGGAAGTGGTGGCCCATACCTGGGAGATAGGTAGATCACTGGGGCTCCAGCCAAACTAGATTACTTGATAATATCCAGACTATTGAGAATCCTTGTCTCAAAAACAAAAACAAAACAAAAAAATAAAACAACAACAACAACAAAAACAGCTCCTGAGGAATGACACCCAAATTCTTTGTCTTATGGCCTCCACACACACATATATACACATGTGCCTGTACATGTACATTCATGTGCATATGCACACACACACACACACACACACACACACATACACATACACACACACACACACACACACGAACATCTCAAGGGTCTACCATGCCTCCATGGTAGACCATAGCCAGCCCCTTTGGCTCCTTTCCATCGAGTCTGGGAGCATCAGTTAGTGTTACCATTTCTAGAACTGATGTAAATGACATAAACAACCGGGAGTTTGGAAGTGTTAGCGCTGGCTCATTGTTCCAGTTCATTGTAGCAGGGATGGCTTGTGTAGCATCTCAGTCCATGGCACAGGCAGTTAACACCATGGTGAACCAGGAGGCCGAAAGCAAGCCAGGAAGCAGGGACCTGACATAACCTCCAGAGGCCCACCCTAATGACCTACTTATTAAAGGCCCCATACCTCCCAAAAATAGCACCATCAATTGGGAAATAGCACCTAAACATGAGTGTTGGGGGCATTTAAGACACAAGCTATAACACTGGTCATCTCCTTCAGCCAGGTACCGTAAGCAGCACAGGGGCTCCTTCGTTAAGTATAGATTCTGTTTCTCATGACTTTTATTCACTAGCAGCCTGGTGCTGTCAGGATTACAACACATAGATGCGACTACTTCACATAGCCTTCACATGTCTGCAAGCATGCCACTGCCCCTATACTCCTCTGTTCCTGAACCCCACTCTGCCTTCTGGGCTCCAGTCTTGTACATTCTCTGTCTACTCTTTCTCACTTTGGGGCCTTCACATACTCGCTGCCTTCCCATGTCAACTATTCCTTAAGCTTAAAAGCCTAGCCCATAGGGGCATATGCATACCTTCAATTTCAGCACTCAGGAGACAGAGGTAGAAGAGTCTGTGAATTCAAGACCAGCTTGGTCTTACAAAGTGAGCCCTAAACCAGCCAGGGATATACCACGAGACACTATTCCAATAAATGAATGAATGAATGAATGAATGAATGAATGAATGAATGAACCTAAGGGGAGAGCCTAGGTCCTGCCCCAAATGATGTGACAGACTTTGATGATTCCCCCATGGGAGGCCTCACCCTCCCTGAGGAATGGATGGAGGGTTTGTGGGTGTAATGGGAGGATAAGAAAGAAAGGGAACTAGGATTGATATGTAAAGTCATTTTCCAGGTATGTCTTCCTGATCCCTGGTTCAGGTAAACACACCTGTTACTCATCTAGTACCATGTATTTGTCCTGTCAGCATTGAAACTAGAAAATCCACCTTGATTAGGTGACATTATCTCATTTGTGCTTTGTGTGATTTGGGGATAAAGTGTTTGTGCCTAGCTAATTTCATCTATTACACGAGAATAATATTGTCATAGACTTTGTCATGGTTAACTATATGCATCTACTGTGTAAGAAATAAGTCAGCAGAGAAAATGAAAGAACGGATTCATTGCAGCCACAGAACAGTAAGAGCTGACTTTATTGGCCAGAGAGGTTAGTGCTCCCAAACTTTGTGGCTCTGTATTAGGAGGTTTAGAAGAACGGGCCTTGAGGGGTTTGCCAATCAGTTTTTATAAGTAAGAGTGGGGAGAGGTGAGAGCCTGGCTTCACTAGAAGCAGGAACAGCTTTTTTAAAAATTAAAAATAAATAAACTACATGGTAAGAGAAAGGTCAGGTTGCCTGTTTTTGCAGACTCCTGCCTCCAGATCTTGTTATCCAGTTTAGTGCTTATTTGGCAGGTTTCTTGAAGCCCTGGGCCCGTTTTATAGCCCAGGTTTGAGGTGGGGGATTTATTAAACACTTGACCATGGAGTGTTCAGGTATCTGATCAAAGGCTAGTTCTGGTACATCTGTGAAGGTGTTGAGATGCAATCAACATTGTAATTGATAGTTGAGTAAGTGGGTTGCCTTCCTAACAAATTAGGACCACATTCAATCATGAAGGGTCTTGCCAGAAGTTTGGCCTGTCTCATAGGTCAGCTTCAATGACCACAAGACAAGTGGCCCCATACCTAACATGTGGCAACCAAATCTATTTGTGCTCTGCTGCTTTTAGCCCCTGTTGCTGGCATTGAGAGCCAGTCGCATGCCTGCCCATGCTAGATACGGGCAAACTAGCTGCTTGTGGCCCTGCTCTTTCCATCAATTTCTTTCTTTTCACAAACATTTTTCTTTTTAATGGATGCACCCTAATTTCCATTTGTGGAGTATCTATTTAAATACTACAAGGAGTCAAGATCAGATGAGAGTAACTGGCCTGCTTGGCATTTCCCAGTTTGTTGTGTGTGGAACACTCAAAGTTCTTACTACCAACTATTTTTAAATACACAGTTAATTGTTAGCAACCATGCTTTCTTACTATGCCAAGGAACATTAGAATGTGTGCTTCCCACCCATGCACCACCTTCTAGTTACGCCTGCACCTCAATCCTCCCCAGTCGTTACTAACCACTGTGCTCTCTATCTTAGATCATCATTCTTTTGTGCTAACATAAGAATGAAGTACTCTTCTTTCTGTTCCCGGATTATTTTACAAGGTCCTCCAGTTTCATTCATGATATTCAGGATCCCATTTTCCTTATGACTAAATATTATTCCACCATGCATGCATGCTTCTTCTATATCCATCCACCCACTGATGGGTAACTAGGTGCATTCCACATCTTGGTGGTCGCAAATATATTCTAATCTTCACAAAGAGAAGTCTGGCCCAGGCTTTGGTGAATCTTTCCCTGGCTAGCTCTATGCCTGGAGTTATTTGAAAACATTCAAAGCGGGGGAGATAGGAAACAACATGAAAGATTTGTCTCCAAGAATAGAAATATCCCTGAGAAGGAGTGAGAGATGGCTGGCTTGCTCACTAAGTATGAGAGGAGGAATTGTCCCCACATGCCCCATGCTTTTTATTCTCAGCATAGACTACGCCTAAGTCCTGTGTCACCTGCAGGAGCCTGAGGGCACACCACATTGTGCAAAGTAGCAGTAGGGTGGCCATCCAAGCTCTTGAATACATTTTTTTTTGAAGGGAAACAACCTCAGATAATTACCTGAGGCCTGGCAGTGGGCAGCCAGCCCCATCAGCCAAACAACAGCCAAGGAAGCTACAACAATTAAGGAAAGGACAGCCGAGCCTATAAACCACCCCGTAAAAGAGAACCAATATAAATGTCTTCAGGCAATTCTGAGTTCAAAGAGAAACTGAGTTTTTGGTTCACCCTATAGTCCCCTGCTCTTCAAGTACAGAACAATGACCTCTGAAGAGGGATTGCCTTTGACACTCTGAGACCTTTCTCATGTAGTCTACAGAAGCAGCACAGCTGGATGTCCTTAAGCCACCTCTACCCAGAAGCCATGCTGGAACCCTCCAGAAGAAGAAAAAAGTCTATCTATGAGCGTCTCCCTGACTGTGCCACTCACAAACAACACCTGCCCAAAGAACAACCACGAAGTTTTTCACCAGAAACTTAGCCCCTTAGCTAAGTCACCAGGCATTAGAAAGGAGACAGCCTCTACCATCCACTGTAGCCTCAACAGTATGGGGGTCAGATGGGTTTTGAATTTTTGTCATTTTTTTTTAATTTCTCTTTTTAATTTTTATTTTACATATCGATCCCAGTTGCCCCTGCCTCCCTTCCTCCCTCCCTCCCTCCCTCAATCCCTCCCTCCTTCCCTCCTTGCCTCTCTCCTTTCCCTCTCTCCCACACTCTCATGCCTTCCAACCACCCTCTCCTCCCACTGCCCCATTCCACATGTAGGGTGATGCCCTCCAGGAGGGGTCACCTAAATCTGTCAATCATTTGGAGTAAAAACTAGCTCTCCCCCCCCTACCCCGCCTCTAGGTTAAGGGAGTATCCCTCAATGGGGAATGTGCTCCCAAAGTCCTTTTGTGTACCAGGAATATATCCTGGTTCCACTGTCTGGGGTCCCTTAAACTGCTCAGGCCTTCTAACTGAGACTCATGCTGGATTCCCAGCTATCAGTCTGGGGGCCCATTAGCTCCTCCTTGTTCAGGTCAGCTGTCTCTATGTGTTTCTGTAGCCTGGTCCTGTCCTCCCTCTCTGCATCTGGATTCCAGTTCAGCTCAGTGTTTAGTTGTGGGTGTTTGCTTCTGTTTCTGTTAGCTACTAGATGAGGGCTCCATGATGGTGGATAAGTTAGTCATCAATCTCATTATCACTGTTGCTCACATTGTTAGTTGGGGTCAGTCTTGTAGGTCTCTGGACATTTCTCTAGACTCAGTTTTCTCTTCAAACCTATAATGGCTCCCTCTTTTATGGTCTCTCTCTCTCTCTCTCCTCTTCTCTTCTCTTCTCTTCTCTTCTCTTCTCTTCTCTTCTCTTCTCTTCTCTTCTCTTCTCTTCTCTTCTTTTCACTCATCTATTCCTCCCCTGACTCAATCTTCCTAGTCACACATGCTTTCCTCTCCTCCCCTTCTCTTTCTCCTAGTTCCCTCTCCACTCACTGCCCCCCTACTCCTCATATGCTCTAGAGATCTTCCTTTTCCCTTTCTGTGAGGGACCTTATATGAATCTCTTAGAATCCTCCTTGTATCCTAGTTTCTCTGGTGGTGTGAATTATAGGCAGGTGATCCTTTGCTCTATGTCTAAAATCTATATATGAGCAAGTACATACCATGTTCCTCTTTTTGTGACTGGGTTACCTCATTTAGGATGATTTCTTCAAGTTCCATCCATTTGCCTGCAAATTTCAAGATTCCATTTTTTTTTCTGCAGAGTAGTATTCCATTGTGTAAATATACCACATCTTCTTTATCTATTCTTCAGTTGAGGGGCATCTAGGTTGCTTCCAGGTTCTTGCTATTACAAATAATGCTATGGACATAGTTGAGCAGATGTCTTTGTTGCATGGATGTGGGTCATTTGGATATATGCCTAAGAGGGGGATTGTCGGGTCCTGTGGTAGACTGATTCCCATTTTCTTGAAGAACCGCCATACTGATCTCCAAAATGGCTGTACAAGTTTGCACTCCCACCAGCAGTGGAAGAGTGTACCCCTTTCTCCATATCCTCTCCAGCATAAGGAATCTTTGTCATTTCTTAATTATGCCTTTGCATGTCATTTAACCTTTCCAGGTCCCCACACTGCTTCATCTGTAAAGTGTGTGCACTGCAGTATTGACTATAGTGGTTTCTTTACTTGTTTTACTTGAAAAGCAACATGCCAAGTGCTGAGTGTGTAATGTTGTAGTCTGCTAAAGAAATGTTAGCTATTATTATTCAACAATAACAAGCTTTTTAGTACTGTATTATGCCATGGATCTCCTTGTCATTTTGGTGCCAGTAAAATGAACCAGGACCTGAGAAGATGGTTCAGCAGTTAAGTGCATACTGCTGTTTCTAATGACTGGATTTTGGTTCTCAGTAACCAAGTAAGGCAGCTCACAACCACTGTAACTCCACTTCAAGGAAAGCAATGACTTCTTGTGATCTCTGAGGGTACCTGAACTTGTGAGCTCACTTACACGTACACACACACACACACACACACACACACACACACACACACTAATAATCTCTAAAATCTTTCTTACAAAACAATGTAAACTTTCTCTCCATACCCTTTCTTGTGATAGTAACTTATTTTGGCAATGTTGTGGGGCCTCTGAAAGAAAATCTGGCATTACTGTCTGGCCTCTAGGAAAGATCTGATCTGTGATCTTATGTCTAGCCCCTGTAATCCAAGGTTGTAGCAGAGTCTAGGGATTCAAGGAGGCAGCATGGGCAGAAGCTAGATATGTTGGGAAGCAGCCTCAGAGCTGTGGGAGGAGAGTAGCATCAACTCCACACAGAGAAGTGAGGACAAACTGTTAGCTTCTAGGGCAATGGTTCACAATGTATGGGCTGTGACTCCTTTGGCAACACATTACAGTGCATAACAGTAGCAACATTGTAGTTATGAAGTAACAATAAAAATAATTTTATAGTTGGAGGTCACTACAACATGAAGAACTGTATTAAAGGGTTTCAGCATTAGACAGGTTGAAAACCACTGCTCTGGGGGCAAGAAAGAAGAAGGCAAGAGGGGGAAGAGTAGAAAGACTTCAGCCTGGGTGTAGAAAACCAGTGAGTGCAAACTAAAGCCATTGTTGGGCTGTGCTGCCCTGAAGCTGGAGTCCCTCTCCATGTTTCTTTCCACATCCCAGAGCTGTAGCTTTGTAGCCTCCTGGGACCCAGGTAAATATTTCCAAACTGTGAACTAAGATTAAGAAGCTTGCATTGGTCTCTTGTTGATAGGGTGAAAGGCAGCTCTCTCAGGAGAGCTTACTCTCTCTGAGGAGGAGTAAGGTGACTAGGGAAGTTAGTGACCACTAAGGCCTATGGAGAGAAAGAGAAGGAAAGCCTGTGATTGTAGTTGCCGCTATTGTATGCCAGGTGTTCAACAGGACTCTGTTCTTGGCAATCATCTGATGTGTGTCATACCGCATATTGTCGAGGCATCCAGAAAGCTCTCCTTAGAGATAGGAAAACAGACTAAATCTTTCAGCCAAGGAGCTAAATGAAAACAAATCCAGCTCTATGTGACACTGAGAGCAAAGGATGATGTAACTCTGTATGGCCCTCAGTTTGGTAACATAAACCTTCATGACCTTGGAATATTACCAGGCCTTAAGTCACATAGGAAACCAGGAGAGCTCATTTACCTACACCGTACAGGCACTGGACTTCATGTGTGTTATCCATCATCCATGATAGCAAATGTTGATTTTGTCTGTACATTAATGATAAACTGAGGCACATGAAGTGCTACCTAGAGTACCTAGGAGACAAAAGTCTGAGCTTATCTAGGAGGGATTGTCTAGATTAAGGTTAATCAAGATAAGAAGACCCACCATGAATGGAGGTGTGCCCATTCCACAGATAGGCACAGGACTATAATAAAGGGGAGAACGAGCTGGGTGGGCATCAGCAACCATCTGTGTTTGCTGTCTAACTGCAGATGCAATATGTCCAGCTGCCTCAGGCTCCTGCCTCCATGACTGCCCTGCCATGATGAGTTACACTTTAAAATTGAAATAACACTTTCCTTTCTTGAGTTGTTTTTGTCAGATATTTTGTTCCAGTAATGAAACAAGTAGTTAATACAGGAACTTAAAGATCATCCCTAGGATTCAAACCCAAAGTGTGCTGTAAAGTCTAGAACCCTAACAGTTGTTATACAGAAATGCAAATAAATATCAAATTACCCTCTGTGTAGTCCACCTACTTAGCCACTAAGTACAGATATTGCTAATTCATACCAATCTAAGGAAGAATATTAGAAACACATCTAGTGAGGAATGAGTGCTTTCTAGTTCAACTCTGAAGCTCATTTCCTTGCATCGTGGGCCCGTACCTTGAGGAAATCATTTGATTTCTGTTGTAAATGTTTGTGTAGTATTGTTCAGAATGTAACTCAGCCTGCTCTCTCACAATACAAAAATAATATGGATGGGCATTTTTGCAGTGTTGGGTCTGGAATTGTAAATCTTCTGTGGAAAGAGAGATAATAAAAACAAAAAGCCCTACTTCAGAAACAAATGAATAAGAGAATAGATCGTGCCCCTCTCTTGATTAAACTCCAGTGGCTGTAGCAGAGATGGAGCTGGCATTCAGAATCTATGGGGGAAAGTATGGTCTAGTAAATAAATGGCTTTGGGGAACCCAGAGAGACATTGCAGAAAGAAGTTAAATTGTACCAGCACCTCAAATAATACAACAGGATAAATTCCAAGTGCATCAAAGGCTTAGGCACACTGTGAAAGCATTTTAAAAGGACAGAATAGCCATGTCCTCTTCCACTACATCCTGACTTGTCCATCCTTCTCTCCACTGGGTCATTGAAACACTTGAGAAATGCTGCTACAGTGTGGTAACACAGACTACTTTTCTCATGTGGGCTGGTCTGCTCAAATTGTGTTTATTTGTAAAATTTTCAAATCAGCGTGTGCTAGCTATTATGACTATACTTGAGCCTTTAGCAAAAAAAAAAAAAAAAAAAAAAAGGGGCATGTGACTTTAATGGCTAGTATTATCAACTTGACAGACTCTCCTGAGAGACCAGCCTCTGAGCATGTCTGTGAGAGATTATCCAGAAAAGGTGGGTATAGCTCTGGAGACCATCTGAACTGTGGGCAGCACCATTCCCTGGGCTGGAGTCCTGAGCTAAATAATAAGGGAAAAGCAAGCAGAACACCAGCTTTCATCTCACGCTGGAACTTGACTGCAGATGCCATGCGACCAACTGCCTCGAGCTCTTGCCACGATGACTTTTTCCTATGAAGGACTGTAACTTAGAACAGGAACCCTTCTTTAACTGAAGACTAACATAATATCTATTCCCAGTTGCATCTACTTTTCCTTTGTTCTTCTTTAAGGCTGAAACAAATTTCACTGTGTATTTCACATTTGTTCTTCTGCTTTGTTTCATTTGTTTAAGACTCTCTCTGTCTTTCTTAGCCATCCCTGCCACCCCTCTGCATGCAAGTGTGAGCATCAAGTGACAGTGCACGTGTGCACATGTGGAGGTCTGAGACAACTGTCGGGAGTTGGTTCTCTCCTTCCAGAGTGTGTGTACTGGGCATCAAACTAAGGTGGACAGCCCTGGTGGCAGGTACTAGTTACTGAGCCACCTCTCCAGTTCTATCACATTTCCTTTATCCATTTCTCTGCTGCTGGACATCTCAACGTACTGCACACCCGTTGTCTCAGTCACTGTTCTATTGCTGTGAAGAGACACCACAACCATGGCAATTTTTATAAAGGGAAGCATTCAACTGAGGACTGGCTTACACTTTCAGAGGGTTAGTCCATTATTGCCATCATGGTGAGGAATGGTGTTGGCATGTAGGCAGGCACGGTGTTGGAAAAGAAGCTAAGAGTTCTATGTCCAGATTCACAGGCAGAGAGAGGAGAGAGAGAGACCCTAGACCTGTCTGTCATGGACTTTGGAGATATCAAATCCCACCCTAAATGATGCATTTTTCCAACAAATCCACATCTACTCCAAGAAGGCCACACCTCCTACTCCTTGTAATTTTTTCAAACAGTTGCACTCCTAGGTGACTAAGAATTCACATAGACGAGCCTATGGGGAGGGGGGCATTCTTAGTTAAATAACCACACCTATTTAAAATTTCAATGGATAAAATATAAGGTTTAATATTTACAAATAAATATGTAAACCACTTAAAGCTATTAAATAAAATAGATTATTTTATACAGTAGATGCTGTGGTTTTTACTTTCACAGTGAATGCTACTTTTAATAAAACACATGTATAGGTAAAAACTTACAAAACTATCCTTCCTACAGTTCAATGTGTACAATAATATAATTAAGAGAGAAAAGATAAGCATTATTAATTGTAGAAAATCAAGATTCAGGAAACTCATTCACAATCCAGCTTACATAATAGTGTTGAGGCTGGGAACTATCAAATGATTTAATAAAGCAGGGATAGGTGTTATCTATCCTAGGACAGCATCCTTTTCCTGACTAGACAAAAATTAGTTCTCTATACTGAGTGGGATATTTTTACATGCAGGAGGTGACAGTTAGCTGGGAATCAATGCTGCATGCCTGCCTACCTGACATTTTGCAGAGAGACAGGCCTCATGAGTGCACAGGTCCTGTGGTTGTTTACCATGTGCAGTTCCTATGAGCATCCCATTAACTATAGTTAACTGATATACAGAAAGTAAAGATTGTGACTCTCGTACACACACAACTTTCTTTTTCCTGCTTTTTATATAATCATAAGAGATTATATAAGATTATATAAGATTTGTCACTCCATTTTATTTTATTTATTTTATATTATTTTACTTTGAATCTCTCACTATGTAGCCCTCTGTGTATCTCTCACAGAGAACCACCTTCCTCTATCTCTTCAGAGCTGGGATTAAAGGTGTGAAGTGCACTGCTCAACCATGTCATGCACCTTTTAAATGTGATAACATGCCAGAAACTTAAAGAGCTTGGCCAGAGAATAGATAGGACAAGTCCAGGATTGAAGGCAGAAAAACTCTTTATGTCCTTTGCACAGTTCTCTGTCATCTGCAGTGGCCCTGGACTCTGAGGGAAGAATTGGAAAGTGACTCCCTCAAGGCTAGCCCTTAACTGGTCACGGTGAGAACATAGAACAGAGGTGCTTTCATGGGGAGTCACAGGAAAAAACATCTGTTCACCCTAATCCAAGGAAACAATTCGCCCATGTCTATCTCAGCGAACCAGTGAGTTATTGGGATTAGTTACACAGCACAGAAGACTGGTTCCTTACAGGATTCTGATGACTGAGCCAGCTGCATCACAAAAGCTCTACCCCCACAGATGATCCACAGACATTGCGTCACGGAGTTCCCACCCCCACTATTGTAATACAGCACACATGCGTACACATGCTCAATAACACCACATGCAGCCAAGCAAGAGGAAGGGAGGGGTGCCTGGAACCTCAGAAGAGGGAATTTCAACAGGACCAACCTTGAAACTTTCCCCTTAAAGATCTCTTCACACATCCCATGTGTATGTGAGTGTATGTGTGTGAACCACGTGCATGCTGAGCCCCTAGAATCCAGAAGAGAGTATTGAATTCCATGGATCTGTAGACAGACCTCTCTAAGCACTAGATGTAGGTGCTGGGAATTGAACTCAGGTCTTTAGCAAGAGCAGCAAAGTTCTTAACTGCTGAGTTATCTCTCCAGCATCAAAAGCTCACAACCTGATGAGCATCGCCTGTGGGCAACCACAACTGTTTTGACTTCAAAAAGGGCAATGCCTTATTACAGACAGCCATTCTATTGTTATTATTTTTAATAACTTTGTATTCACATAAACATAGCAGTCCCTCTGGGAATGCTGATAGTGTTTTCCCATCCTACCTCAGCTATATTTGAATATCAGTATTATCATCATTAACATATTTTGAAATGAAAATGTTTCATTTGAATATGAACGGAGATCCAGTATAACAGTTAGCAAAATTAGTACCACCGACTTTAATTTGACTTGATGGTTCTTGTCATGAACTATATAGAAGGAATAAAGGATCATATTTGTGCCTAGGAAAAAATAACACCAGGTTGGGGCTAATTTCACAGTATTAGTTCTTACAAGTCTCTGGGCCACTTGCCCTGTAGAGTCTCTATGGGACTTTCTCTTTTTTACCTTTGATGTGGACCATTGCATTCCCTGCTCCATTTTCCAACCCAGTGTATTTTATAATGATATCCATCATGTCTGTTTGTCAGTTTATGGCAGCTTAAAAAATTGCCTCAAGGCCAGTAATGAGAAGAAATCTTTTCCACTTCCTGTAGATTGTTTTATGTGCTTCACAGTTTTCTGCACCAAATAATAAAAAATAACATTGCTTTCCAAACTGTCCTTTATCTTGCCTTTTCCTTCTCCTTTTAATCCTTTATGGCTTATTTCCTCTAGCTTTTACTGTGTTTATGCTACTGTGTTTTTGTTCATAATTAATAAGATATAAAAGTCAAGAACATATTCTCAAGATAGAAAGTTTTGCAGAGGCTTTATTTCAACTTGCCTTTGATCCAATATAAAAGAAACTATCTGGAGTTCTTAATAAAATATGTGTGTATGCAAGTATAGTGTACATGTGTCCTATCCATCCACCCCTGGAGAGAAGCCATACTTCAGGAACTGCACTTTAAAATAGAGATGTCAACCCATATCAGGAAAGAAGGCCATCATTTATTTGAGTTTTCTTGGCAGACTCAGTGGCACACACCCTTAACCCAGCATTCAAGAGACAGAGCTTGTATGCTACTGTGATTTCAAGACAACACTGCTCTACATATCGAGTTTCAGACCAACCAGTGCTACATGATGAAACCCTGTGTCAAAAAAAAAAAATAATAATAATAAGGCTTTTCCATGCAGAATTGGAAGTCAAGCCCAGGGGCTTGTACTTGCTGGAAAGGTCCTCTACCATTGACCACTGAGCTACATACCAGACATCATGAGTTAATTTTAATACAAAAGGAAATGTATAGTTTCCTGAATGTGAGAAATACTAATACCTGGAAAACACCATTAAACATTGGGAGTTATTAAAACTATTTAAATGACAAGGGAAGCTTTCAATAATGACTTGCCTTTTACTCTGTTTTTTATAAAGCTTATCCCCATGCCTGCCTACACAGCCTCAGGTTGCTCTATTCCATGCTTGTATTTCTGTTTACAGTGACTGGACTTCCTCAGAACATCCCTTTAGTTTTTATCATATCACACTAGCACTTTAAACTGTCCCATTAAGTCAGCAGGCAAATGATGTCACCCTAGGACAATTTTCTGAAAAATATTCGCAGAGCTTGAATTAACCGTAGTTGGCATGCTTCTCAGCTACACATTCTTGATGGCCCCATATTAAATATGCAAAGTAAAGGGGGCTAAGTCAAATTTACTTTTACTCACTTTTCACTTCAGTTTATATTGGTTTACAGGAATGAATGAGTCAGTCAATCAATCAATCAATCATTCAATCAGTGAAGAATGACTAGATAGAGAGATAGAAGAGTGGGTATGTGTGTTGTTCTTTTGCTGCAGCTATTGCCTAAGAAACACAAACATGAGACTCAGCGCCCATGTGGAGTTTATTGAGAGAGGGGAGAGAAAGGGGGGTAGGTGGTGACCAACCGAAAGCGGAGAGAGAGAGAAGGGTCAAAGAAAGAAAGAAGGGGCCCCAGAGAGAGAGAGAGAGAGAGAGAGAGAGAGAGAGAGAGAGAGATTGAGAGAGAGGTGCTTGGTGAGCTTGCTTTAAAAGGGGGGCTTGGGCATACGTAATTGGGTCCCCTATGCAGCCAGGTAAAGGCTTGAACAGCCAGGTAAAGCCTGAGGTAGTGATGACATGGCCATGAGCGTCCCACCCATTGTCAGGGGCAGGGTCTAGGGACTGCAGGCCCCCAACATTCCCACCTCTTATTGTCATTAAAAAGGTGGGGGTTGGGCGTGGCCCAACAGGGGTCAGGAGAGAGCAGTTCCCAACAATGTGGACAGATGGATGAATGGCTACGTAGATAAATGGATGGAAAAGGTTGGAATGCTTTCCCGGGAAGAGTCCAGCTCTCAAACTATAGTAGAAAGTACCCTGATATGTGGGAACTCCTGCCCTGTTTTTAAATATTTCTTACTGTTCAAGCAGAGCAGTTGTAATCTTTTTGCCCCATGCACAACACCAGCTCATGATCAACTTTTTTTCCTCAAGGCCAAAACTGATTTGCATACATTTTCCCAGGATCAAGGAAGAACCCTTACAGACTTGCATTTCTTTGATCTCCAAATACTCATTAGAGCCTTGCTCTCAAAACCTAGGAGAAAGATGCTTCGAAACTGTTAAGAAAAAAAAAGTCTCATTGTAGCAGGGCATTCTTAAAAAGTGCTTGAAAAAGAGAAATTTTATATAACTAAAACTTTTCAGTTGTAGATCAACAACCATTCCATCTCTGATAGCCTATTCAGATACAAAATGCCAAAAAGACCAAGATAAAAATATATCAACAAAATCCCAGATGACTGGAGAGCTGGTTTTCGTGAGATAAGATAGTGTATGTGTGTAATCGGGATGAACTAGCATCTAAGGAGTCACCTCTGCCACAAAGGACTCTCCCACAGAAAGTGACAGAGAGCAGAGCTTGAACTCTCTTACACAAAAATAATATCAATATAATTTCTGACATTAATCAGGAGGGAAAAAAGACAGAAAAAGGGAAAGAGAGGGGAAGAGGAAGTAGTGAAGGAAAAGGGGAGGAAGAAAAGAAGAAATAAAGACACCAAGAAGGAAGAGGGAAAGGTAATGACAGAGAGATGAAAAGGTAGTGGCAGGTGGAAACAGAGCTAGCCCTGTTTTATTTCAGGCTGATATGACAAAATAATATATTTAAGTATCTCAAACAAACACCACTGTCTTGTGGTCCCAAAGGCTAGGAAGTCTAAGGCAAGTCAAGGGGCTGGCAGATCCCGTCTGTTTAGAGTTTGTTTCCTGGTTCACACATCACCATCTTTCCATTGCATCTCACACAGAGGAAAAGAAGCTAACTGGCTCCTGCTGTAAAGGGCATAAACTATATTCACTAATGTTCCACACTAGTGACCAAATGGTCTCACATCTAAACAAAATTGCATTGGGATTAGGCTTTCAGCAGACAGATTTGGAACACCAATACTCAGGTCATTGCTTACCACTGTGTGTGTATAGATGTGTGTGGGTGTGTGTGTGTGTGTGTGTGTGTGTATGCACGCATCCGTGTGTGTGTGCATGTGCATGTGCATGTGCATACCCTCCTACATACAGGGTTTTTCTTTGTCGTCCAACATTTGGAAAACTGAGATGGCTACTAGCTCACTCGCTTATTAGTATTTGTTTCATATCCTTTCTCCTTCCATTCCTGTTAACCATTTACACACAAAAGAGTTATTCACATATTGCCTTATTCACTGACAACAACTTGCTTCTCTAGAAAGGAAGTTCAGTGTGTAAGGCAATAAATCTTCTTTTTAAAAGTAACTGTAACAAGGAGGCTTCCTCAGCTGGATGTGGGACTCCCTAACTACACCCATCAGTTACTGCCACCAAAAGACACTGATAAAAATCCGGGACAGAATGCTGTGCTGCTCACAGCAAGGAGACTCTACAAACCCCTCCACTGGCTACACTGAAGAAGTTCTGGGCAATCTGAGTCTTCAGAAGACTGAATACTTATCCAATAATTTGTCATGCCTGGGGCTATTATTTAGTCTGTCTTCACTAAAGTTTTTTGCATTGGTAGCCCTAGCAATTACATTTGTGTGGGACAAGGACACTAGCAAGTTAGAGTAGTTGTAGGAGCAAAAACAGAGAGCAAGAGAGAGAGAGAGAGCAAGAGAGAGAGAGAGAGAGAGAGAGAGAGAGAGAGAGAGAGAGAGAGAGAGAGAGAGAGAGAGAGAGAAAGGAAAAAGAATTACAAAATGTAATTAGTTCAAATTATGTTTCTGAGCTTTTTTTTTTTTTTTACTTCCCAGCTTCTTCTTTAAATTGAATCCTTCCCTCTCTGCTCTGTGTGTCGTTCTGCCTCTTTGTCTTTTTGTTTTCCTCTAGCACTGTGTGTGTGTGTGTGTGTGTGTGTGTGTGTGTGTGTGTGTGTGTGTGTGTGCATACCAAAGTTCATAAAGTTCTTGTATGGAAGTCAAAGGACCTCTGGTACCCACTGTTTTTCAAATAGGGTCTCCTATTGCATATGACAGCATATCTGGCCCATGGATTTTCCAAGAATCTACCACATTCATCCCATTTTACAGAAAGTACATTGGAATCACAGATTAATATAACAGGCTTCACATAGATTCTAAGGGTCTGAACCAGGGTTCAAGTGTTTTACTCATTGAGCCATCTCCCAGGCACTTTTCTGAGCTATTAAGTAGTTTTGTGGTCTAGTGCTTCAAGTGTGAGATTTGTGAGCTTCCCTCACACTTATTCAAACAAAGGAGCCATTTTTTATGCGTCATCTCATAGAATTAGCATATATGTAGGAACCCAGTTGTAAAAGCTCAGTTTAAGATGTTAACCTGCTAAAAAGTATCTATATTTCAGATTGTCTCTAGATAAAAGCAACCAATTCCTTTGCAATAATAGTGCCCATAAGTGCAGTAGCTATTACTGAGAAGCGGCTATCTCTAAATGCTATTTGCTAATGACTGGATAGTTTAGCAAGGCTTGTTAAATTCATTACCATGCTAGACCCCAGTGAGGACCTATCACTGATAGCATAGTAGGGTCTTTAAAAGCTTATTCAGGGTTGATGATGTCATAAGGGTTGGGTTCTCATGACAGTCTAAGAATTTCAGCTTTTAGAACCTCAAGGAACAAATACGTCTTCCTTAAGCCACACGTTAATTTGCCATTGTAACCCTGAATAATTAAGATCCTACCCCAAACAGTTTAATCTTTTAATGGAGTAAATTAGGTAGGGAAGACAGAAGAGTGTAAGAAACTCATGCAAGGTCATAGGACTGTTATGGCGCTGCACACTACTCCACAGGAGCACAGGGGCTACTGACTGGCTTCAGTTGACACTGGGTTGGTGATAAGTGAGTAGGGGCACTATTGGAGAATGCCCTAGGCTTACACAGTGCAGGACCCCGAGAAGCAGAGTTGAGTATGGGGAAACGCTGAACAGCTGTGCAGTCACAGGAGCACAAGTAGCCTTTCAAGAGATACCTTAAATTCAAGGAACGGAGCGAGGATTTATATCTCTCCACATTGACCCAAGGGTAGTGTAATGTGTGCTGTGTCCAGTGATGAGGTATTAACACTGACTGTTGCTGAGGTAGGACACACCTGGGCAACGTCAGTGGCCAACAGGCCCAACAGCTAGATGCAATTGTCAAAGGTGGCAAATAGAAAAATAAATTCTGTTGCATAGGAATCCCAAGGAGTTCCTTTAATTGCGTAGGGACCTTTGTTTTCAACAAAAGTGAATCTTTAACTTTGATGCAGAAAAAAATTCAGGGTGATCCTGTTTGAAAGTTGGGGTTCATTAAAAGACATAAAAAAATAGATTTGAAGCACAAAAGAGAAAGAAGGCACTCGGGAAGAAGGAAGACACACCCATGAGAAGAGCTGTCATGGGGTGGGTTTTTCAGAGCCCCTTTAAAATAGTCACAGATAATTTGGCAAGTTTTGAAGTCAGTATCTTCAAGAATTTCTAAGAAAGTTGTAGTAGATCACAAGGAGATTCAGGAGAGGAACCTGACAAGATTATAGTTGATAAGCTAAAATTAGACCAATAGGTTTCAAGAAGGTTGGATAGATTTACTGTAAACAAAGTTTATGACCTTCTCTGAGATTCCAGAAAAAGGAAGCCCTAGCTAATGTCATACTCATCCAGGGAAACTTGACCCATTGTTACTTTAACATAAAATATGTGTATTCAAAAGGAATGTATGCCATTATCTTTCATGAGTAATGTGTTCAAATTCTTGCTTCTCGACTGTTAAGGAATCTCAACCAGATGACAGTGTGAGTGGTTCCTTTCTTTTCCTGCATCACCTTAATTCTTTCTGTGAGAAAATGTCAAAGGTGTCTAGCCCACCAAGGGCTAATATTTCTTAATCCTCTCCCATATTATCTTGTGACAGTCATGTCTGTTCAACCCCTGGATATTCCCCAAACTTGACTACCACACCTTCCCTCTTTGTACCAATAAGTCAACCTACTCAGATTGTGAGGTCAAGCTCCCACCAGTGGGATGAAAAGTAGTCACTATCTGCTTTAGGACAAAAATTAAGTGAACTTCTCACCTTGGTATTGTGGTGAACACTTTTCCTAAAGAGAGATTGCTTTGCCAGCTTACTTCACTGTGTCTCTTTGTATAACATGGAGAATACTCTTTCCAATATTTTTATACTGCCTTAGAAGGGGCCTTATGTTGGTAGAGAACTGAGCTTAGTGATACCACATTATCATCTGTATTCAGAGGCATAAACAGAGACAATTTACCTGATTAGAAATCTCAAGAAAGGTACTCCTCTTGAAGTAATGGTAGATTTGCTATGCAAAGGGGGAAAAAAGGGATTTAACCAGGCAAGAAAAATGATGAAGGGGAGCACCACATGCAAACAGCTTGTGAAAAGATCAGCAGGGCGTGTTTAAAGAGCTTTAAAAGCCAATACAGCTAAAGCAGAAGGCAGAGTACATGCTCAGTTTGGAACACATTATGCAGAACTTTCATGGGAAATGTCTTTATTCAAAGAACCATGGGAAACTGAGCCATCACACGTGCAGGAATGACAATGATTTGTGTTTCAAAAGGTGATTTTGACTTAAGGATCGGGATGGAATGAGTGGATAGTGGTGATGTGGACAGTAGCTAGAAGGCCTTTGCTAAGATTCAAGCAGAAAAAGTCAAGTTCACTCAAATAAAATAATCACAGGGGTAAAGAATAGGTTAAAAGAGATGAATGTGTTCCTGAGATATTAAAATTAAAACTTAGAATTGTTGTATATTATAGATAAAAGTTAGTAAGTGTATGGGAAAGAAGCTGAGATGAATTACTCTTCAGATAAGCTTTAGTGCAAGATTATTAACAATATGACCACAGACAGCCATGATGGAACCCTCAAGGTAGAGGTAGATCCTTCATTTCCCTTCAGCTACAAAGAACAAAAAGGGAGTTTTGTGCTCTTTGAGTTTCCATTCCAGTGGGAACGGAATTCCATACCATGTGACCTGACCTACCTGGTACAAGTCAGAAAGGCACTGAGAACAAATAGCTGAAATCTAAGGCCACCTTGGATCTGAGCAGTAGGAAGCACAGTGTACACTTGCTTGTAGTGAGTGGGAAAGAGAGAATTTAGCTCTATGAGAACTTCAAGGGTCACAACACATAGCTTGTCAACTCTCTGGCTAGAAATGCAGGAGGCCCTGGCCTGAAGGAGAAGGAATTATTATGGATGACTCCCAGGATCTTAAGTTTGTATAGCTGGGTGGAAGAATTGCAGTGAACTGAGGATTTGGAAGACATACATCACTTGGAGAGCATGAAGACTTCCCCGTAAGCCAGTTGACTCATTTTCCTGACAAGATAACTTGGAAGTTGGATTTGTAAATCAGTTGTATGCATAAAAGCCTATATTTCTGTAGATTTGAGTCTCACCAAGTTTATAATGGAAACCTGAAAGAGACTACTAAGAAAAACTATGCAATGTTAGAAGAAACGAGGCCTGGTGAGAACTGGGAGGAGTTGTTGAGAAGACTGATCTAAGACTTTCTCAGAGGCTCTGATGAAAGGACAAAGGCAAAGCCAGTTCTATGTCTTTGCTTAGGATAAAACTTGGCAAGGCCAGTCAGTCTAGAGCTGGGACTGGGGCTGGAGCCAGCACCTTGAAGGAGTTAAGGTTTTGATGAAGATGTTGGAGTTCTCAGTTCAATGCCACTGTGTGCTCAGAATGCAATTCTCTTGAGATACCTGCCAGCTTGTCCCATTGTATGATAGTAGCTGCTGACTCTGTCCTATTTCTCCCCTGGAAATACTATATGAGGGGCTGCATTACTTAATACATTTGTTTGGCATAAGACATAACTTACTCAAAAATTCCTGAGCCCACCTGTTCTAACTTCTTTATCCCTGGCACCATGTACCTTCACTCAGGACTTGTCATTTGTCCAGGTAAAGGAATATTTAGAGGTATCTTCAAGAATGTGGTATGCAGAGGAGACATGGAGAGGAGGACAAGAACCATAGATACTACTGAGAGGGCAAGTGAAACAGAGCAGGAAATGCAGCCATGCAGCATTGGGTGCTTCCGTGAAGCAGTGGGCTGAGCAGACACATAGGACTGGGCTGGGCAGAGAGTAGATGGTGAGGAAATGAAAGTGCTAACTACAGATTTCCCTCACAGAGAACGGATTAACAGAGGACAATGGACTGGCAAGAGAGAGGAGTTGAGGCAGAATAGTTCTGGATTTTTGTTTCACCTGAGCAACCTGAATGCATGCAGATTCCAGTGGGAAGGATCCTATTGGGTAGTAAATAATGACTGCTTAAGCTAGGACTTTGTAAACAATGAGACAAAATGTCTCTGCAAATAGACTGGATGGGGTCCCCCGGAACATGTAGATAAGATTGGTGCCAGATAGGTGATATCTTAGCCTAACTGGAAAGAAAGAAGAAAGGACACCAGCAAATTAAAATAAGCTTCAAAACTCAGGGCTCAAACTGTGTGAGCTACTGGGTGATTTTCTTTGTGAAGGGAAGCAGAGGGCAGGTTGACATCATGAATACTTATTTAACTAGATTGGACTAGATTGCATTGGACTGCAAGAGGGAAATTGACCCAAACAAAATGAAAAGAATAAATGAGCCACTAAAAGTGGAGAAGAGCCCAAGGAAAAAAGAATGAATTGGACCCAGAAAGTTACAAGAAGAGAGTGATGAAATCTGAATTGTTTTTCCTCTATCTGTTCAGAGTTTTCTGGCATTGCCTTTGACATACCAGAGAGGTCTGCTAGCTAGTGGCTCAGACCAACAAGACCAAAATCTTAGCTCATCTTCTCCAACTGTTGCAACTTTTACTAAAAAACAAAATCAGCATTTCTTTGGGTAGCCAGTTTTGAGAGACATCCGATGAATCGTTCTCCGGGGCCTGTTTAAGAATTTGGAGAAAATATAAGGCAATTCAAAAAGCAATAAGCTATTTTTCTCAGCAGCCTGGCCATCTCAAGATGCAGCCTGCTCGGGCTTTCAACTGTCTCCTGCATCTTTGATTTTTATCGGGAAGAAATCACATCAGAGCACTTCCCGCCAAATAAATATGTTGCTAGCAGTGCTTGCTCCGAGGAAACAAAAGGCTGAGGAAGACGTGTTTCCTTTGTCTGGTTTCTCACAGGTGATGCATTCACATAACTAAAGTTGCTTGAGTTTATCCAAGAGTGTAACACTTGAAGATATACAACGGGCTAAAGGTCTTAGCAAAACACATGGTCAACAAAATGTACCCCAGTACTCAAAGTCCAGGCATAATTAAAAGAAATTAAAATTGTATTTCATTTTAATGCAATTATTTTGTTGTATGACCATTATTCATTGGATTTCCAAGCAATAATGTGCTTCATTTCCAAATAAATGTTGATTTGTTATGTTATTTGCTATGTAGAGTGAATTCAGAGATGTCAGTAATAATTTTCATTTATTTTATATTTCTATGTAACTTAAAAAATATTTAAGGCACTTGGAAATTGTATTTTTCTTTTTCTATTAATTTATTTATAAGAATATGTGTTTGTCTGTGTGAGTGTATGTGCACCTCATGTGTGCATGAGACCACAGAGATCAGAAGAATGTGCCCAGAACCCCCTGGAACTGGAGTATCAGGCAAAAGCCAACCAATGTGGATGCTGGGCACATAACTCTGGTCCTTTGCAGGAACAACAAATGCTCTTAACTGCCAAGTCACCTGCCCAGCCCCAGAACTTCTATTTTTCTATTAAAAGTAAGATAAAAAACTTTAAATAAAATGTTCAAAGTGCATACATCAAACATGTAGTAAAAACATAATAGGTAACAGAAAAATATAGATTATAACTTTTTAAACAGCAGGATTTAATGGTGTATTGAACACATAAAAAGACTAATTCCTTTCAAAATTCCACTTTAAAAGGGTAATTTCAGGAACTGAGACATGAAAATGAAGAACAGAGGAAGGAATAAGAACAAGCTAGGAAATAATCAGACCTTCATGGACTTGGCTAGCTTGAGAAAGCTGAGCTTATTGTTGTCTATAGAATTATAATAAACTGTATAGTTCAAAAGGCTAAAATTTACTTGGAATTTTTTCTCCGCTAAGAAAAGCTAACCATTTGTGAACACTACATAGTGTGTGGATGTGTGAAAATACATCATCACCCCATTAAAGTGTACAATTAGAAATAAGTTTGTATCAGTTTTAAAATGCAGTCTCCCCCAAATGTGTCAGCCTTCTCCCTTTTTGATCACTTTGTAGAATATCTATGGCTCCCTTAGATGACACTCTCTTTACTCTTTAACCCTGACTTGCTGACCTCTGGTCTTCTGATCCTCTAAGCTGGAAGGAGTCAGCATCCATTATTTTGTGATGTTCAAGCTGCCAGGGACCTGAGTGGGTCAGTCACTTCTGCATTCACAGAAAGAGTTTAGTGGCAAGCCCAGGAGCAACAAATTGATCTTCCATTGGTTCCTTCTTGCCCCCAGTAAAGCCATCATAAAAGGAAAACAATGGAAAGTATTGAAAATATCAACACTCAAAATGGCCAGTAGAAAATTATAGACATGAAAGAAGCAGGAAAATAGGATCCATATTAGTTAAAAAAAAAAAAGGTTCATTGATAAAAATAGGTCAGAAATAATTGAGATGGTAGGCTTTGTTGAAGAGTGTATTCATTGTATTTATTGCATTTCGGTTGCTGTAACAAACGCCTGACAAAAGCAATCTGAAGGAGAAGGGGTTCATTTTATCATTTGAGTACTCCCATCCATCAAGGTGAGATGGGATGGCAGCAGAAGCTTAAGGCAGATACCTCATTGTGTATCCAGTCAGGAAGCAGAGAACAATGAACTCTGGTACTGGACTAGTTTTCTCTTTTCGTTCAATCCAGGACTCTGGGACATGGGACACTTCCTACCTTCATTTGGAATGGGTCTTCCCATCTCAGGTTACACAATCTAGAAATCCCAGAGGTTTGTTCCCCTGGTGATTCCAAATGCCATCAGGATGATGATCAAAAATAGCCATATTAACGTGACCACTAAGGTGCCTGTCAGAGGATAGTTGATAGGATACAGAAGGTATATAAAAACATAAAAATAACGAAAAGGTAAAATATGCAAATAAGAACTCAAGTGGGGTTCTCAGAGGTGAAAATGGAGTGCCTGAAAGGAATGCTTCACTCTGTAGATTTTGCAATAAATTGGATGCTTCAGAGGGAGGTCTGTGAATCTGAAGCCATAGTAGCAAAAATTACCCAAATTCTTGAAACCTTTTTAATAATCCTCCTCAATTCTCTCAGGGTCCCAGAAAGCATGAATGAAGTACAGATATTCAAATAGAGAGTGCATACAGAGACCACAAAAAGATGCAGGATGGATATGAGAGGTTTTATAGGAGAGATGAGCCTAGTTCTCCCAACACACCCATCAGCCCTCCAGAAGAATGATCACCTTGGTTGCCAAGTGACTGTTTTACATGGAAAAACTTTCTAGTTAAGACCCATCACATGCAACTCTAAGATAGCACAAAGTAATTAGTATCCAAAATACATGCACGAGAACCTGGTTTAAATCTCCAGCATTCACACAAAAGCCACGAGTAGCTGTGTGCACCTGTAACACTAGCATTATTACAGCAAAACAGGCAGATGACAGGAGTTTGGTGGCCAGCCAACCTAGTCAAAACAGTGACCTTTGTTCTATGAGAGATGCTTCCTCAAAAATAAGACAGAGAGTTATGGAAGAAGGCACACATGTGACCACACAAGACATACAGACATATGTACTAGTTATTAATCAATTAAAAACGGAAGAGTAAAATTGATAGGAATGCTCTAACATTTTTGGAGCCATGGAAAATATTGGTTAATCTTGAGAAGAAGAAAGAATGAACCACAAAGCTAGAGATGTATGGACTAGGTATGTGTCCCTAACAAATATGACTGTGACCAGGAGACATATGGGTTGCTTACTCTTTAAATAAGGAATGGAAAACTGCCAGGGACCACAACTGTATTTCAGTTACATTTTGATTTAAATTGGCTTCTTGAGACCCATCTACCATGGTTAGTGTCTGTTTTCATGGAAAATGCATTTCACATTAAAGCAATCTATTAATGATCCTTTCCCGAGAAAGCTCACATTTGTAACATCACAAAGCCCACTCATTCGTCAGCCAGATTGCAAAATTTCACTCCTATAGATAACCAGTTTTTCATAAATCAGAGTAAAAGAAGAGCAGTGAAGATGGTCCATAACTCTTCCACATATCTCTCCCCCTTAGTACCTTCCAATGCTGATGTCCTAATATACTGTTACTGCTTTTCTCATTCGTGGCTTAGCTCCCTCTCTAGGTAATAAGCAGAGTGGTAGCCAAGGACCAGAACTGACACACTTTTGAATGCTTCCAGGACAGCCTGGCATTGCATTGGCCATCTTCAGGCTAATAGCTTTGACTCTGTTTAATATTACAAGTTCCTATCATACCAAATAATCAAACTGCTCTACCACTTCTCCCAAGCCAAAGACAGCTCTCTTCTGAAAGGGTCAACAAGTTTGGTTGTGCTTTATATTCTTTAATTTATTATTTTAGAATTTCATACATGTATACAATGCATTTTAATTATACCTATTGTTAAAAACCTGCAGTCTCCACCCTGTTGGGCCATGCCAACCCCCACCTTTTTAATAGCAACAAGAGGTGGGAATGTTGGGGCTCAGCAGACTGTGGACCCCGCCTCTGGGCGGGACGCCTATGGCCACGTAATCACTACATCAGGCTTTACCTAGCTGTTCAAGCTTTTACCTGGCTGGGCAGGGGACCCTGTTAGGCATGCGCAAGCTCCCCTTTTAAAGCAAGCGCGCCAAGTGCACCTCTCTCTTGCTTCTTGCTCCTGCTCTTTCTCTCTTGCCTCTTGCTCCTGCTCTTTCTCTCTTGCTCTCTCTGGGGCCCCTTCTGTCTTTCTCTCTCTCAGCTTTCGGTTGGCCACCAGCTACCCCCCCTTTCCTCTCCCCTCTCTCAATAAACTCCACATGGGTGCTGAATCTCGTGTTTGTGTTTCTTAGGCAATAGCAGCTGCATCAAAAGAACAACACCTATTCCCTATTATTCCTCACCAATTCCTTACAGAGCCCTTCTATTACAGATTCCCACCACCCCCAAAAAAACATTGTATCCCAGAGTTCAGTTAGTGCTTCCCATATGGGCATGGACATCCATAGTTATGTGAGCAACCTACCAGGAACCACATACCTAAGAAACTGATTTTCCCTCTTCCCAATGCCAACAATTGCCAATAGCTCCTCAGCTAGGGGTAGGGCTTTCTGAGCCCCTCTCCCAGTTATGTTGGAATAATGACTAGCCTGCTTTTGTGCATGTTGTGTGTAGGTAACTATTGAAGCTGCACAATCATGAGTACAATGGCCCTGACATGTCCAGAAAACACAGTTTTGTCCCAGCCCTCTCAAATCCCTGGCTTTCACAATCTTTCCACAATCTGTAATTCCAAAGCTCCAATCTGCTTCTGCTACAAAGCAGGATACCTGCAGTGACATTGGAATCCCACTGCAAAGAGTAAAACAGAGAGGTTTCATAGTCCTGCATACCAAGGTTCCTAACAACTTAACACATTTGGAAACCTCAAAGATAAGCCAATATGCTGGAAGGAAGAGATGGGTAAAAATTATCACTATCTTCTAAGGAAGGATATGGAGTCTCTAGAAATATAAAAAAACAATTAAGCTGAGGGAAGTGGATAAGGTTACTGAGTCAGTTATTATGGTCAGAGGAGGAAGAGCCTTGGAGGATGCAAGCTTGTGTGAAATCTACTGAGGCCAACACACTATCACTGAGATCACATCTGGACTCAGTGCTCTACTTCAGAGGTTCTGCAGATGAAAGAAATAGATACCTGTCTTATCTACCCATATCATCTGTCCTCTTATGTTTGGTTTTAGGCTTGGCAAGTGACTCTCAATCCTATGCATGTTTTAGTTTATCCCCTAGATACTGGGCACTCTTTTTATTATTTTTTTTGGCTTCACAATAATCACAAATACTGTTTATTAGATTGAATTTGATATTGTGAATAAGGAAAGGAAGAAAGGGAAAATGATATAGCAAGGCCATTAGAGGGTGAGGCTGCCAAGAACTGAAAGGGATCAAGAGTCTGGTAATGACACCTTTACAAAGAACATTTGGTGGTGTTTGAAGCAACCTAGAGGTCTGCAGTATCTTGACACTTTAAGGGAATGCTATGTGTTAACAATCCATATTTAAAATCTAAATTTATGTTCTAAAGCATGAACCTGTCAGTAAGTCAGAAGTTGAAGCCTCAATGAACTTATAAAAATCAGAGTGGTGCAGACAGGGCTTGCGGCCAATAACTAAGATAAGAAGAGAAATCCCTTGTAAAGTCTGTTCTGGACTTGAAGCAGTGGCATGATCAGCATGTGGGCTCTGAGGTGCAAAAGGCAGATTATGGCTCTTCGTTACCTGAATGCAGTTTTTGGATTTTATAAAACAACATGAGATGGTCAAATGATTAAACTACAACGTGACTTTTCAGTCTTTGTTGGGAACACTTGTGGAGATTTGAAGATATTATACATATACACACGTGTGTGTGTGTGTGTGTGTGTGTGTGTGTGTGTGTGTGTGTGTGTGTGTAGCATTGACAAGAATTACTTAAATGTCAAGTCATTAGTATTAAAAAATAAAACTAGTAATAAAAATTTGACTTGAAGTAGATTTGTCAGCAGAAATTCTATCAGAATCACTCAGAAACAGTTCAGCATGAGAGGCTCTGGTACCCAGAAAGCATGGAAGAAGTCTCCCAAAACCTACTCTACCACTCCTTGCTTTTTCCTTACCAACCTCCTGGTTCTGTATCCTGTCCATGTGTGAATTTACTAGGACAGGAATGTCAAATTGATTAGATTTGTCCACAAGTCACTTGTAAAACAAAGAGGACTCCCAGTGCTACCAGAATGGTGGCTTATATAATCACAAATCATCCAGGGTACACAAGATCAATGGACAACTGCAGTGCATATCTCTCCTCCAGCAAATAAGGAAGAGCTGGGTTCTGTTTGGGGGAAGGAGGGACAACTCTGGGCTCTCGCTTTGAGCCTTGTCTACCTGCACAGACATCAGTGGGTGAACTCAAGAACTTAGGAAATACATATTGTTGAATTAACTTGTGAATGGTTGAAGAACCTATTTGAAAGAACTTTTTGAAAGAAAAGAATATGCATAGAAAATGTTAGCACTATCTTCAACCACCAAAGGAGTCCAGCTGAGGATGGGGACTGCTTGCTTTGAGATGGGGAGTAAGGAAATGAAGTACGCACCAAGGGAAGGACTAAAGAAACAGTCTCTCATTCAGACACCTAAAGACTGGAGAGATTTTGTTAAAAGGTAATCTTTTCCTTCAAAATTCAACATTGACTACCAAGAGGACAATTTACAAACATGTATTCACCAAGTAAATCACCATTTAATCTCACCTAGATTGTTCCTGAAACATACCATGTTTTGAATGTATTTTATAAACTCATTAATTACAAATGTTAAACACAAATATTCCAGGACTGAAGATATGGATCAGGGGTTAAGAACACTTGATGCTCTTCCAGAAGACCAGACTTTCATTCCCAGCACCCACATTAGTTGGCTCACATACAATGCTCTCTTCTGCACCCCGATGAGTACCCATACACATGCAATATACAGACCACACACACACACACACACACACACACACACACACACACACACACACACACACACAAATAAAAATAAAAATTATTTTTAAATACAAACATTTCCTCAAAATATAAAATTGTTCTCAGTAGCTTCCCTACAATGAGCAGGACCATCTTATATTAAAAATAACACAAGAGAAAAATAATTTTTACAATCATTTAAACCAATGCTCAGTTCCCAGAACAGAACAAGAGGTTGTATGATGTGAGTCACCAATACGTCATCCACCACTTTGATGACAAATCCAGACTAAGTACATTAAGCAATGTCAAAGAGCACAAAGAAAGGACCTGACAACATGTTTCATGTCCCTGCTGTAGATCACATTCGTCAGAGCTCCCTGTTTTTCCCCCTTTCTAGGCTCAGCATCACTAGCAGGTGTGTTTCATAAGTACAGAGAAGGCATTAGGACTTGCAGGAAACACAGCAGATCCTATTCATTATGTCACAGTGGAGCTGTGATATATTCCAAGGGCAGGCACTCACTCTAATCATTTGAAACAAAGGGACAGACTCATTCATCCAACTAATCAATATGAATCCCCTGCTCCAAAAAAGAAGCATAAATCAGCAGCTGCTCCATGGTCAGTTTTTTTTTTTTTTTTTCAGCCACCCCTCGAGGAGCTAAGGAAGGAGAAAAAGTGGGACATGTGTCAACGGGAAAGTGACTCAGGCTTTTCTATCGACAGACGTTGCCAGTGGGCTGCAAATTCTCCTTGGCAGCTGTGCTCAGATCAATGTTGCTGAAGGTAAGGTGGTCAGGGAATGTGTGGAGTTTGCCTGAGCACAATCTGGTGTGCTTTGGATGATGTTGATTTTTGTCAAGGAATGTGGAAAAACAGGAAAATTGTGACAAATTTGTGTCTGCCTGTCTGGCAACACACATATTTTCTTAGAAGAATGATTAGGCTTAAACCGTGTCCTTGGTGTTGAAAACTAGAAAATATGATATTGTGGATGTGTTGATTATGAATGTCAAAATCAAATATTTCATTAAAATATACATGTGTACTTGTAGCTTCCCCCCGACTCCCATTTCTGTCCTCCCCTTCAGTGAACAAGGGAGTCTTATAGAAGAGATATAGAAGAGAAATGTTATTTATACTGGCAGTAAGATCCCAGGACAGAATAATAGAAGGAAAGTGGCACTCATGTGAATTACTAATACATCATCCACCACTTTGATGACAAATTCACACTAAATATATTTTAGATTTTTTTCTTTCTGATGAACATAGATAGATGCCAGGGCTGGAAAAATAGCTACCAGCAAAGTTCTTGACAAACATGGGGACCTGAGTTGGATCCCAAGTACATACTTAGAAACAAAACTGTGGGGGAGGGGCAGTGTACACTTGTAACGTTAGCGCAGGGGATGCAGAAGCAGGGAGAGGGGCTCATTGACCAGCCATCATACCCTACTTGGTGAATTTCAGACCAATGAGATACACTGTCTCCAAAACAAAAAGATGGGCATGCACACACACACATACACACACACACACACACACACACACACACACACACACACACACACGCACGCACGCACCCACCCATGCACACACACACTTTCACATATACTCAATACACACAAAATAAATATCTCTCTTCTCTATTCCTGGTAACTCAGAGCAACAAATATCTTTATGCCTCTGAGGTAGCAACTTTGTCTTGAGGCTTTGCCTGCCATCCCCACTCTTTCTTCTCTGTGTACACATATTTACATATCATTTATCAGCAGCTTATCTATTCTTCACTCCATAGAATACATGTGAACATGCAATGATATCTTGTCCTAGCTCACCAGCTCAAGGGCTGGTATAAATGCAGTAACAGATTTCTTTCAATCTTGCGGTAGACCCATAACATTTTGCAAGAGAAGAATTATTGTCCTAGCTGTTTAAGATGTTGTAGCCATTGGATATGACCTCAGTTGCCTCTCATTAGTGATCAGATCTCACTTTGGGAAAGTGAGGAGACTATGTCCAATGTTGATGGATGTAGAAGTTTAAAGTCTTGGCCCAATTCATCCCAATCATGACTGGTCATTCCAGACCCATAGATTTCCATCTGTTCATATAGCTTCTTCTAACCTACAGTGCATATCTGAATCATCCCTCCCTTTGATGAATTTTGATTACAAACGCTTCTTACTAGACATCCTGCCTCCTAAATTCTCATGCAGGTCTTCTTCCTAAATAACTTAATCAGGGACCACTCCTATACTCATTTCCAAGAAATCTCCAGTGAGTGGAATGCTATTGAATGTCATCAAGTGACTCTTGAGTTGGACAGACCTTTCATAGTATTTTCCTGTTTCTGTGGTGTTAAAATACAACCATGGCTAAACCTATTGCTATCAACAAGCCCACAAACTTCCTGAAAACATATTTTATTCTCAAAATCTTGCTATTTGCCACTCTTCATTCTATCCAATGCACAGAAATTAGAAATTTGGGGGGGGAGGGGCTGGAAAGATGCTGAGTCAGCAAAGGGCTTATTACCTAGTCATGAGGACCTCAGTTTGAGTCCAGGACCCATGTGAAAAGCCTATCATGGTGGCACCCATTTATAATCCCATAACTAAGGAAGGCAAAGGCTGGTAGGCTAGCAGATTTGTGTGATTCACTGTCCATCAAGTCAACGCTACTCAGCAAGTTCAATGCCAAGTGACAAACACCATATTGAACAAAAAAAAAAAAAATGAAGATTGCACAGCACATGAGGAATGACCCCCCAATATTGGTCTTTGGCCCCCACATGCATACATATACATGCACACACATAGAAAAGAAACAGAGATGTAGATTTTCTTAGTTTAAAACAGAAAGAAACTGAAGCACAAAGGTTCTTGCAGTCAGTATTCTGTTCCTATATGAAACTCTTGTGTTGTGATACTTTCCTGATGGATTTAGAAATTTCTGAAATGAAGTAAATTCTTCTTCAGATTGGCCTGCTCTACCAGAATTGGGCGAAGACATCACATTATGAAATATGCAGGCTCCATGAGCCCATTCAACCATTTATTAATTCAAATACTTATTAAAATTTTTTTAGCTGAGCCTTAAAAGATGACTGGTACCCCAGCTAAGAATGGGGGAAAGATATCCAAAAGCATAGTCATTGGAGATCAGTGGCAGAAATGAAGAATACCATGGGGGTAGAAAGGTGACAGGCAGGGACTCTGGGATTAAGGCTGCTATGCAGATAGTGAATTACACAGTGTTGTGTAGGGGCATGAGGGTGGTAAGGGCCAAGCCCTCCCCAGCCTATCATGAGGTTATTTTCAGTAAGTCTATTTACTATTGGGATGTGTTAGATTAATCATTGAAATTTATGTATTAGTGTGCAGGTTCCTGATTATGTTGTTAGTATTTCAAGGAGACAGGGGATGCTTATGACCTTAAATTAACATGACTATGGTGCTAGAAGTTTCCCTATTTGGTAAAGAGGCATTAGGACAATGATATAAATACGCACTTGACACAATGGGTATATTCTTTCAGATTATACCTTGGGTCAGTGGTCACCCAATCAATTTGCTAAATGTTAAAATAAAAATCAGTTTGATAAATGTTAACATAAAAAATAAACTTTAAGCATTGGTGGTGTACACCTTTAATTCCAGCACTCAGGAGGCAGAGGCAGGAGGATTTCTGGGAGTACAAGACTAGCCTGGTCTGCAGAGCTAGTTTCAGGATAGGCTCCAAAGCAATACAGAGAAACCCTGTCTCAAAAACAAACAAACAAACAAACAAACAAAGAAATAATTTTAAAACTTTAAAATAAGACCAAATAGAAAAAAAGCATCAAAATTGGTTATATAACATAAATATTAATACTATTTTACTAAGCTTTTGCTTATAGTATTATATTATGTCTTTATATTATTGTTTTCTGCTGTGGACATCTCTAGTCACATGCAAATGTGCTATAGGAGACAAGGACATTGTTTATGGAAAAATCATATTCTAATTCCCATATCTGCTTCTTAACTACATTACAGCCAAGAGGAAAAATTTATCTGTGGATGTTCAAAGTTCTTATTCAACGTTTTGAAAGATTGTGTTCAAGATTAGAGAAGAATGTACATCGGTGTGGAACTAAGTGCTCACTCAGCAAATGGCAATGATTCATTACTTAAGAAATTGCCTTTTTGGGTTCAAAATTCTTAGCACATAAACACAGTATTGAAATCCTCTTTCTATGAAGCAGCTACCACACTGCACAACAAACAATGGCCTGATTCTGTCATGTTCTTAATTCAGTCTCCAGAGTGGTTAGTGAATTTTTCTTTGGCAAACTTCTGTTCTGTCGAAGACATTGTAACTAAATGCGTTAAAGGCTTATCAACACTGAAAAATCTAAACAAAGCAGTCCAAAATCACTTTTAATAGGTAGAAAAAACCAGACAATATACACAGTGGTGATTTGGGGAAGCAACCCTCCAGGGTGCAGACCAAAGGATCTGATTTTTCCTTACTAGCATCTGATAGCATCTGATTCACACCCTTTTCCAGAGATCCTAGGAAATGGGAAGGAATTATGTGTGGGGAGATGTTTGAAACCTGGACACTGAATAATGAGGGGAAGAGTAGTACGACAATATATGGCCTGTTTGCATATTTGTCTTCACCACAGATTGTTCCTGTCACTTTTCTACTCCTTGACATTGCCAACCCTAATATCTTACAATTAGCAGACATCATGAGGTGAAAAGACAATGTGCTGAGTGCCATCCAACAAGTGATGTTGTCATAAAATTTGCAGTCAATGCTCCCCATATTCTTACTTTTCCTGTTCTTTCTCTGTCTTTTCCATACCACTGTGTGCTCTCAGTCTTCACTCTATTTAAAACAACCAGGAAAAATACAGTTATGGAACCCAGAACCAACTATATACACATCAGCAACACAACTCCTGGACCAAAGACTCAGGGAACATTGTGGGAAAATGGGCTGACAAGAGTATACTGTCTAGAAGAAATAGAAGTCTGCTGTGAGACTGTAATTCCTGGAAATGTCAAAAGCTACACCCGTGATGTGTCACTAACATGGCTGCCTAAATGTAAGCTGAACAATGCCTAGACGAATAGGCTTGTTAATGGAGACCATGTGAGAGGCCAGAAGGTCTCAACTCTGCACTACCAGCAGATAAAGAATGCTGAGAGCAGGAGAAAAAGTCTCTCTTGGGAAGTGCACATCAAGTGGCTACCCAATAGCAAGTTATCAGCCCTGAAAACATGCACATACACATACCATTATACAGACTGAGCAGGCTGTATTTATGTATTTAGGAACACACACACACACACACACACACACACACACACACACACACACATCAACAACATCAAAGAAAAAGAGGCCATGAATTTGAGAGAGAGAGAGAGAGAGAGAGAGAGAGAGAGAGAGAGAGAGAGAGAGAGAGCGCAGAAGGGAGAGGTACCTGGGAGGGATTGAAGGAAGGAAAAGGAAAGGGAGACATTATATATTATACATTATATATTATAATATCAATTTTTTTTTAGGAAAAAAGGATAATCAAGTGAAAGAAACCTTGCATTTCTTCCTTCAGCACTACAGTGGGAAGGAACAAAACATGCAATGCCATGGGTGTGGACTTAGGGAATCCTTCCTGAGGCTGTTTCCAAATATTGAGAAAACCACCTTGCAGACATGGCTTAGAAGCCTGCATTTCAAAACAAATGAAGCTATGTCTATAGGAAAGATATTATTTTATGGTTTTAAAGGCAGAAGTTAAACCACACCAAGCCTCATCAGAGAAAGACAGAATAGGATTAGGACCAACAGGGTTTTTTTTTTTTTTAAGTATAACCTTAATTATTTTTTAATTTAGGAAAAAATCAAAAGTCAGAAAGTAAAATCTGAAGTGCAGAAGATTTTAGAAGGTATAGGTTCCTTTGGTATGGAATGAGAACCCTATAGTTAGCAGGTAAGGTAACTATAAGTTGAAATTAAAGAACTGTTTGTTGAAAATGTCCATGGAATTTTCCTTGAAAAGAAAAATGCAACAGGAAAACAGTTTGTCTTTTATCATTCCTCAATGGCTACCAGATCTATTTTTGTTAAACTAAAAGAAATCCAAATGGGAATTTTTCATGGCAGTGACAGGACAACATGCTCAGGTCTCAGGACTGACCCCATGTGGCATTGCTCAATACAAATTGAAATACTTGGGTGATAGATCAATTCACCAGAGAAGAATTAAATGATCCCTGCCCTTAAATGCATTCTCTGGGATCTCATGGAGAGAGCATTACATGTAGGAGCAACTCTAATTATAAGAAATAGTTACAGGCAAACCTGAGGCAGGACCCCACCTCAAATGATAAATTATACCCAAAGAGACAAGGATGCCTTATGTGAAACACTGAAACACTAGCACTTTCCTTGCAGGGACACAGCAGGAAGCACCAAATCCAATAAATAAATAAATAAATAAATAAATAAATAAATAAATAAATAAAAAGGAAAAGCATATTTGACAAATACCTATCAACCAGAACTGGTTATTACACCAGCACATTTTTGTGGAATTTTCCTCATTTGGGTTCACGACAACATTCCATACCTACAAGCTGATTTTCCTCTGAGAACAGAAAAATAGGAGGCTTTAAACATTTTCACTGAATATTATGTTATTTGAAGGCAGAATCCAGATCTGAAATCATCCCAGAAAAGTATGTCATTTGTAGTTCTACATTACTGATAAATATCTATCATTAGTGTTTTCTAATTCTAATTTAAGGTGTCTTGGAATCACTAGAGTGGAGTGGAGAATTTAAAAGAATAATAGCTCCTCTTCCAAAGGGTACATATTATGAGATGTCCAATGTATATATGAAATGGTGGGTTGTAGAAAGGGGTATAGGAGTCCATAAGAGCCCGAACAAAGGGGTCAAATACTTATTGGGAATGCTCACCAATAACAACAAGATAGAGAGCTGCCTTGGTCTTCGGCCCAGTTAAGCTGCAGTCAGATCTCCAACTACCATACAAGAGATTGTGAGACTGCTCCCCTCTTAAAGAGTTAAGTCAGCAAACAAGAAGCTCCACCTCTATCTAGCTAGGGAACTCAAGGCCATGGGCAGGGTGAATACCCACTACACTTCCATTTTTGTCTAAATAAGAAGGTTCTAATCTTAACATAAAACTATTGCATTAAGAATGATTGGTCAAATATTGTTCAGGAGAAAGAAAGGGTGATAACATACATAAAACTTGAACTTCAATCAACAGAAACAGCATCAAGCAAGGAACACTCATTAAATGTCCAGGCTATAGGTAATAGGCAAATAATAGAGATTACTCCAATGGCTATCCCATCCTGAGGAATTTAAGTCTTGTACCTAAAATGTTTTAGCTAAGATATGAGCAGATAGTAGTTGTGACTATCTAATTTCAACCCCATCAAAGAACTGAGAAGGAAGAAATATTATCTGAGTAAGTAGGGAGTGCAAGAAATGACAGAAATAGTTGGCTACCTGAAAAGTCACCCAAAGTTTTTCTGCAACGTTGGGGCAACCAACTTTGGCTAAGGACCTAGAAAATCTGATAGACCATAACAGAAACAGGAAAATTCAAATGACTGTCCTACCTTGTCTTGGCAAAGTTCAACAGTCACTTTTCTTTGTAACCTGCTTGTCAAGTTTGGACAACATGCTTACTGTCAGCAGCTGAGGCAAGGGCAATTCTTTGCCCAATAGGCCAGTTTTTCCAAGAAGAAACCAAGCTTCAAATGTAGTGTTTCAGGTGCCCGTCATTTCTCAGGAAATAGCTTGGTGCAGTCAGGAACAGTCATGTCTCATGTCAATGAGATCTAAATTATTAGACATCTAAATGCCATATTCTGAAGGTGTCCAAAGATCATCTATCTATGTGTAGTACATCTCTGTGCATCTAGAAAAACCTAATGAACATAGCTAAGAATGACAAATACGGGTGACTGTGACCTGTAATTCAGAGTAACATATATAGCTTACTGACTAAAGCTTCACATAAAAAAATAAACAATCTTTAAATAGATGTGCAGCATGACAATGACCTTGAAATTGTGTGTGTATATATTTATATATATATATACACACATATATATATACATGCACATATATATCTACACATATATTGATCAAAGGTAGAACTATATATTGCAATATAACAAAAATATTCTTAATTTGTATCAATATACAAAATATTTTAAGCACAGGTAGAAACATACCTATATACAATATGACAAAATAACTTTACATTTATATACAAAATATTGTAAGCAGAAATAGGAGTATGCCCAATTTAACAATTATAATTTTGAATTTGTATCAATATACAAATTATCTTAGACAAAATACAAAACTAATTTTGCATATGTATCAATATACAAGAATCTACATCAATGTAAGCATCTATAATTAATAATTGCTAAAATAATTTACAAGTAGATATACTAATCTACCTATTATCCCATCACATCCATTGCCCCCTTTCTACCTCTATTGGGCCAGGTTGTCCAAGATCATGGGCAGGGCAAATACCCACTTCAGTGGGTAGTACTGAACCTACCATTTTTTTATTCTCACATATGCAGGTAAAATTATAGCCAAGTTTAACATATATTAGACATAGCAAGTGATACATACACTAATCAAATGCAATTGCAGTAATAGTTTATGTTATATGAGTATGCTCTCCCTCTTCTCTCTTCCCCCCTCTCTCTTTCTCTCTGTGTGTGTGTGTGTGTATGTATGTATGTATGTATGTATGTATGTGTCTGTCTGACATCTATCTATGTATATCTTACTCTACTATATCCTTTTTCTCTGGGGTTACTGTGAAAGAAAACTGAAGTAGCTTGAGCACACAAGCATCAATATACCCTAATAGTCTATCTGATAACCAATATGGCCAGGAAATGACTAATAGTTGGGTTGCAAATACAGCATGGTTATGTTGGACAAAGAAATGATTAGTGTCCTGGTCAACTCAAGACAGAATAATGTAAGATTTCATGATATTATCAAGAGTGCTGTGCAATTTAAAGTTCATGAGTTGTTTACTTCTGGATATTTCCATTTAATATTTTTAAGCCACAGCTGACCATACATAACTGTATCTCTAGAAATTGAAGCAATAGATTAGGAGTACTACTGTCCTGACACTCTACTCTCAAGGCTTATGGTCTACTTAATAGCCAGAGAATAATATATAATGCATATTTTTTGAGACAAGGTTTCATAAGGTAGCCCACACTGACCAACCTAAGACTGCCTGCACCCTCTGAGTTCTAGGATCACAAATGGTCACTACAAATTCCAGCTGGGATCCAGAATTTTTTAAAGCTATTCAGTCATTCTAATGAACAACAGAGGTTAGAAAAACACATGACCTTCCCTTAAATTTCACCAGTTCAGCAGCACAGGTTGCTGTGGCTTTTACATGCTTGTGTTCATTTGTGATTATTTCTAAAAGACTGGTGATTTACAGTGATTAATGTTTTACCTTCCTTCGTTCTGGCTATGTCATCCTGAGCCTGTTCTATTTAGTTCCGAGGAAGGCACCTGTGGAAGGATCTTTTCCAGTAAAGCCATGATCTGCCAAGTACCATTGTCCTCAGAGTTCCCTTTACTGTGACAAACTTCTGATCTATGGTCATGATGATGTCCAGGCCCTGGCACTAAACATCACACAGATGCCTTTGACTTCATCCATGAAGCAGGCTTATATTAGAGCCTCATGTTATATCCCTCTTATTACCTTCCAGTCCTTTTGGAACCCACAACCTGTATTTTGCTGTAAAGTTTCTCCCTGTTTTGACAAATTTCCACTTAGGTCTTTTTTCTCATCTGTTTTTTTTTTTTTTTTTTGTCTTTATTCTTCTTCCCATTTCATGGTCATGCATATCCCTTTATTGTCCAGTGTTGAGGGATTGTGTTTCTTGGAGTTTGTCCTGTGAAAGTTCATGATGTTGTACAATGTTGTATATGTAAGGGTATTTGTGACACTAACAAATAATTAGAATATACCTCAATAAGGTAATAGTTGTCAAATATGTGGTATCTCCATCTTAGGTAATATTGATGCTAAATATAAGGGGATGTTTCCACACTGCCAACATGGGAAATCTCTGATACATTTAAATTAAAACAAGCTTCAGAACATTATGTGTCAAATCATCTCCACACTGTGACAAAAATAATGTCTGTAATATATAGAGTCTATGTGGGAACACAAGCACATGCCTTCATGTATAAGTAGATGCATAAGCACATAGACACACATACAGAGGAGTAGGGGAGAGAATATTGAGGACTTGTGGACTATTACAGTTTATTGCAGTTGGAAACCCTGAAGAATCAAGAGTAGGGTGAGAAGAAAACCACTTTTTCACCATGTCCATTTTCTTTACAGTTTTTACATGCAATGAATATTTTTAGAACTTTTAAATTAAATAAGAAAGTTACCTACAGGGTACAGTAATTAGGTCATTGGTGAACTTGTAAAACATCCCTGTGCAATGGTTTAAGCAAGAGCCATCCAAGACTCTCCTGCTGCATCACCTTCTTATATTGAATCTATTGGTACATACCCAGGGTGATTTCAACAAACCCGAAGCTTTACAATTGGAAAATCTCCCTTACAGAAAAAGAACAGAAAATTATTTATATAAAATTAGAATTGGATAAGAAGTTACTGCATTTGAACTGAGGGCTGATAACAAAGACTGACACAAATCAGTACTTATCCCTAATTTGATGTGTGTGAAAGAAGACTTCAGCCCACCCACAGCCTCTTCATGAGATTCTACCTTCCAACCAAAATGCCATCCCATGGTCTTTTTAAAATGTTAATCTAAGATTTGTTAAAATAATATGTTCTGGGAGTCTGGGAAAGGACAATATTTACTCCTGTTGGTAAAAATGCAATCTGATGCAGCCACTATGGAAGCCGGTTAGAAACAGCTCTACTATGTGATCCAACTGTACCGTGCCTGGATGTATTCACAAAGGACTCCATACCCCACTACAGAAATACATGCTTATCCATGGCACTGTTACTTTATTCACAATAGCCAGGAATGGGAAACATCCTAGCTGTCCATCAACAGAATAATGGATAATGAAAATGTGGCATATGTGAACAATAGGCTATTATTCAGCTGTGTGAAAAAAAATGGAATTACAAATTCATAGATAAATGAACAGAGCAGGAAATAGTCACCCTGGGAGATGTAACTAAAACCCAGAAAGACAAACGCTGTACATTCTTTCTCATATTAGTGCTACCTATGAGCTTTCAGATCTGTGTGCTTAATGTAGAGTCCCCATAGAAGGCAGGAAGAAATTAAGAGGCCACGTGAAGGAGGGAACCCAAGGGACAGGTTCTGAAACAAAGTTGTCATTTCTTCAGTAAAAATGACTAGTCCTGCAAGACTCAATGTTGCTTTCTTTGTAGAACAGAGCACGTCCTGGTTTGGAATTTCTTGAAGCAGCTCTGAACTCCTAAGATATTTTCACTGGGGTTCCATCATTACACATAATATTACACATATTGTGAAGTCAAGCTTGGAGTCATAATTGTACCCAGGTGTATGATCTAGGGCCCATATGGATCTTACCAGTATCTCATCTGCCTGCATGGAACAAAGACACAATAAATCTTTTCAACTCAAATTAGACTGGATAATTACAAAATAATATCACTGGGAGTCAGTCTTGTTAGAAACCCCAGGAAAGACTTCCTCTGCCCAGGTGCAGACCACACCAGTCAAAAGATCAGGTGAATGACCTGCCTGCCAGATGAAATGCCTCACTCCCTAGATTGTGCTTCAAAGACCCCTTTCAAGGTCCACCCCTACCACATCATCGCCTGTTCCACAGATATCCCCTGTCCCAAACTCCTAGGAATTTCTACTGCTCAGGTACAGATTCAGGCCACAATGGTCAGAAGGCCTCAACATCAGAAGAACTGGCCCCAGTGGTCAGAAGAACAGCCACATCACTCAGAAGAACAGGCTATAGCAGTCAGAACAAGAGATGCTCTGTTGCACCAAAGGTCAAGCTAGCCTAAAGAAGGCCATCCCCCAACTAGATCAGACACCATGCTGATCTCCAAAAATCCAAGCCACAGAAACCAGAAGACCAAAGGGGAAATAGAAACCAAGGAACAAAACACCTATCCAACAAAGACAAACTCAGAAATCAGGAACATAACGGCGCCAACAGAACCCAGCTATCATATTACAGCAAGGCCTGAATATTCCAATGCAGCTGAAGCACAAGAAAACAACCAAAAAAGCAAAAACAAAAACTTTATGAAGATAATAGAGTTACGTATAGAGGAAATGAAAAAAAATCTCCTTAAAGAAATCAAGGAAAGAACAAACAAAAATTTGAGGACAAAGAAACAGACAGATAAAAGAAAACCATTAAAGACCTGAAAATCGAAATAGAAGCAATAGAGAAAACACAAACTGAGGGAATTCTCAGAATGGAAAATATGGGTAAGTGAACAGGAACTACAGATGCAAGCATTGCCAACAGAATACAAGAGATGGAAGAGACAAATTCAAACATAGAAGATATTAAAGAAGAAACAAATTCATTAGTCAAAGAAAATGTTAAACCTAAAAATTTCCTACAAAACAAAACATTCAGGAAATTAAAGACCTCCTAGAAATTAATGAAAATGAATGCAAAATATACCTAAACTTATGAAACACAATGAAAGCAGTGCTAAGAGGAAAGTCCATAGCACTAAGTACCTGCATAAAGAAATCACATGGATAAGTAGGATCAACATAGTAAAAATGGCAATCTACAGATTCAATGTAATCCTTATCAAACCCCAGCACAATTCTTCACAGACATTGAAATAACAATACTCAAATTTACATGGAAAAACAAAAATTCCAGGATAGCTAAAACAACCCTATACAATAAAGGAACTTCTGGAGGCATCACCAACCCTGACTTCAAGCTCTATTATACAGCTATGATCCTGTAAACAGCTTGGTATTGACACAAAAATAGATAGGTAGACCAGTGTAATCAAACTGAAAACCTTGACATTAACCCACACACCTATGAACACCTGATTTTTGACAAAGAAGCTAAAATTATACAATGGACAAAAAGAAAACATCTTTAATAAACAGTGCTGGCATAACTGGATGCAGATAGATCCATATCTTCTATCACTTTGTACAAAATTTAGGTCCAAATGAATCAAACATCTCAACATAAATTAACAAATGGGACTTCCTGGAACTGAGAAGCTTCTGTAAGGCAAAGGACAAAGTCAACAAGACTAAATGGCATCCCACAGAATAGGAAAAGATATCCACCAACTCCACATCTAACAGAGCACTGATTTACAAACTATACAAAGAATTCAAGAAGCTAGTCACCAAGACACCAAATAACCCAGTTAAAAAGTGGGATACAGAACTAAATAGAGACTTCTCAATAAAGGACTCTAAAATGGTTGAAAGACTCTTAAGAAAGTGCTCAACATCCTTAGCAATTAGGGAAATGCAAACAAAATCAATTCTGAGATACCATCTTGCACCTGTCAGAATGGCTAAAATCAAAAATACTAATGCCAGTTTATGCTGGAGAGGATGCAGAGAAAGGGGAACACTCCTCCACTGCTAATGGGAGTACAAACTTGTACAGACACTTTGGAAATCAGTATGACGGTTCCTCAGGAAAGTGGATATCAGTCTACCACAAAATCCAGCAATTCCACTCTCAGGCACACACACATTAATACAACAAGGACATCTGTTCAACTATGTTCATAGTAGCACTATTTGTAATAACCAGAACCTGGAAGCAACCTAGATGCCCCTCAACTGAAGAATGGATAAAGAAAATGTGGTACATTTACACAATCGAGTACTACTCCAAGAAAACAAACAATGGAATCTTGAAATTCCCAGGCAAATAAATGGACCTAGGAGAAACCATCCTGAGTGAGGTAACTCAGTCACAAAAAGACAAACATATATGGATTTTAGACAAAGGATCACCAGCCTATAATTCACACCACCAGAGAAACTAGGATACAAGGAGGACTCTAAGAAAGACATACATGGTGCCATGGAGAAGTGGGAAAAGTTAAGATATCCTGAGCAAATTGGGAGCACGGGGGGGGGGAGTGTAGGAAAAAAAGAAGGGGAGAAGAAGAGAGGAGAGGGGGACATGAGGGACCAGAAAGATTGAGTCTAGAGGAGATTAGAGGAGAGCAAGAAAATAGATGTCATAATAGACGGAGCCATTATAGGTTTAAAAAGAAATCTGGCACTAGGGAAATGTCCAGAGACCTACAACTAACCAGATGACCCCTAACTAACAATCTAAGCAATAGTGTAAAGGCTACTTTAAGTGCCCTTCCTCGATAATGAGACTGATGACTACCTTATATGTCATCCTAAAGCCTTCATCCAGTAGCTGATGGAAGCAGAAACAGAGACCCACAGCCAAACACTGAGCTTAACTTCTGCAATCCAGTTGCAGAGAAGGAGAAGTGATGAGCAAAGGGGTCAAGTCCAGGCTGGAAAAACCCACAGAACAGCTGACCTGAACATGGGGGAAGCTCATGGACCCCAGTCTCATAGCTGGGAAACCAGTATAGGACAAGCCCAGACCCCCTGTTAGTTAGGAGGATTAGGCAGTCTATGTGGCCTCTGTTAATGGATCCATATTTATCCCTAGTATACAAGTGGAGTTTGGGAGCCCATTCCACATAAAGGGATACTTTCTCAGCTTAGACACACGGGGGAGGCCTAGGTCCTGCTCCAAATGATATGACAGATTTTGAAGACTCCTCATGGAAGGCCTCACCCTCCCTGGGGAGCAGAAAGGGAATGGGTTGGGGGTTGGGGGGCAGGGGAGGACGGGAAGGTGGGGGAACTGGGATTGACACGTAAAACAAATTTGTTTCAAATTTAAATTAAAAATTATATACATATATAAAAAACATTGTTTAGCAGTCTTCTTTTTGTAAACACACTGATCTAGATACCCAAGAAAGAAATGCCCAATCTATCTCTGTAAATGGTCAACATAAAGACAGACCCATAATTTGAAGGGAAAAATGGCAGAAAGTATGTGTCATTACAATGGAAAACTTTTAAATACCTAAAATAAATGACATCATTCTGAAAAAGTTGATTCATTAATTACACTTGTTATCATGAAGTTATTTTTAAAATATCACTTTGAAAAGGGTGATTCTAAGAGGAAAAGTATATATGACCCATGAAAATGAAGTAGAACATAAAAGATTTATACTTTCTGGAAAATATATAATCACTGGAATGAGTCCTGAACTGTAATGATGCATATTGAAAAGAATTTGATTACAGGACACAGTTTCTATTTCTGACATTTCCTTTGTGTTGCTACATCAGTGACATTTTTCAAAAAGAAAGGAAGGAAGAAAGAAATGGCATTCTCTAGCATCCCTTTGGTAGCCCGTGGCTTGGGTACTTGTAATTGAGTAAAGTAGAGGCTTTCATTAGGCTTTGTTCTGGGAACAGACGGCTGATGCTCTTCTCCTGATGTGAATTTTCATTACAGCTCTTTTCAAAATGCTTGAATTGGGATTAGTTACTTAATAAGAGTAACTTGTTCTCTTAGTCACCAGCACAGTTTGTGTTTGGCCTGAAATGCAGGATCATCTCTATGCATAGCCCTTTGAAGGCTAAGCCAACTTGACCTTGACACTCTTTCAAGATGGTGACCTAGATGCCGACAATAACAAAACTAAAACTAAGAGGCTGTGATGGCTAATCTTGGTTATTAACTCGGCTGCATCTGGAATCAACCAAAACCCAAGCCACGAAGTACTCCTGTGAGGGAATTTCCCTGATCATATTATCTGAAGCTGGAAGACATATCCTGATACATGCTGTACCTACCAGAGGCAGCCCAAATAAAAGGACAGGGGAGGAAACTGCTGTTGGCCTGCTTGTTTACACTCCCATTGGTAAGTTCAGCCTTCTGCTGAGCTATTCCTTCACAGCTCTTAGAACCTACTTCTTCAGGATTCTGATGTAGCCTGAAGACTGGCAGCTCCAACAATCCTCAAGAATCCAGTGCCAGCTTGGGATTGCTGAAAAATCCAGTGTCATGGACTGATTAACTTCTGGATTCTCTGTCTCTCTGCTTTGAGACAGTCATCACTTGGCTACCCAGACCTCATTACATAAGTCAATCTAATAAATCCCCTTTCAATATACAGTAAATATTAAATACATGCTAGATACTTTTTCAATCAGGTTTTTTTTCTTTTAGAAAAAGCTGCCCTCCTGCCCTTAGAAGTGGAATGTGGCTTCACTTGAATGACTATGGGTGTGAGTTTATTCGGTGGAAGTCAACCACCCCTACTTGGCTTATTTCACAGAAGCTGGCATGGACCAGGAAACAAACTCTGACGATGCTGTGTTCTTATTAAAGTCACTTTCACAGAAAACATCCCACTGGTTACATGCCAATTTATTGTGAATGAACACCCTCCAAATTTTCCTTGGTGGATTTTAAATGATTGCAAAACCTTCTCCCACCTCCTATCAAACTTCAAATAAAAATCCAAAGTATGCTTACCTACCTACAAGCTGAGGTGCCCGCAATTTGAACTTGATGCTTCTTTCTGTGCTACAGGTGCTGTGATTATTCTATGTATAAGTTGTTATTTGAGCCCAGAGACTCATGTATCGGGAGCTGTAGTAGTTGCCCTTCAGAGGCAGCTAGAAATTCTCATTGGATCAGATGATTAGACATAGATAATGCCACACCCCACAAAGACGTATGGATACACTCAGTACTCACATCACAAAGTACACTGTATGCAACTGGGTTGACTTCCAAGCAAACTGAGAAATTCTTTGGATGAGAAGACAGAAAGATTTTCTGGTTGGGGAAGTTGATATTGGGTATAAGCTATGGCTGGGATGAGGGTCCCTATGCCTCGGATGCTATTGCATCATTTGAACACTCTGTGGATGTAAGGGGAGCAAAAACAGGCTGCCATCACTTTCTGAGGCACAGGACCCACATGAGAATACAGAGTGAGGGAGGTTAGAAGCTGTCAACAATAGAGCCAGACTTTTGTTATAGATTTTCAAATATTTCTCTTTCCACCATGTGGGCTGTGGGGATCGAACTCAGGTCATCAGGCTTGACAGCAAGCACATTTACCTGCAGAGCCGTCTTGTCAGTGTGAAACCAAACTCTATAATAAAGTAAAATAAATGGTGGTGAGGAAACTTGTAATCTCAGGACTTAGGTGGCAGAGTCAAATGGAACTCTGTGAGTTCAAAGTCAGCCTAGGCAACATAGCAAGTTCCAAGCTGGAAGTAAGAAAAAAACAATGAAAGAAATTTAAAACTAGGTAGAAATTTGAGGTAAGTACATCTTTCCAAACTGAAATTTATAACCTTGTTTAGAAATGGATAAGTAGCCTAGTAGTTACAACTCTAGAGAAGGGTAAATTTGAATATGGGAGAGGAGCAGGCTCTGAGAGCAGGATCATGGTACATAGGAGAACAAGAAGCCATGAGGGAGATGAGCATTTGTGGCCAGGGAAGATGGATCTCCAAAGGTGGGAAAGAAAGAGAAAAAGGCTGCTGGAAATATTTCCAAAGCCCATGGTTATGGCATAAAAGAGTTTTGAGAAATGGAGATGGAAGTACCTACCTCCAGTAGGTCAGAAACAGTCTGGGCATAACATCCTAAAAGGGAAATGGTGACAGTAAAAGATTTAAAACAAGCAGATTGCATCTACAGCTTAGATTGACCTGTCAGCAGCCAGCCAGTCAAGAAGGGATAAGGTAGAGAACAAACTAGAAACAAGGGAACTTCAGAGGTTTTTGCTTGACATCTTTGCATGAGGCTAGGAAAAAAAAAAAAAAAAAAAAAAGGGCGGGGGAGGGAGGGTCAAGTCCATAATATTTTGTGGCTGCTTTGTTGAAAAGGTGTCATGGTCACAACTGCATGTGACTATAACAAACGGTAGGCGCAGGAAAAGTTGGTTGTCTCCCCATTCCCTGAAACCCCACATTCCCTCACTAGAAGAAATAGCAATAGTGAACTTTCCGTGTTTCCAGAAACCTGAATTGCTTTGCTGCTTTGCGGGAGTATAGCAGCTGGCTGGCCACCTAATCTTTCAAAAGGATTTACCTATCAAGAAGTCTATTTCCCCGCTCCGAAACGCACAGAGACAGAACTGCCCCCAAAGTAAATTAAGCAGCTGAGGGATAGATGAGAGTAACCCGTGGCTCTCGGGCCAAGTCCAGTCAGATTTTACAAGTTGAGTGATTTATTGTCTGCTCTTACTGAGCACCCCAGCTCTCCTGAAGGTTTCTGTTCCTTCCATCAGGTCCTTGCCTCCAGAAAACCATCTGCCTCCCTACACAGCTCTGAAAATTGCCTTACCTCGGGACCATGCAGCACAATGTGCCCGACTGGGACAGAGCTAAGACTTGGAGAGAGAGACACTTAGGGAAGAAATCTGTCCTCTCCTTCATTTGGGGAGGGGGGAATGGTAGTTGCTAGGAGACAGAATGCCTCACAGACACTTTCATTTGCTTTCTTCTATCTATAATGAAAGCCTCCAGTAGGGAAATCATTATGACAAGATAGTACTCTCCTATGAAATATCTTACAAAGACGATTGCTATTTTATAATTCTTTAGAGTAAGAGATGCTTAAATTGTGATTTATTTCTTAAAGGTTTGTTTTATTTTTATTTATATGTTTGTGCATGTAATTGTGTGTGAGTATGTGCATGTGGGTCAGAAGAAGATGTTGGGTCTCCTTGAGCTGGAGCTAAAGATGGTTGTGAGCCACCATACATGGGTGCTGGGAACTGAACTCAGGTCTTCCACAAGAGCAGCAAACATCCTTAGCAGCTGGTCCATCTCTCCAGTTCCTTAAAACATGATATTTAAAACAAAACAAAACAAAACAAAACAACAGAAAAAATTTCCTAATTAAAAGATATATTGATATTAGTTGTAGAAAACTGAGAAAAATCTAATAAAATCAGAAAGAATATTAAAGCCAGATGTGATGACTCATGTCTATAATCTCATACCAGTAGAGAATAAGACAAGAAAATATCCATGAGTTAGAAGCCACCATGAGCTACCTAGTGAGTTCCAAAGCAGCCTGGTCTATAGAAGGAGTAAATAAACAAAAAGAACACAAAACAAATAAGAAAGCAAAAAGGAATGATTATTGAAATAACCACTATGTAGCCATTCATGGATGATATGAATCTCTGTTCACATCGGCCAAGTGATATTCTGTCTATCATGCTATGATTTTTCTTAAGACTTATGAAAATTTCCCCCCACTATAGTGAATTTTCTTCAGACTCAAATCAAAAGAGGTAACTCATTAAAGTGGGCTCTCTGTGTCTCTGTCCCCAAGCAGGTAGCCAGCTGTTTTAGCAGGTGTGGGAATGAAGTGCAGTTTCATACAGCAGGTGTTTAATAATCTTCTCCTTGTAACTTCTGTACCCTCCAGCAGGGCTTCCAGCCACACAAACTTCTGAAAGCCCACTCTGTTGAAGGGAAAGATTACGCAAAAATGACTTACACCTGTGAGAGAGATTGTTTCCTTTAAAACTCTCTTTAAATTTTGGTTGAGATGTATTTGCTTGGGAGTGCTGTTGGCTCAGCACTAAGGAAGGGTGAAAGCAAGAAGGTAACTATGAAAAATTGTCTGTGTCTACTTGGTTAATGGACTCCAACTTCTCCAACATCAAATATCATATTGTGTAGCTATACCACACACACACACACACACACACACACACACACACACACACACACACCACAATGAGGTGGTTTGGAAATTAAAAACAAAGGAAGAGTGACACAAAGCCTGAAATATCTTCCCATTTCATATTGGATTTTTCACTTTTTACACTGTAGTTTATTTTTACTTATGTGTCTGCATATGTGTCTGTGTGAGTAGCTGCCACATGTTTGCAGAAAACTGCAGAAGCCAGAAAAGAGTATTAGGTTACATCAGAAGTAAAGTTGCGGGGTTACGAGGGTGATGGGAACTGAATATGAGTGCTGGGAAGCAGCTGTGGGTTCTTGAGTATAGGATCTGAGTATAGGATCTGAGAACTGAACTCAAATCTTCGGAAGGGCAGCAAGTGCTCCTAACCACTTTACTCTCTCCAACCCCTCAATTTGACACTCTTATACTGCATCATTCAAAGTTTCTTTTATTATTTTTATAAGTATGTATGTACCTCAGTATATTACACGGAAGCACAGAGGCCAGCAGAGGGTGTCAGATTCCCAGGAGCTGGAGTTACAGATGGCTGAGAACTGAACATAGGTCCTCTACAAGAGAAGTGAATGCTTCTAACCACTGAGCCATCTTTCCAGCCCTTCAAGTTTTTTCTAAGCACTTTTTTGATGGAATAAGGATGGGCAATGTAGCATATTTGTCACTGCTTTAACTGATGTCAAGTACTGACTCAATATACTTGGGGCAATGAACGATGCATGAAGCGTGATTCACCACTGAGAACTGAAGTTGCTTGGCTAGCCTAGAACACAGCACTAAATGTTCTAATCAAATTATTTAGATTATTTCTTTATGTTCATAAAATGGTTACATTTGTTGTTTTGTATTGGCACACACTACCATGTTGGTATCTTTTTCAAAGTGGCATTGATATTACTGAACATAGAGCAAAACAAATGTATCTTGTAGTTAGAATAGTATTTATGAAAGAGGAATTTTGTGAACACGTTTAACGTAATGACATGAGCAATGGCATTTTTTTTCTCCAAAACAAGTATTACTTAGAGTCTCAAAAAGGGACAAATTTTTGCATATCCTACAGTACTATTTTATTCCTTCATAATTTATGCTGTGGTGAGAAATTTTAATTGGTAGCAAACTTTCCTACAAATATAAAACTGCCTTTGAATTTTGCCTTATTTTCCATCTTGGCTCAAGTTTAAGGATCCAGTATTATTTGAAAAGAAAATAAAAGGGCAAAAGAATACAATTGAATGGTTCACTCAAGTAATGGAAGATTCATTTTAGGCTTTTTAATTTTTCAAAGTAATTTAAGTGTAACACCTGGAATATCACATTTTATCCATTGACCAGGTGAATTGAAAAGGGTGACAGGTCTCCCCAGCCAGATAAAAGACTGTAATTGTCCAAAGGTGAACCATTAATTTTAGACCTTCACACACTATTCGTGCTTTAGTAAGAAAAATGAATGATTAAAATCTAAAGGGCATTTTGTGATGACTCAGAGTGTTGATTCACATGTGAGTTTATAGTTACCATAATATTTAATATTTAAGGTATTTCAGATCTGCTTCTGTTAACCCATTTTATTATTTGGCTCTAGAGTGATGCTCAAAACTCATATATTAAAGACTTGATCACAAGCTGGCGGTTCTGCTGAAGGGTGGTTGGATCATTGGATAGATAACTTCATTAACAGATAAGTCCATTCACAGAAAAATGATCCTTTAAGACAGGGGGCCTACATGCTACCATTATTTTACTAAAGGACATAGTAGCAAACTGTCTTCTAAATACTTACCCCTTTACTCATAGACAAGTGCAACTCTCAGCCATCAGCAAAGAAGCTGAAGCTTTTTTGGGCAGCAAATGATGGTTTAGGGGAAGACTTGAAGCTGGTCAAAGAAGAAAATACACAACTGTGGAGCAGTGGTTCTCAGTAACCCTTTCATACAGTTCCTCATATTGTGGTGACCCCAACCATAAAGTTATTTTACTTGCCACTTCATAACTTGTAACTTTGCTGCTTTCCTGAACCATAATGTAAATATCTGATAAGCAGGTTATCTGGTATTCAATCCCTATGAAAGAGTTGTTCGATCCCTGAAGGGGTCTTGACACACAGGTTGAGAACTACTGCTGTAGAATGTTCAGGCCCTAAAGGGGACACCTAGACTATGTCTCTGTTATGAGTTAGCATCCAAGAAAGCAGCAGCACAAACGTATGTAAGTCCATTTTTGTTAACTTAGATGGTTCTCTTATCTGCCTTTGAATAAGTTTCCAAGCCCTCTAAAACATAAGAGCAGTGCAGCTTCAAACACTTGGAAACTTCTGTTTTATAAAACACCAAGGTTTTTTTTGCCCATTTATATACCTCCATTCTATGAAAATCACATTTTACATTTATGAGTACCTCATTTAGTCTATAAGACAACACTATGAGGTAGACATTATCATTAGGGGGAACTGATACCTAGGAAAGTTATCTATTATGAGCAAGATGCAGACATAATGCCAACAAGTGTTTTTTAAAATTATGATGAGGAATGAAGGCATGACTTCCAGGCTTACACTGCAAAGCAATCATGGAGAAATGTTCCTCTCTTTAATTCTGTGTGTTACAGTATAAGAGGAGGAGCATGATAAACCAAGTAGATGTTCTTAAGTAGGACCCAGCACTAACCATTGTTGTCAGGTGCCTATGCATACTCTGTTTAACTTGAATATCTTACAAGCAACAGGAATGAAGACTGTGTAAAAGCCCAAATCTATGAAATGAGTAGTAGAAATGAAATTCCTCACAGGAAGATGAGTGACCTGTGAGGAAGGGGGCAGTACTACATTTAGTAATAAACATATACACAGGCAACCATACATACACACATATACAGACACACACACACACACACACACACACACACACACACACACACACACACATATATATATATATATATACACACATGCACACGCATGAGTACACACACATATACATACACAGACACACACAGACGTACACACACATACATGCACATGCTCACATACACATACATACACATACAAAGTGCAGTGTCAAATCCTTTTCCTGTGCCTCTTGTAGAGAAGTGAATCGAATCCAAATTCCTACCTTTGAATATTGCTCTGCATTTGCTTGGCCAGTAGAATACAGTATGAGTGTTGATTTCCAGCATTCCATCTAAAGAACCAAGAGGCTGTAAGTGGTCATCCCTTGGGCTTATTCTTAGAAAGCATCCATAGTACTCCAGGAAAGTGGATACAGAAAACCATGCAGGGAAGAAACAAAGTCCACAGTCTTCTTATCTACCTGAGCTCTGAGACACAGACAGGACCAAACTGCCTGTCATCAGGGTATAACCCCCAAGCAGCCCAGACCCTCCCCCATCACCTCTGACAATGAATATAGCAGACATAACCTTCTATGGAGCTCAGCCCATCTTACCAGTTTGTGGGCTGACCACTGAGTTTTTAATTACCCATCATGTAGTAGGAGTATATGAATTACTTTTCTCACAGCCCTGTCAAAATGCCTGACAAAAGCAACTTAAGCAAGGGTTTATGTTGGCTCATAGTGCCAGGATTCTGGTCATTGTGAAGATGGAAGGCAGTCATGGCAGCTGAGCCTAAGGCAGCTAGTCACATGACATCTGCAGTCAGAGAACAAGAAGAGATTTGAGAGCTGGTGCTCAGCTTGCTATCCTTTTTGATCAGCCCAACCACATGCCTACAGGATGGTGCTATTCCCAGTTGTGGTGAGTCATCTCATTCCAGCTAGCCTGATCCAGGAGCTTCATCACAAACATGTCATATGTGAGTCTGGACCCTGTGAAGCTGACAATCAATATCAGTCCTCAGAAGAAGAAACTGTTGTGCAAATTAAATGGCCAGAATACCCACAGGCACAGACCTTTGCTTCTTTCTTTCAGAATGAACACACATATTCTCTCAACAACCTTTTCATGGACAACATTATATACCAAGCACATTATAGCTATGCTATAAATATTTATGAACTAATTGAATAACACCTTGCAAGTAGATAAATAGTACAAAGGACTTAAGTATCTTTCAGAAGTGAGTCTTAGGCTGAACTGTAAATAAAAAAGATTTTCATATTGAAGTTTAATGCATTATCTAGCCACAGAAAGTCCTTTTATGGTAAACAAAATCCAATTCTTATTTTTCTCATGGAGTCAGATGATGGGTGAAAACTTTGTTAGTTTTAAAAATAAATGTGTTGCAGAATGTGAGATTGCTCAGTGGTTATAAGCATTTACTGCTCTTCAGAAGACCCATATTCAATTTCCAGCACCATGTTAGGAGGCATCCAACTGCCTGTGACTCCAGCTCCAAGGGATCTGATGCCCTCGTCTGGCCTCCATAAGTACTGCACTCACATACACAAAACTACACAATAGACACACATAAATACATAATGAAAGATAAAATGTTTTCAATAAATAAATATGTTAAAATACTTGTAGTGATGGGTGATTAAATTCTGACAGGAACTAACTGTACAGAGTGGTCCATGGAATAAAAGAAGCAAACTGATTTTTCCCTTCTCTACTACTTACTCCTTACAATGAATATGCATTACCTTCATGCTTTCAAATGACATTAATTTTGATTTAATGAGAGAATTCACAAAATGTAGCAGTCGGTGTCTTGATCATAAAATTGTGAGGATTTTAAGCTAACATTTATTATCCAAATCATATACTGATGGCAAAAAAATAAATAACTGTATTTTTCTATAGCTCCTGAAGAATTTAGTCTCAAATTCTTGTCTTTCAAGATCCTCAATTTTGTATAATAGGAAAATTCATTGTGAATTATCTAGATGTGTCATTGCAAATGAACTATAATGTCTCAAGTCTCAGAGTATTCGCACAGAGAGGAGAATTTCACATCAGGATACCCATTCCCACGAGCCCCAGGAAACTGTTCTGGGAAAGCATGGTTACAGGACATGGAAAAGGAGAGAAGCCTATAAACTGCTCCCTGATTAGCCTTTTTTACCCTGAAAGCCATTGTCTTGTTGTCACAGCCGCAGTTCCAGGAAGGAGTTTGCAACAGGCTTTTGCTCAGTGCTTGGTAGTTAAGAGGGAAGATGGTAAAGGAAGCTCACACATCTGCCTCTGCGGCTCCAGCACTGCTTGGGGACACTAAATCCTTGACACGTTCAGCACTTTTCTACTTACATAAAAGCTAGGAAATTAGTTAATATGGTACTTTAGCTTCTTTTCAGTTATAACTGAAAATTTTCTCTGGGTACAAAATTTCAGGGTAGTGACACTTCCCTGGTTTTCTATTCCTCTCAGTGGGTTGGATACTTTGCAGCCCAAATTGCAAGGTATCAAAGACCAAGAATTTTACCCATTCATTTATGCATCTGATGTATAGCTGGAAAATCAGGTATCTTTTGATATATTCTATTGAGCACTGAAAAAATATGAGAGTGGAAGACAAATAAAAATTAGATCTTTCAACTAACCATCTAAACCGCCTGCTGTGGAATGGATTAGTTGCCTACAAATGCATCATCTCTATCCCTTCTTTCTTATTAATAGAATATAAATTCTGGAGCAGGAAACATAGTTCGGTTGACTGAGTACTTTCCTACCATACAAAACTTTGTGTGGTGGCACATGCCAGTAATCCCAGCACTCGGGAAGGGGAGGCAGCAAGATCAGAAATTTGATGACATCCTTGGCAGAGAGTTCAAGGCCAGCCTAGGCTACATAAGACTGTCTCAAAAGACAAAACAGAACTTAACTTTTGTTCGGAATAGCAATGCATCACTGTATGGAGAGTGAGCTCTGCTTTGCCCAAGCTTCTCAGCACTATTTCGTTTCTTTTGTCCCACATGAATGTTTCTAGGCTACACCGTAGCTAGTTGTGAGGTCCCCTTATGTCCAGGAGAGGGAAGGAGAGTCAAAAGAAAGAAGGTCTTTTCTGCCCCTAACTCTCTCCAAACTGTTAGAGGCAGAATGTACATGGCTTTGTAACCATCTTGTGGCCACAAAACAGCAAACATTAGATGCCAAGAACTGACGATGCTCAGCAGAGGCTGAGGTACTGACAGCCAGTCTATCTCCCACGTTGTTGGCCACACCATTCTGAATCCTTATGACTTTCAGTCTATTACATCTTAAAAGAACTGAAAATCTGCCCTGTTGGTTGACCTCTGAAGGATTCAAGGGAGGTTTTATATATACAGTCAGTAATATTTATATTTCATTATTCTAAATCAAATATTGAAATTGTTGGGTATATCTAAGTTGTGCGTTTTTCTAACTGCATAGAAAAGAAGATGCCTGAGGCTTTCTGCTCTCTCTCTCTCTCTCTCTCTCTCTCTCTCTCTCTCTCTCTCTCTCTCTCTCTCTCTCTCTCTCCACAGTGTGAACTGAGACACATAATGTAGATTTTAAAAATAGTATTGCTTGGAATTTATTAAAGTCATCTTGGTCATCTTGGATTTGAAGGTTATATTCTCTTCATTAAATTTGGGGGATTTGGAGGCTGAAGGGGTGAATCAGCTGTTAGTAAAATCATGGCTGCTCTTGCAAAAGACCAGGGCTTTGTTCCCAATACTCATATAGGGTGGCTCATAGCTGTCTGTAGCTCCAGCTCTGGGGGATCCAATGCCTTCCTCTGGCCTCCATGGACTCCTGAATGGATGTGTGCATACACACACAAACACATACAATTTTTAAATAACCCTTTAAACTGGAGACATTTCCAGCCATTCCTACTTCAGCATCCAATTGGCTCTTTTTCTCCTGTCTTGGTAATGTTCTCCACGCCTTTCAGCTTCTATCTTTATCTTCATGCTGTTCTCCTTTTGTTTCTCAGACTCTATAGCCTCCATTGACCTAATTTCATGGTCTCTGATTCTTCTGCCTGCTCAGATCAGCTCTGGTGCTGCTGTGATTTTTTTCTTTATTTTAGTTACTGTACTTTTCAACTCTATAATTTGTATTGGGTTCCAATAGACATTCTTTTTTTTTTTTTTTTTTTTTTTTTAATCTGAGATGTTTAGTAAAATCCCAATTTGGTAACTTAAATGTAGTGACTTGCTGTAGTTCTAGGATGTGTCATTGTGTCATTATCATCTTTATCTGGTTACCCAATACCATGGGTTGCTCTCCTTTTTCTTCATGTCTCATAATTTGTTTTGTTGAAAACCAGAAAATGCAATACAATGTGTCTGATCTATAAATCATATCCCCTCTTCCCCAGATTTGCTGTTTCTGCATATTTAATGACTCTCCTAATTAATTCCATGTGAGCTGTATTCTTTGGTGCTTGGTTAATAATTGGGCAGAGATTTAATGATGTACCTTCAACCATTAAGTTCTGATATTTATCGTGGCAAAGCCAGAAACCATCAAAAAGTATAGTTGTGATATAATTTTCTTAACATTGAGTAATCTTGTTTTATTGTAAAACAAGTATATAATTCATCTTTCTTGTCATGCAATTCCTAATTTTTTTTAATCTGTGGCAAAAGTGATTTTTGTGTCTGTGTTATAATGTGTTGACTGTTAACCTATAGATAGATTGATAACAGGAAAATGTGACATGAAAGAACAAGGCAGGATCTGAGGCTTACAATTTAAAGTTTCTCAATCCAGTCTCCTGGCAAAACAAAACAGGTGATATTTTAGTTGATCAACAATGGCCAGTGATTTAGTCAGCCATAGTTATGTAATGGCACCTGCCTAAAATCCAAAAGCAGCATGTGGAAGATGTTTCAGATTACTAAACAAGTAGAATTTCTTTGGGTATGAATTGATATTTCATAGACACACACACACACATACAGATACACACACATATGAAAAGTCTTTGTGCAAGTCGACATGGGAAAAATGAGTTTATATTCTCCTTCAAGAAGACTTTTTACTTATTTTCTTGTAAATTTATTTTATCTTTATTTATTTATGTGTGTGCATGTATTCATGTGTATATGAGTGTGTGTTCATGTGTGTGTGTGCATCTATGTGTGTATGTATATATGTGTGCTTGGGTGTGTATGTGCATGTGTGTTTATGTGTGTGTGTGCACATCTATGCATGTTTGGATACGTGTGTATGTGTTTGTGTTTGTGTGTGTGTGCATATCTGTGCACGTGTGTACACATGTGTGTAAGAGCCCACAGAGGCCAGAAGAGGGAGTTGGTCTTCCCAGAGATGAAGTTACAAGCCTGGATTCTGGGAACCAAATTCAAGTCCTTTGGAAAATCAGCAAGCACTCTTAACCACTTAGCTACCTATTTAGCTTAAGAATATTTTTTCTTAAACATCACATTTTAAACATAATACAAAGTAAAATGGCAAGATGAAAACTCCACTCAACTTGGCATCGATTTTATGAACTATATATGTGCAGCAAAAGAAGACCAAGGAAAATAATGTTGCTACTTATCATTTGGTCAATGGAAACATAGCAGTTTCCTCTCATGCTCCTGCACATGTTCATAGTTAAACTCCAGCTGTAATGTCCTTTCTCTGTTTGGTTTGGTTTGGTTTTTCAAGACAGGGTTTCTCTGTATTGCTTTGGATCCTGTCCTGGAACTTGCTCTGTAGACCAGGCTGGCCTCAAACTCACAGAGATCCACCTGCCTCTGCCTCCCTAGTGCTTGGATTAAAGGCTTGTACCAAAAATGCCCGGCTTACTGGAATGTCCTTATGGGCAAAATGTGTATCTTCTGATGTATCTGGAGGTTTTACACTTTTCCCTTAATCTTCACTGTAATATAATCTTCCATAACTTCATGCCTGAACTAGTACAAGAAGTTTCTAATAAGTCACATCATCATCATCCAATATTACTTTACCTTAAGTACCATTTCAGAATGTATTACCTTCTTCAGAATATCTGGTATATTCATTGTCCTTTTCTTTAAGTTCCCCCAATCCATCTAGGGCCAGTGCATACCTGTTACGGGCAGGTTTTCCTGCCCCCCCTGCCGCTGCCAGTCGGGTCCTGCTCTTTGTTCCTCCCTGCAGGCCGCCTGGTCCCACTGCCACAAGAGCCCCAATAACACGCAGAGACTCTGTATTTGATACAATCCTTTTGGCCAGTTACTATTATTGTTTATGGGCTAGGTCTGTCTTAATGATTAACCCATTTCTACTTATCTAAGTATTTCCACGTGGTCATCTTATCTGAGCGCGGCGGGCCAGCATCTTGCTTCCTCTAGGCTCTACATGCTGACTCCTTCCTACTTCCTCTTTTCTCCTTGTCTCCTAGCCCCGCCTATCTTGCTTTCCCATTGGCCCAACAGTGCTTTATTCATTAACCAGTATGAGAAACATATTTACAGAATAACATCTCCCCTCACATACCCAATATAAACCTGTGCACATACATCTCTCTGCTCATATTCAAATGTTCCCACCTGATTGGGGAGGGGAGGGATATCTTTCTGTATGTTGTAAATATGTTTCTCTTATTGGTTGATGAATAAAGCTGTTTAGGCTTATGGGAAAGCAGGATGTAGCCAACCAAGGCTACCAGACTAGGAGAATTCTGGGAAGAAAAACAGAAAAAGTGAGTCACCAGAGAGATGCCTTGTAGGGCATTCTCTGGTAAGCAAACACCACATGGAGATACATAGATTAATAGTTATGGGTAAAATTAAGAGAGAGCTAGCCAGTAAGAAGCCCAAGACATCAGCTAAACAGTTTATAATTAATTTAAGCTGCTGTATGTTTATTTGGGACTAAATAGCTACTGGGTTGGGCAGGACAGAAACTTCCATCTACACCCAGCTATAGTCATGTTTTCACTCTGTCATTTTCTAAACAAAACAATGGTGAAGACTTTAGGCAATACATAAAAGCAAATGTACCCTATACACAGCTCATGTGGTACACAGTGCATGATCATGATTCCAAGGACTGTCAACTGTCAGCTGAGAAACTATGTGTTATATTTGTCTTCAGCATCAGATCCAACTTTTAAAGCATATTTATTCATTTTGAAGTGTGTGTGTGTGTGTGTGTGTGTGTGTGTGTGTGTGTGTGTGTGTGTGTATGTGTGTGTAAACCAGAGGCCAGAAGAAAGCTTTGGATCCCCTGAAGTTGGAGTTAAAGGCAATTGGGAGCTGCAGAACATAGGACCTGGGAACTGAATTTAGATCCTCTATAAGAATAGCAAATGCTCTTAACCACTTAGCCATCTCTCCAGCACAAGAAAAACTTTCAATGGATACACTGACATGATGCTTAAAAATATTTTAAGGGTAGCACACAAAAGAAAATATGCAAGAATATGTTTTAATGAACAAAATATTGGCATTTTCCAAGCACAGAAACTGATAATTTTGGTTTATTTCTAAATCTGTTTGAATATCTTATCTGTTTGAATTGAATTCTCCATAATGAAATGCCCTAGAAGGGAATGCCATTTCTGTAAGATCACTCTGTAAGTCGTGCTCATTTCTCTTTACCAGACTATTCAAATGATCAAATCTTTTGCATATATGTACTCTTGCTTTTACTGTAAAAATTTTTGTTTATTAACATTTTCCAACAGATAATATCATAGAATGTGTTTCCCTTTTTCTATGCAAACTATGTGATGATTAACTAACCCATAAATGATTTTGGAAAATAAAGAACCTGATCTGTGACATCATTTTTCACTGTTTAAAGTGAACAGAGCCCTCCTGCTCTTTATTTTGCATCATTTACATAGTGTGACCTCTGTGTGGGTCACAAAATGGTAATGTTATTGCAGTTAGGATGATTAATTGTCTTATTTTATTTATAAATCATTCTAATTGAATAGGCAATGTCAAGGAAGTTGAGCCTCACATTTAGATTTATTCTAATGGAAACAATGTAAAAGATTATTCTGACCATTGTTTAAAAAACATGCTGGCTTTAGTAAATATTTTTAATAACAAAATCATAAACAATTTAAAACTTCTGATTTGTCCCTCCAATTAGCCTTCTTTTAATTTCAAGAAATGGAAGCTCATTTTTAAAAGCCCTAAATAACTAGAAAAGTTTAGGTCCCACAATCTTAACAGAGGCTCCCAAGTCCTATTGTTAATTGATCCATGGCAGAAATGTACTAAGAAACAGATCCAGTGATACATGGGTGATGTGTGCACACTATGCCTTCAAATGATGTTCCTACCACCCCTCTCATTCTTAGAATCTGAGGGTGTGGCTTTTAGCTTGGACAAAGAATGCAGGGATTGTGTCCTTCCAAACATCAGTTTCTTCACTTATTAGAGTGGGAGAATAACTGTATGCCTCCCCAGAGAAGTGTGATTATTAAATGAAATAATGCATAAGAGGTGCTCCCAAATGCCTTATGCTATGGCTTGAGTCTGAGATGCTCCCGTTACCCCAAATGTTGAACATTTGGTTTTCATCTGAGCAGTTCTGCAAACTTTAGGAAGTAGATCCTACTAGGAGAAAATAAGTCAGTGGGGCATGCCTTTAAATGCTGTGCTGGTCCCCTGGACTACTTCCTGTCTACTATGATGTGGACATCCTCTTCTTCCCTATGTTCTGCCTCACACAAGTTGAGAAACTCAGAGCCAGGTGACAATGGATTTAACCCTCTGAAACCATAAAGTCAATAAACAAACAAACAAACAAATAAGTCTACCCTTCCTGAAGTTGTTCATGTTGAGCATTTTGTGAAAGTAATGAAAAGGTCTGATTAATTCAGGTGTCAGCTTTTACTTTCTAATTCAAAAACCATAATCAATCACTTCTGAGACACTAACATTCCATTTTTCTTACATGTATATTATCAATTAAGTTTTAAAACAGTTATCTAAATATGCAGTACTTCTGTTGGTGACACTTTTGCCCTCACCACCTCTCTCTGACCCATGTTTTCTCATTATCTCCCTCAAACAAGGAGCTGGAAAGCAATAATTCCAGCAATGACAGTGGTTCCCAATTAATAACAAAGAACAGAAAGAACATGAATATAGAACTATGCCCAATATACATGCTGATTTTGAATCAAAAGTCACAAAAATAGGATCTGAATCTTGAAAGGAAGAGTCAGAGGGAAGTAGTAGTGGATGAATAACATCAATAAACAGTTTATAGATATATATTTTTACTCAGTGGATAAAAATATTATTAAAAAAAGAAAAGAAGTACAAATATTCAGATTTCTAAGAGGAAAATTATTGAGATGAATAATGGAAATATTCATATTACAATGAGAATGTAACTGTCATGGAATTGTACCCTTGAAAATTTTAGTAAATGTAGTTTTGTAATTCAAGAAGAAGAAGTTACTGAAGTTATAAAATTACCAACATTAGAAACTAGAAAGACAGTTCAGCATTTAAGAACACTTGTTTCCTCTTGTAGAGAACCCAGGATCAGTTCCCAGCACCCACAAGGTAGCTTAGAACCACCTGTAACTCAAGCTATATAGGATCTGAAGACCTCTTCTGCCATCCCAGGGTACCAGATACACACATACCACACACATATAGTCCACACACATACCAGCATTCAAACAAACTCATGCACATAAAATTTAAAAATATGTACCAACATTACCACAAACTGTACATACAGCACGTTTCATGCATCAAATACATTAGCAGAAAATGTATACTTTTTAAAAATTTTATGAATTTTTAATACCCTACTTCCAAATGTGAGCACTTCTTTTCTAGGTTATCTAGAAAGAACAGAAGGGCTATTATATTTCCCTCAAGCCTCATTAATTGTTTTATTTTTTTAATTTGGATATGGGTGCTTATTCAAAGATATGCCAGTTGGCATGTAGACATGCCTCCCGTGTGCAACAGTCATGTAAGTGTGCCTTACAAAGGTGCGTCTTGATAAACTCTGTCTCACACTGTTTCCATAAAAATGTAAAGTATATTTATAATTTTCTATGCCACGTTCCAGTTCTGCAAATAAGTGAGAGATCAACATGCCTGGGGTTGCACAGCTGGCAAATTGCTGAGCCGGGATTCCATGGCTGACAGCTGGCATTCATCAGCGCTCACGTTCCTCCCTACCCTGCACACTATGCCTTCCAACCCCATCTCTGCACCTCTGATGTCTTCTTCAGCTGTGAGCAGCGGAAGAGAAAGGCAGATGAGCTGGACTTTAGCCAACATTTGCTGCGCACTGATCTTTTATGCCCAAGCACTTTTCTTATCTTGCTTATTTCTCAAAGAAATTCAGAAGGGTTGATAGCATGTCCTCTAGTTTGCACATAAGGAAACTGAGGCAGAGAGAAGTTCAGGTTCTCACACTGAGAAAAATCAATTTTGAGCTCCAAAGCTCCAGCTCTTTCCATTATGTGAGTACAGTTTCATAAAATCAAAGAGCAACGCGTGAAGCAAGTGGGATAGACCTCAAGCTGATTCCATTTCATTTACTTCACACTTTTGTTCATTGCTTATTTTTAAACTCGCTTGTAAACAGATAAAGAGGACGCTTAGTACTCACGCCACCAAACACTCCTTGCTGATAGCTAACCTCAAGCAGACCCGTGTCGTGCAGGTAGTGGAGTAAGAGGGAGAAAGTGTCGCAAACACTGAAGCACAGATTCCAGTATCTCAGGCTCCTGGGAAGGTTTGCTTCGTTTCGTTTCCTACAGTGCCGGTTGTTGGTATCAGTGCTATGTGCGAAAAGCACTCACAACCCTCAAAATAATCCAACGCGTTTTTTTTTTTTTTTTTGCCTCTTACACAAGTCATCAATACATTTACTCACTCTCCTGGTCACATTCCTGCTGCAGTGATAACACATTCTGACCAAAAGCAACTTGAGGGAGGGAAGGGCTTATTGGTCTTACTCTTTCAGGTCACAGTCCATCCTTGAAAAGATGTCGGGGAAGGAACTCAAGCAACTTTATGCAGAAACCATGGAGGAAAGTTGCTTGCTGGCTTTCTCACTCTTAGCTAGGATATGGTCCAGGACCACTTGACCAAGGGATGGTGCTGCTCACCATGGGCTGGGTTCCTCTGCAGTCACACACAGACATGCCATCATTCTGTGTGTGGATAGACACAATTGCTCAGTTGAGACCTTTTTGTTTAGGTGATTCTTGGCTGTGTCAAGTTGGCAGTTAATGCTAAATTGAACACCCTCTAAATGATCAAAACAAAGTATTTCCTAATGATTTTCATTATGGTTTTTATGGGGCGGGGGAACTTGAGTACAATTTGTTGTGATGGTGCAAAGGAGTGTTTAATCATTTTTATTTATTTATTTATTTATTAAGGTAAAATATCAAAGACAAAGGGTTTAACATTTCAGTCTTTTCAGGGTATGTGTCAGTGTTACTAAGTGCATTCACATTGCTTCAACACCATGCCTATCCATCTCTAGAAGTCTATTTTTTATTTATTGAAGAATAAAGTTCTTCCTTCCTCCCCTTAGCCTCTGGCAAGCATTTTTCTTTTTCCTGTTTCTTTATGTGCGACTTTCCTTGGAACTTTATGTAAGTAGTCTTACATGGTTTGTCCTCTTGTGTCTGGCTTGTTGAAGGAGTATAACCTCTTCAAAGCTCATTTATATTACACTAGGTGATAGAACTTTGCTGTCTTTTAGGGGTGACTAATATCCCATTGTATGTATATACATACCACATCTATTTTTAACACAAATCCATCAATGGCTGATTAAATTGTTTCCCCTTTTATGGCTGTTGTGAATAATCATACTCTAAACATTGGTATTCCAGAACTCATGCTAGTATTTTTATGGAGAGGAATTTGCCAGTGCAAACACCGTTTGAAAACTAACACAGGTGGTCCTGGCTTCCACCCTGGCACCCAAGGCTGTGAAGAGAATAATGCTCTGAGATTCTGCATTGCTTATAGAGAAAGGTCCTCATAGGACTATTTTTGGTCAGCATTACTCCAGGGTTTTCACACCACTATTGCCATGGTCCTGGCGAAAAGAGGTCATTAAGGAACTCCCCTGAAACCTCCCATCTAAGGTCATGGTGATCTGCATCGGGTTCCAAATAAAGTTACCTTCAAATGCAGGCAGATCATGACTGGTACTGTGAGGTGTCTGATCATCCAATGAGAGTAGGAGAGCCTTGCATCAATTGGGAACTGCACCAGAGTCACCACACTAAGAATCTGAGGTTGTCTAGAATTTGTAGCTGATAAGATGTCGTAAAACAACTAGAACTGAGTGACCTCCAAGAATGAACATCCCTTTAATTACATGTGCACTCACTGGTAAACTTCTCAAAAGAATCGGTATAATTAGCAGTCACAACACCAACCAAAACACCGCTGCAATCGGTACTCACAAGCACGTGCTACTTTTAAAGCACTCTAAAGACCTTACTGCATGGTAACACTTGCAGAGCTCTGCTGGAGACTGTCTCTGAGTGTCTTAAATTCAGCAAGTTCAGGATTTGCTTATCACATACCCTCCCATTAGAGGCTCTGCTGCAATTGGTCACAAACTCCAGGCACAAAACAGGCCTCTTTTAGCAACAGAGTGCTTTTATTAGATAATGGAGTCACTACCTGTGAAAGAGAGAAGGCTGAGTTAGGGTTCTTTCCATCTTTACAGGAACCCACTTCTATCAACAAATCTCACAGGCTGCTTTTTATCCTGGGAAAGTAAATGGGCCTTAACTGAAAAAAGTTACTTTGAAAAGGAGTTAAACACAGACACACACAGAAAGAGACACACACAGAAAAACAGACACACACATACACACACACACACACACACACACACAGACAGACAGATAGACAGATACAAATATACAGAGAGAGACAGATGCACACAGAGATAGAGATACACACATACAGAGTGAGACAGATACACACATACATACACAGAGACAAAGTCAGACAGAAAGACACACACATACAAAGAGAGCTAGATATACACGTACATCCCAGATAGACAGACACATACATACATAGACAGAGACAGAGAGAAAGACAGATACACACATGCACAAACAGAGACAGACAGACACACATATACATACATGCATACATACATACATACATACAGAGAGAGACAGACATACAGACACATACACACACACTACACTTTATTTAAGGGCATTTGCTCCTAACCTTTACTACAAACTCACTTCCATCTATATGTGTGTGCATGTGTATGTGTGTGTGTACCTGTGTATGATTAAAAAAGCAAAGTACGGTGACGTATATTCATTTTAAACCACTTTTTAAAATCTAAAATATCACCAATAACCCCCTGTCTTATTTAGGGTTTCTATAGCCGTGGAGAGAAACTATAACCACAGCAACTCTTATAAAGGAAAATCCTTGAATTAGGGTGGCTTACATTTTCAGAGGTTTGGTCCATTCTCATCAATGGTGCAACATGATCTTATGCAAGCAGACATGGTGCTGGAGATGGAGCTGAGATTGCTACATCTTGACTTGCAGGCAACAGGGAGTGGACTGTCTCACTAAGTGTGGCTTGAGCATATACGAGACCTCAAAGCCTGCCTTCACAGCAGCACATTTCCACCAACAGGACCACACCTATTTCACCAAAGCCACACTTCCCAATAGTGCCATTTCCTATGAGCTTATGGAAGCTGTTTTCTTTCAAACCACCAGACCTCCTATATCAATACATTTGTTATTCGAATCTGTTCCCTCTTTTCAGTTTGAAAAATAAATTCAGGTATTTTCCTAATTTCTGTTTAAAGTTAAAAAAAAATAAATAAGCAAAGCCACCTCTTTCAGAGGTGTCTTAGATACCCAGACTTCTCTTCCAGAAATAAATGTTACCAAATACTTTATGGTAGCTATTGGTATTTGCTTTAATTTTTCTTTTATTTTTCCAACCTTGTTGAGGTATACACAACAAAAAGTGGCTGCAGCTCTTACATATGTAGAGGGTGTACAACTTGATGTTTTGACTTACATATTGAGAAATGCATAATCAAGCTCATTAGCATATGCATCTCCCCCACGGTTATGTTTTGAAACATTTGAAAACATTTTATTGTGTTTCAGTAACATAAATGGGGACTGCCATGTGGAATTCCCTTGGTTGCTACTGAGGAAGCTGAACTCCTAACCCTGCATCTCAATGAGGATTTGTGTCCTGGGCTCAGAATGAGGGGCCAAGGATCTAGGAAACATTAGACAGTTCTACCCACTTTGTCTACCGGCCCTTTGAGTGAGCTCTACTGAGAAAAAGAAGTAAACACAGAAAACACACAGACTTCTTGGGCAAAATCCATGTGCTGTCGCATGCCCTTTTCCTGTAGGATTTCTTTAGAAATGTCTGTCAATACAGACTTTCATCTTGCTGCATCTCAGTGATTTGAAGACAGGGTTTTCACATCTTAATGGTTCCGAAATTGGGATGTGTCTCATGATTGATTGCTGTAGACCTGACAGGAGTTGTGACACAACAAAATAAACTTGTGACTGTGGTAACATTTTGCAGGAGAGTGAGCAGAGAAGAAAGGCTTTGAATAAGTTAGATTTGTTTTTGAGCTCTGTGGTGCATTAGATTCACACTAAGCATGTCTTAGAACAGATTCCTGGAACTTTCCATAAGAAGAAAATACATAGAGTAAGAACAGAAATTGGTGTAAGAGCAGTAGAGAAGCACCATAAAGGGGGAAAGTAAACAGTGGGTGCTGGAGTAATTGAGGCTTAAACACCATTAAAGCTGTAGAAAATGATAATCCAAGGAGATATGAGATATTACCTGGCAGGAGAGAGATTGTGATCATGAAAGTATTTCTCTTGGAGTGAGGCTTATCCATTGCTCTCCAGATGTGCCAACCTTGTTATTTCTCCAACTGTGAGAAACTCAACTACATATTTTGTGGTAGTGGAAACCAATGGTCACACTTTTTGCTATGCACACAGAGAAAAGGAGAGGAGGAGGGTATGGAGAGAATGAATGAGAGCAAATAGAATAGGGCGGAGAGGAAAAGTACAAGTATGTAAGAGAAATAATGGAAAAAACACAGTAAAATAGGTAAGCAATATGAAATCAAAACATGACAATTAAATATCTATGCAGGAGTAATAATTTTTTAAAAGTCAATAAGAAATGAAAGTAAAATACATTATCAGTCAAAATCTCTTCTCTGCTTAGAGCACCAAGGACTGTCCCTCTCCTCACCGGATTAAGTCTCAGGCAGACTCAGTCAACTACAATTTGAGATGGATTCTTGGAAGACTTCACAGATGTAGCCATAGCTGAAGAGGAAATGGTTTTTGATATTGAATTGTTATTTATCAGCCTCCAAAGAAAAGGAAGGATCTTCTAAGGGACATGGCTATTTCAATTAGTCTCTATTGTTATTCATCATCTATTCCCCTATCAAACCCCTAGCCTTTGTATTGTTATTGGCAACCAAAACAACTTCCTTACATGAGAAGACTTACCTACCTGACTATGCAAAAGTACATCTCTCTAGAGTATTCTATGCCACTCAATCCAAGTGCATGACAATCACCTTAGGTACTAAAATAAATGTGTGCACTCATCAAATAATTTCTTTGGTGTTGATGAGACTGGGATAGTAGTATTAGTAAAGATCCCTAGGTAATGGGTACGTAATAAACACAGTTCTTCTAAAGTCGTATGTTTAAGGTCTAATGCCAAGTCCCCACCCTCACTCTGTGATGTCTGAAAGCATGGGCTTTAGGAGCTAATTAAGTCATAAGGGAAAAGTCATTATGAATAGCTTTATCAGATATTAGAGGGAGGGAAGACCTCTCTGCCATGTGGAGATACATTAGCAACCTTGAAGATGAGACACGAGGAACCAGGCTGCTGAGCGATTTGACCTTAGCCTTTCCTATTGTTTAAACAACCAAGTCTGCCATGGTTTTTGTTACAATGACCTTACCTAAGAAAGCTACTTTAATGTGCAACTGTGGGTGAGAAATCTGTGACCTGTGAGAGAGCCAAAAGGCATTGTGGGAGAGGTCAAACATGCAAATGGTATGACCCAAGAGCACTATTTTCTAAGCATCAGCATCCTCAGCTGTAAAGTAACTATAATACTGATCCTGCCTTGATGGGTCATTGGGAGGAGTAAATGGGAGTAAGTGATGCTCAGAAAAAGTCTTTGACAAGTTACTATAGAATTTTAACTTACAGTAACTTGTCTTTTGAAAATGTTAGCTATTGGATTAGAGATAAGTAAAACTTCTTCTTGTTAAACAATAATAGCATAAACAATGTTAAAACTAAAACATTTGAAAGTAAAACTGCTATATGACCCAGAAATCCTATTACTGGGTATAAATATAAAGGAAATGAAATCAGTATTTCAGAGAGGCATCTGTTTTCTGCAGCACTATTCATGACAATTGAAAAATGGAGCCAGCTACATGTTTAGCAATAAATTAATGGACAAAGAAAATGTGGTACATATATCCATCAGAATGCTGTTCAGACACTAAGAGAATTAAAATACTCCTAAGAATTTCTCCATTATAGATGAACCTGAAGAGTATTATATAAAGTGGAATAATCCAGGCACAGACAGACTAACATTTCATGGTTACATGTGTTTGTGGAATCTAAAACCATTATCAAAGTACAATAGGGGTAATCTGAGACTGGCAAGCATAAGGTGAAAGTAGGTGGGAGGCATAGGCCAATGGGTTATTGTAGATAATTCTGTCCCACCCAGTCCTACAGTTGCTCTGCCCCAAATAAACACACAGAGACTTATATTATTTATAAAATATTTGACTGATGGCTTAGGCTTCTTACTGGCTAGCTCTCTCTTAATTATTTACCCTTAACTATTAATCCATGTATTTCTACATGGCCTTATCTTACCCTTACCGGAGTATGCCCCGACCTGTTACTCCTTCAGCGGCTATGTGGCGTCTGTCTTGCTACCTCTGCCTGACTCCTCTCCCCAGAATTCTCCTCATTTCATAGCCCTGCCTATACTTCCTGCCTTCCTACTGGCCAATCAGTGTTTTATTCATCAACCAATAAGAGGAACCATCAGGTTACAAAGAAAGAATAAATTCTAGTATTTTCTACTCTACCAGGTAGGATGACTATAGAAAATGATAGAAGACTGTATATTTCAAAATACACAATCCAGAGGAAAAGGTTTTGGATGTTCTCATTATAAAGAAATATTAAATATTTCAGCTGTTGGGTATGTAAATACAATTGGTCATTACCCAACATATATCTGTATTGAGATTTCACACTGTGTCCCAAAAGCATGCACAATTATTATGCTTTAATTACAAAAACATTGTATAACTAGTAGAAACTCTAAGAAGCTCTACCATCATAGAGACAACACATTCCTGAGGTCAAGTCAACTCCAGAGCTACCCACCCACTGACACAGCACAAGTATCTACACTGTTCAAGACACCTTGGTAAACCAATTGGCTGTTTCTTTGTAATATGCTCGAAAATAACAATCAAATTATTCTTTAGATCCTTGAGTTCCACATGCACCTCTATTTCTGCAAGAAATTAAAGGGTTATCAATAAGAAGGAAAATGATTTCTTCTAGAGTTATTCTCCATGTAAATTGTATTCTGTTCTTGTAAGAAATAGCAAACTATCTAATTCTTGTTAGTCAAAATCCAGCCCAGGAGTGCCACTCCACACCAGCTGGAACAAAATACACCCTCCAGTCCTATTCCCAGTGATGTCCTCAGGAGCAAGAACACACCACATTAGGTCACCTTGGTGATGAGACAGAAGAAGGAAGTGATTTTTTTTTCTAGAAAGATCACTGCATATTTAGAGCCTGGGGCTGGTATTGTGTGGTCTGCTTAACAGGCAATTTAGTTTGTTTTGAATGTGGTAAGACTTGTGGCAAAGACTTATGAGACCTTCCAGTGGTGACCCTGAAAGTACCATTCTCAGTCCCATCCTTTGATAAGGAAGTTGGAGCCTGGTTGCTGGAGCTTCTCCCTGAAGAAGGATGTCCATGCAAAGGATGAACATGTCCTGCTTTAAAGACTGCAAAGCTTTCATTCCTATTTCAGTCACAAACTCCATAATACACCTATTCTGATCTATGGGTCTTTTTATCCTGCCCTGAAAAGATGCATTAGGGTAGCCCAAAGGAAAGTCACAAAAGCAGGTGAAATGGTTGCTTATTCCCCAGGTTACTTCCTCCTGCAGTGTAGCCTTCTGTTCCAGATCACCATCAGGAGATCAGACACATCAGGACATAATCTTTAGTTCCCCCATCCAATAAAGTAGGGGAGGCAGAGCTTTGGAGTTAGTGTTACTTCCAATAAGAAAACCCCAGGAGAGTGATGGCTAAGCAGGCAAAAATATTTCTTGTATAAGACTGCCAACCTGACTTCAATTCCCTGAGCCCACAGTACAAGGAGAAAAGTGGCCCCCAAAAGTGGACCTCTGAGCTCCATGCACATTCTGACATGTGTGTGCATGCACACACACTAGTAATAATAACAATAATAATAAAATGTTTAATATAATAAAGCATAAATCATAGATAGTGATTTTGAAACATAACTTCTTTGTGTGTTATGATAACAACATAGTTACCAGGGATAATATGAAATAAGGAATGTTGATCTACAGTTGCTCTCTGAAGCTAACAGTCTATGACTAAATTCACAGAGCTTCATCTGCCATTCTCATATGTCACATCAGACCATGGTAATTCATTTCTGACCATGCTGTTTTAAATTTATTTTTCTTATTTTACATATCTATCCCAGTTTCCTCCCTCTCTCCCTCCCTCTCTTCTACCCCCTCATGCCCCCCGACCACCCTCCCATCCCATTTCCTCCAACTCCACATGTAGGGTGATGCCTTCCTGGAGGGGTCATCTAAATCGGTCAAGTCATTTGGAGTAGGGACTAGGTCCTCAATCCTGCCTCTAGGTTAAGGGAGTATCCCTCCATGGGGAATGTGTTCCCAAAGTCCTTTTGTGCACCTGGGATACATCCTGGTTCCACTGGCTAACCATGATTTTTTTTTTTATTACATGTTATTTTTCTGTTTGGGGATGGGGATTGTTTGAGTCATTTCTTTCTCTAACCATGTGGGTCCTGGAGATGGAACTCAGGTCATCAGGCTTGGTTGCAAATTTTAATAAGGTAAAGTTCCTGTAATGTAGAATGTATCAATTTTCAGTGCACAATGTGTTGAGGCTTAGAAAATTCATACAATTATAGTATAGTTCCTTCACCTTCACATACCCCAATCGCATTTCTATAACCATCATAGGCAACCACTGCTGAGTCTCTGTAGTCTTGCCTTTCATAGAAATTGGATTTTCATGAAGTCAGGAAATATGTAGTCTTATAGTCTGACTACTTGAGCTTTAATATAATGATTTAAACATCTGTTGCGTATATCCAAAAATCATTTACCTTTTGATTGTAGAGCGGTGTTTCGTTGTATGAATTTTGCCCATTCAACAACCAATGAGGTGTTTGGATAGCTCTGGCTCTGAGCTGCTGTGAGTAACTCTGCTACATACCATTTGTGCATTTGTCTTTAGCCCCTCTGTAGATTCTAAGAAGTAAAATCAAAAGCTAGAAACAGAAAGGCATTATCTGACCACAACAAAGGTTATGTGTGAAAAGCCCACAGACATCATTGCGTGCAGTGGTAACAATCTGAGTGGTCTCATAAGCTTGAGAATAAGACAAGAACTCTCATCTTAGCACCTGTGTGCCGCATAGCACAAGAGCAGTTCTCAACCTCCTAATGCTGTGACACTTTCACACAGTTTCTCATGTTGTGGTGACCTCCAACCATAAAATTACTTCGTTGCTACTTCAGAACTGTAATTTTGCCGCTGTGATGAATTTTAATGTAAAAATATGATATTCAGGATATCTTATATGTGACCCTTGTGAAAAGGTCATTCAACCCCCAAGGTGATTGCAACCCACAGGTTGAGAACCACTGCAATAAATGTATTTGCCAGGGCAATTAGGAAGATAAAGCAATAAAAGACACCCAAATCAGAAGAGGAGAGAAGAGAAGAGAAGAGAAGAGAAGAGAAGAGAAGAGAAGAGAAGAGAAGAGAGAAGAGGTGTATATGTACCTATGTTCACACATAAAAATATCTAAATATGTATTAAACTCCATATCCCCATATGGGACATATTAATAAATAAATTCAATAAAATTTCAGAACACACAATCAACACCAAAGTCAGTTATGTCTTCATACACTAATAAAATACTTAAGAAAGAAAAAAATTTAATCACATTTACAATAACATATTTTAAAAATCCAAGCAGGATATTGAAAGATTTGTTCACTTTTGTCTGTTGTATTTTGATTACATGCTGTTGTGGGGTTTTTCCAAAGAACTTTTTAAAGTATGAATGTGTTTCTGTGTATGGGTTTGTGCATGTTTGTGAGTGCAAGCCTCTTGATGTAGGCACTGGAAACAGAACTGGGGTCCTCTGCAAGAATGATATGTGGTCTTGAGTGTTGAGTCATTGCTCCAGGACAGACCTTTTTTTTTCCTAGAGGAGAATTGTTAGTATGTAATGAAAAATACCTTTACCCTCAGTATGATTAGTATAACAAAATGCACATTAATATTTCTCAAATTTACCCCAACTTCTCAATGAACCTGAGACCTTTCATGTCACTTTTTTTTTCCTCCCTACCCCCTATCTCCCACACTTCTAACTTACTGAGGAAGTTTTGTCTTTTTCCTTTCCTAGGCAGATGCAAGGATGTCTCTTTGCTACCTAGGTTCTCTGGGGTTGTGACCTGTAGGCTGGTTGTCTTTTGTTTTATGTCTAATATCCACTAATGAGTGAGTACATAGAGTACATATTATATTTGTCTTTCTTGTTCTGGGTTACCTCACTCAAGATGGTTTTAATTTAAGTCTGTCCATTTGCTTGCAAATTTCAAGATGTCATTTGTTTTTACTGCCGAGTAGCACTCCATTGTGTAAATGTACCACATTTTCCATATCCATTCTTCAGTTGAGGGGCATCTATGTTGTTTCCAAGATCTGGTTATTACAAATAATATTATGAACATAGTTGAGCAAATGTACTTGTGTTGTGAATGTGCATTTTTTGGGTATATGGCCAGCAGTGGTATTGCAAGGTCTCCAGGTAGGTTGATTTCCAGTTTTCTGTATGAGTGTGCACTCCCACCAGCACAAGCTGTCATCAGAGTTTTTGACCTTGACCATTCTGACAGGTATAAGATGGTATCTCAGAGTTGTTTTGAGTTTTCTTTCTCTAATGGCTAAGGATGATGAACATTTCTTTTCCCCCCTTTTTTTTATTAATAATATAATTTAAAAATTTTACATGTGGATCCCAGTTTCCTCTCCCTTCCTCCCTCCAAACCTTCCTCCCTCCCTCTTACCCTCTTTTCCCAGTGACATGCACCCTGGCCACCCTCCCATCCCATCCCCCTACCCCCATTCTACTTGTAGGGCTATGCTATCCAGGTTGGGTCATGTAAATCTGTCAAGTCATTTGAAGTAGGGACTAGGACTTCTCTCCTGTCTCTAGGTTATGGGGGTATACCTCCATGGGGGATGTGTCCACAGGTCCTTTTGTGCACCAGGAATAGATCCTGTTTCTACTGTCTGAGATCCCCCAGACTGCTCAGTCCTTTGGGGAAGAGACAAGTCCCCCAGAGCACATGGAAAATGGGGGGGGGCAGTGAATGGAGAGAGAACTAGGAGAAAGAGAAGGGGAGGAGAGGAAAACACGTGTGACTAGATAGATTGAGACAGGGTAGGAGGGGGGACATAAAAGAGGGAACCATTATTGGTTAGAAGAGAAAACTGAAACTAAAGAAAGGTCTAGAGAACTACAAGACTGATTCCAACTAACAATGTGAGCAATCATGGAAAGGCTACCATAAAAGCCCTTCCCTGATAGTGAGATCGTCAACTAAATTATCCACCACCCTGGAGCCCTCATCCAGTACCTGTTGGAAACGGAAGCAAACACCCATAATCAAACACTGAGTTGAAGTAGAATCCAGATGCAGAGAGAGGGGACAAGACCAGGTTTCAGAAACACACAAAGACAGCTGACCTGAACAAGGAGGAGATAATGGCCCCCCCAGACTGATAGCTGGGAATCCAGCATGGGACTGACTCAGACCCCCTGAATATGGGACTTTCATGTCACTTTTAACACTAAGTGATGCTTGCAAACTTTGGCACTCAGCCTCTTACACCTGAGTGACAATGTGATGTTGGAAGATGAGGCATACCAAAGTCCACAGCAGTGCTCACCAGATGCAATTCTAGAAAGTGTCAGCATTTGTCAGAGTATAATATTTACATAAGGATGAACCAAGAGCTGTTAATGTTTAATCTTAAACCCTGGCATTGTCTTTTTTTTTAGTAATGGATTTGATAAAAAGAACTCAAATTCTGACTAGTTCTCACAGACATAGCTATATTCTTGTTCCATGTAAGCAAAGCAAACAAAAGCTATATTGAAAGTTTAAAATCTCCCCCAAGATATTGAGAAACATAAGCAGTTAACTGCTTTTAAAGAACTCTGGGATGTTTTTGATAGATTATTTTTCTCGTAGATACAATGCAGCACAACAGCTGGGTGTATATTTTAATTAGTTTAAATGCAGGCATATGGAACACCCTAAGAGATACAAGATTGCCCACTGTTAAGAATCTGTGCATGCACTCTCTAATAGTATCTTGTCTAATTATTTAAGAAAATCAAAAAATAATCTTCATCGGCTGCTCACATTGTGTCCTCCATGTCCAAAGAGGATGGACTTTCTTTCTAAGCAGTTATAAAGGCCTGCCATTCTAGATTAATTAGGGAAAACACTAGTTGCTGCTCCAAGTTTATACAACTTCATCAGCTAAAGATGCAGGAAAAGATGGGTATCTATTACCACAGCCCCCACCCACCTCTCTGTCACCACTTAAAAGAACAAGAGGGAAGTGAAATGAAAGGCCATACCTTCAACAGACACACAAAAAGTAAATCAAATATTTTGTTCTGTATTGTATTCCCTGACTACATTTTACCTGGGACCCAAACAGAAGAGGCCCTCTGCCTCTCTTACTCTTCTCCCTAGAGTGGACAGGCACGAAGGCTGTCTTTTTCCTGGTCAGAGACCTTAAGAGGTGGCACTTTGAGTCCACTTCTAATTTCCTGTCTGCCCAAACACTTTATTAGGTGAGGAAAAGAAGAGGTAGCGTTTCTTCCCATAATAATTCCCTGATAGTCTGCTATCACCCTGGCCAGCCACCTAAAACCTCGAGTGGACATTCAGAGGGGTTTTTCCCCTACATTGACAGCCACATTCCCAGGAACCTAATTGAAAACTGCAGGGTTGCTCCACAGTGCAGTTCTCTGAAATATCTATGCCACCTCCACTGGGTTTTTATCAATCTCAAGGGTAGAAGCTCTCACTGGGAGGTGAGTTTCACTAACCCTCATTTTATAAGTAGAAGAAAAGAAGCCAGAGCAAAGAAAATATATAGGCCACTCTCCTGAAAGCCGTACATCAGCTCAGCCAATTTTTTGCTCCCTATCGAAGACTAATTTTCCCTCTGAACCCAGAGAAAGCTAGGGTTGCCTTTTCATGCAGCACAAAAGAAGGGTGTCATTCATGCACACCAGTATATGTAAGACTTCTGAGTCAATGTGGATTATAAAGGGACAATGGGTCTGGGGTGAGACAGAATGGACTTGAAAGTAGACTGCACAAGGGGAAAGGACCCAGGAGACCCTTTAATAGATGCTTAGATCATCCCAGAGCCTAGGGTTCTTTCCAACAAAGGTTTTCTGTAGTGGAACTGTGCTCAGACATGCACAAATGGACATCATAGATTAGTCAATTATCCAAATATTAGTAAGTTAATTTCTATTAAGTTTTCTGAAATTTGGTTTATAATTCTACAAAATGAAGAACACAGGCCACCATAGCTTTTTGTTGTCTTCCAAGTGCCTGGTATAACATCTGAAAATTTGTCTACAGAGCAAAAGGAGCATAAAAGGGGGTGGAGAATTCTGTTTCCACCTCAGAAAACTCAGACAATGCCAGTAAGTGTTCTGTAAGCCTCTTCAAGACATCTCTAACCACATAGTTTTTTTTTTCTGCAAAATCAGCACTTAATGGTGCTTATCTGAATTAGGTGCACAGAGTACAGAGCTCCTGAAACAGGAAAAGGCATCAGAGATGGGTCAGCAGTTAAAAGCCTTACCATGCAAAACTGACGACCTAATTTCCACCCCCAACCCATATGGCCAAAAATGGACACTCTTAGGGCTCATCTGTGACCTGAGCACTTCTATGGAAAGATGGGAGATAGACAGGAGAATCACTCAGAGCATCACTGGATAGTTAGTCTAGAGTACACAGCAATATAGAAACAAGAAAGATCCTACCTCATCAAGGTAGAAGGAGAGAACCAACCCCTGAAAGTTATCCTCCAACTTCCACACACGCACTATGGTGTGCACACTCTCACACATATGCACACACATGCACATGTGTGCACACACACAAATACAAATGAATAATGATAGTATATATATTTTAACTAGCTTGAGCTGGGAATCCTGGGTCATGCTTATGACCCCAGGACTTAGAAGGCTGAAGAAGGATGATTATCAGGAGTTCTGATCAGCTTGGGCTACCTAGCAAGTTCTAGACCAGCCTGGGCTAAAAGGCATATATGATACTATGTGGAAAAAAAAATTATTTTGTTTTTTGTTGTTGTTGTTTGTTTTGCTTTTTTAAAAATTTTTTTTAGAAAGAAGAGGGGAATAAGAGAAGGTAATGGGAGTGGTTAAAATGTTCATATGTGTGTATAGTTATCAAAGATATTTCTACTTTTGGAAGGTTGGTTAAATTTCCACTTGAATAGGTTTGTTGGGTTATTGTGCCTTAGATAATACTTTTGGTGATTTTTGTTGATGTTCGATAAAAATGCATATTTAAATTCAGCAAAGTTGAGCAAAATAGGCCTTTTCAGTTCAGCCTCTGGTTCTACCCAGGGCCAGACTGACCTGGATAGAAGAAAGGCAGATTGACAGAACCTGGCCTGGAGCCATTCTCTGCGTTTATACTGCTGCTCCAGCACATGGGGCTAAAAACACTATTGATTGTAGCCCTGATTTCTTAAAAATGTCAGGGACATTTTACACTTCTCCTCTGAGGTACTAAATATCAGGCCTGCCATTAACCAGATTGTGATAACAGACGCAGATAAAGCCCGCTGCAAAGTGCACAGGTAAAGTATTTCTTCAAAGGTCACTCTGCTGCCACAGCATGGTGTAATAACCCTCTTCTCCCAGGGCTGTTGGTGTCTTACAAAAGACATCTTGGTCCAGCTTGGCAACTTCTGCCTCCCCTTCAAAGTGTACATTCCACAACAAGCAATTCAGAGAGCTGAATCCCACCTCTTCCAAGAATCACTGGACACAGCACATGCCTCATAATTAACCCTCTCTGCCCCTCATTCCCAACAAGATCCTCCACAGTTCAACCGGCCTCCCCTCTTGTGTTGCAGGAAGTCAGTAAAGCCTATTTCACTGTGCTAAAGATTATCCCTGGTAGTCCTTGACTGAAAGAAATTTTCATAGACTGTATAGAGAAACAAGGGTCCTGTTGCACTCCAAACCCAAGGCCCAGATAGACAGATAGGCTTGTTCCTGTCTAGAGTGAGGATAAATCCAATTGTTGAGCCTGTGTCTTGGCCTCAATCTCCATCCTCTGACCTCCAGCATGCACGCAATGGCTGAGAATGCAAGAGAAAACTCCCCTAACTGTGACTGATATGTCAGCTCCATTGAGTCCAGCTGAATGCCCGGTGCTATGATCAGGATCCTCCATTGCCTTTCTTTCCTAGACCTGCACACCACTGACAAGGTTGCCTTTGACATTTATCTTCTCCCTTGGATGTCCTCACCAGGTGTTATTATCAAGTTCATTTCAAGGAAGCAGCCTCATCCTGGTGATCTCTAACATAATCCCTTATTCTTTTTTCCTGAAATTTCTCACAGTCATTTGTAACTCCAGTTTCAAGGGAATCACCACCCTCTTCTAGCCCTGGAGGGCACCAGTCATATACATATTGTACCAGGTGTGTGTGTGTGTGTATACACACACACACATATATACATACATACATATATACAGACCTTCACAAATACACATAAAATAAAAATAAATGAAGCTTTAAAGACAATGACCACCTTGTTTATCTGGTCTACAATGTTTATCTGGTTTTACAAGACTCCCAGATAACATTAAATGATTGTAACATCTTCTAAGGCAGATCTGTTCTACTTATTAAGCCACTGTAAAAAATCAGACAAGGCCTGTTAAATCCAGTAGAGCTACAAGGAAACAAAAGTATGTTTTAAGCTATTGGCCCAGGGCACAAAGAGCCACCATTGTTAAATAGCATGTGCTTGATGCCATTAAAATTTTATACCATTTGACTATAATTTTGCCACATTACATTATCACTATAATCACAGTTTCTAGCAATACTATAAAAATGTCTGAAAGTCAAGGTAAGACTATGATTAATGAGCGTGTACTTGAACTCTGACCATTATATGGTAAGGTGCTGCAATTGGTTTCCCTGCATTCAGAAACACCTGGTTCAAATTTGCTCTTTCTGACAGAGTGGCTTGAGAAGTAGCTATTTTTTTGTTCCACTTAGGAAGTGAAGATAATGCATCGAATGTATCTATGTTGTAAGTTGTTAATGAGTAAGAGAAGAAATAGTTTCAAAACTGTATTAATTGTGTGTGTGTGTGTGTGTGTGTGTGTGTGTGTGTGTGTGTGCGCGCGCGCATGCGCGCGCGCATGTGTACACATGAGTAGAGGTCTCCCAGGGGCCAGAAAGTGTCAGATCTCCTGGAGCTAGACTATCAGCTTCCAGGCAGTTGTGAGCCACCCATTGTGTGTTCTGGGAACCAGATTCCAGTCTCCTGCAAGAGCAGCAAGCACACTTTACTGCCAGCCATGTCTCCAGTCCCTCCTGCTGAGTTCTGGAATGCTATGACACTCTGTCATCTTCCTTACACCATCATCCCACATCCTGTACTTGGAACACTGATCTCCTTTGGCTGTTCAAAGCACAGAACTCAAGGACCACATATTCTCTGAAGCCTAGAATAACAGACTGAATCCCAGTTTGGGAAGAACTTCAATTTGAAGCCAAAACATTTAGATTTTTGTTTTAAAGCAAGAGTTTTAGAAGATATTAGGTGAGAGTATAGTACCAGAAGAGGCCCAGAGCCTATGTTCTTGACTACAGCACATTTCTGATTGATGCCTTATACCCAGGACTGTACCTTTTATCATGTCAAATTTCTTATTTTATTTTTTTACTCCCAGTTTAAGAATGGTGTGATACACACCTTTCACTTTGCACAGTATCCAGTATTAGGATATTAGGTAAGGTCCTGAGACATATATCAGCTTTGAAGATATCTTCCTAGGAAAATCCTAACCTCAGAAAATAACTTGTTTCTCCTTGCTTACCTCCCTCAGCCTCGCCTACCTCTGCACCCATTTCCTCAGCTGCTGTCTTTCAGACCACAGAGGGGCACCCATCCTCAGACACACGAAGCATGTGTGAAGCAAAGGGAACTTCACCTCAGGCCTTGTGAAAAGGATGTTTCCATTCCATAAAACAAACTGTGTGCCAAACTCCGTCTTTCCATCTATAAGGACCACAGGCGCAACTCTGCACTAGCATGTGCCATCTAGTCCCATTATCTATTTGCCATTCACACAACAAGCCACATCATTCAGTTATTTGATGCCTACATCTCAGGATTTAGCCATGTCACTTAGCTATGGTGCCCAGACTACAGCTGGCTGGAGACATCAGCCTTCACTTGACTCTTTTCTTCCATAGCTCAGGCAGGATCAGTCATGCACTAAACGCTAATCACAGGTCATCATCTTCTAAGGGCCCATCAGAATAAGCAGCATAACTATCTTGCTTCTCCTGACCCCACCCTTGCCCCCCACACACAATGTGCTACACTGAGCTTCCTCTTGCTCTGAGCCTCTGCAGTTCTGTCCCTTGAGGTCCCCTGACACTCAGACCTCAGAATTGATGCCACTTTCCCAGAGAGAAACTCTTGCTACTGTCATGTCACCTTGCTTTATTCTGTTTTAGCTTATTCCCCATGTTTGTTATGCTCACGCTGTCTTGCTCTTCTATGTGGCTGCCTGTTCATTGTCATCTCCCTGCTCCAGGAGGTGAGAGCCTTGAGAGCTGAAGGCTTATACACAATAAACAGTTCCCAGATTCCTCCTCTCCACACCTCTCATACTGGCCAATTCCCACATGCCAGTCACCTACAGTAACCTATTCACACCTGGCTTCCAGCAGCCACAGAAAATGTAAGCATCCCTCTCTGCTTGAATCCCTTCAGTTGTTCCCCACAGCTCTCCCAGTGGGTCTAGATTCTTGATTAAGCTTACAGTATCTTCCTCTTCAGATTGTTTCTTGGCTGACATTGATTTGTGATGCTTTTCACTTGCCCTACTGGGTCTGGCACATCAGGCAACAGCCAAGCTGGAACTCAGTGCCTAAGCAGAGAAGACACCATAGAGCCCAGATAGCCATGAAGAGGATAGTCTGAACATCCAGCATGTGGTCCCCGAGCCTGCATAGATGGGAGAGACAATAAGGCAATGACCTAAGATGAGGAGACCAGGCCACTCCTCTCTTCTGCTTGATTTCATTATGAAAGAAGGGGTTTTAGAATTAACACTGTGGGAGAAAACAGAATTAGAGATGAAACCCAGGGCCTGAGCCCTAATTGGCATATTCATAGTAGATTACACAGAAAGCACTATGCTTTCCCTAGATTAAGCAGCAAGAATCCCCTGGTTCCCCAGATTCTGTGGTGTATGACTGATACAACCAGGAGGATGTCAGAGGCAATGGCACAAACTTGGGGTTCTACAGAGAGCTGGGTCTGACGGCAAAGAACAGTATCAGGTAAGCTCTGACTTCCAACTGGCAGAGTTGGAATTCAAACCCTGCATTTTCTGCCTCCACACCCCAGCTCTCATCATTGGGTAAGATGACAGCCAATACCCATGCTCATCCCTTGGGTTTGGAGTGGGAGTGGGGCAGCACTCAGACTTACTGAGAGCTACTTAGTGCTGGGAACTCAGCTTCAGACTATGTCATCTTTACAAACAACTCTGGCAAATAAATGAATGTCAATGTTATCATCAGTTGAAAAGGTCCATGGTTCAGATTTATGTATTACCTATGGCAGCACAAGGCTTTGACCCAAATCTAGTGTGTCCACTATCTTTTGGGCTCATCCTATCACTGTGTGTTCTGACCTGTGAATTGACACTGAATCTCCTATTGCATGTTTCAAATGTTTTGAACATTTGATAGCTAACCATTGTCAAAGAAATCCTAAACAATGTCCTCCTAAGTCTTAACATAACTAAAGAAAACAATAGTTTAAGCAGACACAAAATCAAATAAGCTCATTTTAAAAATAAAATGAAAACATTGAAGTCTTTGGGACACTGTTGATATTATGGTTTTCTCATGGTCCTCTAATCATTTCCAAATTGGTAATTTCTTCCCCAGAACAATTCCATCAGTTGATAAAGCACAGCCTCCCATTCCTCCACTCACTCTTTCAGTCAACCTGTCCATACATCATGAACCTTCTGACTCCCTATTACTAGTTGAAAACACCAGTCTTGGGTCTGAAAATACAGGGCGTAACAGTGAAGGACTCTATCCTTGAAGGAATTTACAGTACAATAGGGGATACTGAGAATAAATCAGCAAATTGGTTGTTATGTCAAAATGTCCTATGTGTAGTAAAGGATAGAGAAGAGGGGATAAAGAGGGCAGGAAAGAGAAAAATGGGAAAATACTGGATACAGCAGGGCAGAATACATCAGAGTGGTTACTGGAAAAGTTAAAAGAGTGAAAACGAAGAGATGAGATGCAGAAGTGTTTCTAAATGGAATTTTTATGCCAGGAATTTTCAACAAGGGGTGTTCAGTATGAGCTTCAATTAGTAAGCAGAGTTACCTAAGGTTATAAACTTATAGAATTATAAAAATACATAAGATGGCTAGCACTTTGGTTAGACCATCTTAAATCCTAGTCTTCTCTCTGTCCTCTACTCCCACTGTATTGAGGGAGATTTCCCCCACACCTTAGACCCATTACATAAAAGGCTTCCTGGTCACTAACTGCTCAGTTCCTGATCCCCAAAAGTTCTTTCTGGCCCTTCAATCCATTTGAGTTCTATTTTACTTAAGAAAATCATTCAAAATCACATTTGTGGTTGTTTATGTATGTACTAAAATTTGAGCTATTTCCTCTTTCCTGCCTATAGTCACAATCAGACTACCCTGGCTTTCCTTCTGCCAACCCCTACCTCTTATTGACCTTGATCCATACCAGCCATCATGAAAGATCTGGCTGTGTTTAACATCATCCCTCATTCTTGACTCTGCCCTTAGGATGAGCTTGACCTAGAACATTTTTGACAAGGCATTTATTGGGAAATATCTCAAAAGTGTTCTTAGTCATCAGCCACCATCCCACACTTCAAGACCCAAACCACTACCTTCTATGCAAATTCTATTTCCAATCCATTAGCCACCTCCCTCTACCCACCCCAGCTGGAAATGAGACTCCTAAGGACAGACAGTCCCAAGATCTTGACAAACACCATTGTGTTCACGAGATTTAAGATATTCTCAGGCTCAAATTATCTCAAAATTCATTTCTTATCAAAATATCCCCTAGTGGAGGGTATTTTACAAAGTAAATTTAGATAATCACAGCAATAATAAAGCTTTGATTTTTTTATTTAGCTTTAATTTGATTGACCTTGTTCAATAGCAACATGAATCTCTGTTAGCTGGTTTTGAGCATGCCCAATTTTATAAATATCTATAAAGATCATGAAAATTCCTCATTTATAACATTATCTCGGCTTGAGTTAATATTCCTACTCAGTTATGGTCCTCCATCTAAAATCTTGAGCTTTCTTTCCTTTTTTCCTGATATTATTTCAAGTCCTGTAGGATCTTGAGCCTTCTTTCCTCTTTTTCTGATATTTTGCCCTGTTACAGTTTAATGTTTTCCTTTGCATTTGGCATGGTATCTGGAGTTTTCTAGAAGGGATACCTAGCCTGAGTTTTAGTGGGTGAGTAGAAGGTATCTGAGCAGACCAGTGCACAAGGGGATTAGCTCTTGGTCAAACTTTCCTAAATCTAAATTTCTCACCCATCCTCTGCCCCATGATCTTGATTTTAGAGTTACCTAGCAACTTCCTGGACACTGATGCTTCAATGCTGATTTCAGGGTATCTGTATACCCAAGATTCTTACATGAGTGATGATATTCTGAGTGAATTTTATTATCTAATTTCAAATACAAAAAAAATAGTTTTTCATCTTTGTTCATTATACACTTGTCTGAATTCCCAGGGCTTAGACCAAATTTTAAGATTGTTTTTAATGTTACAATTATGTTCAGCGTGTCCCTTTTTTCCAATGTTCTTTGTGAGTGTTTAAAAAATTTTTGTTTGTGTCTTTTGCATTAGCTACTGTTTCAAAGATCATAAAAGAATAATGATGGGATCTGATACCGGGTTTTAATAGAAGATGCCTTTAATGTTTTACCCTTTAGAATATCGACTACCATTTTTGGAACTAGCATTTGTTATTTTTCAGTAGCTTCCCTCTCATCCTTCTCTCTTACAGTTATCCACAATAGCTTTGCATTTCATTGAATAGGTTTTCAGCTGCGATTGATATGCCTTGGATTGTTGATATAATAAAATATGTTGATAAAGTCCCTGATTCTGAAGTCCTTGTGTTACTGGAATGCATTTCATTTGCCATATCATATAATTTTTAAAAAATGGATATCTGGGCTCAGACATCTAATGGTTTATTTGAAATACTTCCTTTTATATCTGTAATTGGAGTCCATCTAATTTTCCCTTGTGTGCTATCTTTTTGATACTTTAGGCAGTGAATTAAAGTCATATCATCTTTTCCTGTGGACTGGAATTATTTAAATAACATAAGAATTACATGATGTTTGAATTTAGATTAAATGCAACAGTAAAACCATCTGAGCCCGCCACTCTATTTGGATATGGTTATTGGACTATTCAGAATATTCTTTTATTTTGGGTCAAATTGGGTATTTTGTGTTTTGATAACAAACTAAACATTCTGAAAGACTTTAAACATGTATTTTCATTGGTTTGTGTGAGATGCTTTAAATATACATCTTTAAGTTTTTCTCTATTTGAAGATCATATATTTATTATTATTAGCATCTAGTTGCCTCTGTGTATCTGTCTCTCTGCCTCTCTCTCTCTCTCTCTCTCTCTCTCTCTCTCTCTCTCTCTCTCTTTCTGTCATTCACACACACACACACACACACACACACACATATATTCAATTTTACTAGTTATTGTTCATTTCAAAGATGATGCTATTTCAAGTCCTTAACAAAATTTGTATTTTGCCTCATATTACAAGAACTATAAAAAATATAGCAAAAAGTAGAGTAGCTGTGTCTTACAGATAAATTCTAATTTTTATCTCATGCAAGAGATAGCCCAAAATGTGCAGTCTAAGACTGGCTGTCACCCCACTGACATGATCAGTAACACAGACTTGTCTTCACCCTGGTCCCAAATGCTGCTTTCCATCTTTGTGATCCTTGTTATTCTAGTGACTGCTGGGGTTCTGGCTTGTATTCAACAGCATATGGAAGGATGAAGAGCTAGAAGGATCATGTCACCATGGGGCTGGAGAGATGGCTCACAGATTAAGAATTCTTACCTCGCTTTCAGAGAACCCAGAGTTGGCTCCCAGCACTGACAGGGAAACTCACAACCATCTACAACAACTCCAATCCTGGGGAATCTATTACCTCCTCTTCAGGCACCATGTGGGTGTGATGCACAGACATACATGAAGGCAAAATGTTCATACACATAAAATAAATACCCTTTACAGCAAAAGATATTTAAAAATATATTACTTAACTTTCCATGCAGGGGAGCTTTCTGGTGGGCATAGTGGCATGTGCCTATCGTCTGCTGAAAAGGCTGAGTAGAAGGAGCCAGGTAAACATCAAGCCATCATGGGCTGGCCCAATAGAAAGAACCTGTTTTTAAAACATAAGAACAAAACACAGGACCAGAATTACCTGCTAGAGATTTGTGCATTCTATCAGATATTTTTGTTTTTGTGCCCACTCCAAACTTTCATGCTTTGGCTTTCATCTGAATAAATTGCTCTCCCTGACTTCTGTTAGCCTTTTATTTCCTTTCCTTTTAAGTTATGCTTCATCATGAATGTCGAGCTGGGGCCTCTCATACTCTAAAAACAAGCTATACCACTGAGGTACCTGAGTTACTTTAATCATTGTACTCCAAGTCCTTGAAGTCAAATAATTAGTTTATTTTTGTCCTTAGAAAAATACTTTAGGGCTGGGGAGATGGCTCAGTAGATGAAGCACTTGCCACACAAGCATAGATACTGGAGTTCAGATCCCCAGAAACCAGGTAAAACCCACACAGATAAGCCAGACAAGGATCTCTAAGTCTAGCAAGTGGGAAGCAAAGACAGAGAGGTCTAGCTGGATACCTAGGCTAGCCAGGATTGCTGAGCTCTGTATTCATCTATAGACCTTTGCTGAGCTCAGTGTTCATCTACACACCCTGGCTGAGCTCTGGGTTAATCTACAGACCCTGGCTGAGCTCTGGGTTAATCTATAGACCCTGCCTCAATAAATAAAGAGGAGAGTGGTAAAGAAAAGTATTTGATGTCAACTTCAGACCTACACACACATACATACACACTCGTGCATACACACATGCATAACACCTACATACAAATTATACATATACAGTCACAAAAAAGTAAACTACAATTACACTTTAAGAATTCTAAGTTTGAAATCCCATGTTTTACATGCTCATTTGTTAGACACCAGACCTCTGCCTGTGGGACAAGTGTCTATAGGGCTGCCAGGAGGTGGTTGAAACTAAGAGCATTGGATTTTAGGGTTTATGATCTTTGAACATATATTCCCTGAGTGTGGTAGTCATCTGACATATTAAATACCTCCTCTCAAGTACATAGCCCTTCTTTCTCATAATTCATTTAACCAATTGCCTTTTTGCCAGACATTTAGTGGTCTCCAATTCCTCAAGATTGTAAGTAATGCTGTATCTGCCTTCCTTATGATATATCTTTGTCCATCTGTGTAATTATTTCGGTAGATCAGTTTCTGGAAGCAGAATTGCTATGTCAGAGGGTATGTGCATGTAAAATCTGATGCTTTTCCCAAAACCACTTACTACTTTATTTTTTTCTATTTTCTGGAAAATATATAATGTCTATCTTTCTTGGGCTTTGGGTGATTAGGTCACTGGTTGGACAAGAATAGACTTGAAATCTAGTTGTTTGGACTTCTGCCTCATAGCTAACATGGTGTGAAGCCAAGAATGGAGATTCCAGGGCCTTGATCATTACAAGCTCTTAGTCCACCACCACTGATCTCTAAGACAAACCAGGGGCCAGACATTAGAGGAGAACACAATTTTATTCAAGTCAAAATTCAGAAAATGAGGTGAAGAATCTCTATCTCAAAAAAACAAAAATACTCCATTTCCAAAGAAAATGGTCCCAGGGCCTTGAGGGGGTGGGGTGGGAGGTAGCTAAGCTTGGCAGGGATTCCACCCAATGTGTTCTTAGACTGGCAAAACAGAGGCATGTTCTATCTTCTGTTGAAAATCATTTTTGGCCTCCCAGCTGTATCACTGTTAGTACGCTAATTTTACAAGTGAAGACCTATAAAAAGAACTAAAAGGGGGGTTGGCGTCACAATGTCCCTTCTTAATATTTGAAATACTACATAAAAGAATAGCTGCAGATTAGACAAAAGACAGGAAGACAGTGTGACTGGGCTCTGCTGAGACCCATCAAGGATGGCCAGTTCCTCCTAGTAAAACGTGGCTGATTATATATATATATATATATATATATATATATATATATATATATATATTCTTATTTTAGGGGAGAGCATATGCACAGTCCCCCCACAAATAATGTAGTTGAATTTCTCACATTTGAGAAAATCATAAAGTGTTAGCAGAACTGGAGTTCAATGAATCATCTTTCCATGTGTAAAAACTACCACATTCATTGTCATATCTCTCCTGCCAGGTATTATAAATTCATGTTCATTCTCTTTTCCTTAAGTTACTTTTAATCTATTCTCTTACATGATTATTGCCCAAAAGAATGATATCTAAGTCACGTCTCTGTTCCTGGATAAAGAGATGACATTCTGAACTGACAGAAGGTCATAAGATTACTATCTAGGCCAGGCTTTCAGGTAAGGAACAAAGCCTTACCATTGTCCTCTCCCTCAGGAGTTAATCTAAATGGACCTGTCAATCACCTGAACAAGAAAACGCCCCCCAGGAAATCTGTCTGTTCTAGTAACTTTAGAAATAATACAATGCATTCCAAAACTTGTGGCTAGCACACTGGCCTTTCTGGCCATTTTTTATACTCACCTGTTGAGAGTTGTGTCTCTTGGTAATGGTCCCTTTGGTCATGGTGCACTCCCTTGAAGGAGCTCCACTTTATAGTATAAAAAGTGCTTCCTGTCTTCTATTACACAGTACTCTTTGTATATAGTAAATAGTATATAGTATATAGTATTCTGACTTCTTTCTATGGAGACCACAGGGACCAGAGAAGTAAGGGAAGTGCAGAATGTTGGGAACCTGCTTTCTCCAGACCCTGTTGGGCCACACCCAACCCCCACCTTTTTAATAACAATAAGAGGTGGGAATGTTGGGAGCCTGCAGTCTCCTGACTCTGCCTCTGACAATGGGCAGGACGCCCATGGCAATGTTATCACTACATCAGGCTTTACCTGGCTGTTCAAGCCTTTACCTGGCTGCATAGGGGACCCAGTTACACATGTGCAAGCCCCCCTTTTAAAGCAAGCGTGCCAAGTGCATCTCTCTCTTGTTCTCTCTCTCTCTCTCTCTCTCTCTCTCTCTCTCTCTCTCTCTCTCTCTCTCTTCCTCTCTCAATAAACTCCATGTTGGGCACTGAGTCTCGTGTTTGTGTTTCTTAAGCAATAGCTGCAGCAAAAGAACAACACAGGACACAATCCCAAGAACAATGACAATGTACTGTAATCCCAAGAACAGTGACAGTATACCATCAGAGCTGATGCAGATGGCAATGAGTGGGATCAATCAAAACTCAAATGAGCAGAGTCCTGATGCAGAGTCTTCCTACAAGAGTCTGCATCACTGAATGGGTCCCACCTGCACAAAAATATTCACTCTCTGTCTATTCTTTCCCCCGCATGCACACAGGCACTATATGTGCAGACCTGAAAATATAGTCTAAAGGTTTAAAAATTAACCAGGAGAAAGTACTTTGAAGACATAAACTGTAGCAGAATTTCATCTGGTAAAAGAAAACTACACAGACATTAAGATATATTATTACTTAAGTGAGAAGTAATGAGATGTTCCCTGGTGAGAGAACCAACACCTCACACATAATCAGCTTCAGATCCCAACTCTTGTGTCTCTGGTCGCTCAGTTTTGTAAGTGAAACACTGTGCTGGGTAAAGGGAGACGTGCTACAATCACCCCTCCTTAGAACTTGAAATGCTTCATGCAAATGGCTTGGCCAGCACTTGATAATATTCTTTTGTCCATGCCATTCTTTTGAACATGTTGTCCATGCTCTTGTCCAGGTATGGACAACCTGGCACCAGAAGGTAGAAAGAAATATGGTACATCCAAAGACACAGTGGCAAGCAGCAGGACTGGGGGAGGGGAGGGGATAGACACTTCCTCACTGAGTTGCCTATACATCTCAGAGCTCCTCCCTCAACCCACTTACAGATGCTCAGTGTCGAACCTGCTGCTCTCTGAATTCTGCTCCCTCTCCATCTTTTTTGGATACTAGCCAACAGCAGAAAGCTGCTTGCCATGATGCCCTTGGCACTCCATCCTGCCACCCTGCTCCCCGCCTTCAACACTCTGTGAAGCTGCTGACAGACTGTCATCACTTGTCCCATTTTGCTTGTTTGACCCCTGGTTCATAAAACATCAGTTTTTCCTCTTTCTCTGATCCAACTCCCTTGTCCTGGCAGCTGCCAAGTATCTCCAGCTTCCAGCACTGTTGTTTTTTTTTTTTTCACCCCTCTCTCAAACTCCAAGCAAGTTGTCCTCAAGTTCGCTGCCAAATCTGTTTTTAAGCTCCTTGGTGTATAAGACAAAGAAGCTGAAAGAGGTGCTGTGTGTTCCAAGCAACAGTTGCATCTGAAGAGAAGAGGGAGACTGGATCCAGTTGGAGCCTGAGGTGAAGGGATAACTCAATAAGGTTTAAGAAGTACTGTTGTAGCCAGGCAGTGGTGGCACAAGCCTTAATCCCAGCACTCTGAAGGCAGAGGCAGAGGCAGGGGGGGTCTCTGTGAGTTTGAGGTCATACTGGTCTACAGATAGAGCTACAGGACAGGCTCCAAAGCTACACAGAGAAACTTGTCTCTACAAACCAAACAAACAAACAAAACAAAACAAAAAAACAAGAAGTACTTTTGTGTTATATGTATATTTCCTACTAAGATTATGTTTGTATGTCTTTGTTTTGTTTTTCAAGACAGGGTTTCTCTGTAGCTTTGGAGGCTGTCCTGGAACTTGCTCTTGTAGACCAGGCTGGTCTTTAACTCACAGAGGTCCTCCAGCCTGTGCCTCCCAAGTGCTGGGATTAAAAGCGTGCACCACCACTGCCCAGCTATGTTTGTATTTTTAAAGCAAAAGTGGTAACTAATTAAAACTAAATAGAATTCTGTTGCGTTTTTAAAGTTGTATTTAATATTTCAGTATCAGCTGTCATAGTTGTCTTCCTGGTCTTTATTACATCACAAAGCAGCTGGCTGCTTGCTTGCTCTTTCACTGTTCTGCTACAACACACACACACACACACACACACACACACACACACACACACTGGTTGCTTCCATCTCTGTTGTTATAAAGGTCCAACAACCAGATATGTGTGGTGTGCACTTGTGATTATAGCGCTGAAGCCTGTGGTAAGAAGAGGGCCAGCCTGGGCTATATAAACATTGTCAAAGATTTAAAAGAAAATGGCAGAAAAAAAAACAGCAAAAAATTGGCTACTATTACAATATTTTCACCAAAGAAATAAGAAATACAACCCCTCTCACAACACACACACACACACACACACACACACACACACACACACACAGCGAGCATGCACCCTCCTATGGCAATGATATTTTTTCCCATACTTATTTCTTTACATAAGTGTAGATCATCTTTTTCTTTTAGGCATAACATGATCATCTCATGGCCATTTTGGATTAGAAATGACCATGGCCCAGTAACCATGGCAATAAACTAAGTAGAACAATACAATGAATGGTAAATATATGACAATGGTAACAGATCAACGACAATGGTAATTGACACTTTAGAATAGGAGATGAGAAGATGAGGAAAAGGTTACAAGATTCTCAATTGAGATTCTAGTGGTTTCTCCCTCCCACCAGCCAATTCCCTCTTAGGTTTGATGTGGCCAGGTAGTGGTTCAAGAGGATGCTGGGACTGATTGCCAGGGGTTAGGGGGTTCATTAGAACAGCTATCAAGGCCACAGACATACAAAGAGATTGAGGGCAAAGTGAGGAGAGTGCTTCAGACAACATAGTGGGCTCTGTGAAGAGAATCGGAGCCCATGTGGACTTTTAGAATGAGGAGGTTCACTGCAAGAAACTACAGCCAGGCTCTCTGATTCCCAGCAGGAGACAGGGAATGGGTGGGGAGTGGGTGGTGCAGGTAACAATAGCACCAATACCCCTTTGATGTTAACTCGATCTCCAGGTGGGTGTGTCTTCAAAAAGAAGTAATCATTTAAACCACGGTTGCCTGACATTGAGTCTCATCCTAGTCTCATTTCTATTGGTGTGATGAAATATCTTCACACTCAAAAACTCAGGGAAGAAGCGGGTTCATTTAGGTTACAATGTCCCAAGCCCATCATTTGGAAGAATTCAAGATAGATTTGAAGCAGCGCATCATGCCACAGACGCAGTCAAGATCAGAGAAGAATAAACACATACTTGCTAACTTGAGGTTGACTGGCTGGCTGGCTTGCTTATTGGCTTGCTTGGTGACTACACTTGGCCAACTCTCTTCATTTCACTTTTAGACAGTTCAGGGCCCAGTCCATGAAGTGGCAGGTATGTCTTCTCATATCTATTAGCAATCAAGATAATCCCCACCATGATCTACAGACTTTTTCATTAAGCCTCTTCCCAGGTAACTCTAGTCTGTGTCAAGTTGACTGTTAAAACCCACCTGCCCAGGGCTGATTGCACAGGAGTTTAAACCAGGATAAGCAACTCTATAGTAAGGTTGGCCAAGTAGCTTTTCCTTTATGGGAGTCTTCAGATAAGAAGGAAGCTTGATATTGTCAGGAATCTGCATTAAGCAAAGGACTCCTTTCTTTTTTAAAGTGTGTAAGTCTCACAAGTGAGTAAGTGAAGGTCAAGGTCATAAGAAAGGCATCCTGGAGGTGTCACGATCCAGACCCCATACTCACCTGCATCAGATTCTCCTGTAGAAAAAATGGTAAGCACCATGCAGATCCTGTCTGTGAATCTCTAACCCCCTAACAGACTCCCCAGGTGCCCAGATTCCAAGAGAATGAAAAGAGCCATGCTCATTTACCCCAGGAAAGTTCACGGGACATCAGAGAGCCACCAACATATCGCAACTAGATTGTGGTAACATACCATGACCAAGAAAACTTACAGAAGAGTTTATTTGTGTTTATGGGCCCTGTGGGTCCAGAGGGCTAGAGTCCATCATTACACAATGGCACAGCAGCAGATGCCTAGAGTGGGAAACTGAGAGCTTAAGTCTTGAAGTACAGGCATGCAACAGAAAGAATTAAAAACAGGTTGGATGGGACTATAAACACTTGAAGCCCATTCCCAGTGACATATTTCTTCCTGAAAGACCTCACATCCCAAAGGTTCCATAACCTACAAATAAGGACACGGCATTCAAACCTCTGCATCTATAGAGGACATTTTCACTCAAACTACCCCACCTGTCTTCCCTACATCCTTGGAGTCCCATATTCCCTCCCTTCCCCTCTGTTGCCCAGCAATCAAGGACTGTCCCAGCTTCTGCTATAACTGTGTGTCTCTGTAAATTATCCAGGGACTTAGAAACATTGAACCACATCATAAATCTTCTATGAATCTTGATATCAAGCAACATTGGCCCCAAATCCCCTCCCCTAAAGAATAAACTTCTTAAGCTCTTGGAAGAGGAGCAGCTAAAACCATCAAGTCCAGGATGAACATAGGCAAGGATCCAGTACAGCTAGAAAAGGAAGAGCCAGGTCAGGAAGTAAAAACCTATTCTCTTACAACTAAATAAACCAACACTGAGACCCAGGGTAGCAGCCTAAGATTGAAGTTTGAAAGGGAAACTTGGAGAGTCCCGTCAGCATTCTAGCCAGGCTAGTGAGTATTAATCACCATAAGATAATTGTCTGCTGCTTGGAGAGGGACACAAGTGCATGTGAAGACTGCCTCTGCAGTTCTGACTGACAAAGGAAGCCTAATGTGGACAATGCAGCAAGAAAGGTAAGGACAGTCTAGAAACAGCCCACCCCCACCCTAATGCATGCAAATCTGGGAGAATTAAAGCTGATCGCCAATGAAAATTAGTCACAGGAATAGCAAAATGCATACCCAACTCAATCACTGACAAAGCAGACCCCTCACCCCTAACTTAATAAAAATCTACCAGAAGAGTAATCTTTTTTTCCTTGCTATTGTTGCCACAGTAACGTGACAAAAGCTCCTTAATGAAAGTTCACAGTTTATGTGTGTAGTCCATCATGGCAGGGGAGACCTAGCAAAAGGAGCAATAGGTGCCTGGACACGAGCAAAGAGAGATGAAATGCTGGTGCTCCAATAACTTTATCCTTTTTATTCTGCCTACAGCCCCAGCCCACACTCAGGGCAGGACTTTCAGTTTCTGTTGAAGAGCCCTCATGGACAGAAGTCTTATAGAAAGTACCCTCATGGACAGAGCCCTTGTGGACAGAGCCAGGGGCATGTTTCATTCTGGTTCTGACCTAGTCAAGTTGACAATAAAGACTAACTGCAACAATAACAACAAAAAGAATGCCCATTTCCAGATTCATGTCATTCTATCTGGCTTTTACTGGCCGTAAAGTGATGTTTACCTTTGTTTGGAAAGTAAAGTGCCATGTTCCTCCCCACCAAACAGAAAAGACTAAAAGCAAATTCTGTTGTGGAACAAATGAGTCTGAACTGAGGCTGGAGATCAGTGGTAGATTCTACCTAACATGCCTGGAGTAGGGTGGGGTTGGGTCCTTGGCACTGTACATGAAGACAGAAAGAAAGAGGGTAGAAAGAAAAGGAAGAGAGGAGAGGGTTGGGGAAAGGAAGAGGAGTGTCAGATGAGCATTCCATGAGGGAAAGGCAGATATTAAGTTCTGATATGCCCATCAGAGGCTCCTTTGGAGTGGACATGGTGAGCTGAAAAGACGTTACCCAAACTGAAAAGCAAGTTGAAAACAAAACAAAACAAAACAAAACAGAAGAGTAGAAAAACAAAGAAAACATCTGAGGAAAGCCTTCCAGATCCCTGGGACATCTCAAGGTGTCTCCACAGCAAAAAGATAGATGTTTAGCCCTTCTTCCCAGAGGGTTTTGACTTCACTGTGTATATTTTTTCACTATTTTATAGCCTTTCTGCTAGGCCATAGGCTCTCTAGCTGTGTCTCTTCCTCTCTCAGATATCAGGCCATTCTCTCTGTCTCTGTCTCTCTCTGTCTCTCTGTCTCTGTCTCTCTCTATCTCTGTGTGTGTGTGTCTGTGTGTCTGTGTGCAGCAGAGTTGTAAAGAGAGTACACAGTACTGCAGACCCTCCTACTTGCATCTGCCAGATTAAGTTTACTGTCCCATCTAGTGCCTTCATGCCCTTTGACATATTGACACTAGGCTAAACTAGATCATGTGGTATGAAGCTTGACCAACCCCCTGAAGGCCTGCAAGAGTCATAAATCCCCTTTCTCTTAGAGACAACATTGTCATCTACATGGTGGCTATGTCTCCTAGCAATGTGTTACCACAGTCTCCTCTTGACATAACAGTGTCCCATTATGGTACCACATTGAGACAGCACAATACACAATAGTAAAATCATGCTCCTTCATAGCAATGTCCCAGTGTGACACCAAACTACTACACTGGTACATCACAATATTCATTGTAGCATTGCAAAGTTTCACAATAACATGATAATGCCCAGCTGTTATACCAGAGTGCCTAATTGTGATATCATAATACCATATCATCAGACTATAACGCTCTCGTTACAGCACAATATCCCATTAAAATATCAAAGCATCCTGTTGACAGCACAATTGTCCATTGTGATGTCAAAATGCTCCATTGTGACACCACAAGTGACCTATGACATAACTATGCCCCACTTGGCATAACAATGCTCCCTCATGATATCACAATGTCCAATTCAATTTTAATTCATAAAGCTAAATTATTGCATTATAATGCTCAGTTGGGCCATCACAATGGCTCCTAATGACATCACAATGTATTCATTGTGCCATCACACTTTGGGATGATACCACAATAATGCATGTGATTTCAGAATTGATCATTGTTGCCTCACAATGCTTCATAGTGACATCACAATGATGTCACCAGTTCTTAACTTAGTCATCACAATGTGCCATTCAGACAACAGCACAATGCTCTCTTGACATCACAAACTACCACTGTGACATAATACCCCCAATTTACATGAGAATGCTGCATCATGGCAGTCCAATAGTCCATTGTGACACCACAGGATGAAATAGTACCATGAAGTTGCATTGTGACTGCACAATGCCACACTGTTTCATCAAATACTCTGTTGTAATACCACAATGATGCTTTTTGAAATCCAATGCTGCATTGTGGTATCACCATGCTTAAACTAATGACAGCATCACTATGTATCACCATGGCATCAAAATAAAAACTCTGCCATCACAGTGTGAATTTTGGCATCACAGGTCTCCTTTGTTCACATGCTGTATTAATCCTCACAAGGCCCCAGCAAAGAACATTATGATATAACAATGCCCTGTTTTAATGGTACAGTGTGAATTTGTGACATCATGCTGCTGTTTTGACATCACACTTCTGAATTGTGACACCACAATGCCCATTGTGATGTAATAATGCTTCATCGTGACATAACAATGTTAGATTATGACATCACAAGGCTAAATTGCTATATTAAATGGCCATAACAGTGTTCCATTTTAAAATTACAGTGCTAAATTATGACATCACAGTCCACATTGTGATGTCAGGATACCCGATTTTTTTTCCAGGTTTTGTCATCACAATGCCCCCAGTGTGATACAGGAATGTTTTATTATCACATGGTACCTTGTTGTGACATCACAATGCATCATTTTAACATCATAATACCCATTGATGCTACATATTCTATTGTGATACAATATGCCATTGTGATGTCACTGTGCTTTACAACATCACAATGCTCCATGTTCACTGTACAGTCATTCCTTGTGACATCAAATGCACACTATGCCATTACCACATCAATTGTGGCATCACAACACTAGGGACATGAAGCCCTGTACTACTTCTTCAGCACTTACCCTGATAAGTCTCTCCTTCAGAATAATCTCATGGCAGCTCCTTTTTATCAACCTGCACTGAAGTTTTAACACATTCAGCCTCTAGTCTTCTCTGAATTGTTGTGCTTGTATTCACTGAGGCAAACCTAAATTTATTCCAACTCTTGAATTCTGCTTGTAGCCACCAAAAATTTTAAATCTACTTATCCTAATGGGTTTAGGCTGCTGCTGTTATTTTCTCTGTGAATTTAGTCCCTGAGTTGCTAAAAAGAAATTCCCCCACATCTTCTTGTTCATAGGCTATTTATTCTTTTTCACATGCCCACATTCCCAACTGAGATTATTTCTGTTAAGCTAATGGAACTCCCTTTAGTATTTCCTATGGAGAAGATGAATATATCTGTGCTAAATTCTTATTATTTTGTAGTGAGAAATGTCTTCATTTGTTTTTTATTTTTGAACATGTTACATAGCATTGTAAGTTTGTGGGATATTTTTATTTTTGGTTCTACAAATATTCTATTTGTTTTCTTCTTTCCAAACTAGTTAGAAACTTAGTTGACAGTTTTATCCTTGCTCTTCAAGCTGGCGTTTCTGTTTTTGTTAGACTTTTGAGATTTTTCTGTCTTTGGAGTTCAGTAGTTAAACATAATGTGTCTGGGCATGGTATTCTTTGCAATTATTTGAGTCAGTATTCATTGAAGTTCTTTTTATTTTTGTTTTGTTTTGTGTATTATTTTTTATGTGTATGGGTGTTTTGGCTGAATACATATCTGTGCACCACATGTGTTCCTAATGCCCGCAGAGTCCAGAAGAGATCATCAGAGCCCCTGGAACTAGAGTTACAGACAGTTGTGAGCTATCCTGTAGGTTGTAGGAGTCTAACCCTGGTCCTCTGGCAGAACAAGGGCCCCTAGCCAATGAGTTATCTCTCCAGACCTCATTGAGGTACTACTGTTGAGTCAAAAAAAAACACCTGCCATAGGGTTTGGAGTCTTGTTTTGGGGTTTATTGTTTTGTTTTGTTTCAAATGTGATTTCTAGGTTTTTCCATGCTCTCTGGGTTTCCAGTTATGTATGCATCCTACAATCCCCTTCAGTTGTTTCTGTTCACATGGGAGGCCATGTGTCTCTTTGTTCATTATCCCTCTACTCTTCACACACCTTAATATCTACTTTTAAAGTCTCCGCATCTACTAATCTTTTTTTTTATTGTGTCCATTCTGAAATTAGTTCCTTTATCTGAGTTTCTTATTTCAAATACTGTATCTTGTTGTTTTTAGAACAGTCATTTGATCTTGATTTCATTTATTAAGATCATAGTTTTTCACTGAAATTTTCTGTTTTACATTTATTTTGCTGTATTGTCAAATAGTATGCAGCTTTCTAAAGTTCTTATTTGCCAGCTTTTTATTTTCATCTGTTGTATCACTACTGGACATGTTTTTTCTTGCATTTTCCAACTCATCACAGCCTTGCTAACTTACTTGGGATGTTGTGGGTAAGACTTCATTATAGCATTCTCCACTAAGAGTAATGGAAAGACAGCTCAGAGAGTAAGACCTCACACTACACTTGCACAAGACCTGAGTTCATTTCCCAATACCCATATCAGGTGGTTTACAACTCCAGCTCCTGATGCCCTCTTCTGGCTTAGAAAGAATCCATGCTCACAGGAACATACTTCAACAGACACACATATCCATAATTTAAAAAAAAATAGTAATTTAAAATCTAAGAAAAAAGAATAGTGACTTTTGCCTGAGTGACAGTTAAAAATGACAATAAATCATTTTGCTACAAGTGAAGCCCTGCTAGTAGGTTATGCTAAGTAGACTTTAGTACAGTTTTTAGCCAAATACACATGCTATTACCAATATGGCATCCACTCTACAGGGTTTCAAATAAATGGCCTGACAGTTCATACATTTCACAAATCAGTAATCATTCTTTCAAACAATTATCTTTCTTCACTCTGGCCTCTACAAATAAGTGTGCTATTCTTTAATCACCCTAAATCGTGTGTGGTTAGCAGATCCAGTACACCTACCAGAACTTTCTCCATAATTCTGTGGACCATTGTGGTTCATTTGGGGGTAGGGACAGGTATTTATGCTTTCTTTCTTTGACCTTTTTTCAAGGGGTCTGAGGGGACTAGAACTTGAAAACCTAGGCATCATACATATTAAACCCATGCTCTGTCACTGAACCCCTATATTTGTTTACGTAACTACTTACAAAATAAAGGATACATTTTTAAAACAACTCAAATTGAAGAGAAATAAAACTTGCTACAAATAAGATCATGTTCTTACCTGTCTTGCTTCTCTTCTGTTCCCTACCCTGTCTGCATTCACAATAAGTGGAGCTACACTGAACCTTACCAAGGATGAATGTCAAATTCTGCAGTAGAATTAAATATAACAACCTCCCAGGAATAAAGTAAACAACACTTGACTTTAATGAGCAGCTCATGTGAGGATAAAGCCCAGGCTGAGTCTTAAAGTTAAGGTTTTAAATTAAAACTAAACATATGCCGGTACATAAGCCAGAAAATATAGGTATCTAAATATGCCCTAGGGCATCATGAGGAAAATGTGCCACTTAACTATCCCACAGGAAAATTCTAGACTTTCCCCCTTGTTTCCTCAGTCTGAATTCTGTGCGGGTACATGGGAATGCCAGGTTTATATGAAGGTGGCTATATTAGTCAGGGTTCCCAAAAAGCCTTTAGAGACTGTTGGGTAATCCAACAATGGCTGTATCACACTGGAGAGGTCTAGAATTCAGTAATTGTTTGGTCCACAAGACTTAATGTCTTATCAGTTTCAGTCTGGCCCTGAACCCTGGGGATTCCTAAAGTCCTGGTCTTCATTTTATTTGGAAATCCCAAAGAGACTGGTTCTAATATTGGTGACGGATGCTGTGGAAGGAGCATAGATGGACCTGCCAGTGAAAGTTAAGGCAATCAGGCAACGTTTCCTTCTTTTATGTTCTTCTATCTGGGCTGCCACCAGAATGTTTTGCCCACATTTAGGGCTTATATTCCTGCCTCAAAGTATCTAATCAAAAATATCCTTCATGGGAGTACACAGCATCTTGGGTTGTAGTTGATTCCAGATAGTCAAGTTGACAACCAAGATCACCCTCCACATTGGCAATATAGAAACAAAAGAAGCACTCAGCTTTTGTCATGGAACCATGAGTAACCAAGCAGAAACACTGAACCTAGAGCTTCAGATTTCCCAGAGATACCTGGGATGATTGAATACTTTAATTCCTCTTTATTTTTCTTTGTGCTGACTTTTTCTGAAAAGCTTATATCTAAGTATCACTATTGATTTGTTTTCCTGAAGAATCAAAGAGGGTTAATACCAGCTACTGGACCTGCAGAAGTAAGTATATGTTCTCAAAGTGAAGGGAATGGGCTAGAGAGATAACTCAGCAGCAAGAACACTTTCAGAGGACCCCAGTTTGGTTTTGAGCAGGCACATAAGGTAGGAGGAGGGGTTTCACAACCTCCTGTAATTCCAGCTACATGAGATCTGACACCTTCTTCTGACATCAGCACAGACATGGGTGCACTCATACACACACACATACACATGCATTCATGCATATGTATATATGTATATATTAGCATATACACATATCTAAAAGTGAAGCTCTTTAAAAGCAAAGAGCAAAACTCTGTATTGGCCATTTTAGATTCCTCTTTTGAGAATTCTCTATTTAGTTCCGCACCCCACTTTTTAATTGGATTATTAGGTATTTTGGTAACTAACTTCTTGAGTTCTTTGTATATTTTGGAAATCAGCCCTCTGTCAGATGTGGGGGTAGTAAATATATTTTTTCATTCTGTGGGCTGCAATTTTTGTCTTGTTGACTATGTCCTTTGCCTTACAGAATCTTCTCAGTTTCAGGAGGTCCCATTTATTAAGTGTCCATCTCAGTGTCTGTGCTACTAGTGTTATGTTCAAGAAGTAGTCTCCTGTACCAATACAATTTTCTCTTATAAGAGGTTCAGTGTGGCTGGATTTATACTGAGGTCTTCGATCCATTTGAACTTAAATTTTATGCATGGAGATAGATATCAATCTATCTGCAGTCTTCTAAGTCAGCATCTATTTATGCCAGCACCATAAACTAGGGTTTTCAATTTGACTCTATTGGTCTACAAGTCTATTTTTGTGTCAATACCAAGCTATTTTCAGGACTATAGCTCTATGGTAGAGCTTGAAGTCAGGGATGCCTCCAGAAGTTCCTTTATTGTACACAGTTGTTTTGGCTATCCTGGGTCTTTTGTTTTTCCATATAAAGTTGAGTATTTTTCTTTCAAGGTCTGTGAAGAATTGTGCTGGGATTTTGATGGTGATTGCATTGAATCTGTAGATTGTTTTTGTCAAGATTGACATTTTTACTATGTTGATCCTACCTATCCAAAAGCATAGTAGATCTTTCCATTTTCTGGTATCTTCTTTAACTTCTTTCTTTGAAGACTCAAATTTCTTATTATATAGGTCTTTCACTTGTTTGGTTAACATTACCCCAAGAATCTAAAATGGCTGAAAGATACTTAAGAAAATGCTCAACATCCTTAGCCATCAGGAAAATGCAAATCAAAACAACTCTGAGATACCAATTTACTCCTGTCAGAATGGCTAAAATTAAAAAAGAGAGTTTATGCTGGAGAGGATGTGCAGAAAGGGGAACAGTCCTAGCCACTGCTGCTGGGAGTGCACACTTGTGCAGCCACATTGGAAATCAGTATGACAGTTCCTCAGTCTACCATATGATCCAGTAATTCTACTCTTAGCCATATACGCAAAAGATGCACATTCATACAAGAACGTCTGTTCATCTATGTTCGTAGCAGCATTATTTGTAATAGCCAGAACCTAGAAGCAACCTAATGTCCCTCAACTAAAGAATGGATGGAAAAAATGTGGTACATTTACACAATGGAGTACTACACAGTGGGGAAAAAAAAAAACAGTGGAATCTTGAAATTGCCAGGCAAATGGATGGAACTAGAAGAAACCATCCTGGGTGAGGTAACCCAGTCACAAAAATAGGAACATGGTATGTACTCACTCATATATGGACTTTAGACACAGAGCAAAGGATCATCAGCCTATAATCCACATCAGAAGAAAAGCTAGGAAACAAGGTTCCCCTGAGAAGGGGAAAGGGAAAAGATCTCCCAAGAAAATTGGGAGCATGGGGGAAATGTTAGGAGTAGGATTTTCCCTCGCCAGTCTGGTCCCACCGCCATGCCAGCCCCAAATAGCACATGGAGACCCTGTACTAAATATAATTATGTTGGCCAGTTACTAGTTTATCGGCTAGCTCTCTCTTAAAGTACTTCCACATGGTCTTATCTTACCGGAGAGACAGCCGGCGTTCCGCTCTCTCCAGTCTCTCCATGTTGACTCCTCCCTACTACTTCCTCTTTCCTCCTTGTCTCCTATCTTCCTTTCCTATTGGCCAACAGTGCTTTATTCACTAACCAATAAGAGAAACATATTCGCAGAATGGCATCTTCCATCAGGAAAGGGAGAGGGCGTTAGGAGAAAGAGGAGGGGGAAAGGAGGACAAGAGGGAGCAGGAAGATTGAGTCAGGGAAAGAATAGAGGAGAGCAAGAAAAGAGATGCTATAATAGAGGGAGCCATTATAGGTTTAAAGAGAAATCTGACACTAGGGAAATGTCCAGAGATCTAAAATGATGACCCTAACAAACAATCTAAGCAATAGTGGTGAGACTACTTTAAATGCCCTTCCCTGATAATGAGATTGATGACTGCCTTATATGACATCCTAAAGCCTTCATTCAATAGTTGATGGAAGCAGCTCAACAGTGAGACAAGCTCCTGGAATCCAGTTGCAGAGAGGGAGGAATGATGAGCAAAAGGGTCAAGACCAGGCTGGAGAAGCCCACAGAAACAACTGACCTGAACAAGGGGAGCTCATACACCCCAGTCTGATAGCTGGGAAACCAGCATAGGACCAATTCAGACTCCCTGAATGTGGGTGTTAGTTAGGAGGACTGAGCAGTCTATGAAGCCTCTGGTAGTAGATCAGTATTTATGCCTAGTATATGGATGGACTTTGGGAGCCCATCCCCCATAGAGGGATACTCTCTCAGCCTAGACACATGGTGGAGGGCCTAGGCCCTGATCCAAATGATATGACAGACTTTGAAGATCTCCTATGGAAGGCCTCACCCTCCCTGGGGAGAAGAAAGGGTATGGTCTGGGGGCTGGGGGGGGGGGACAAGGGAGGAAGGCTGGTTAAGGAAACTGGGTTTGACATGTAAAACAAGATTCTTTCAAATTTATAAATAAAATAATATTATCATTAAATAAAACCCTCTGTATCAGAGTTCTTTCCATGGCATATATTGAGCCCTCAGTTTAATCCCAAGACTGAAAGATAGAAAAGTGATTTAAAATAAGTACCTGATTGTTGGAAACTAGTATCCTATCTTTTTTATTTATTTTTTTTTTACTGATATGCCTTATTTGAGTTACCCATCTGTTGATTAATTTGTAAAATGAGATGAGAAAAAATAATACTATTTTTTTTTACTTTATCAACAATTGTGCATTTCAAATGAATGAACAAATCCTTCAAATCTTAAGCATGCTGGCCATCACTCCGTGAATATGATAGGTGAAGCTTGTGTCTGCCACATGTCCAGTGACATACAGATAAAAATCTACCAGAAGCCTTCCCTGAGCAGTTCTTTGTGCAAAACAAGAGTCTGATTTAACTCTTGTCATTCAATAGTTCCAAACTTTGACACATCGTCCACTTAGAAATGTAAATAAATGTTGATCATATGCACAGCTGAGCACTGGGAAGTAAACATTCCATTAAATGCATTGAATGAAGGAAACATTGAAGGATTTGATGGCGCCACTCTGTTATTGACTGTTAATCTCTTTCTACCTGCAGCCTTGGAGCATAATGAGAATAAGGACAGGGAAGTATGGTCTGCAGCACATAGAAGCTGCAGAATCTGTGTTTGTCAAATCAGTAAAAACATACTTCCATTATCTATTTATTATTTCTATTATTTATTATTTTCTATTTGTTTACATTGGGAATGATTGTTTTCCTGCATCTGCACATGTACACTATGTTATGCACTTCTGATGCCCTCAGAGGTCTGATTATGATGTCTGCTCCTCTGGAACTGAAGTTACAGACTTTTGCAGGCTACCATGTGGGTGCTGAAAACCAAATCCAGGTCCTCTGCAAGAGCAATAAGTGTTCTTAATCACTGAGCCATCTCTCTAGCAGCTCATTATCCCATTTTAATTTCAATATTCCCCTGTAAGGTAATCTTCTTGTCTGTCTTTTCATTTACAAAATTGGGACTCTGGACATTAATAGCCTTCTTTGACCAGTGTCTATGCCTGTGGATGAGTTGGCAGCATTCTCTCTACTAGGGCTGCTCTCATATCTAGGCTGGCTCACTAGGTAACAAAAGCAAAGGCTAGGAAGTAAAACAGGGTCTAGATTTGCCAATGAGAATCAAGGCAGATATAGCCAGCCATGTGTTTCCTAAGGGGTAAAATGAGGAAAAAATCATAAAATATGTTAGATTTCCAAAGAATTGTAAGAGATAAAGGAAAACAGAGAGTCTAACCATGGAGCTCTGTGTAGAACACACATTTGGGTAATATGAGGAAGCCAAGGGATTCTCTTCTTACTGAAGAGACTTGGGGAGAGAAGACAGACAGCAAGACAGACAGCATATCTGGTGAAGAACCTCAAGATCCAAAATGAGAGTCTTCAGAATTTGCTAAATAAAATAGTTTACCAGAAGAAATGATAGGTGAAAAATGTAACCCCTCAGAGCAATGTGTGGGCACAAATACTGCATAGTTAGTTGCACACTTGTGGCCAAGTCATCCTTTCATTACCTTAAACACGATGTAATGTGGAACCTTGAAGTACAGCTTGTATACTTCAGGTTATCAATCCTTCCATAATTAGCCATCACCACCTTAGCCACCAACAGGTCCATAGCAATGCACTCAGACCCTCTTCACAGTATGCAAAAAGAAAAGCAATTAGAGTAGTGCAGGACAATTTTCTCAAGTCTGGCTGGTGGACTGCTTTGGGCTCATCCGTGTTTTTAACAATTTCTTTCAAACTGGCTTATAATTATGCGACTACAGTATCCACAAGAATCAACTGGTCTTCCAAACCCAAACACGTTTATCTTTATCTAAATGTAATTTATCTGAAATGCCATGTTTGTGAGAGCATTATATAGTACTTGCATGGGCTTCTATTTTCTTCTTAAATAATGAAACATGCTAATGGAAAATATTCCCTCTAAATAAATTTTAATGAGCACTTATTTGCCCAAATCGTCCTTTCTCTGAATGGCAGAAAATTTAATATGAACTTGAAATTATCAGGAGCATTTTTTTACAATGGGCCTTAGGAATAAATCATGCAAAGATTAATTCTTTTCCTACACCCTCCTAAGCTGCAAAGGTTTCAGTAACAACTATATCCCAGATGCAAAGTGAGTACCAGGGTCTTATCTTACATCTTCACAGCAAAATGTCACCTCAGGAATCATGTCAAGGTGTAAAACATTAGGGGAGCTGGAAGTGAACAAGGGAGAAGCCAGGTTGCTACAAAGGGCACGCATCCCCGACAATGCAAGTGTCTAGTAGATAGCTTTAAAATGTCCATGCACTGAGTCTTTGTCTTTCCTTAGAAAGACAGCAAATGGGATGCATTACTCTGTATCCTGGATGGACTAGAGAGTGTGGACCTCACTGTGCAGCAAGACTTAAAAGTAGAGACAGATGGAGAGCTTGACTAAGTACCTTCCAGAGGAGAGTTCAAGTCAGAGCAAAATTATGAGTCAGTGGAGTAGGAAGGGGGATGTGAGAGTGTCCCTCAGATGGAATGCACATTAATAGCTCCTATGTATTTTCTCAGCATCTAAAATGCTGCTGAAGGGAGTTGTTACCATTTCTGAATATCTCTCTCTCTCTCTCTCTCTCTCTCTCTCTCTCTCTCTCTCTCTCTCTCTCTCTCTCTCTCTCTCTCTCTCTCTCTCCAGAAATGATACTGAAAGGAATCATTTAGTTCAGTTCAAGGAATACATAACCATATCTCACAGAGGCTTTGGAGTATAAAATCAACAACTGCAAAGATGTTTCCATTTATCAGGGAGATGCTCTCTAGCATGTGTGTGGGGGGGCTCAGTAAACTCACCAGTCAGTGCCAGTCAGTCAGATTCTTCTCTCTTAAACAGCGTCAGCTGGGTGAGTGCCTCCAGGAGGTAAACTCACATCAAATTCTTGTTCTTGCTATCCATAGGAGGCTTCCAGATGCAGCCAGTGAGCACAAGCCCTACACTGATGACTGCCCCACTCCCTAGAACAATACTACCACAAGGCCAGTGGCTTTCCTAAAACTTCTCTTTCCTGGAAACAAACAAACAAAAAGAATTAAGGCAGCTAATGGGAAGGGGATGGGGTGGGAGTCAAGAGTGAATGTAGGGGGTTTAAATCTTGCTGCTCAGCAAGGCCCATGCTCTCTAGACCATCCAAGATACAGAGTAATGCATCCCATTTGTTGTCTTTCTAAGGAAACACAAAGACTCAGTGCATGAAACTATTAAAATTATCTAGTAGTTAAAGTTAAAACAAACAATGTAAAGGTGTGATAATCACTAGAGTGTAGCTTAGCAAATGGTAGATATGTGAACCCACAGGCTAAAGTTCTAGTCTACATTCTTTTAAATCTCTTCTATAAACATAATAAAAAAATCATACCCATCTTGTAAGGCTGGTGGACAATTCAGAGAAACAACAGGCCTTCATGGCACATCTTCCTGATCTCCACCAGCTCCATAGCAAGCAGGTTTTGGCCCTTCTCTACCTCACAAATGCTTCTGAACTTCCTTGGCTGTCCTGACATTTCCATCCATAGAAATTATTTCCAATTATAATCATTTTAAAATGATTTGAACCAGGAATCTCAGAATGGATGTAGAAAATGTAATTAGTCACATAAGGAGAAATGAGACAAAATAATAGTAGATGTGATAAAAATTATTTTGTGTCAGGTGGTGGTGCATGCCTTTAATCCCAGCACTGTGGAGGCAGAGGCAGGTGGATATCTGTGTATCAGTGTATCATCTTTTAATTTAGATACACTAATAATAATTCCTAATTTTAAAACATAAGAATAACTTTTAACTTTCAAACATTTAATAGGTGTAGGAAATTTAATTTTTTATTTTTAAGTTTAATTCTACAGCAACCAGTATTTACCATTGATCTCCCATCCAAATGCTAACCAGTGTGATTCTTGCTTACCATCTGAGACCAAGTATGTTCAGGGTAGTTTGGCTATAGATAACTTTTTCTTTTTTATTTCATTCTCGAAAATTCAATCTACCATTCCCAACATGGCACAACATTTCACTACTCATTTTGAGAAGAAGAAATTAAGGCTCTGAGTATTTATGTTGTTCGATCCAGGCTAAAGAAGAGTTTGCCAAAAAAAAAAAATAAGATTTAAGTAAAAGTATAGTTCCAAATCACATTCACTTTGCACAATATCTGCCTACTTGAATAAATCTCCCTGAAAGAGGTTCATCCTAGACTTTTACACTATACCAATATGTCTCCTCAGCAGCTAACATGAGTGGTAAGCTCAGGCTAGAGCCAGAACTTAGCCTATTAACTCTTCTTGATCCACACACCTTCTACCACTTCAAAGCCACCTATCCCTGTGTAGATATTTCTGTGAACACCCAGATGTTCATGCCAAGAGTCTTGAAGTCACCTGTAAACCTCTCAATCCTCCATCAATTACAAATGCAGACAGCTCAGTGAGCCCCACCTCTTAAGAATCTTGTGGGTCTGATTTCACCAGGCTAGTGTTAGCTACTAAGAATCTTTTTTTTTTTTCTGTATTGTATTTGATCCCAGGAATAATCCATTGTCTTTGTGAAGTAAAAGCCCACCCCTTTCCTGCCCACATCTTTCCTCCTCAGTTCTCTTAGCAAAGTCAGATATTTTATACATTAGACATCACCAGTTAGGTCTACCTATTCCCAAGATTAGCCCACCAAATGTCCCTTTAGATCTAGCTTATCAAATCTCATCTGACCACCAGGCCTATCCATAATGCACGCTCTGGGTGATGTACCCTAGATGGCCACCTCCATGTGCCTATCACTGAATCTCCTCCATGCCTTCTGAATATGATCTCCTTTTTTGTGGCTGCTCTCCAACTCTTCTTTCACTCCATGTAATAGAAACAATAGTGGTCTCCCTAAGGATGTTTATATACCAATACTGAAATTTGTGAATAGGAAAGAGTCTGCTGGTGTGACTAAGCTAAGGATGGCAAGATGAGGAAATTACTCTGGATGAATTACTCTTGTCCATGGAATCACAGTGGTTCTTATCATGGATACAAGGAGGCAAGAAGCAGAGTCTGGATAGTACAACGACTGGCCAGGAGCCAAGAGCTAAGACTTGCAGAAAACATTAGAAGCTGGATAAGACAAAGAAATGGGTTTTCACTTAGAGCAGCCAAGAGGAATCCAGCTCTACCAAAATCTTGATTTTAATCCCTTAAGACCCATTTCAAATTTCTCACTTCCATAGCTGTAAAATTCTCAATATGCTTCATGATAAACCATCATGTGTATTGTTATTGAGGTCAGCCCCAAGGAAGCTAATATACTCTCAACTCAGCTTCCACTCCAGTACTTTATGCTTCTCCCTTATAACAGAACAGCACACTCCTACTTACATGAGCATATTTTACACATATCTCCATGTATATGTCATCTTGGATATGTGGTTTTAATGTTTACCCTCTTAATTAGAAACTAATTTTATTCCTCTTGTATCTTGTATTGACCATGAAAATCTCCAGCTTCTTTCACAACTGATCCTGAAAGGAATTAACAGATTCAGTGCATTAACAATACAGTGCATTCTGTATTGGGGAACAGTACCACATATTGGTCAAATAATGGAGAGGAGTGAGCTAAGACTACAGAGAAAGAGCTGTTCACGTCATGGAGAAGGACCATCTCCAAGGCTTAGTTTATCGGCCATCTAAGTCATGCAGAAGTAGATGCTGCTTGAGAGCATTTGTCAACCTTCCTTGGGTGCCTGAGTTTATATAACAAGGAAATGAGAAATCAGGTGAAATACAGAAGATTCCTAGGGAACTGACTTTCCAGAATTCTATCATCTGCCATCACTGGTGAAATTAGACTCAGTGTCTACCTGCTGTGGAGTGCAGGGACAAGGAATTAGGCAGTGGTGTTCTTGTGAGGAGAGGGGAGCATTTCTGAGTACCTAACATGTACACATACTTTTTAATCCCAGTGTAGCTTGAATGTAAAAATCTCTCCCATGGGCTCATGTGTCTGAACACCTGGTCCCCAGCTTGTGGCACTGTTTTGGAACATTGTGGAATGGTTACATATGTCATGTGGACCCTTGCTGTAAGAAGTGAGTCACTGAGGGAGAATCTTGAAGCCTTAAAGCTTGGCCCCACTTCCCACTCACTCTTCTGCTTCTTAACTGTATATGTGACCAGCAAGACTCCTGCTCCTGCTTGCTGCCATATCTTTCCCACCATGATGGGTTGTATCACTTGGAACTGTAAGCTGAAATAAAGATATTTTATCATAGCAACAGAAAGGTCACTGAGACAGCCCCCAAGTTATAGAACACCCCCAAATCACTTTTTTTGTAGCATTATAATAAAACTATTGTTCAAGAAGAGGTAGTCTAGTACTGTACTTGAATTAACCCATTAAAAAGGTAGATATATCTAGTTTCCACCTGTAGCTCTGGTAGTCACAGTTAAGCTAATGGAGTCATATATATACTTTCAAAATCAGCATGTCATGTCCACCTCATTTGTCTAACCTTCAGCTTAAAGAAGAGCATGCAGATTAGATCCCTGACATGTATTACATCATAAATAACCAATAGAAAATAACATTGTACTATCACTACAATTTTTAATCTACTCTGAGAAAAGGGGGACGATATCATTGACTGAGTGCTGTCACTAGCTAGGTGCTTTCTCAGTCAAGCACCGTCACATTCTTCACCATCTTCCACACATACATCATTGTCCAGTGAGAAAGACATCATCATTGCCAATGCAGGGGAGAGATCCATCCTGGATGGTGGTGGGGGTTGTTTAAAGTCACATTGTGTGGGAAAATGAGAGGATGCTTGTTGGACCATAATGGATGCCTGCAATGAAGGCAGAATTAGCTGTTCTTTCATCCTGTGCAAGAACAATCCGTACCTCTGCAGAAACACTGAAGAGAATTCAGACCTGAGCATAAAGTTGCTGAGAAAGGGAAATTGGCCAAACCTACTGCCGGTGATATGAAGGTGATCAATGGGAGAAAAGTTAGAAGAGAATGTAATTCTTTCTCCCTTCTTTGAAACAGCTGATTTCCCTAGACAAATAGAGAGGCAAATTCTTATAATTACCTATGCACACATTCCTGTCATCTTCTATATTTGCAGAAAGTACATTTTCATTTTTAAGTTAAGGAAGAAAACAGAGATGCCATTTTTCATATCCTCACAAGCTGCAAACCCTTTCCACCCTCACTTCTCTATTACACTCATCAGCACAATACGGTATCAGGACTGTCTGCAGTAAGTGAACAAGTGTATCCAGGGGAAAAAATGAGAGCAATGTATTCTGTATCTCATTAGTCTGAAAATATAATGAACTGCTTTCTCATTCCTAGAAAGGGGGAACTCAGGCCTCTCTCTCAATGGTGATTAAGTGTTCAAGCAAAAAGTGTCTGGTGAACAGGAGTGTCAGTCCATAAGGACAGATGTGGCTCAGCATTGTAGCTTGTCCACCTATCTTCCTAGACAGCTAACTGCTTTCCCATGTATGTTCTGTATCCTCAATCAAGGGAATCTAAGGTTGGCAAGTTCTTTTCTAGGACTTGTTTGCCACTATGGAGGTTGGTATGTTATACAATGAAAAGGAGCAGACACAGGCTATCTAGATGACTGGTACCTCCAGGATGTCCAACCTTTTGACATTGCAGCCTCATAGGCTGCAGAGTACAGACACCTATTAGACTTCAAGTAACTTTGTCTATCCCTTAAATACTGGACTGAGATCACACTGACACCTTTTGGCATCTGATGACCTCACTGCTTTCTTCTCTAGCCCAATCTGACATTCCAGTTAGCCATACCCTTCTAAAGCAGTAGAACACCTTAGACACAGCACCATCCATTAGCAAAAATGGACTTTTCTACATGTGTAAAGTTAATCTATTAGAATAGCAGTCCTAGAGATTCTCTCAGAAGCCAGTGGGAGAGTGCTCAGTACGTTATGTGGTCTCCAGCTTTCATCTTTTCTAGAACTGCCTTGGAGTCAGTGAGTCCAAGTGGCAATGTGAGCCCTGGTCTCTAATATTTCTCCAAGGACAGCAGGGACCTGGCCAGCTTCAGTCCTCAGGGAAAAGTGAAAAAGTATTTGAATTATGGGAAACAACTGGTACCCAGGAGAGTGACTAGAAATCAAGTCTGCACAGGAAGCAGGTGGGAGGGGGAGGGGTAAAGACAAGTTGTTTATACATTCTTGTTGAAGCAGTGCAATGTGAACAGTATAGTCATTCTTTTAGAAAGCACACTGTGGGCTGAGGAAACAGCTCAGTGGGTTATATGCTTCTCACACTAATGTGAGAACCTGAGTTTGAATCCCCAGAATCCACATAGAACTGGATATCTACAATCTCAATACTCCTATAGCAAGATGGGAGGTAGAGACAGAATTCCCAGAAGCTTTCAGGCCAGGTAACCTCACACAAACAGCACTGAACAACAAGAGATGTTATCTCAAACAAGATGGGCTGTGCAGACTGATCCCCGAGCTTCCTTCTGCCTCCACATCACATGGTGGCTCAAGCATGCCTGCATTCATACACACAAGCTTGCACATACATCATATACTCATACACACATGCCACTGGACTAAGATATCCCTATTTGCCTTGTTATCTGTAAATGCTATAATTATTAGTGATTATTATTTATTCGTGTTTGTGCTGCAGACTTACCCTTTCTTCCTAAATTTTCTCTATTAACCATATACCATGGTCAAAATGAAAGGAAAGACACTGTTTTAAAAACTTACTAATGGGAGCAGCAAAGATGGAATCACACAAACACACACACACACACACACACATACACACACACACACACACACACACACACACACACACACACACCTACCTAACTCCTGGAGTAGTTTACCCTGGGCGGGTGGGAAAAACCTAAGAGCCTGCTCTAGGTGGTCTGATGTGATTAGAGAACAAATGTATGGAGGAGTATGGGAAGAAGAGAGGCAGATTTGTAGATGCAAAGGCAGTGAGGAATGAGGCTGATGTGGGAGGCCTGCTTGCCTTCTGGGGCCATGGTGACATCCAGTCCTGAGCTGCTGTCATGTCTGGGTACATGTCTCTACCAAAGCCGCAGTCTGTGTCCATGTCCACAGCTCCTGCTACCATCAGATGCCATGAGGATACCAGAAGTTTGGTTTATCACATATGGTTTGGTTTATACATATTGGTATCTGAGGGCAGTGCCAGCACAGGGGCCATCCAGATCTGAGTGGCCTGGGCTGCCATTGGGGGCCATGGAGACATCCAAGTTCGAGTTCCAACCAAGGGCCATGTTTAAGTCTGGCACTTTCACCAGCATCTGTGTTGATGTCCAAAGTGCCTGTTGCCATTGGGGATTAGATGAGTTCCAGGGACCTGGGCCCCAAATTGGGGCCATTTTGGCATCCAAGGGCCACCCTGAAACTGGGTGACACCTACCTGAGTGTACTGCACTGTCATCTGTAGCCAGGGTGTCAACCCACCTGAGCTGATGCTGGGGGCCTTGTCTGTGGCCCTCCCACAGCCAGAGCCTGTGTCAATGTCAGTGCCTCCTGTTACCACCAAAGGCTGTGGGCCAAGCTGTAGCCTGGGCCTTATAGATCAGGTGGACTGTGCCGCCACCTGGGACCATGGTGGTGTTCAGGTCAGTGCTGCTGCGGCAGGGGCCATGTCTGGATATGTAACCCTACTGCAGCCAGGGTCTATGCTAATATTCATGGCCTGGTACCATTGAAGGCTGTGTGGATGCACAAGGTCGGGGACAACCCCTGAGGCCAAGTTGCTGTCCAACATCCACCTTGTAACTGTGGCAAAGCCAATCTGAGAGGTCTGCACAGTCAGTCACCTGGGAACATGGTGACATCCAGGCCCAAGATTCTGCTGAGGACCGTGTATGGATCCATGGTCCTACTGCTGCCAAGGTCTATGTTTATGTTCATGCCCCCAACTTCCCATAAAAGGCCACAAGGATGCCTAGCTTCTGGGCTGTCACCTGTGACCATGTTGGCACCTGAAGAATGTGCAACTGTGGGGCCATGCTGACCTGAGTGGCCTGCACTGCCCCCTGTGGCCATGGAGTCCTCTGGGTTGGGCTGCTGCCAAAGGCCATGTCTGTGACTCCTGTTGCCACCAGGGGCTGTGTTACTGCTTGGAGTCTCTATTGCCACCTGTGACCATGTTGGAGTCTGGGGACCACTCTGTTGCTGGGTCCAGGCCAATCTGTGTAATATGCCCCCACCCTGGTCCATGGTGACATCCAGACCCAAACTGCTACTGATTGTCATGTCTGGGTCTGTGCCCTGCTGCAGCTAGGGTCTGTGTTGACGTCCATAGCCCATGTTAGCACAGGGCCCAGGAAAACCACATTTTGAATCATGTGTTGAACCATGAGTTGGACTTGCTCAACTGGTTCTGCCCCTCACTGGCCCCGGAAGAGCTACCCCCATCACCAGGGAGCTGGACCCTGTCCCTCATTGGCCCTGGGGTTCAGTTATCCCTGGTATAATAGACCCTGATGACTGTGGTACAGGAAAATTGACCCCATCCCTAATAAGAGAGTTGGCCTCCACCACACTTGGGAAAGATGGTCTCACCCCTCACCACAGGTGTCAGAGACCTAACCTTACCACTTGCCTGAGGGGAATAGTCTCAGTGGCCCAGACCAACCAACTCAGAAGCTACCCAGGACTTTGAGCTGGCACACTCCAACATCTATCCCATTTATGAGCTGTTAGAGTACATGAAGGGACTTCTCCTACAGAGCTATGGTCTCATGATCTACATGACACTGAGCAACAGCCAATGTCAGGGACTTTCTCTGGAGATCCAGTATTGATGGTATGCTGGAAGCCAGAGGCCTTGAACCTGACCAACATCACATTATACAATGAACATTTGCAAAGAAAGCTGATGGGACAAAGGGGTACATTGCATGATACCCAGCAGCCCCCAGTGTCACTAACATAAATGAAGAAGAAACGCAGAGCAAGACTGAGGAGCGTAGTAGGGGTTTTCCTTTTCTGTCTTGTTTTGTTTCGGTTGTTTTCTTGTCTACTTTTCTGTTTGTTTGATAAGTGAAATTGACATTATTTGGTGGGGGGAGGGGAGGACATTAGAAGGGTAAGGGGCAGATGTGGAAGGACTGGGAGATGGGTGGAATTGGGGTGCTTGACATGATATATATTCCCAAATGATCCACACTGCCCTGAGAGCAAGAACAGGGTAGAGGCAGGAGGTGGGAGGGATGGGGGGGTGGAACAGGACTAGTCACAGAGCCAAGTGAGTCCAATAATAAGAAAACGGAGCCATTCTCCAGACTCCCATGTGCCCACAGGTGCTTTCCTCTAACCAACGTAAGGAAGCATTAAAATGTGCACATTGTCCAATGATTAGATTGCAAAACGTGTAGACAAACAACTGCCTTCATATAGATAAGAGTGGGATTGCTCGGAACAGGAAGAAGAGGAGTCAGCTTCCACTAACCCCTATCTCAGAGCAGAGCACCTGGAAAATCAGGAAACAGCAGGTAACACTGCAACCAAGGGAGGAAAGGAAGGAGGGGTTGGAGACATTGACCCCATGCAGCAGAGCTGAGGCAAACACTCAGGGCCAGGCTTCAGAGGAAACAAAGTTTCACCGCCAGTTTTGTGACCATCCAGCCTACAGTCTTTGGATAATTTACTCTCATCTGGCTTCACATTTTCCTCATTATACATGGCCCCTCTGCTGTCTCTAAGTAACCAAGCTTGAAGTTTACCAGAAAAAAAAAAAAAAAAGATTGACTACTCATAAAATAAAACTAGAAAAATGGCAACTATGAATCGGAAGCACAAACACAACATTTCAGCTTAGTAAACTTGCCATGGAAATGAAGTGTGTTTGCCTTTGCTTTGGCATCAAATGAAAGGAAATTCAAACACTGTCACCCAAATACGCACTTCAGATAAGCTGCAGCAAGTAGCGTAAGAGAAAAGCTGGATACTTTCAACACAAAGCCAGACTGTCATAATCTCAGAAGTCTGTAATCTGGTAGTGGCTGCCAGATGCACATGGCTATGGAAGCATGGTTGTTCCACAGTAAGATAGGCTGTGGTACTAGGACTGTGTGCTAATTGGTTAACTTTCAATTTGACACAATCTAGAATCACCTAGGGAGAGTCTTAATGAGGAATTGTCTAGATCAAGTTGGCCTTTGGGCGTTTCTGTGGGGAGGGGGTAGTCACCTTGACTCTTTGATGTAAGAAGATTCAACCTGCTATGGGTGACGCCATTCCCTAAACTGGGCACTGGGGTGTAGGAGCCAGCAAATGTGTGTATTCTCTCTTTGCTCTTGACTGTGTTTATAATATTAGTAGCTGCTTGAGTTTCTACATGGGACTTCCCTAAAATGATGGACAGTAACTTAGAATTGTAAGCCAAACAAACCCTTTCTTTCCCTCTGTTGTTTTCTGGCAGAACAACAGAAGTGAAAATAGAACAGACTGGCTTAACAAAGAATCATGCGCTAAGTTGCTTATACCTCAGAAATCCAGTGTCTCCTGGCTTTGGAAACTGGGGATCTGAGCTTGCTGGGTTGACAAGTTTTCACTCATTTTAAGACCCTGATGTTTCCTCCACTTGGATAGCATATCCCAGTCTTAACACAATGCTTGCTCATGAACACGTCTCTAGACCCAGGCTTCCTTCCTCCTCAGGACACCTGTCCCACAAGATTGCAGACTCACACTGCTCCTACATGATCTAATCTTAACTAATAACACCTGTAACAAGTCTACTCCTAAATGATCTCCATTCTGGAGAACTAGGGGTTAGGGCAGAAATGTGGGTATATTAAAGGCACAAAGTTGAACTCATTCTATGATTTAAATATAAAATACGTAAGGGATCATAAAGATTACATGTGAAAATTTCATTTATAATTTTATGTGGATTATACACTGAGCTACTAATATTTTGCGTATGTCAATGGAGTGAAATACACACTACCAAAAGTAATTGCACCTGTCAATTTTTATGCAACTTTCTAGGGCATTTTAAGTTTTACTACATCTATTTATTTATGTGTATGTGTAGCTTTCTCTCTCTGTGTGTCTCTGTCTCTCTGTCTCTCTGTCTCTCTGTCTGTCTCTCTCTCTCTCTCTCTCTCTCTCTCTCTCTCTCTCTCTCTCTCTGTGTGCGTGTGTGTGTGTGTGTGTGTGTGTGTGTGTGTGTGTGTGTGTGTGTGTGTGTGTGTGTGTATCCTGGGGAATTGACTCGAGTTGTCAGACAAGACAGCATGTACCTTTACCCACAGGGCTATCTTGCCAGTCTGAAAAGTTTAAGCAACTTAAGTGCATGGCATACTATTATTGAACAGAGCTAATCTAGAAGAAATTCTTTCTTTCTTATTTTTAAGAAAGCCACCATTGTCACATTCTCTTAGTCTCCATGTGCCATGGGGACAGTGGGATGGGAAGTACACAGAACAGGTAGAACAGTAGACAGAGTACTACCACACCAGTACTCCTCGGGTACTGGTGTCTGTGGCTAGGTTTGTTTTACTCCTACCCCTGATCCTCCTTCTGTTTCTTATTTTCTCCCTTATTGCTCCTCCTTTTACATTGTCTTTTTCTTTTTGGTAAGATTATATCGGCCAAGACAACCTGCCACATGGAGCCCTTGCAGCAGTGAGTCCCCGGGATAATTAGCTGCCTTCTACTTCACTCCTCATTAGAAGCTGATTGACTGGGAAAGCTTTAGTCCAAGTAAAATCATCACCTGCCAGTGTGAGGTTACTTCAGAGGAAGGCTCAGCCTGCCCGGGTACTCATGTCCTTTCAGCAGTGATGCACTGGCTCTGCTTTCCTAAACCCATCGATCCCCTAGGTTCTGTCAATCACAGCAACCCACACACTCCCTTCCACACTAGATCTTCAGGACAACCCAAACCCTGTCCCAGAACTCCAGAAAAATACCACACCACAGAATGGAGGTGGAAGGCAGTAGTGCTTACATTGCTGTCCTAAGGAGATGGCCAATCCCCCCTGCTGCCAGAGCCCAGCACTGCCCTTGATAATGATCTTAAATTCTTCCTTTGATCCAAGGAGCTACCCAATAGCCTTTAAATAACTCCTTTTTTGGGACCTCTGCTGCCCACATCATTCTTTGCTTTTTGTACACATGGCCCTTACTATAATTATTCTGATTTTCAAAGCAGTGAAAAGGACCTTTGTCCCTGGCTTGCAAATCCCATTGTCAGTGTGAATAGGATAAAGAGATAAAGCAGTTGGAGCCTAGCCATAACTTTGTCTTTGTGAAAACTACAGTCTGCCTGGAAGAGCGCTGAATATCACCATAGACTCAGAGTCCTCATTTCCATGCCAGCGGAAGGAGCTCCAGTAGTAGGAGGTAGATGGGATGCCATGCCAGTCTGAGAGTAATATGCTGCCACCCCAGTCCATGGTGACATCCAGGCCCAAGCTGCTGATGGGATAGGAAAGCCTGGATTTCGCCCTGAGATTCTCACCTTTGAAACACTGCCACAGAGAGGTCTTCACTCAGTCTGTCCCCCCAAGAAATCGAGTTTTGATCTTGTGTCTGGAGCTACACATTCTGAGTCATCTTCAAAGCATTCCTTAAATTTCATCCTCAGCAAAGCATCAATTTCCTTGTGACCTGTATAATGTGCAGCTCTAACTACCTTTATCACCAAGGTACAATAGCAAAGGGTTTGCCTCAATTTTCTGATTGATTTGGGTAAAGGATGGCTTTCTGTCTTCCCAATGGACACACACCTGTCCCCTTATTGTGATGTTACAGACTTGGTCATTGTCTCTCATTGATTCTAAAGATAGTTCAATTCAGGCCCTCAGACATTTTTATAATAGGACAAAGATGGGGTGTCCATGAGACTTCTTCTAAGATTTTTCAAGTGGGAGCATTTGTATTTGTTATTACTAAAATTTGATGCTTCTGCTGAGTTATCAAAAACTGTATTGTTTCTCTGTAAAGTGTGTTTCTCTCAGTTCTGGCTGAACTAGTGGGTGGGTGCCAATGGGAGGAGGACTTGGGATGAATCTGACACATTTGATGTGTGCAGACAAATGACTATGTGCACAACAATGCTTATTTCACACTCTGGGTTTCCGGTACCAGTTTCAGAGCAAGACGGTTTTATTGTTTATCTCATTTTTATTTATGTGCATTCATGCATGTAAGTGCACTTCAGTGTGTGTGTGTGTGTGTGTGTGTGTGTATGTGTGTGTGTATGTGTGTGTGTGTGTGTGTGTTTATGTATGCAGGCCAGAAAATAACCTTGGGTGTCATCCTCAGAAACACTGTCCACCCCTGCCCATTTTCCGGCAGTCTCTCATCACCTCAAGATCAAGATTAGGCTAGACGAGTTTGCAGGGAGCCCAGGCATCCTCCTGTCTCCACCTTTCCAGTGCTATGCTTCCCTGTGTGGCTGTTCCACAAGGGTTCTGGGCCTTGAGCTCAGATCCTCATTCTTGCAAAGCAATCACTTTACCATCTGGGCATCTCCCAAGTACATTTTTTTTAGCATAGACCATAAACAGAGTTTATTATAGTGTAACAAGAGATTAGAATGGACTGTAGCAAAGGGACCATGGTGGAGGAAAATAAAATGGAATGAGAGTCAATAATGGCCAGAAACACAGACACAGATGTACTGAGTTACATGTCTAGAGAGGGAAAATAACTATCTTAAATCACCCAGCCACCCAAAAAATCACAACTGGACAAAAGAGAATACTGAAAACCAAAGTAAGGGAGTCACGTGGCTAAGATCACTCAGCTGAGAAATGACAAACCGGTGTTTCAAACCTTAGTTACTCCTGTGGGGCCATCTGGTATCATTGTAGCTACGATTTCTGTCTCTGCTCACCCTGCCTTTTCTCCAATAATATATGAAACAAGAACTAAAGAAATTGGCTGCCATGAAGGATGAAACCAAGCAACACAAAGTGGCAGGCTCCACTGTCAGATCCAGCCCCAGAGCATCAGACAGAAGGGCATGTGAGGAGGTCATTGTCCTCCATCTTCAGAAACACATGGCTTGGCACTCCTTTTAGGTACTGCTGTGCAAGTTTCCATACCCAGGGCCTGTTCTCTTCAAGCACTCTTCAAGATTCTCCTTGATAGGCAACATGTGAGCATATGCTGCCTCTAGGCTCCATCTGCTGGCCACTCCCTGAGAGTTCAGCCCAAACTAACACTGGAAAGACCTTGATGATACAATAAATATCAGGGCAGCAGCACAGCCTTGTCAATTGCCCTCTGACATTCTATCCAGGATGAACCACTTCTCACAGGAGTGGACTTACAATAAAACACCTGTAATGATTTAAAACGCAGGACATTAAGTTTGGTTGTTATTGCATAATAATTCACAGGTGGATTTATCTCATTATGTACACAGTTATTCTCACGACAGCTATCAATAATTTTTGAAATGAATCTTCAAAGCCAGGCATTCCTGCTTCTCCCTGCTGACCTGGCATCTTTCTGAGATTCATGTCTCCTACAGGATGTGAGATGGCAATCACTGCCCACACTCCTTGTTCATTGCATCCTTCCTGTCATACTTTAAAGATTTATTTTATATTTAATTACCTGCACCTGTGGGTGGGTGGGTGGCTGTAGGCAACATGCACCCACCCACACAACCATCCCAGAGGCCAGAGGGATCAGATCCTGTGGGAGATCAAGTTACTGGCAGTGGTCAGCCACCTGACGTGGATGCTGGGAACCAAACTCAGGTGCTCTGCAAGAGCAATAGTGCATGCTCTTAACTCCCTAGTCTTCTCTCCCCTCCCCCCATCCCCTTGTATATTCTTTATTACAGGAGGGGACATAGCTGACATAACTCATTCAGCTTGGCCAAAGGGTCTAAGTTCAGGGACCCACTCCTTTCTGCCATTCATCACGGTTGCTCTTCACAGGAGCAAGTTGGGACATTTTCTCCTCAAAGGCTGACATCTAATGTATATTTCTTATGTGATAAGCTCTGTAGTAAGCCCGTCACACAAATTTTCTCATTTATGTCACAATGACCCTATGGACTCATTTCACAGATATCAAATCTCAGTCTAAATCTCAGAATGAAAAGACAGGTCACCAAGAGGAGTCAGGGTTTGTACCCAGGATGTCTGGCTTCAGAAAGCATTCCCTGACCTGGCATGTCAAGCACGCTCACCTCCACCCCTTGTGTTTCTTGTTATCCTGTGATCTCAGGATCTCAAGTAATTGATGCATGGGATGAGGATTTCGTGTAAGGGTGGGGCAGCTTCCCAAAGTCTGAAAGACCTGGCTTGAAAAGATGAACTGAACCTGTTTGCATCTCATTTTTTGACATTTGCAGTACAAGGAATTTCCCAGGTAGCAATGGGAACTATGACTGAAAATTTAAATGCTAGCTAAGGGCTGTATCAACAGGCTAAATGAGATACAAATAAAGCTGGGCCACAGAAATCTGAGTAGTCAGTATAGTCAGTTACAGGAGATAGGGAAGAAGTTGGTGTGGTGGGGGCTATTAACACAGCACTAGTACTAATTCAGAGGCACTGCAGTTGGGGGTCTCTCCTGATAGTAAGGCTGCAAGGCCAAGCATCGCCTCCTGTACTTGAATTTTCATGTGTGTGCCTAGTAGAATTTCTAAGATTAATCCTGAAGATGTCCTTCCCTAATCCCCCAAAGCTGAGGCAGGAGAAACTTTAAAGGTGTGATTAAGTTACAAATTAATTGACCTGGAATTAGGGACAGCATGTTGGTTTAGTCAGATGAGTATTTAGAGTGCCCTAGGTTGCACTGAGTTGCCCGTGTTCCATCATACAAGTACCAGTATGAGCAGAGAGCAGAGGCAGGAGTCAGAGAGACTCTCAACACGAGAAGAAGGTGCACTGTTGATTCCATGAAGATGCAGGAGCCATGTGAAAAACAAGAGGCACATGAATCCTGCTGATCACCAGAGCTTAAAGGAGTAATCTTTATGATTACTCTGATCTGAGACCCACAGTAAAGAAAGTGGTTAATTCCGATATGAGAAAATAAAATGAGTTAATAAGTGTTCTAGGCTTTTCAGGAGGAATGGATAATCTGAGAAACTATAACCAAATACTGAAGCTAATCTAAACCCAAAGTTCAACCCCACATAGTCTTATAAACATCAGACAGGGAATTTACACAAACCTACATCATATAGTCTACTACATTTACAGGAGGTATGTGTGGTGTGTGTGTGTGTGTTGTGTGTGTTCTTACACATGTGTGCCTATGCAGGATGTTTGTATATGTGAGAAAATAAATAGGATAAACAGGAAATTTATGAAGCTACTGCCCAGTCTATGAAATATATAACTATGTTTGATGATCCTTAATTTTAACAGAATAAAATACACTCAAGCTTAATGATAAGAGTACAGAATGATAAACACTTAGGCAAGTAAGACCATCAAGTTTATGCATTGTATGTAATTATATGTGTTGTGCTTGTATATGATTGATAGAACCATCCATCTGTATATACCAGCATCACTTCAAACACAGCCCAACAAGAATCTTTCAATTCTACCCTGATGAGATGGCATGCTTGGGGATGTTCTCTCTAATGCTTACTGGAATATCTGTGTAAGACATGTGAATAGATATCTTTAATATCTTAATTGTAGTTATTTATTTAAATGTATGTGTGCATGTGTGTGCATGTGCATGAGTGCAAGATAGTCAAAGAACAACTCCTAGGAGTTGGTTCTTTCCTTCTGCACTGTGGTTCTTGGGGATAGAACTGAGGTCATCAGGGTTGATGACAAGTGTCCCTACCTACTGAGCCATCTTGGAACCCACATAAATAGATACTAATGAAAAATTTTCCTCTAAGAATGGAAAGACCCAATGTTTCTCTTTGCTATAAACTTCATTCTCCTATTTTACCAAGCATGTACTTTTTTTACATTTATTATTTACTTTCCAAAGATTCGTTTATTATTTACATGGGATGGGCCATGTGCATGCCATGGCACACAAGTGGGTAGCAGATGATAACTTGAAATGAAAAAAAGTCATTTTTCTCTTTCAATCACATGGGTCCCAAGGGGAGAGCACATGTTTTCAGACTTGGCAGCATCACTCCCACCTACCAAGCTACTCCCAGCCTCATTCCCCTACCCTACTGGAACCATATTCAGTTCATCATCTAGTTGTATCTACTATGTTGTTCAGACATCTTTGAGGGTTGTCAGTCAACAATGATGGAAATATGAGAGGGATGTAAATTGTGGGTAATCAAGCTAAAACAAACATTACACAAGCATTATTACTTCTTTGCCAATTCTACAATAAATAAAATTCTATGAAAAAATACTCTGAGAGACAGAAAAAAAACACAATATTCCTTTGTAATTTCCCACAACCTCAGTTATGGCTGCACTGTGATCTGCATCTGTGATCATTCATTTGAAAACTAAGTTATCAATCCAGATAACACACAGAATCACCTGTCAATGAGAAAAGATACTGACACATTTCATCAATGACATGAAAGAGTCAGTTGAGACAATAGGACAGAGATGAGAGGAAGGATGCAGGAAGTGGTGCTTTGGATGAGAGGTGTCCCCCATAGTTTCAGACAATTGCATAATCAGTCCCTAGTTGGTGATGGCACTGTCCGGGGAAGTTTAGGAAGTGCAGCCTTGATGGAAGAAATATGTCACCAGGAGCAGGCTTTGAAATTAAAAGCCTGCCTTAACTTCCAGTTTGTTCTCTCTTCTTCATGTTATAGCTAAAATGTGAACTCTTGGCTTCCTGTTACTGTCATCATGCCTGCTGCTGGCTGCTATAGTTTCCCACCATGATGGACTCTTGTCCTTCTGGAACAGTAACCCAAAATATCAGTAGCCCTTCCTTCTAGAAATTGCTTTTGGTTATTTTGGGACAGGGTAGAATGGTAGGCAATAAAGCAAAGCATCCTCTGGTAAAACTAGACTATGTATGAGCCCTGGTGCTGTTTTCCAGCTGTTCTAATTCTATGAATGATACAGCTGAACATTTTCAACTGTTTCTAGAAGAAGCACTCTCTACCTTTCAGACACACTAAGCACATTGTCCACTAAAACAGGCCTCAGAAAACAGACTGGCAAAAGCACCAAAGCCAAGAGAATCCAGACCCATTGGATTCTCTAGATCCCCCATTACTCAGAAAATAACCCCCTGAAAAGCAGCTGAAAGGAAAGAATAAGGAAGTCCTGGAGTTATGGTGAGGGAAACCAGGATTGTCCTACAGGGACACCGTAGACAGCATGTGCTATTAACAGCTGGTAGATCAGCTAGACCTGACTCCCTTTATCTTTTTGTCACACCAGCTAAAAATAGATATATCTACCTGGATAGGGATCCTGGCTTCTTCATTCACTAGCTTATCATCTTTGGAGGGATGTTGCAACTCTCTATCAGTTTTTTTATCAGTTATAAAAGAATAAGCATAATTGTATGGGCCTCACAGGACTGTCTATGGAATTGAGCTTGCTTGATCCCTGACATCATTAAAATACTAGGCTTTTTAACCTTAATGTAAACATATGAAACATTTTGTTCTGAAAGAAGCTTGGTTTGTGGCTGGCTAGATGGCTCAATGGGTAAAGGCCTTGCAAGGAGGCAAACTCAATGACCTGAGTTTGATCCTAGGACGCCACATAGGAGAAGGAGAAAACAGACTCCCACAAGTTGTTCTCTGCTCTCCACACACATCACTGTGCAATGCACACACTGAGAGAAAGTAAAATAAATATAAAAATGTAATTAATAAAATAAGTTTAAAGAGATGCTTGAATTTAACCTCAAATATCATTGCAGTTAACTTGTAGCTTGAAATGAGAGATCCCACACGCTTCAGCCTGGCCATAGGCATGTGTGAGTTTGAGTGAGTATGTGTGAGAGAGAGTGTGTGTGTGTGAATGTGTGAATATGTGTGAATATGTATGTGAGTGTGTGTGTATGTGAATGTGTGTGTATCAATGTGTGTGTGTGCATGCGTATATGTGTATGTGGGTGTATATGTGAATGTGGGCATGTTTGTGTATCATATAATATATATGTTATACACAAATAGGCCTCCTCATCACACACCCAAATTCTTCACAAAGCCAGTCAGCAAGGAATCTTGATTTTTCTGAGAGTCAGGAGTAGTAAACTGCTCTCACCTCACTGGACTGCGTGTGTGGAAAATTGAGATGTCACGTGGGACACTGCTGACCTGGTAAATTGGGTGTTTCCGATTAAAGAGCCAAGTGTCACCCACAAAGTCCTGAAGATAATCTTCTGCAATGCTCTCTGGGATCGCTATTGTTTTATTTCTTATATTTGACTTATAATCCATCTGAAACTGATTTTTGTTGTGTTATGCTTACAGTTATTAAAAATAAGACCACAATGGATATGCAAGACTAGTTCTTTGTAGACTCCTCTCAGCCCACAGGACATATTCATGACCCTCCCCTGAACTACTAAGTTGCCAAACCTGCCTGCCTTCCTTCCTTCTTTCGTTCCTTCCTTCCTTCCTTCCTCCCCTCCCTCCCTCCTTTCTCTCTTCCTGCCTGCCTGCCTCCCTCCTTCCCTCCTTGCTTACTACTTCCCTCCCTCCTCTTTCCCTCCCTCCCTTCATTCCTTCCTTTGTCAAATTATCCTTCCCACTCTTTAAGCCCATTTCCTATAGACACATAAATATACAGGAAACAAAATAGAGTGTTTGCCCCCCCCAAGGCACCCACACTTCACTAAAAAATGGTCAAGGCATAGGTGCCTCACAATGGGACAAGCCACAGCATTTCTCAGTCCCTGCCTTCATCTTCCCATAGGCTCTGGTCAGGTTTGAGAACAGGAGGAGGAGGAGGCAACAGACATCTGGAGAGTCCTCTGGGAGCCTGGCTCCAGTTCTAGTTGCTTGCTCTCTTGTGCTTTCCCCCAGGTCCGAAAAAGAAGATTACTCTGGGTACACCCAGTGGGCATGCAGAGAAGAAAGGGAAGGAAAGGCCCAGAGCTAGGGTCCTAACACTTGAGGGTCGACCTGCTTCCTGAGGGAAATGATTGGGAGCACCTCCAGGACAGAGGTCTTGGTGCCTAGCAGGACCACCACTGGAATTCAGACTGATTTCCAGATGTATGCTCTTGATCATGTCTGCAGATAAAAGCAGTGAAAAATCCCAAGTGTGAGCAGCTGGAAATAATGTTCATTAAAATAACTAAAGCAGCCTCTGTTGTCAGAGAGCTATGTGACACCTGGAAAAATAGCATTCTGAGCAGTTGGAGGAAGGTAAGGAAACATGTTAAAAAGAAACCAGAAAAAAAAAATAAAAGCATTCTTCTATCTCCAAAGACACAGCCTTTTCCCAATTCTGGAACTGAATCATAGCTGACTTTAAAAGTTCTTTAAATTAACAGGTTATAGTCAGAGAGCTGACACAGCCTTATCTAAAAGTGAGCAAGAACAGCCCCATTACAATGAGAAAACAAAACCATAAGCCTGTGAAGCAGGCTGCATCCTGAGACAAAGAACTATTTAGGTCCTTGTATCACAGAGAACAGTGTGCCAGCATCGACCCAGTCAGCTTTGTCTCCCCAGGCAGGACAAACGACGGAGGAATTGGTGGAACTGTTGGTGGCCAGGACATTTACTAACAAGCAGGAAACTCTGGCAGCAGAGACAAGAATAATGCAAACACATGGAGAAACAGGAATGGGGGGTGGTATAGGGGAGGAGGCGTGAAGAGCCAAAGGAAGGCTTCCCAGGTTTCACAGCTTCTGAGTCTAGCCTCCTGGGGTTCAGACATTCTCCACCCTATGATCAGGAGTCAGAGCCACCTAAAACAGGCTTCTCCTTTTGCTTGAGAATTCTCGGTGTTCTAGAAACACAGAGGTAAGAAGCAGGCACTTTCCTAGACAATAGACTGTGTTGCAGCACCTCAGGGTGCTGAATTATAGTATGAGGTCTTGGCCATCAGAGACACACTGAAGATGGGGAGTAATGGAAGTATGCCTTTTACTGGCAAGCAGACAGGGGTTAACGGGCTGGTCTCACAAATGGGCAGAGGGATGTGTGGCGTCTCTACTCTATCCATCACACTAAAGATGGTGTAACTGGAGCCAGCAGGGCATCCCTGGCTCAAAATATTCTGCTCACATTGGCCTACCTATCATCACAGTAGTCCCCTAAGGATTAGTTTAATAGTCACCCTGACTCAGAAACACAGCTCAGACCGTTCCCTAATGCACTCTTCCCAGTGGGCTAGTAATGAGATGCATTCCAGGGTCAAGAGAGCAAGATGTTTTCACAAGAATTCAGAAAGCCCCAACATCGCTGACAGCAAGACCTGCACCATTAATTCTATGTGCTAGACATAAGTTGAAAGAAAACACCCATGTACTTTTCAAAAATGTGACCTTGAGAAAATTCCTTGAACTCTCTGGCCATGGTGTACATTCTTGGGAAAAATATTAAGTATCTATCATGTAGCACATATTTACTGAATAGTTAGAAATACTCTCCTATATAAAATGCTGAGCACAACTCCTGGTGCCTATTCCCAGCCAATAGCAGCTGCTGTTGATAGGAGAAATACCGGGCTACCCCCCCACCCCCCGAACTGGATGGTGGAGCCTAGTGAATTCCCTTCTCCAAAGCTATTTCCATGCTCTAAAGGTGGCTGTCACAAATCCGTCACTTGGAGTTGTCAAATAATGTCTACAGAAAATTCTAGTAGGAAACATAAAATAATAATGAAAGACATGAAATAATGAAATATCAAAACACACGAGAAACCTAACATGCAGTTGGGCTTTTACCAAATTGTTCTCAAAGTGGTTACCGCCTCCTAATGGGTTCCAATAAATAGAAGATTCAGATTAACTTTAAAGACTACTGGGAGAGGGTCAAATTCCCAGTGTTTACATGGGTTTGGCTGGCATCAGAGTGGTCCTTTATCCTCTGTATTCTCCAGGCAGCTGGACCGATGGCCTTAAATACTCAAAGCAAAGCAAGATTGCCATCTAGTGGTCAATCTTGAGAAGTCCAACCATCTCTTTTTAAGGAAAGCTGTCCCACTCTTGAGTACCTCATTCTCTACCAGGGTCACACATTGCAAGAAGTCACCCTAAAATCTACCACACTCAGAAAACAGGCAGATCCTTGCAGTGTGCACTGTGAATTTATTACTTACAATCTGCCTCCCAGAAGGCCACGAGGGATGTGTTCAGTTAGGTAAAATGAAAGAAGAAAAACTAGGGATATAAGCTCAGTTCTTATACGTCGAGTGTGATGCCCTAAATGGATGTCTACACCACACTCCCTATCTACAGGGCTCGAAAAACAGTGTGGACATGGGGATCCAGGGAGCCAGGAGGACAGGGTGAAGCAATGTCTTCCGAACAAGACAGACCATTGCATCTTGACCTTACAGCAACTGTGCTCACCTGAATCAGATCAAGTCAGCCAACATTCCAGAGTTGGGGAGATACTCACGACCCAATCCTACCTGAGAATCAATTGGTATTTGATGATTGTGAGGTGAGGAAGGATCAGTTTTCTTGGGGGGTGCTCCAGTGGACCCAGGGGGTGTGGGCAGCAATAATTGCATTCAGATTTTTTTAAGGGGACATGCAGTTGAGAGGTGTATGTGGAGGGCCAAACTGAGAGGATTTGGTAGGGGGAGTTGGGGTGAACATGTTTGAAATACTTTCTATGTATGTATGAGATTCTCAAGGAATACATTAAAATACATTTTCAAAGAAGTGGGTCATAGGTAATTACACAAAAAGAAAACCCCTTGTCAGTTGGGGGGGCAGTGGGTACGGAAAGGAGAGGGAAATTATCCAGTGAGTGTAAAGTTGCAGTGTTAAAGGAGGAATCAGAGCTGGGATCTGTGGTTGGTGCCCGGGCGGGGGAGGGGGGCTGTCTGAGGGTGGTCAGTAGTGTGGGGCACACTGATAAGCATAGCAAGGTAACTGTGGTTAGTAATGTAGATCACACCTGCAATCCCAGTGATTGTCAGTAGAGTGGGGTTATCCTCCTCTACCATAAAACAAGTGGAAGGCATTCTGGAGCAAGTATGACCCTATCAAAATTTAAATATATCAAATATTTCAAAATTGCTTGGAGAGATTTCTTGTGTTCTCAGTACAAAGAAACGGCAAATACTACAGGTGAGGGGCATGCAAATTACTGTCATTCCATAGATACACAGTGTATGCATATGTTGAACTATTCTTTGCAGGCTGGAGAGTGGCTTCGCTATTGAATGTTTGCTGTGCAATCCTTCAGTTTTAGTTGTCAATCTCTGACCACATTACCATAGGTCGCTGTCTTTAACATTATCCTGTAGGGGGCAGCAGTGGATAAATTTCACCCTCAGATTCCTCATCAAGCCATCCTGTTAGCTTATGCTTTCCTCCACCTGAATCTTTGACAAATGGTCTTACTGACATCTAGATTTCCTGTGAGAGCAAATGATTCAAATGATTCACAGGAAAGTATTGTTTCCATAGAGAAAGTTTTTCAATGACAGCATATAAAATGTTTAAAGGAGGGGGAAGTTTCCAGGGGACCTCTGATTTCCTATAGCCTAAGAAAATAAGAATGTGTAGATCTTGTTCTTTCTAAGTTATTTTATGTGTATAGATGTTTTACCTGCATCAATATATGTGCAGCACTTTGTGTGCCTGGTGTCCACGGCAGCCAGAAGTGGGTGTTGGATCTCCTGGAATTTGAACTAAAAATGGTGGTAATCAACAAGGTGAGTGCTGGGAAGAGTAGTAAGTATTCCAGCACTGACTATCTGTCCAGCCCTTCTGGTTCCTGTACAAAAGTATACACCGAATGCAACTTGGCACAATGAATGTCAAGAGAAGGCCGCCAGATCTGATGGCTTCTTTATCCTTAGTACCTGTGAGCATATTAAAAGAAGATGGGGCACAATTACTGTCATAGGTGGAATTAAGCTTGCTACCATCTAAACTAACAATAGATTATCCTGATAATTTGAGTTGAGTCATGCAATTGCAGTGGTCTTTTAAAGGTAGAAGCAGTGACTGGAAAGATGGCTCAATGATTAAGAGCATTAAATGCTCTCTTTGGCAGAGGACCTGAGTTCAGTTCTAATCACTGACAGGGCAGCTCATAATTGTAACTCCAGTTGAAGAGTGATGGGAGGTGTTCTTCCATATGCTGTTAATATATGTTTCTCTCATTGGTTGTTGAATAAAACACTGATTATCCAGTAGCCAGGCAGGAGGTATAGAGGGGGCTCCCAGACTAGAATAATGCTGGGAGAAGGAAGGCAGAGAGGAACCACCAGGGAGACACTATGGCTATGTAGCTACAGGGAAGATAGTATGCCAGGGCATCCTCCAATAAGACAAGACTACATGGAGATACATAGATTAATAGAAATGGCTTAATAAATAAGAGAGAGCTAGCCAGTAAGAAGCCTAAGTCATTGGTCAAACAGTTTATAAATAATAAAAGCCTCAATGTTTTTTGGGGGGACTACAGGGCTGTGGGACTAGGCAGAACAGAAGCTTCTGTCTTCAGTATCTGATACCCTCTTCTGGCTTCCATAGGCACTGCACATACTTTGTACATAGACATACATAAGGCAAAACACTTACACATAAGATAAAATAGTTAAATAAAAAAACAGCAGTGGCATCTGTATGATACGATGTATGAGAGACTCACTGGCCACCAGTGACTTTGAAGGTGAAGTGGGCAGTGAGCTGAAGAAAACCTAAGCAATTCTAGGAGATGGGGAAAGTAATCCTCCACTTGAACTATGTGAAAGTAATTAGGATACATAAAATATGTTTTCAAGTATCACCAGTGTGGTAAAAGTATGAGTACAGAAGGGACTACATAGAGAAGCAGAATAAAATGGAATGGAATAGAATGAAATAATCATGTTGCTAAAGTGCACATGGAAATATAGTGTGTGGCAAAGACAATGTCTTCACTTGAAGACATTTCAAACTTACCTTTGAAATAATCATATTTGGCTAAATGAATACCCATGAGGAAAATGATTAAAATTAGGTTATGTTTCACACTGATGCCAAGGTGAATTCCAAACATAAAAATACATTAAGTGAAATTGCATAAATGGTGAAAGAAATCTTCGGTAAAGGCCTCTAATCCTTCCAGTAGATGTCTTTACTATGCCTCACACTACAGAAGAAGGAAGCTGTACTAGTTTCATTTCTGTTGCTATGATAAAAGCACCCTGAGAAGAAGGAACTTAAGAGTTAATTCAGCTTACAATTCCAGGCCACAGTCTATGCCAGTAGGGAAGACAGGAAAGGGACTTGAGAGAGTAGGTCATGCCACATCCTTAATAAAGCGCAGCAGAGAGCAATGAAAGTAAGTGTGTTCCCTTGTGTGCATGCCTGCTTGTACTCAGCTTGATTTCTCTGCTCTTCCCCAATTCAGGATCCCCCTGCCTAGGGAATGGTCCCACCCAATGTGAGCTGAATCATATTTGCTCTCTCATCTGCTTACTTGCTTGTATTCAGCTCAGATTCTCTTCTCTTATACAGTTCAGGACCACTTTCCTAGGGAATGGAGTTACTCACATCAATTATTGAAGACAATTCCCCATAGACACATCCACAGGCCAACTCAGTGTAAACAATCTCTTATTGAATCTTTCTTCCCAGTTGATTCTAGGCTCTGTGATGTAAAATGCCTTCACAAGAGCCAAAACAATGTTAAATAATGCTTGGGTCAGATTACCATCCCACAAGGTACATGTATTAAAGACTTTGTTCCATGATAATATCACTATTGGGAACTGGTGGGACTTTTTAAGATGTGGGGCTGATAGCCTGTGTGGTTGGAACAGAGATAAAATGGTCTTATTGTTGAAAGGACAAAATGAGTAGCAAGCAAATCCACACAGTACATGCTGTGCTTAAAAAAAAGGCCACTGAAGTAATACTCAAGAAATGGGGCCAGTGCTCAATAAATATACAAATAAAAGATGGTATCAATATCAAAGAGCACACCCATGACCAGGCAAAGCTGTTCGCTCAAGATGTATTTGCCTCCAAGGGCATGGGCTCACTTCTGCTGAAACAACTGTAAGAAACACACAAATCGTTTTGGAGTTGACATCCCCATATTCCCTCCTGTGTGCCCCTAATATTTAAACTGAGTGGACATTTGTAATTTATCTAAGCCAATTTTTCTTAGATAAATTGCAAGCATTGTGAATATTTACTTTTGTGAAAGAGCCCCGACTTAGTGGAAGGGAGTTGGATGACATGGGTCGTTCAGAAAGAGGATATTTGGACACTGATCCATTCTCTTTCTCTCTCATTCCCTGTCTGCCATAATGTGTTTGCTTCATCATGTAGCCCCCACCATGATGGCCATACAGTCGAGTGCCTGGTGCAATCAGCTGAGTGACTGTGGACTATAAACTCTGAAACCATAAGCCAAAGAAAACCTTCCGTCATCTGAACTTGTTGATCTCAGGTGTTTGGTCACTTCAACACAAAGCTACCAAATGCAAACAGATTTAGTCACATATGCAGAAAGCTCAATTAAAGTAAATGTTATCTGTCAAAATGATGGCGTAGGGAGGGGGTGACTCACAGCCATACTCCCAAGTGCTACTGCTGGTAATATAGCACCCCTGAAAAGGTGAACCAGTAGTCAGAGATAGCAAAAAGAAAGGAAGGGAAGGAGGGAGGAAGGAAGGAAGGAAGGATGGGAGGAAGAAAGGAAAAAAAATTTTCATATTCAATGAAAAAGTCCAGGAATATATAACTCATGAGTCCTAAATCATATGCAGTTTGAGCAGTGTAGGAGAATCTCATGATGACCATACCAGTTTGGCCAACTTATGAATTGCCCTTTTGTACAATGGATCCACTCTGTGTGTATTGCCTCCTTAGTCAGTCACTTAAACAGCTTTTAAGTGATTGGATTGAGTGTATCACAATGCTTACAATCTGATATTCCTTGTTTTCCTTTTTACGTTTTTTTAATCTATTTCATGCATATGGATGTTTTCCCTGTGTCTATGTCTGTGCCCTGCACGTGTGCCCTGAACCCAAGAAGCCCAGAAGACTACATGATGTGGATGCTGAGAAAGAACAGTGAAACTGTATCTCAGAGTCCCCCAGGCCTTACAGCCTCATCTAGCAACTAGGAAGTTGGGAACTTTTGTCCACAAGGATTATAAGGCATGCCTGGTACCAGTGGTCCTCCAGGAAAAAACAGAAAACTTGGTGAATTAGTTCATGGGTAGAGATTGGTCCCTGGAACTCCTGAAAGGAGTGTGACTCTGATGCCTCAGTGAATATAGACCTCTTGGATTGGCAAGGAGCTGAAATAGAGTTGGTAATTCTGACCCCAAAGAGAAAACAGTCATTCTGGCCCTGGGATACTTGGTTATTCTGGTATCCCTGGTTTAAGGAATGGCTAACGAAAGAGGCCCTGGAAACCCTGGTACAAAATGTAGTAGAGTGAACCTGGTGTTGCCAGTGCTGACTATGCGCCAAGGAAAGATGATCCAAGAGGTCCTACTGGTCCTACTGCTCCCAACCAGCCTATCTGGTCAACCTGGAGATAAGAATGATGATATTGGACCTGGACTTCTAGTATAGCTGGAACTTAAGATGGCTCTGATAACAGAGGTAAACATGGATCTCCAGGGCCTGCTGGTCTTCCTGATGCTCCGAAGCAGAATGGAAGACCTGATTGATAAAGGGAAAAACAAAACAAAACAAAACAAACCCATGTTCCTGGCAAAAATGAGGAAGGATGTTCACCTAGTATTGTAGGACACCTTGTAGTTCTGTGCATCTGCTCCTCCTGGTCCCCAAGGTGCCAAGGTCCAATGCAGCAGTCTTAGTGGCCCTAGGGCTGCTGACTTTCCAGGTAGGTCCTTCTGCACCTCCCAATCCTCAGGAAAATACTGGTAACCCAGGAACTCTAGGTACCAGTAATGCTCTAAGCAGATACCATAATGTATGTTCTTAAGGTGATCATGTTTTTCCTCGCAGTTCTGAAAAAGCTGGCCCAAAAGGTAATATTAGCCAACCTAGAGAGAAGGAAACACTTGATGCTAAGAGCCCTGCAGTATTAACAAGCTCCCTGGAGAATATGGGAGTGACAGGAATGTGAATTCTTACAGGATGATTGGGTATGCCAGGACCTAGGGAAACCCTGGGTCTTCTGGGTATCCAAGATGAAAATGGAAAATGAAGAGAATCCACAATAGGGGATGTGGTACTCCTGAACCTCAGAGTCTTCCTGGTCTGGCTACTGCAACTGATTAATCTGGGAGGGATAGAAACCCTGGATCAGATTGTCTGCCAGGACAAGATATGATGATGACGGTGAAGATGGCTTCCCTGGTTGCCTCCTGGCTATCTGGGCTCACCTTATCAAGTTAAACCAGTATGGAAGAAAATTGTCTCTGCTAGTACTTCTGGAGCTCAAGGTCTTACTGATTTACTGCATGCCTCTGGTCTGCATGGCTCATACAGTGACAACGATGAAACTGGTGAACACAATCACACACAATCAGATAGCATCAAAGGTCAACAAAGTAAACAAGGGTCTCCAGGAACTTCTGGTCACCAGCACACAGGTGGTCTAAGACCACAGGCCTCAGGGTATCTGCTGAGCTCCATGGGCCTCATAGAAAAAATAGGACAAGTAAACATCCCAATTCCATTGGATCACAAGAACCTCAATAGCAGAGATGAAGAGGAACTGAAGTTTCCTCAGGGCTTCCAAGACGACCAAGTCCTCCTGGACCCATTGGTATGCCTAGTCCTTGCTATGGTGGTGGGGCTAGTGACAACACTAGAATTGGAGGTAAAAATGGTTGGTGGCTTTCTACTATATTATGGAAATGAACCAGTGAATTACAAAATCAACACTGAAGAGGTTAAGTCTCCATTCAGATGTGTTAATGGACAAATAGAAAGCTTCATTAGCCTTGATCGCTCTCATTAAAACCTTGCTTAGAATTAAAGAGATGCAAAATACTGCCATCTCAATTCCCAAAGTGGAGAATATTGGGTTTATCATAAACAAGGCTGCAAGACTGATGCCCTCAAGGTATTCTGTATATGGAAACAGAAGAAGCACATGGTCTGTCCTTTGTCTCTAAGGTAAGAACTGGCAGACAAACCTTGGTGCTGCAAAGAAATTATTTACTTTGACAAGTCCATGAGTGTTAGTTTTCTGCTTAGCTCTGACAAATTGAACCTTCCAAAAGCTATCCTCCACAAACAGTGATACACTTCCAGTCTCTCCAGCTGGGCTACCACATCACAGGCCACTGCAAAAATAGCATTGCCTGTAAGATGAGGCCAGTAGGATGTAAAGAAAGCCCTGAAGCTAATGAGGTCAAACAAAGGTTAATTCAACACAAAGGAAATAGTAAATTGACTTACACAGTTCTGGAATATAGTTATGCTAAATACACAGAAAAAGGAGAAAAACTGTCTTTGAATACTGAATACATAGGGGTGAGATTACTAACTACAGATATTATACTTTATGATATCAGATGTCCTGACCAAGAATTTGGTGTGGATATTGACCCTGTTTACTTTCTATAAACTGGTCTCTGAACCACAGAAAAATAATATCCAATATTTCCACACCTCCAACCTGGCCCAAGCAACGCAAGCTCTGTATATCAGCCTTGTGATGCATGCATTCTCCAAGTTACATTTCTCAGAGTAATACATGGCTTCCCACTAAGAGCAGAGAATGCAATTGAGCATAGAGCAATTGAGCATATTTGATAGGCAGAGGGGGGGTTGCAAATATCCATGTTCACAGTCAATAATCTGACCCATTTTAGAGTTAACCTGCCATCATAGAAACACTGGAGGATTATGGGAAGAAGACACCATAGCACAGATGGGCCACTGGCACAGAGGAGATCTGGATTCTCTAAGATATAAAACATGCTGAAGTCCTAAGAAGAAAAAGGTCCAAGAACTTGCCATTGACGATTCATCAATGCATTCTCTATTGATTGTCAAACACTGTAAGATACTGTGGCAGCAAAAAGAATTCAGCTCTACATGCGGTGAAATCAACATAAAATGCTATTCATAAAAATTATTTAGAGGCTAAAAGAAGAAACTCAGGCCTCCACATATATGCATCCTACCTATGTATAAACATACACGCACATGAAGAGGTGTGCACACACACACACACACACACACACACACACACACACACACACACACACACACACACACACATGCACCAACAGCAGCAGCAGAAGCACAAATGATTTTCAAGCTTTCCTCAAATACTGTCATTACCTGAGCAGATGTGAGGGCAATTTTGAGTCCCAGCAAATGGCAATTCAGTTCAAATTATTTATCATCCCAAAGAGAAGACAGCAAGTCAAGAGCCTCTTGTATCCTAAGTAAAAGGTCCTCAGGTTTGTGCTGAAATTCTTCCAGGAATGACAAATATTACAGAAGTCAGAAGTTATATAAACCATCTTGACAAGAAAAAACTATTAGGACTCTGCATGCCATTGTTTATATAACATCAAGAAAAGTTGTTTTGGGGGAAATGTCAGAAATACTAACAAAAGTCTTGAGTACAGAAAGCACTGATGTTCATTTGCAAATGATAAAGCCAATATGTGTTCACTCATGGTATGAAAATAAGTATAAAGCCCCCATCCCTATTTCTACTTTATAGAAGGTATTTTAAAAGCTAGCCAATTTTATTATTGCCTTCTTCCTTGGTACAACTCTGCTAGAAAACCATTCTGTAATTGGGGATTTATCTACCACTAAATCCACTACACACTCCCCCATTACTGATAAATTATGCACACACCATGGGGAGATAAGAATCACAACTGCTATCAGAGAACCCCATCCTAATATCCAGAGCCCCCATCACCACACATGGCTCACAGTACTGTGTCAACATGCAGCCTAACTCTGACTCATAGACCATCATTGCTGAATCTACCATTGCTGTCAATATTAGACAAATAAAATGAGAAAAAATACAGAATGGAGCACAGAATATTGGTAATCTGGCATAAAAGGTAAAGTGAGGAAATGAGAAAGTTCATGTAACAATACAGCAACAAAGGGGGAATCTTGTGTGGACAGAATTAAGCCAGATGCTAACTGAATCTCTGTCAATACCCTGGTTATTACTCTATACAGGGGTGTTGTGAGCAGTTATTGAGGACAAGTGTGGTAGTTTGAATGTATTTGGCCCCATAGGAAGTGGCACTATTAGGAGTTGTGGCTTTGTTGGAGAAAGTGTGGCCCTGTTGGAGGAATTGTGTCACTGTTGTGGTGGGCTTTGGGGTCTCTATTTTCTCAAGCTTCACTCAATGTGACAGTCAGTGGACTTCCTTTTGTCTGCAAGAGCAATACTCTTGCAGAGACTCTCAGCTCCTGCACTGTGGCTGCCTTCATGTTGCCATGCTCCACTTCATGATCATAATGGACTGAACCTCTGAAACTGTAAGTGGGTCACCCTCAATGAAATGCTTTCATTTATTAACAGTTGCCATGGTGTCTCTTCACAGCAGTAGAAGCCCTAACTAAGACAAAGTGTTAACACGACTTCTCTATAATATTTCTTACAAATGCATGTCAATCTATAATTATCTCAAAATAATAATAAAGTCCTAAATTAGGTAGCTACTGATGCATTCATACAACAGCACATATGAATATTGAATTCATCTTTCTAAGGGATAAAAGGCAGACTCACAATTTGTATACTCTATGAATGATCTGTGAACATTCAAAAGATGCAAAACTGGTGTTTTTGTTTTTGTTTTGTTTTGTTTTTTCCCTATGAGGATAAGCAATACCAGAATTACTACTGTGACTTCTAGGAATGAGTAAGAGGGTTGCATGGGAGAAGTTTTCAGATGGCTAAATGCTTCTGTATTGTTAAGTAGGCAGGCACTGGCAGGCCTGGAGACAATTGAGGATGGACTGCTCCCTCTTGACCTGCTTTGGGGCCTACCTTCTGTTTATAGATGACATTAGAAAGAAATCATATATAGAGAGAATTTTTGTGATTTTTGAATGCATTGTTTTTAAAGTGTTGCTAAGGTACTGAAATGAGATCTCAGGGTGGTTCCTGGGGACACCTGACTCAGGAAATAAAATACCAGATACAGATCTTTGCTTGAAATTCCTGGAAAGGGAGAGGGATGAAGCCATACCCATGGCCCTAAGCCTAGTGTACAGGATTATGCTCTGAGTCACACTGCAGCCATCTTTGGGTGTTCTGCTGGGCCTGTGTTCAAACGTCATCACAGCTGTGCCTATTGACTGTACAACTTCTCTCAGAAAAAGAGTGGGGAAGAGAAAGCATGGGTCCTTGCCTTGCCACTCCTCCCAACCAGTTATAAGCAATTCTGCCCTGACTGCATATTGAGATCTTAGAGGAGGGGCTAGATGATACAGATGTGTAAGGATGAAGGCAACATGGAGAAACCATCGTCCATGCTACAGGTCTTTTATTTTGGCTGGTTTAAGGACACCTCTGATCCTATCCATAACCCCTCACCCATGGCTCTGTAAGCCTAAAAGACTCACTGCTTCCCCTAGTGAGCTTTGGTGAGTTCATAAACTTGATTTGTCTTTGGGGCCTTAGTGGGAGGGGAAATTGTGTCAAAAGCTCCTGCACATAAGGGGATTGACCAGCATTGGCACATTGCTAGTTTTAGACACATGGAAACATTATCATCTGTATGTTGGCAACTTTCATAGTGAATGTTAATTGTGCTGAAACTCTTGCTTCTTACCTCTGAATAAGGGGCTCCTTCCCCCACCCCTTAGCCCCATAATGTTTTGTCTTTCAATTCTTCTTGGATGACCAACCTTGTACACACCTCTCAGGTAAGCTTCTGCGACCCCCTCCAATACAAGAGTGATGTTCCTCTTTCTGAGGTGACTGGTGAGGGGGGGGGTGAGTGGAGGGAGACAAGAGTAGCACACATGCCACAACGCACATGTAGAGGTCAGAGGACAGCCGCTGTGTCACAGGCCTTGCTTTCTGCCTTATGTGAAACAAGGACTCTCTCTCTCTCTCCCTCCCTTTTTCCCTCCCTTCCCCCCTCATGTTGCTATTGCTGCTGCATATATCAAGCTAGCTATTAGCTGCTAGCTGGCCCAAGACTGTCCAGAAACTGTTTCCACTTCCCATTTTGCCCAAGACTGTCCAGAAACTGTTTCCACTTCCCATTTTGCCCTCGAGCACCCAGAGTACAGCTGTGTCCAACTGCACCTGGCGTAACAAGGGTTTCCCCAGCCCCCCCCCCCCCCCCCGTGTTGTTTTTATAACTGTTACCAGAGTGTCTAAGATCAAAGTTGGGCCTGGCAGCCCTAACAAACTGGGCTTGGTCACTTTTCTTCAACACATAAAATCAAGAGACAAATAACAGAGAGGGATAGATTAAGGAAATTTACTCAGTGTAACCACATAAGAAGAGGAACAAATAGAAAAGCCCAGTGATGCAACACAACTCCCTCATAAGTCCATCTTCAAGTACTGACATAAGGGTTGGGGTTTTTTGTTTGTTTGTTTGTTTTGAGACAAGAGTCTTACAATATAACCCTGACTGACCTGGAACTCGGTAAATATACTAGGCTAGCCTGGAACTCACAGATTTCTGCCTGCTTCTTCCTCTCCAGAGCTGGAATTGGAAGCTTGTGCCACAACATCTAGTGAGGATATTTATTTCAACAAGCAGTGAAAGGGCATGAATGTCTGCAGGATATTTTTGCTCCTGTCAAAGAAGTTACAAGTCTACTTCTCCTCAAAGGACCAAGCACACCCACCATAAAAACAAAACAAACTCCAGGAAGACCCCTTAGACAGCAGTCAGAGGGAGCATCTGCTAGTTCTCTTTATAGTCCAGGAAATGCTAATACAGATAACTGGCTTACGGGACCATCACTAAACTCATCCAGTTTTCAGCCTCCATCAAGCAGTTACTATAGGCAAAGGCTAATAGACAAAAAGACACATAAAATTATTTGCATAAATGTCCAGTAGTCAGCAGGAGTTCTTCACAGGGGCCACCAAAACAAATATTGTGCATGCCTACTCGTTACAATAGTGATCTCTTAAAATTCAGTCAAATCAAATGCAAGCAGACACATTTACTAAGAATCTTAATTTTCATCCAATGTAAAGATGACCACATGCCACAGAAAACACCTAAAGGGCTATTTAAGACCTCGGGCCTAGAAGATGACCACTCTCTCTCATTCAGCTGGTACTGTAAGTGAGCCAAGTGGCTTCACAGTTTTCACACCTCAAACTTGGTGATGATAAATGAACCAGACCTGAAGGTCCCTGTGGCAATGCAGCTGTAAGAAAGCAAATGTCTTGGTTAGTTTTAACTGTTAATTTGACATGGCTAGAACCACTGGAGAAAGGGAATCTAAACTGGGGGATTGCCTAGGTCAGACTGGCCTGTTGGCATGTCTGATGGGTTTGTCTTGGTTGTTAATTGAGGAAGAAGACCTTTTAATGTTTCTGAGCCCTGAACTATGTGAGAAAGAGGAAAGCTGTTGAGTAGAAGCAGCAGCTGCATCAGGTAGCCTGGTGCATTCATTTCTCTCTGCTCTTTTCCTTATTCATTTTTTTTGATATTATAATTACATCATTTTCCCCTTCCCCTTTCTCCCTTCAACTCCTCCTAGGTACCCCTCCTTGCTCCCTCTTAAATTCATGGCCTCTCTTTCTCTAGTTGTTGTCGGTGGTGGTGGTGGTAGTAGTGTGTATGCATGTTCCTAAACCTCTAAATAAAACCTTCTCAGTATAATGTTGCTTGTATGTATGTTTGCAGGATTGACCATTTGGTATTGGATAACCAGTTGGTGGGTTCCTCCATGGGGAAAACGATTTCTCCCACTCTCATCATTTCTTAGTCACCCGAAGTTCTTTGTCTTGGCTTGAGGCATCCCTCACAGACCTCCTTCTCCATGTCAGCATGTCTGTTGGCATCATCTTTGTTCAGCTCACTCTTAGGCAGTCATGGTGGTGAGATTTTGAGTGTAGTGTCTAAATTTACTAGGAGACACACTCTTCCAGCAAACTCTCTGATCCTTTGTCTCTGGCAATCCTTCCACCCTCTTCTTCAATGAGGCAGAAAGAACCTGGCAGCTAGCATCTGCCTTGATGTGTCAGTGGGACCCTCAGTTAGCCACTTGTCCTGTGCTTGAGGTCTAACAATCACAAATTGGTATAGAAACATAGGGGGAATGTGGGGACATGAGAAGGGAAAGAAGCCCCTTGGGACCTGATGAGAAGAGCTCTGCAATGCCTGCTGGATGTCACAGCTTATTCTAAGGATTGTGGCATGCAATAAGGTCATGGGCACTTTCCCACTCAGGGCTCCAGAGCAGACAGAACCACAGATCTGTGATGGATTGACAGCCTTTTCAGTTGAAGATGCAGCAATGACATGTGACCTTTAAAAACTAAGGCAGAAAAAAAGGAATCAGGATACTCTGGACTGGATACAGGACCTAGCAAAGGATTCCCTCCTGCCAACCTGCTTAGTGATACCATGGACAGTGTGGAATCACAGCATGTCCCCTGGAACTGAGGAGAATCACACCATATCCCCCAGAACTGGAGAGATTCAAATGAATCTCCTAAGAAAAGAGAAGCTGGGGGATGGAAGAGGAACCCCTTGTCTGAAGAGGTTCAGGGTAGAAATGAAGGTTGAGAAGAACAAATAAGAGTCACAGGTACTAAGTGAGTTTAGAGGCCAGTGTGGGCTTTGGTATGCTAATAGCATCTCAAATAGTCATTTTCCTGGGTTTTGGGGATCTGATATTAACCACAACAAAATGATTAATACCTGAGATTATGAGCACAGTTAAAAATAAGATCTGATCCATCCATGGTGTGCACAAATATCAAAGCACCATTTTCATCCCAGAAATATATTAAGTTGCTTTTCCACTTGATCTTTCTTAGCCAAAAGTCTGAGAAAGGATACACAATTGCTTAAAAAAAAAAAAAAAAACTAAAAGCAAGACTCTTTTTTTAATTTATTAATTTAGTATGTAGAAGAATCATTATGGTCTGATGGAAGCAGAAGCAGATACCCACAGCTAAGCACTGAGCCAAACTCCTGGAATCCAGTTGTTGTAGAGAGGGAGGAGTGATGAGCAAGGGATCAAGACCAGGCTGGAGAATCTCACAGAAACAGCTGACCTGAGCAAACAGAAGTTCACAGACCCCAATCTGACAGCAGGGGACCCGTGTAAGATTGAACCAGGCCCCCTGAATGTGGGTATCAGTTAGGAAGCCTGGGCAATCTATGGGGCCTCTGGCAGTGGAACCAGTATTTTTTTTCTAGTTCACTAATGGACTTTGGGAGCCCATTCCCTATGGAGGGCCTAGGTCCTGACCCAAATGATGTGACAGACATTGATGATCTCCCATGGGTGGCTTCATCCTCCCAGAGGAGTGGATGGTGAATGGGATGGGGGGATGGTGGGGAGAATGGGAGGACAGAAGGGAGATGGAACTGGGATTGGTATGTAAAATAAGGTTGTTTTTAATTTAAATAAAAATTAATTTTTAAAATTTCTCAAAAAAATCATTGTGGTCAAGTTCCTGTAAGAGGCATGGTAGATTTGTGTGTGTGTATGTGTGTGTGTGTGTGTGTGTGTGTGTGTGTGTGTGTGTGTGTGTGTGTGTGTGTGTTAGGGGGATCATGATCACATCACAACAAACCTAATTTAACAGATTTATTGGGGGGTCTGTACAAAAGGCTGTGTCTTTCTTTTGCATCCCTATGAGTTGTTGCAAGGGCATCCTTGCAAGGAGCAAGGATGGGAAGGAAGGGAACAGGCCATGAAGGCATAGGCTTTATAAAAGGTGTGAGACTTGTGGAAACAGTGAAATTGTGTCAAATTTGGTGGCTGGTGATGATGTGGCCACTGGCTCTGAGTCACTGAAGGCAGGCTGGGGGAAACACCTGGTTCTGGAATGTGGGTGGTTCTCAGTTTGCCAACAAGGTGTGCTTAGGACTCAACAAACGGCCACAGATAAAGCAGGAGGCACTAGGGCACTCTGTTCCCCAACTGGCAGCTGGTACCAATTTGTCTCACAGATCTAAGAGTTCAAAGCTTCCAAACAATATAATGATAGAGCATCAGAAAAAGGCAGCTTCAGTAGTGTGGCCAAGGCAAGACACTAAGAGATTAACCACACTGTGCAACAGATCTAATGCAAGACGTTTATTAGGGAAGGTGAAGAGAACAAAAGGCCAACTCAGAGTGGGATAGAGATGAGAGAGAGAGTCAGACAGACAGAGAGACTGGGAGACAGAGAGAAGGAACAAGAAGGAGAGAGGGAGGAGGGAGGGAGAGCAAGACAGAGAAATGATCTTTGGTTGGATGGGGCCTTTAAGGAGTGCATGTCACTACACAACTCATGGGGATGCAAATGTTTGGATGCCAAATTTACAACAGGCAATCTACTACATGATCAGAAAAAGAAGAGTCTCATGTCGCAGGACAGTCATTAGGTGAGACTTTTCATCCTGACCAACAGGATGGGGAATGTGGGAAGGGGGCTATGCTGGGAGAGCATAAGAGTATAACTCTTTGGAGTACTAGCCTGTGAGGAAAGAGGGCAGGAATTTCTCATGGTCAGGGACTTGTCTGGTGACACTTGTATATGTCAGCCATTTTTGCTTTTTCTCTACATGGGCATCTTGCTCTGCAGAATCAAATAGTAAAAACTTCTGCTTTCACTAATTCCATGGGTTTGGTATTACAGAGTGGGGATCTTGTTTATCACAGCTTGTGGCAGGGACAGCCATACACCACAACTTGCAGGAACGCATTTTCCCCTTTCTCCTTTCATATAGGCTCCAGGGATCAAATTCAGGTCATCAGGAGAGGTGGCAAGTGCCTTGACCTCTCGGACCCCTAATAAGAAGATTTTCAATGGCAACTTTATATTTGTTTCAGGCGTGAAACAAGACCATTAAAGTACATTTTGCATAGAAACTTGTGGAACAGTCAATAGAGACCGATATAGTGAAGTATTATGCCCCCCAATTTTGTGTGTCATTCATGGCATAGCGAGGGAAGCAGGTGAGTCTGGTCCACTTTGATTAACTAACCTAGAACTGAATTTCTTTATTTTGTTGTCTTCCTCTCTAAAGGTATCTTCTAGAGGAAATGTCATAGAGCAACTGTGACAGCTTATCTTGGTTGTCAACTAACATGAGGGAAGAGAGAGTTCAACTGAAGAACTGTCTCTACCAGGCATGGCCAATGGACAAGTCTTTGAAGCATGTTCTTAATTGCTAATTGATAGGAGGTGCAGCCTATTGTGGGTGGTACCATTCCTAGGCAGGTGGGCTCTATAGCAAAATAAACTTAGCAAACTATGGGAATAAGCCAGGAAGCAGCTTTCCTCCACTAAGCTGCCTGCTTGAGTTATTGCCCTGATTTCAACTTGCAGGAAGCAAGGTAAAAGAAAGCTTCCCTCCCCTCCCCAAGCTGCTTTTGGTCTTTTGGTCTTGCTATTTATCACAGCAACAGAATACACAAACACACACACACACACACACACACACACACACACACACACACACACACACTACACACACACACACACACACACACATACACACACACACATATCTTTTAAAGAAGAAAATTATATATATATATATATATATATATATATATATATATATATATATATATCTTCAAAGGAAACTAACTCAAGCTCTAAGCCAGTTCCATCTGCATTTCAAAGAGAAAATTGGGACAACATCAGGCAAACGTCCCTGAGCTGCTTGGAATTTGCATAAGAATAGTCACAGACCCTTCCTCTCTGAGATTCTGGACTCTCACCACTCCTCTTATTACGACTCTGCACTACTTGTACTGGCAGCCACTCCTCTACTGGCAGTTTTCACCTCCAGACAATTCAGCTTCCAGGGCCCCACGGAATTCTGTCGAAAAGGGACTGTTCTGAAACACAGGAAAGTTCCCTTGAATCTCAGAAGGGGCAACAGCTGATTTGAAAATGACCCTGTCATTTCTTTCTCTCAGCCTTTTTTTTTGGGGGGGGGGTTTGCTGACTGACTTTGTCATTGTCTCAGGAAGACAGATCAAGACTCTGGCAATCTTTGATGTCAGATGCCTTCACCCATAAATCCTCATGCAGTTTGACTCCTCCATCCAATACACCCAGAAGAACTGAAGAACAAGTTTATGGTGGCCTTGCATTCTGGAAAATCATGTGTGCATTGCATTTTCTATGAGCAGGAGTACTGCTGGAGAGCACATGAGGAATTGACATGGATGTCAAGAACTATGATAGGAACACACATCCTAGGTTTGGTGGTTGTCATATAATGTCCAGATATGAAGTTTTGATTTGTACTTTGGGACAATAACCCCACCCTTTTTTCCCCCAAAAGAGAAAATGTTGAGGAAATGACCTGATTGTTTATAGAGGATGTAAAGATGAGGATGGAATGTTGACAAGGGTATCTAGTGCTAATGTCTTCCTTAGGGTTTCTATTGCTGTGATGAAACACTATGACCAAAAAGCAAGTTGGAGAGGAAAGGGTTTATTTGACTTATACATCTATATCACTGTTCATCATCAAAGGAAGTCAGGACAGAAACTTAAACAGGGATAGAACCTAGAGGCAGGAGTTGATGCAGAGGCCATAAAGGGGTGCTGCTTACTGGTTTCCTCTCATGGCTTGCTCAGCCTGCTTTCTTATAGAAACCAGGACCAGCAACCAGGGATGGAACCACCCACCATGGGCTGGACCCTCCTGCATTGATTCCCCATTGATCACTAAATGAGAAAATGCCTTACAGCTGGATCTTCAGAAGCCATTTTTCCTTCCTTCCTTCCTTCCTTCCTTCCTTCCTTCCTTCCTTCCTTCCTTTCTTCCTTTCTTCCTTTCTTCCTTCCTTTTGTTGTTTTTCAAGACAGGATTTCTTTGTCCTGGAACTAGCTCTTGTAGACCAGGCTGGCCTTGAACTCACAGAGATCTGCCTTCCTCTGCCTCCTGAGTGCTGGGACTAAAGGTGTGTGATGGGAGAGGTTATTCTGTAAATATGTTTCTCTTATTGTTTAATGAATAAAGCACTGTTGGCCAATATGAAAGGAAGATAGGACGGACTAGGAGACCAGGAGGCTTTGTTATGAGCAGGTTTTTTCTATCAGTCTTGTCCCACTGCCATGCCAGCCCCCAATAACATACAGAGACTCTGTATTTGATACAATGCTGTTGGCCTGTTATTAGTTTTTTATTGGCTAGCTCTGTCTTAAATATTAACCACTGGTTACTCTCAGCCAGTCACTTCTTAGGACTCTACATACATCTATGACTCTGCAGATGCAGGTAGAGGTTCATTGTTCAGAAGGGGTGTATGTGTGCATAGCAGGTGCATTTATGCCCGCTGACAAGTTCATTGAAAGAGTGTACATAAGGTGTGTGTGTGTGTGTATGTGTGTGTGTGTGTGTGTGTGTGTGTGGTTTCTAAGCTAGTCCTTGTTCCTTCTTGGAAGTATACACAAAGAGTGGAGATAGTTAATGAGAATCTCCACATGCAATCACTAAATAAAAGGGTAAACAGATGAAAATGGTGAGGTTAAGTGGATCAACAGCAGGATACAATTTTATTTATCTTTTACTTGGAAAAACTGTGTACTCCAAATTCAACCATGGGAAATAGCAGTCAAACTGAAATAGAAGGAATTTTGTGTAAGATGATTATGGAACTTTCTGAAAACATGAAGGCTGTAGGATAAAAAGACTAACTTAGGAAATATCTCTTGGTCTGGAAGTCCAATAAGTCATGGTAACTATATGAATGTTATGCTTGATTCCTGATTGTGTCTTGGGACAATTAGATAAAGATAAATAGGGGATACTGCTGAGATAAAAGGAAATTGAACATCAATAAACTTGAAAATCAGTGAAAAATGTTTTTGTCCTAAAAGAAAACATTTTAATTTTAGAAGATATTCAGAAGTATATCTTACCTCCAAGTACACACACAACATTAAAATCTAAAATAAATAAATAAATAAATAAAAATTTAAAATGTCATTCAAGATAAGTTTCAAAGCACATTTAAAAAAAATCATGACATGTCCCAAAAGATTAAAAAATCAGCTAAATGAATAGAAACTCGTGACATACCTGAGGTTCTTCAGACAATGGCTCTGGGGGCAAGTTCATGTTGTTTATGAAGAATGCACTCCAGATGATGAGACCTCCAGAAATGGACACAGGTGGAAGAACAGTTGTCAATCTCAGTTCCCAAAGCTATCAAACTGTCTTTAGCTTTTTCTTGAAGGGGATGCTGGTGAGTAAGCTTTTGCCTCAGCTCTTGGGAAAGGGAATTGGCTTTGTCTTCCTTCACCTGACTTTCTTTGATTGGTCTTTCTTCTTCCTTCCTTCCTTCCTTCCTTCCTTCCTTCCTTCCTTCCTTTCATTCATTCTTTCTTTCTTTCTTAATTTACTTATTTTACATACTTACCACAGTTTCCCCTCCCTCCTCTCCTCCTGTCCCATCCCCCTCATCTCCATTCTACTTCCCCACATCTACTCGTCACCCATCATTCAGAAGGGGTTAGGCCTCCCATGGGAGAAACAAAGCATGGTATGTCAAGTTGAGGCAAGACAAAACTCCTCCCCCTTGGATCAAGGCTGGTGAGGCATCTTATCTTAAGGAATAGGTTCCAAAGAGCCAGGTCCTGATCCCACTGCTTAGGGGTCCCACAATAAGACCATGCTACACAACTGTCACCCAGATGCAGAGGGCTTAGGTCAGTCCCATGATGGCTCCCTAGCTGTCAGTCCAGCTAAGACTCCTAGCAGTAGTGGAGAAGGTGCCTGAACTGGCCTTCCCCTGTAATCAGATTGGTGACTACCCTAATTTCATCATAGAACCTTCATCCAGTAACTGATGGAAGCAGATGCAGAGATCCACAGTCAAAGCACTGGGCTGAGGTCTGGGAGTCCAGTTGAAGAGAGGGAGGAGGAATTATATGAGCAAGGGTGGGGGGCAGGGAGTCAAGAAAATGACAGGGAAAGCCATAGAGTCAGCTGACCTGAGCTAGTGGGAGCTCACAAACTCTGATTAGTCTTTCCAAAATTGGACACAAGTAGGCTGTTCCAGCCTTCATGCTGACCAGGTATCAATCACAGTGAGGTTCTATTTGCATAGATCTTGTATTCCCATAAATACCCCCACACAGATTAAAATGGGTCAAGTGTCTTGTGGACCTGATTCTCTGTGTCCTTGGAAAGAAACACTGTAGCTCATGTTTCCTTGTTGAAGGTAATATTCAATGGATTTCTATACTGTCTAGGTCATAATGGAGCCCCTAGAGGAGACCACATTATATCTCAAAAAGCTGAGAATATTACTATTAACTTTTGAAGATGGAATTAAATGTGTAAATCAGTTAATTGAGAATTATTTTATCCTAGATGTGTGGTCTGAGCCAGTGTAATTACAATTATCTTTTAAATACAGAGGAAGCCATTAGGGTTGGTGGCACATGCTATAATGAGACAAAAACTTGCATAGCCATTGTAGCTATGATGGCAGAAATGGATCATGAGTCAAAGAATTCCCACAAAATGATAAAGCTCAAGGTGGGACATCCCCATAGTTCTATCTCTTAATGGGTAGAGTCAAGAGGTCCTTGAATAACCATGCAGAAGAGGGTGCTAAGAAGGAATTGCATACAACAGTCAATCACATCTGCTTGGTGATGTGGTCCAAACACACAAAAGGAATTTGAGTAACAGAATGGTTCCAAATTATGGCCACAGCCAATTTCCAGGTTGTTCCTTGTTCATGAATATGTCAATGGAAAATCAAGTGAATACTGAACTCCATGGTACAGGGCTGAGCTCAGAGGAAACAGGGGTAAGACCTTTTAAATGAAGGGTTCCAACTATGTACATCTGTTCCATAGAGATACAGGAACTGAATTACCCTACACTTTTGAGGTCCTTGGGCATTAGAGAGACATTGATGTTTCAGATTCTACCCAGTTCCTGTCTAGAGCTGGGTGGAAGGGCTAGCTAGAGTGGACCATGTTCCTGCATCACTTTATGTTCTGTATCCTCGAGCATATTCATGAACATCTCATTGCTGCTGCAGTCTCCTGTGTTCCTGACTCTATCAACTACTGGTGATGTTTGCTATTGTAAACTGAAGCATCCTCAGACTTTTATGTACATCAGAAGTGGGTGAATCATGGGATGTCTCTGCCAAGGAGGGGGTCTCACATGGAGTGTATATAAAAAAAAAAGATGAAGATTTTAGGGTGGCAGAGCTTAAGTCAATGAATCCATGAGTCTATTGAACCATTTCTTCCTCCTCCCAGTCATCTTGTTTATATATTAGAGCTAGAAATTAGGAGCAGAAAAATAAGGTATGAGTCAATGTCACTAAGATAAACAATACCCAAAACCTCCTACCTTCTCAATGATCCCCTAAAATAACTAAATCTCTCCTCCTTGTTTTTACTGGGCAAATTGAATTATAGAATTCGCAGCCATCTTAGAAAATCTGTGATCTTAGCTCCCTTTTCTCTCCTTGCCACAGGTATTCAAGGATCCTGTAGAAATGCACAAATTCTGTTAAATCTCTTCCATAAACATTAGAAACTTCACCTCCAAGCACAATTCCCTACTACACTAGAGCAGCCCTCTGCTCACACAGCCTTCCTCTCACTGCTCCCCACGAAGGACACTCCACCAGCACACGGCCTCTTCTCCACAAGTTGGCAGCCATTTTCCCCAAAGCGTGCTGGACCAGGTACAACTCTGCCAGTTTTAGAATTTCCACAGTTTCAGGCATTGACTGTCCATAGAGCACAGCTTTGTCCTCCCAGGGGACAGTCACTTATGCTGTGCTGAACCCTCTATCCATGCCCTCCGTTTGTCTCAGGACATCTGACAAGATATCAGGTGGTACACAAGTGGTGTCAGTTCCCCAGAGAGTAGTGTTTGAAGTCAGCAGGTAGAGATTGATGTGGAAGAGTCAACTGAGTATTTGTCTTTTCTTTTCTTTCCTTCATTCATCCTTTCTGTTTTGTTCCAGGGTGGGGTCTACAGTAATGTAGGGAGTATGTCAGGGAGGAAGGCTCCGCCTGGCATTTGTACTCTCCACCTAATACAACCTCCCCACACCGCTTCCCAACTTCAGCCTTTCACTGGGCATGTCCTTTCATATAAAACTCCCAGAATATGATGGGGCTGCTTCAAAGAATAGAGATTCTGTGTGGGCTTAGCTGTGTCTCATGGGCAGCAAAGAAGCTGCACCTTCCCTGTGCCCATTGTCCCCAACTTCATCCTCCTTCCTTCAACCTGAAATGTTAGAGGCAGAGGACAATTGTGGAGAGGGAGCTTTGTTGGGGGGTGGGTGGCCCACCTGGCACACAGAAGGGTCCTGTGACTACAGTCTGGCTCTTAGGACTCTCTCTTATTTAAAAGTGTGAAGAAGGTGGAGGTTGTCATAGAATTTGCCTTCAAGTGTTCATTAACATATTCCCTGGTGACTGCAGTGCATTAAAAACTAGGCATTAATCACAGAAGCTTATCTCTGCAAAGAACTGAAAGTGAACACTGGAATTCTATCTACTGAAATTATTTTCTATCTTCTGAAATTATTTTCAGCCATAATAATAGTTTCAACAGCAATAATATAGTGATAATTGAGGAAAGTTTAAAGCCCAGCAAATTTCTCTCAAATTTTAGTTTAAAGGAAGACACGGAATTGAAGAATCCCTTTATCTTCAAAAGAACCAGGCAAATTAAAGTCCTTTGTAAGGGCTAAGGGTGTAACTCAATAAAGTACTTGCCCGGCACACATGAAGCCCTAGTTGTGATCCCCAACACAGTTTAGATAAAGTGTGGTGGCATATGCCTGTAATCCCAGCACTTAGGAGGTAGAGACAGGAGGAACAGTGTTTCAAGGCCATTCTTGGTATCCTGGGCTAAATGAGACCTTGTCATTAAAAACAGAAAGTCTTCCTAAAATGACAAATATGACAGGTGCCAAAATTTATATGAAGCAAAATAAGTTTATATAAAACATGGTCATGAAAAAAAAATACATTGTATGGACAATTTGTAGAAAGTCAACAATAGATGCTTTGTGAAGGATCAGAAATGTTAAAATAATTTTCATCATTTAGAGAATATTGAGTTTCCTTTACAAATGATGAAATCAATATATGTTTATTTAATATTCTAAAATAACTTAGTCCTACCTTTTTGACAATTTAAAGCAGAATCGCTCTTATTTGGATGAGTCTAAGGTTTTGAAGAGCTAAGGGACTCAATAGACTGCTTGCCTAGCATACAGAAGAATGTCTATAAGAAGGTGTTAACCACTTAGAAGACCCAAAGGAGGGCTTAGAAAGAATGAATGATGTCAACAGGTGTGAGTGAACATTTATGTGTTCTTAGCAGTGTTCGTTGGTAAAACACGGTGACTTCAAATCTAGAAATTGACATTTAGTGAATCCATATCCAGTCTTCTCTATTTCACAGTACACATTCACTTTTAAGGCCCTGAGAAAAAAGCACATGTGCCTTATATTTTCTGTCCTTGGAGATACTGAACCTAGATGTGTTTTGCAAAGCAGATGTTTGTCTAGGTATACTGTTGTGCAGATCACAATGCTGACCACATATGTTTCTATAGGCTGACACATCGATCACCAGACATACTTGGCTAGGGAAATTTATGTGCTTATTGAGAGGGGAGCCTAGAGTTTCCACCTCCTAAAAATGAGGAAGCAATTTGTACCTAATAAGATAAAGAATACATTTTTTTTTCATTGACTGACCCCATACTGCAGACACTGATGAGACCATGTACCAATGAATGTCATAGTGAAGTGAGAGAGAAGAGGGTTTGCAGCCTGCAAGGGTATGAAAAAAATTATACCTCTGTTTTCTTCTTTAACTTAAAAATGAGAATGTACAGGAGGTATGTATAGGAAATTATAATAGCATGTCTAAGAAACTCAGCTGTTTCAAGGAAAATAACAACTACAAAAATCCCCTCTGAGAACTCTTCTCCTGTTGATCATGTTCTCATCACCAGCAGTAGGGTTTCGTTCACCAGTTTCTCTTCCTTGAAAACTTCTGCTCAAGTCTGACCCCTCTTCAGTATTCCTATGGAGGTAATGCTTGTTCTTTCCCAGATGGAAGAACAGCCATGTCTGCCTTCAGTCACCTAGGGAGTTAGCTTGAAACTATGATTTTGCAGGTCAGGCTGATGAAATGACAGAAGGTCTTTGCAGATACTTTATTACACTTTTCATTATTACATAATTATTTCAGACAGTGCTTTAGATAATTAAACTGATATTGTTTTCAATAGTTTCAGGTTTATATTAAAAATAATATTGAGGCTACACAGAAAAACCCTGCCTCAAAAAAAACAAACAGTAATAATAATGAGAGCTAGATAAGTGGTTCAGTGGGTAAGAGTACTTGCTGCTCCTGCAGAAGACCCAAGTTTGACTTCAAGCACCTACATTAGATGGTTCACAAGAGCCTATAACTATAGCTCTAGGACACCCAATGCCTTGGACTTCACTGACACCTGCATGCATGTGTGCATACTCACATAGATACCTAAATAAAAATTGTAATATAAGCTGGCTGGGTGGTGGTACACACCTTTAATCACAGCACTTAGGAGGCAGAGACAGGTGGACCTATGTGAGTTTGAGGCCAGCCTGGTCTACAGAGCAAGTGTCACGACAGGCTCCAAAGCTACACAATTATTCTATAATTGTAGAACAAATCATAATAGGTCTTAATAATAAAAGCCCAGAGTCAGACATAGGGGAAAATGATGAGAGATCAGAGAGATGAAGGAGCAAAACCATAGCCACCTTACCTATTCAACTTCCTAGCTGAAAAGAGACTGTCTTCTCCCACCCCATCCTTGGTCTCTCCCCCTAACCGTATCATTTCCTGTCTGTCTGTACAAACCTCCAGATCTCTATGGCTAACTAGTGGCTAGCTCCACCCTCTGATCTTCAGGTAAGTTTTATTTGTTAGAGTATAAACAAGATAACACTACAAAAAAAATAAATCATTAAAAAGTAATAATGGTGATGAGTTGATAATTTCCTCATGGATACAAGATATCAGTTCTGGAATTACATGCCCTCTATATAATGCACATAAACAAAAGGCAGGTAAGTTAAAGATAAATTATATGATTGAGAGTTATGGTTTTCAAAGTCAGAGAAATAAGGAGTGTGGTAGTTTGAATGTAATTGACCCCCATAATCTCATAGAGAGTGGCACTATTAGTAGGTGTGGCTTTGTTGGAGTGGGTAGGGCCTTGCTAGAAAGAAAAATGTGTCATGGGGCGGGGAGGGGCTTTGAGGTTTCCTATGGTCAGGGTACCACCCAGAGTCACAGTTGACTCTATGTTGCTTGCATGACGTAGGACTCTTGGCTACTTTTTCAGCACCATGTCTGCCTGCACGATGTCATGCTCCCTGCCATGATGATAAGGGACTGAACTTCTGAAACTGTAAGTGAGCCACTGCAATTAAGTGTTTTCCTTATAAGAGTTGCCATGGTTGTGGTGTTTCTTCACAGCAATAAAAATCCTAACCAAGACAAGGAGCAAACAAGAGAGAAAAGTTGAATGATTAGACAAAGATGTTAATATAAAGTCATGATTATACAAGAAACACACAGATAGAAAGATGTTGATAAAAATGAATGTGTTGTGGGTGACATATTTCTTAGCTCTACTGGTGAAAGGCCCAATAAAAGCACTAGGTAGAATGCTTCATTAATATGCACAAGACCCTCTCTTCAGTCCCCAGCACAGAGAGAAGAGAGAGGGAAGGGAGGAGATGCAGAAGGGAGAAATGGGCATCTAGAATTCATATATTAATTTCTAATTTTTAAAGACAGTTCCTTTCACTGAACTGGAAGCCCACTGACTTGGCTTGGTCAATGAGCTCTAAGGATCCATCTCCTCAACCTCAGTGCTGAGATTACAGACAGGCATTTCCATGCCTGGATTTTTATGTGGGTGATGATTAAATTGATGATTGAACTCGGTTTATCATGATTACAGAGCAAGAGCTTTACTGACTGAGCCATCAATCCAGTCTCCTGAGTTGTGTCTTAAAGGATGTAAGTATCTACGGAATCACAAATTGTATACATAACCAATATTTAAGATACACATCTTTATGAAAACAAATTCCCAATAATATATGTATATATCTACTTTTCTTGAAAATAGAGCATAATTTTCTTCCTCTAGAATATTGGATAGATTTAATAATGATTTACAATGGATGAAGGAATGAGAAGGAAAAATCTTGGCTGTATGTTGAAAGCTGTCTTTGAGGGGCTGCAATAAGAACCAGCCAAATAGTCCCAAGTTCATACCTGAGTTGGGGGGGTCTGTGGATGAGGAAAAGGCTAGCTATGAACAATAAAGAAAAGACAGAGAAACAAAATCAGGAGGGCAGATTCAGTTTATATTGAATTTGCCACGAGTTTATTTTTCACCACTCTTATATACCTTAATCAAAAAGGGGAACATGGAAACATGCATACGGAACAAACAGACTTTTCTTCCTCCTTTCTAAGGGTTCAGTAACCCACCTTAAATTCAACTTTTTTTCCCCTGGTCTTGAGGGTCAATAATAGTCACACTTCAGACCAGGTATGTTGTTATTTAGAATAAGACAGCCAAGGCCAAGGTCAAACATCCTACTGTAGCCACACCTTTGACCTTTAGGTCTTATGACTTGCTGAGGACAGTTTTGAACTCTCTGCCCTTGAGCCAAGATGGAGTGAAGCCATTTTTATGGGCACTGACAGCTGTACAATGGAAATGTCTGTCAACATGACAGTTGAAGTCATTCTACCTATGTAACTCATTACAAAATGCATAATCCCATTTATTCATTAAGCAAAACCAAGTGCTGACATACGCAGTGCACCTAAGCAGTATTTTGCAAAACTGAGTTAAAGCCAGAAGGAAAGAAAGACTGAATTGCTCTTACTTCTGAAACATGGCACCAAACCCAGTGTGACATCTAGATGAAGTACTGGCCCAGAACAACAGCAAAATGAGCATGGGAGAAACCCATGTCAGTTCTGAGGTTTTGTTGATAGTATTATAGCAACGTTAATTCTGTTTCCACATTCTTGTAGAAGAAGTAACCATCAGCAATAGTTGAGTAAAACATATATGGAATTATCAGCAATATTTGTGTAATTTTTTAAATCTAAAATAACAGTAATCAAAAATTATTTTTCCTTAAAGAAGAAATAATAAAAAATGAAAGCAATGGGAAACACAATGGCCATGGTAAAGGGTTCTCCTTCCTTTCAGGCCCACCAGCTTCTATCACACCATCCCGTGGTGTGATAGTACATAGTAGATCTGTCTAGGCAGATAATAGCAGTGAAAAGTAGGCCAATCTATGTACTGAGCAGAGAGTAGAGGGGGAAAGAGGGTGAGGCAGATACTAAAGGAAATCATACCATTTGGAAGCACTGCAGACAGGAAAAGACTTTTCTGAGTCTCTCTCTCTTCACTGACATAGCCTTAATATTTCTGACCAAATGTGGATACTCATATTGTACTCTGTCATGAGAGATTACATGGGTTGACAAAATGGTAGCCTAGGCTCAAAGACTTGGGTTAACATTCAAGTCCTCTCTGCTCACAGCTGTCATTCTTCAAGAAGGGTCATCCACAAGCTTTGTCCCAGAGTCCTCAACTGTGTCACATGGATGACTCACAACTTCCCCACAGGGATACAGCCAAATTAAGTATTTCACACGTGAAAGAAGCTCTAGTTCTTGAGACCGAGGACTTGGTTGATGGGTTCTGCTTTCTGCATATTTATTATCATTACTCAGTGGATAGTGGTTATTATGACTAACACTAATTAACATTGTTTTAGTAAATGAGGACCTACCTCTGCTAAAGTGCACAGAAACTATTAAAATATAGATTTATCTTCCTGTTTACAAGTATCTCTTCTTTCCTAATTATAATATTCATTTCAATTATACTATTAATGAAGTCATACCAATGACGCATAAACAGTGTTTAAATTGCATATAGATTAAGGCACAACAACAAGAGCTAGAGTGGAATTAATGCCACCAGAGGGGTATTAATCATGATTATATTATGTTAATGCAAATGAACAAGATACTGAAGGCATCTCCCATGTCCCCTAGGTGAATCTCATATTATCTGAAACAGAATTTACCAAAGGAATACCAACATTATTAAGGTTGCTTCATCAACCTTGAAAGGCCTTGGGATATGAACAATGTCTATGGAATGTGACAAAGAACTCACAATCACTGTTTCTTGTATGTGCCCCCATTCAATTGTCATTGTCCCCCTATCCTCCACCACACAAGAAAATATTTGGGGCTCTCTGAGCATATGTAGAAGGTATCTGTGGAGGCCAGTAGAGGGCATTGGATCCCCTGGAGCTAGAATTACAGGTGGTTTTGAGTTGTCCAATGTGGTTGCTGGGAACTGAGCTCTATCCAGCCTTGATTGTATCTATTCTATAAGTAATCACCATAATCCCGATTATTTTATTATTCACCATCATGGTATTTCCTTTCTTTCAAATACTTTCTATGGCTTTTTTGAATGTGTTTATAATAAATGCTAGCAAGTTCACTCCTACTAAATCTATGTCTCACCCCCATGCGTGCTCACACACACGCGCGCGTGCACACACACACACACACACACACACACACACACACACACACCCAAACAATTCCTTGTGACTTTTTTCCTCCTACATAAATTTTACTTTTTTATTTCTTGTCAGGTACCTATCAAAAGTTTTCCAATTTTGCCATGCTGTGGTGGTAACTGTGCCTTCTGTCCTCCCCTCCTCCACTAGTGGCTTTGTTTAGTTGCTTTCTTTCTCTGTGTGTTCGGTGGTTTTGTAGGGACTGCATTCCCAGCATGCTGCTGTTCTATTCTCCAGTTGATTGATCTAGCAAGCATTGCAACTTAGGTGAGATCCAGTTTTCCCATTGTCTTCAAAATTGCTCCTGGGCAAAGATTTCTCTGTGCTCTGTGGGAAGTCAGCCTGCCCAACAAAGCAGAACGGCATCCGGTGCCCAACCACTGATTCAGAACAGGCAGGCAGATGTTCATGCCAGGGAGCTGTTACAGAAGAGGGGCACTCCTCCAAACCTTCACAATTCATGGTGATACTAAGATCCATTAGCTTGATCAGGGTTTCTCAGTTGTGTGCACAGAGTCAACTCCCACAGTTTAAAAAAGACTATTTTTAAACTTTAAGATGTATTAATTTTTACTGCACGCGCACGTGTGTGTGTGTGTGTGTGTGTGTGTGTGTGAGAGAGAGAGAGAGAGAGAGAGAGAGAGAGAGAGAGAGTTTTCCTGAATGCATATTTATGCACCATATGTGGACCTAGTGTCTAGTGTCTGAAGAGACCAGAAGAGGACATCAGATCCCCTGGAACTAGAGTTACAGAAGGTAGTGTGCTGGGAATTGAAACCAAGTTCTCTGAGCCATCTCTTCAGTCCTTTTTTAAATCATTAAACAAAAAGTTTCCAAAACCTGAACCAGTGAGATGGCTCAGTGGGTGGAAGCATTTTGGCACAAGTCTGAGGACTTGAGTTTAATCCCCAGTCCTGAAGAGTGGCTGAAGAGAACTGACTTGGGAGAGTTATCCTCTACCTTCTGCGTTTCCAAAGCTAAAAAAGCCTCATACCAAGCATTGTGGTGGAACCACTTATCACAGAATATAAATAACAGGATTATAAAAATTCTGTAGTTCCATGAAAGGCAAGTAGAATTATCACATAGTGGTAGCTAGCAGTGGGTAATGTGTACTCTCAAAATTTTCTAATTAAATGGTTCCTACCTCTGTAGCCTCTTCAATGAGATGACTGTGGGGATTAACGCTATACTGTGTCTACCATGACCTTTGCTGGTATGGTTATCATAAGTTGCTGATCTATATGTGCTGGGCTTATAGGCAAATACCACCCTGCCAATCAGCTTTGTCACTCATAAGATGGTCACAATTATCTTTACTCGTGGGACAGTTACAGGGGCTGAGAAGAGCAGTTTATATAAACCAGCTAACAAGCCCCAGTTACTGTATATGCTTAGTAAATACTACACTTACTTTGTTTTGGAATTTTGTTTGTTTTGTTGTTGATTTGGTTTTAGTTTTTAAAACACAGTCTTATGTAGCTTGGACAGAATTCAAATTCTGTGTTACCACAGCTGATGTTTTTTCTTCATTTTAGATTTTTTTTTGAGACTTTTGTAGAAAACAAGCTAGATTTCAAATGCAAATGTCTTTGTGGCCTACACTGCTGGTGCACTTGAGTGATTTTTGATTCAGATAAGAACTCTAATCAGCCTCTTATTTTTCCATAGAAAAGCCCTCCCTTGTCTCATAGCTATCCTTCCATTCACATGTCAGTGACCAGTCATAGATTGGATTCTAATCCTCCAGGATCCAGAGGTAGAGTATTATTCTGAAATGATATGACTGTGTGAATAGAAAGGTAAGTTATGTAAAGCCCCTGGAACTATATGTGTCACTCCATGAAATAAGTGTGTGAACTCTGTTGAAAAGTTGCCAGCCAGGAAGGGGGCCTGGTGATTCAGGCTTGTGATCCCACCTAGACAGGAGGCTGGGGTGTGAGGATTGCAAGTTCATTGCCTGCCACTGGTACATAGCAAGTTCAAATGCAACCTCAGAACATTAGTGAGACTCTCTAAACTGATTAAAAGACTAGAGATATGCTCAGTAGTAGAGTATTTGCCCGGCATATGCAAGGCCCTAGTTTCAATCTTCAGGACCACAAAGGACAAAAGGAAATAAAATAATAAATCTCTGAAGATATTTTCCTCAATTGTGTTTATCTTTTATAAAAAAGATTTACTTAATTGTACTTATTGCATCTGTGAGTCTGTGCAAATGTATGTACTTATTTGCATGTGGGGCTAATGGGGTCAGAAGAGGGCATTAGTCCCTTGGAGCAGAGTTAAAAGAGATTTTATGCTTCCCAGTATTGATGCTGGGACATGAAGTCTATTCCTCAAGACTGAGCATCAAGTGTTCTTAACCACTGAACCATCTCTCCAGTCCCTAAATTATCTTTGGTCATTATTGCATTAAATCCATATTTGTATGTAGAATTTAGCAAGGATTACTTTTAAAGGCTGAGAAAGGAGCTGTACTAGCTGCTTTTGTGTGTCACCTTCACACAATCTAGAGTCATCAGAGGGGAAGGAGCCTCAGTTGAGTGAATGCTTCCTTGGGATCCAGCTGTGAGGCATTTTCTCATTTAGTGATCAATGGGGGAGGGCCCAGCCCATAGTAGATGAAGCCATCCCTGGGCAAGAGGTTCTGGGTTCTATAAGAAAGCAGGCTGAGCAAGCCATGGGAATCAAACCAATTATCAGCATCTTCCATGGCCTTGGCATCAGCTCCTGCCTCCAGGATTCTGCCCTATTTAAGTTCCTGTCTTGACTTGCTTCAATGATAAACAGCACCTTGGAAGTGTAAGACAAATAAACCCTTTCCTCCCCAAATCGATTTTTGGTCATGGTGTTTTGTTGCAGTAATAGAAACCCTAACAAGACAGAGACTTTACAAGAGTGTCTGCTGTTTTTGGTATAAAGCCTACAGAAGACTGTGACCAGCTCTTACTTGGTAAACACCTCCTAATCCTTGTGGCTCATGCTTAGCTAGCTGCTTCAAAATGACAAGCTGCCACCACATTCCATCTTCCTTCCTTGTTGCTGTCTGCCTCTTGTTCCCTTTCCCCTTCTTCAGGCTAGTTTCCTGGATAAGCAGGCATCCCCCCTAGGGCATAAAATTGGTTATTTTGTCTTTCTGAAGTTTCCTCATCTCCATAAGGTATGCAGTCTCTATAAGCTGCCTCCCACTTTCCCCCTCTTGATTAGGCTCTTAGGGAATATCTCAAGTATTGGGAGATTAGATGGAAATCACTGTGGAAGAAGCCAGAGCACACCCTCCCCACTCCTGCAGGCTTTCCTCTAATTTGGGCAGAGATGAAAATGGAAGAAACAGCAGACACAGTACAGGTTTTTCTGGAAGCCTGGGTCCAACCCTAATGGTTTGATCTACATCTTGTGTTCATCTTTGGGTTCTAGTTAGCAATTTTCCTGCACCCAGACATGTGCCAGAGGTTAATCTCCATTGATATTTAGATAGCTATGCAGACAAGTAATAGTACAAACAAAAAACATAGGTATAAATACACAGTATCTACTTGTCACTTTTAGGTGAAACTCTGTCTGCCCACTTACAGAGAGAAATGGGAAGTGTAAGCTCTCCATGACAGTCCAGTATCCACTGTGCCCAACTAGGAGACTGTGGGTGATTCAGACTGAATGCACATCTCACTAGGGGCTCCTAGCCACCCTAAAAATAAAAATACATTGTTACAGCTGAGCAACTGGAGATGCTGTTTATTAAAAGCATTCTGCATATTGTCACAGACATATGTGGTACCTAGAAAAATAGAATCCATGCTTTCAGGAGATTAAAGAAAAAGAACACAAAAAGAAGGGTGTGGGGGAATGAGAACATTCCTATCTCAAAAGGCACAGATGTTTCCCATTTCTGAAGATGTGGACTGCAGCCAGCTTATAAATCCCTTGAAAATGACCAGTTACATCACAGGTGTGGATAGGACCTTATCTAAAGAGGAAAACAGTCCCATTGCAACAAGAAAAGCAAAAGCAACTTCTAAAGCCTGGGACAATGAAAAAACTTCCTTGCATAAAATTTCAAGTCATTAACTACTTTGATTTTGTTGAATAGCTAAATTCATTTCCAGAAGCCAATGTGGAAATCTAATACGAAATTTAAAATTAGAAAGGGCAATCAGAAAGAAAAAACTATTGACTACAAGCCAATATGATATATGCCATGATAGGGGTCATTAGAGCTAAATATATCTTATCTAGCTTTGCAGAAATCCCTAATATATTAGGAGTTAAAAATTCCCCCCACGAGTTAGACGATTATCTTCACAAATATTATTTCTCAGTCTTCTCCCTAAGTGTTTCAACTAAGAGAAAGCTGATAAGAATAAGACAATATTTCTAAACCTAAGTATTATTGCCTGATGCAACAGAAAACATTGCTAATTGCAATACCAGATATGAAAATTACTTTGAAGAGTGATGGAGTACATTGTGCAGATCTGTGGCTAAGCGGACAACCTCCTTTGAAGATCTTTGCAAGGAAAATAATCTACCATCAGTGAGATGATTAAACAGGGCCTGCGGAAATGCTCAGAGCCCATTTTGGGTGGAGGCTCAGAAGCTAATGCATTAGACTGTAAGAATGGAAAACCAGAATAAAATACTGTAAGCAAAAGGGACTTAAGGGAGCACTTGATGGGAGGACTCTGAGCTGCAGCTCACATCAGTGCTGGCTTGACCCAAAGATTCAGTCTAGAGTGGCAGACTCTTCTGGAGCTGGAGTCACAGGCAACTGTAAGCTGTCTGATATACATACATGTGTGCTGAGAACTGAACTCTAGTCTTCGAGATGAGTGTTCACTCTTAGCTGCTGAACCAGCTCTCCAGCCAAGATTCAATGGTACTTTTGGACCTCTATGTCTAACTCCACCTCACAGCTCCCCATCCTCTTTTGACATGATTCCTCATACAGGATCCCTCTGCATGGTAGATGTTATGATTTGAGTCTGCTGTGTCCATCGAGGGCTCAAGACAATTGATGTAAGGAGTCTTTCTCTGTCCTTCTAGCTCCCAAATAATAACATTGGGACTTATTACTAATTATGAAACCTTGGCCTGGCCTTAGCTTAGGCTATTTCTAACAAGCTCTTATAGCTTAAATTAACCCATTTAAAATAATCATATTCTCCCATGTGGCTTGTGGCTGCTACCTCTCCTCCTGCTTGCCCTGTGTCTCCTGGCTCCTCCACCTTGCTTCTTCTCCAATCTCTCTTTCCAGAAGTCCCACCTATAATACTTCCTGCCTAACTATTGGCCATTTAGCTTTTTATTAAAGCAATCTCAGTTTAGGAACAAGGGGACTTAGTACCTTAGGAAATGGAGCCTAGCTACCAGAATATGTAGGTCACTTGGGGCAGTAAACTGGGATGAAAATAAGCCTCACCTCAGGCTTTTACAGGTTTGTGACACTTTATTTAAGTAATTATAATTAAGGTGTACATATATTGCAAAGTAGCAAGAAAACTATTCGAAATCAAAGTCAGCAGTAGTACAGATCAAAAAGAAGTAAACTATCGAGAGCAACAGAGAGCCATGAGAATGGCATTATGCAAGAGCCCCAAGTTATTGCCTTCTTTCATGAGGTCTAAAAGTTTACTAAGAGTTTAATGTGTGTGGCTCTCTATTTTGATTGACAGGGGAATTATATATCCTTTTCCTCTACTGCATAGTTATATAACTACATATATAGATATGTAGATATAGATATAGATATATATGGAGATATATTTGAGTTATAAAGTTATAACCTTTCTCTATTGACTTTTCCTACACTGCAAATAATTTTCTTGCTATGTATACCCCACTATGAATATGCATAAGATGCTTTATCTTATTGTGTATGCATCCAAAACCAGTTTAGGATGGGTCAGCCTCTTGCTCTGGTACCTAGCTGTAAACTGGAAATATTTTATGAATAGAAACTATCCACAATGGATGGCTGTCAAGAGGAAAGGAAAGTTATCCTATTATTTAGAGTAGGGTGAATGTGTAGTTTGATGTGCCTGGTGTTATAGACAGCTAAGTACATTGTTAGGAGGGAAGTGTGTGAATAGCCTAAATCAAGTGGAGTCCCAGGCTGCTAAGCTATTCCCAATGCTTTCCTTCTCCAAAACTGAGCCAAAACATACTTTTCCTTTCGAATTACTGAAAGGTAGTTTGATATAAACAGTGACTAAGGCAACAGGTGAGAGTTTTTAGAGCCCCACACTTCATTTCCTGTCTCCCCAGTAAAGAATGAGGGCTATTTCTTAGGTATTAAAATTCCCAAGAAGAGTTCTTCATTGTTCCAGGTAGTCCATGTTGGGTCACTCTTCCCTCCATACACTAATCATTATGGTCTGTATTAGGGTATTCTAATTGGACTGGAATGCCTCAGGTCCTCCATTCTGAATCTAAAGAAAGCTGTGAACTGATTGTGTGTGGGCCAAAGAATTATGTAGGCAATGGACAAGATATTCCTTCGAAGTGTAACACTTTCAGGAGACACAGAATGGAACCACAGCTCACACAGCCCTCTGTCATTGTATTGTCTTCCTGAGGGAGTCTGAATCATGAGATCATATAGAAATCATTCACACAAATCTAGTGAAGATACCCATAAGAGCTTCCTGTCACACCTTTCTTTTCTTTATTTTTGAGTGAAATCTACTCAGAGAAAGGCTGAGAAGTATAGCTCAATATAGGATACCTGACCCACATGCACAAAGGCCTGGGATCAATTGCCAGTACTATGTCAACAAATCTACCACCACCACCAATTTACCTCTAAATTTACCACTAAATTACCTATGTTTTCAGACAGTCTTGAAGTCTAGCCCAGCAAGCAAGTTTTTCTGTGTGGCTGGAGACTAAATGGGAATTAGAGTGCTTCAGCTGACCTGAGTATACAGTGATACCCAGAGAGAATCATGTGCAGAGACCCAATGTGTAGTTCTCAGACTCTCTCCAGTCTCTGATTCTGTCTTTCATGGTACCCATTCTCCACCGTGTATTGTTAGCAGAGAGGCAGGTGTGCTTCCATAGACTTTAAAAGCGCTTCCTGGAGCCAGCTTCTCTTCTTTTCAGCCAAGAACCCTAACCATTGCACTAATTTTTAGGAAAGGAACTAGTGTAGGCACAAGACTCTTAGCATACTGTAATGAGAACAAAGCTGGTCCCAAGGACGTTCATCTATAGCATGACACTCTTAAACACTGAGCCATGCCACCAGAGATACACAGTAGGTGGGATGAACTGGAGCCACACCTTGCTTTTGAAGGAGATAGAGAACAGTAATAAGTTGGTCCTGTGTGATGTAATTACTCCATCTATTGAACTAGAGAGGATCGTGCAACTTGGACCCAGCAGGGGAACCTAGGTTCAAATATTCTGTTTACATCAGCATAGTAATTGCCACATGATTTCCTAACAAATTAACTAAGGGTCACCCTGACTCAGGGCAGACCAATCATATCCATTGTTAGAAGCAGTGTGGTTAACGAGATTTTAGCACATGCTTCATTCAGACAAGGGAGAAATTACTATTCATCTGAGTTCATGACATCTCAATGTTACTAACAGCAAGCTAACTATAGACAAATGAAAAGAAAATAGGCTTGTATACTTTTCAAACTCTGTGAACTTGGGCAAGTATTTGATCTCTGAGTACCAGTGTGCTTCCCAGTTAAAACTGCATAAAATATCATGCCACGTGACCATTGCAAAGCAAACACTTTGTAGATTTTTCCTTTTAAAACTCATGATGAGGGCTGGAGAGATGGCTCAGAGGTTAAGAGCACTGGCTGCTCTTCCAGAGGTCCTGAGTTCAATTCTACGTAACCACATGGAGGATCACAACTATCTGTAATGAACACGAAGGAAGAACACTGTATGCATAATAAATAAATACATTAAAAAAAAACTCATGATGAATTTTAGGTGCCGGACAGTATTTAGAGGGTAGGCATCTAGGATCCACCGTCTAAAATGGATTAATGCCACTATATATGGAGTAGGCTTATTATTATGGGGAAGGGTTCACTATAATTTTAAATTTTAAATGATATAAAATTGTACATATATATTGTGTGACATTTAAATTATGGTCAGTGAGCCGGTTACTTTACTTGAAACAAACTAGAGTCACCTAGCAAGAGAAAACCTTAGTTGAAGGATTGCTGCCATCAAATTGTGCTGTGATCAAATTTGTGTGACATTTTCTTAATTAGTGATTTATGTGGTAAGATCCATCCAGCCATTCATGAATGGTGCCTCCCCTAGGCAGGTGGTCCTGGGATATATAAGAAAGTAGGCTGAGCTGACCATAGAAAGCCGGTCAGTGAACAATGTTCTTCAGTGGTTTCTGCTTCAAGCTTCTGTCTTGGCTTTCTTGAATGATGAACATAACCTGCAATCCAAACACACCCTTCTTCTCCAAAGTTGTTTTTGGATAGTGTTCCATGGCAACAACAGGGAGATATGCTAGGGCAATAAGCAAATCTAAATACTCCTACTTCTCCTCCTCCTCCTTCTGGTTTCCAGTATTTTTATTTGCCTGTCTAGGTAATGCCACATAAATATGGGTATCAGTAGAGGTCAGAAGAGGGTGTGAGATGCCCTGGCCTTGGAGTTAGAGACTGAACATGGGTCCTCTGCAAGTACTTTTAACCACCAAGCTATATCTTCAGTTGCTAGACTTACCTTGTCAATTTTATCAATTTTGCCTACTACATAGTTCGAACAAATACCAGCTCTCTTTACTTCTGAACTATAATAGTATCTTATTTCAGACAGGTGAATTTTCCCTTGTGTATAATTATTCCATATATCTCCCTAGCCATTTGAGATTCACCACTTTGGGTTGTCAATCTCTGCTATAATTCAGAACGTGCTAGTACCAAATGTGAAGCAGCATATTCAAACCTTTCGAAAAGGAGTCTTCAGAGTAGACTAGGTCCTCCTAATGAGTCTTAATGAAGAGAAGTGTGAGGGAGACGAGAGTCTTGAGACAGTTTCATGTCAGTGTCTCATCATGGAGGTGAGGACCTAAGCCCATGACAATTTGATGGTGTTTTCCTGGTGAGTGAATTTTTAGAAAGTCTCTATCAGGTGGATTTTTCTGCCATCTACTGGTCATTTTTGCAAAGGACAACTATGCCAATGCAAACAAAGGTTTATCTACTCTCTACCTTCTCCTTGAATCTCACTGGTTCTTGGCATCTTACCAACTTACACATTCTAAGGCAAAGGTTCTCCATCTTCCTAATGCTGCGACCCTTTAATACAGTTTCTCATGTTATGGTGGACCACAACCATAAAATTATTTCATGCTATATCATAACTATAATTTTGCTACTGTTATAAATGGTAATGTAAATAACTGATATGCAGAATGGTCTTAGGTGATCCTTGTGAAAGGGTCATTTGACCTCCAAATGGGTAGCAACCCACAGGTTGAGAGGCACTGATCTAAAGGGTGCCCTTAAGAATTCTTATGTAGGAACCAAATCCAAAGGTCTCCAATGAGGTAAGCCCAGGGCAGGGTGTAAGAGACTGAGTTAACTCTCTGCCTCTAGCCCAGTCACTTGTCCATCCCAGCCTGAGTTATGCTACCTAGTTTCTACGAACTCTGGTATCCCTTAGATATGAACAAGCATAACTACCTATATTTCATTCTCTTCAAAACTAATTTATAGTATTGTGATATGTCTAAGAGATCTCTAATCATGTTATCTTTCAATTCCATTGATCATTGATTATATCACTTAAACACACATATTTTAGTAACTATACTGACCCTTTCAATAAAAAAGAAATATTTCTATATTTTCTGTTTTGATTGTATGTTTTTATCTCAGTGAATTCCATGTTTATTATTTTCTTATTCCTATTGCAGGTTTAGCTTCCTCTTCATTTTCTATCTTCTTAAGGATACATGTAGATCAGTGGTTAGGGGCATCTCTTTTCATATCTATGTGAGCATATAAAGTTGTAAATTTCCTGTGAGCACTAATAATTTGCATTTTCTTCATTTTTCATTGTTTCTGCTTTCATTAAAGCTGAAGATGCTCCTTAATATCCTATGGATTGATACCTGGTTCATATGTTCATATGATCAGTATTGACCTAATTTCTAATGTTGGGAGAATTCTCCTGTTAACACTTTATACACTTTCTGTCATAATCAAATAATTTTCTCTGAAGGATTTAGTTTCTAAAGATGCATTACCATTTTTATGGTCCGGCACATGCACTGGAAAAGAATGTCTGCTCTGCAGCAATTGGGTATAATGGTTTCATAAATATCAATTAACTAAATTTGGCTAGTGTTTGTATATTTTCTATTCTTATTTATTTATTTATATTTATTTACCTAGCTACTTATTTTTGCCTAATAGTTCTGACCGCTTTTACTAAGCACAGAATGTTGAAATCAACACCTATCTATATGAGCTATTTCTCCTTTGAGTTTTGTCAGTTTGGCAGTAGTGTACTTTTGAAGTTTTGTCTTTAAGTATCTAAATATGTGGTGATGTTTTGTCTTCTGGCTGAAGACACTCCTTGATCTTGAAGCTGGGGATGTATCTCAGATGGTAGAGTGCTGGCCCAGCACATATGAAGCCTTGGGTTAGAACTCCAGCAACAGCAGGAAGGTGGTGACACAGGCCTTTAATCCCAGCAGAGTTCGAAGCAAGCCTGGGCTACAGAGTGAGTGCCAGGATAGACTCCAAAGCTACACAGAGAAACCCTGTCTCGAAAAACAAAGACAAACAAACAAAAAACCCCTCCAGTACCACATAAACCTGGTGTCCTAGGCACTCCTGTAATTTCAAATACTAGGGAAGCAGAGGCAGGAAGCAGAGAGGCTTAAGCCGTCTCAAAGACGGATGTACAGAAAGACCCAGAGAAAAAGGACCTGGGAGTCCACAGCAGGTACAGCCACACCCTCGTTTTAAACCTGATGGTTGTGCCGGGGTACTGGAGCACAACTATAATCTGCCCTGGCTTGAATTTGGTAGGCAGATAAGAGGATGGAGGAGTGGAATCGCTAGTTTAAGGCCAGCTGAACTCTATAAGGAGCCTCTGACTCAAAAACAAAATGAAGAAAACTGTCAGCTTGGAGAGCTTTCTGGTCGCTTAGGCATCCCCCACCCGCGCAGCCTTGAAGATGTGCTTCTAGGTTCTTAGGGACACCTGATTCCTTACTAGCACTGTGGGTACCCCTTCATCCGTCTAGCGGAGGTCAGAGCGGCAGAATCCTCAGCCAATCAGAACACAGCAGTTCCTGAAAGCTCCACCCCTCCACCCCGCCCTAGGTTTAGGCTGATGATCTAGTTGCCTCGGTCCACAGAATCTCTCCTGCACAGTTGGGAGGGCTCGTGTTGCCCGCACATACCAGCCCTAAGCTGTCAGCCTTTGCTTCCGCAGTGTCGCATCCCGCACAGGCTGGCGTGGTCCAGCTCTCCCACAAGTAGAGCCCCGCCTCTTGCTTCAGCACCCGAGTCCCATAGGATGATTAGGCTGCGCGCGACGTTCCGATTGGAACTAGAGATTGTCCGTCAAGCATACGCTCCGCCCCAGGACCGCCCCCGCCTCTCTTGTTAAATAAAGGAGAGTGAAGTTGTCCCAGTTCTGGGGAAGCGAGTTCATTGGTTAGGCGTCATCTCGCTCCAGTCAAGATAGGAATAGGCTCGAGGCTTCGGTTAGAAACAGTGAGATGTCAGTCAAGGAATGGCATTCACCAATTAGCGCACAGTATTGCAGAGGCGCTACAAGAATGGGGAGGAGCCTAAGGAAAGTCTACTCTTGATTGGCTAAAAGGAGCAAGGCTCCGCCCTCTTGGCCCAGCGTGCAAGCTGCGCCCTCTTCAGTCGGTAGTCCTTGGCACAAGGAGCGAGCCGCTCTCACCACACTTCACAGCAGACCCTGCCTGCGTCCGGGAGAGGGTCGCTCAGAGAAGATTCCATAGAGTTCCATGAGAGTCCCGCGCCACCTGTACGGCGAGGGAACGCAGCGTGCGGGCGACCGTCGGTGCTGCAGGGAGTCAGTACCGCTGTGAGACCGGAAGTGTCCCGGGAGGCGTCGCTTCCGGAAGTGTGGCATGTCCTCACCACACCAGGAAGTGTGGTGCCGCCGCGGCTCCGGGAAGTGTTGCTGTCCACCCACTTGAGATGTGGGGTTGAAACAGGTGTTAAAGTATCGTTGTTTGCGGAGACTCATCGGAGCGTCACCCTTCCGAAAGTGCCGGAGGGTGCAAGTATTTGATCATGTTTTTGAATGTCGCGTCCTGTCGAAAACTGTAGAGGAAATAGCACTAGGAATGTTTCCAGGGGGCCTGACTCCCTAAAGGATTTTAAGAAGTTTTCTGTTGCTGCCCATCACCCTCCATTCCCCTTCTCCCCAGGGATGTGCAGATGGAGGCCGGAGGAGATAGTGCTGTCCCAGCCCCCGGGGGCGTGGAGGACTTGGTGGACACGCAGTTGCCCATTGAGGAGGCTGGAGACAGTGAAGGGGTTCACTCGAGCACGCCGGATCCCGGAGATGGGGACCCGGAGGACGCAGGTACAGCTTCCCTCAATGGAGCCTTGGAAGCAGTCCCTGGGGGTTGTCATTGCTAACTCAAGGGGAAAGAGATCAGCGGGAGACAAGTGGGCAGTCTTTGGGACCCCAAGAAAGTAGCTTGAGGAATAGCTCTATCAGTAGTTGGTCGCAGACTTACTGATTTAATTGAAATCACTGAGAAATGACAAGGAAGCCAGCGAGTGTCTGCTGTTGTTCGGGAGGGGCAAGATGTGTCCAATCATGAGGGGTCAATGGGGTCAATGGTAGGAAGATAGACTGTGCTAATTTGTCCAGAATGGTCAGTTCCATTTTAACATCCTGGGACACTTCTGTTGTAGAGAAATAAGAATGTACTTGACCCGAGCTTAGATCCTTGAAGAATCAAAAAGGGTGTGGTTGGGTTTTAAAAGTATTATCTTGACAGGTAATGGGAACTGAGACAAGTTACGTGGGTATTTGCAAACATGGGATTATCAGTGCATAATAAGAAAACATGAAAACATTGGATGTGAGAAAATTAGATGAGGTTGCAAATCGATGGTTGTCCTTGCATGTCTCAGTAGACCTCAGTGGCAGTGGGAATGAATATGTGTTGAAGGAAGCAAGGGGTTTCATTGTGGATTTAAAATGATAATCTTGGGGGGGGGTGGAGGGGTGGGGAGGGAGGAGGATGCATGATGACTGAATATCACAAAAGCCTTATGTGTTAGTAATGGTTAGAGGTGGCCATTGGTGGAGTGGAGGGGCATGGAGCTGTCATGTAAGGTTATTGAAGAGTAAAGTGTTGGTGACATTAATATGTACTTGTTGGGGTGTTGATGTAGCAGTGTAAGTAAATAGGGGAGTAGTTGGAGGTTAGGGGAGTCCTGGTGATCTGGATGTCAGTGGCTGTTAATGGCCACTGTAATGGGAGAAATAAGGACTATCACTGGGAGTATGGTTAACCAAGAGACTTAGTGGGCATCACTGGGGATGGGTGGATGTGAATGAGGGTAAAGAAGGATTAGGAGAGTCAGTGAGGATCAGGAGAATACATGGTCAGAGACATTAATGAAGAGCCACTGCAGATAATAGTTATTCAGAGAGTGGGGTGCTTTGAAGAGCCAGGAATGGCAATGTTGAAAGGACATGATGGAGGGGCCAGGGAACGACAGTGAGGACATTCGGGTTATTTGTGTTTTAGGGTGGGGCTCATTGAGACTTTAGCATTAGTGGACATGGGTAGAAAGGTCCCGGCCAGTGTCAGCCATTGTTCACTAAATAGCTAGGAAGACTTGGAGATCTTTGTCAGCATGCTTGGGTCACTGGGAGTCAGGGGACTGTTAAGGAACGGACAGATTGTTGAAATTGTGGTTAGTAGGAGATGAGCCACTCAGGGCTCCCTTTCAGGATCCAAGGCCAAGGACCAGCCACCCAGCCTCCTGTCACCTGAGCCTCAGGATGAGGCTCCATCAAGCACTTGTGAGCACTGGAAAACTGCAGCTTCAGATGGCAATCCCACTGGAGAGCCTGAGGGTTGCTCTGAGGGCCAGGGAGAAGACCCCAGTGATGGGGATCCCAGTGATGGGGACCCTAATGATGAGGACTGGCGCAGCCAGCGGAAGCATGTGTTTGTGCTGAGTGAGGCAGGCAAACCCATCTACTCACGGTATGGTAGTGTGGAGGCATTGTCTGCCACCATGGGTGTGATGACAGCCCTCGTGTCCTTCGTACAGAGTGCAGGAGATGCCATCCGAGCCATCTATGCTGGTGAGTGAAGAGAAAGCGGGGAATGATGGGGACTGGTGACTGGGAACATAGCTAGGGGGTTAGAGTCTGTGTAACTAGCCCTCTCGGTAGATTTGCCTGTCTGCCAGCCTACATGAATCTGTCTGGCCACCAAAAGTAAGTCAGTGAGGGTGACTGTCTGGACATCCATCTCTTTAGTTCCATCTGAGTGGTTAGCAGTATACCACCGGGTTGCCTGGGAGTGAGGAAGTGTACTATATGACCTGGCTTTCTTTTAGTCCTTGTCCGTCACACAATTCCTACCACCCCGACTCCATGCTGTCTGTTCAAATTACCTATTCCTCCACAGCCCACTTAACTACAAATGTCCCGATATCCCTAGCTTGTCCTTGCCCTAATTTTGGTGCTAGCAGAGTAGGAGTGCAGGCTCAGACCAGGTGCTGTGAGTGTTGGAGAGTGTTTGGGAAAGGTGTCCCGTCTGACCCCTTGGTTCATTCCTGGTTTGCCTCTGCCCCTGCCCATTCTTCCTTCCCCTAGAGGACCACAAGCTGGTGTTCCTGCAGCAGGGTCCCCTCCTGCTGGTAGCTGTGTCCCGGACTCCACAATCAGCAGCACAGCTACGGGGTGAGCTGCTTGCAGTGCACGCCCAAATTGTGAGCACACTAACACGTGCAAGTGTGGCCCGCATCTTCGCACATAAGCAGAACTATGATCTACGACGTCTGCTGGCTGGCTCCGAGCGCACGCTGGACCGGCTCCTGGACAGTGTGGAGCAAGACCCAGGTGCCCTGCTTCTGGGTGCTGTGCGCTGTGTGCCTCTGGCCCGACCACTGCGGGATGCCTTGGGTACACTACTACGGCGCTGTACAGCCCCAGGCCTGGCCCTGTCAGTGCTTGCTGTTGGTGGCCGACTGATAACAGCAGCCCAGGAGAGGAATGTGCTGGCTGAGTGCCGGCTGGACCCTGCTGATCTTCAGTTGCTGCTTGACTGGGTGGGTGCACCAGCCTTTGCAGCAGGTGAGGCATGGGCACCTGTGTGCCTGCCTCGCTTCAACCCAGATGGTTTCTTCTATGCCTATGTGGCCCGCCTGGATTCCATGCCCGTCTGCCTGCTGCTGCTTGGTACCAACCGTGAAGCCTTCCATGCCATGGCTGCCTGCCGGCGCTTGGTTGAAGATGGGATGCACAATCTTGGTGCCCTGCGTACTCTTGGGGAGGCTGCCAGCTTCTCTAATGGACCAGCCGCCAATGCCCCTGCCTACAGTGTGCAGGCTGTGGGAGCACCTGGCCTCCGGCATTTCCTCTATAAGCCACTGGACATCCCTGACCAACACCGCCAGCTGCCACAGTTTACCAGGTGGGCCTTGACTCTACAGGTGATTGAAGACTTGTCTAACCAGGACTGTTAGCATCTTGTACACGAGTTAGGAGAGATAGCCAGCCATGTTCTAGAAAGGAAGGACAGTTCTCTGTTCTAGTGGGGAAAAGGCTCCCCTTCCTAGTTTAATGGAGGCAGCTTGGCTTACAACCACTGGAAACCATGTAGTCTAATTTGGAAGGATGAGCCCTATAACCTAAATACAATCCCTAGACGTCGAGGGGAGGCAGGCCCATGATTCACAGTGCCACTGCCTCCCTCTGTTGCAGTCCTGAGCTAGAGGCCCCATACAGCAGAGAGGAGGAGCGACAGCGACTGTCGGACTTGTATCACCGCCTGCATGCTCGCCTGCATAGCACCTCCCGGCCCTTGCGCCTCATTTACCACGTGGCTGAGAAGGAGACACTGCTGGCCTGGGTGAGTTGGTCAAGCTGTCAGTAAATTAGTTTCCTACTGCAAGCCTGCTTTCCCTGTGATGAACCGTTTAGCTTTAGCAGCCCCCATAGACACACTGGAACTTGCCTAGGCTCCGCCTTTATCTGTACCACTAACCTGGGCACAAGTATCTTAAACTATTGAAGGATTTCTCACTGTCTGCAACCCTATCTTAACCCTGCCATTCCTTTGCTTTCCCCCCATGAACAATCAGGACAGGGTCTTGGACTTTTTAACATCCCATCTGTAGCTATCGGTGCTTGCCAATTCCCTGTCTACCAGTATAGGGTACTCGGCCCTCCTTGACCACGGCTGGTTCAGGACCACCCCATGGCCTCTACCTGGAGTGACCTTCCTGGGAAAAGCTCAGCTACTGAGGGAGGCTAGTGGCCAGCAGACTGTCCCTTAGGAAGTAAAACCTTCCCCACCATGCTCTAAATAGCAGTGCATATTAATGTGGACCCAGCATTGTTCTAGGCTAGGATTTTTGTTATTTTTAATTTTGTAGTTGGAAGTGGCAAAGTTAGTATAAAGGACTACCATAAAAAGGCCTTTCATTCACTTTCTCCAAAGGTAAACTTCTACAAAACTCTAGTGGCTTGCCATAGCAGGAAGTTAACACTGCAGTGACACAGAATCCAGGCTTCATAAGCATTCTGTCAGTTGTCCGTTCATGTCTGCTTACTGGTTCAGAACCCAGTCCAGGATCACATGGTGGATCTGTTGGTGGTGGTGGTTTTTTTGTTTTGTTTTGTTTTGTCTTTTGATTTATTTTTAATGTACCCTGGTCTCGTTTGTTCTGGAAAGCTTATCCAGCCTTCGTTGCCTTGTGGCCTTGGCACTTTCAAAGGACATTAGTAAGCTTGCTTATAGAGTACCCCTTGGCTCTGGCTTCCTCTTGCTGGACCATGATCAGAGTCATGCAGCAAGTGGGTGAGCCAGTTTCCACACTGGTTCAAGGGCACGTGATGCAGGCTTGGCTCACTTAATTAAGGTGGAACCTGTCACATTTCTACCACAGAGTTAGTGTTCACCCTTGGTAATCAGCAAGTTCTTGCGGCAGGTATGGCCCACACAGTTGTGGTTTCAGAGTCCTACTCCTCTCAGTTTACTGTGCCTCCTCGATCTGACTTGCAGCAGTTACTGGGGGGTGGGGGGAGGCTTTTTTCTTTTTTTCTTTTTTTCTTTCTTTCTTTCTTTCTTTTTTTTTTTTTTTTTTTTTTTTTTTTTTTTGAGACAGGGTTTTTTTTTTGTGTAGCTTTGGAGGCTGTCCTGGAACTAGCTCTGTAGACCAGGCTGGCCTCGAACTCACAGAGATCCACCTGCCTCTGCCTCTGCCCCCTGAGTGCTGGGATTAAAAGTGTGAGCCATCAACACCTGGTAGTGGGGTGTTTTATAATCACCCTACTTTTTACACTTGTAGTTGGGACTTCATATAAGAGCAAACTTCTTGTTGGGTTTTTTAATTAAAAATTACATTTCATTAGTATGTATGTGTGCACGCACACAGGTGTTGAGTGTAGAGGCCAGTGGACAGCTTGTGGGAATCTGTACTCTCCTACAAGGTTGTCAGGCTTGGTGGTAAGTGCCTTCATCCACTGAGCCATCTCAGTGACCAAAACTTTATGTCTTATGGCCTCATGAGATTTCTCTTGAATTTGGTAATCTAAAAGTATTTTCTAGCATTTATGGCAGTTATTTCTGACTTAGCCGGTGGACCACCTGATTTAGGCAGCCTGGGCCTTTTTCCCACAGCACCTTTCTGTCACATATGAGCATAGCTTGCTTACTTATAACGTCCTTCCTAGATACCTAGGAGCCTCTTACTATCTTTTTCTAAAGAATTGCCATTTTAAAACCAAGATATAGTAGGTCTAGGGTTTTAAATCAGGTGGTTGGGAGAAGGTTGCTGGAAAGATGGCTTCCCAGTGGAGAGAAGGTGATGAGCTGCCTGGGTGCCTGGGGGAGGAACTGCCTATGCATAAAGGACTGCAGATCTGAGGCAAAGAAAAGGCCAAAGTTGTTGGGGCAGAAAGAGCCCCAGGGAGAGCAGTGGGAAGTGACAAAGAAAAGGTCACAGGTTGGTGTGAGGCCCGAGTTATACAAGGCTATAGATGAAGAAAGCACAGGGGCAGGAGCATAGAACAGCCTTGTATGCAGTGATTGCTCACTGAATGTTGAGTGTTGTTTGTTGGTGTTACTATTATCTTTAATCCACAGATAAGCAAACTGAGAAACACACACATTCTCAGTCAGAGTGACCCAGTTGAAGCCACTGATCCAGCTGGCCTCTTGTCTGCCCTTCACAGGATTATCCCAGATTGCCTGCCTTAGCTCAGCAGGCCGTACCCAGTTGCTGCCAATCTGCCCCCAAGCTTCAGGGGCATAAGATTGTTCTTGGCTAGCTTTAACCCATCTGACTGTCTCCTCCCCATCTCCCCAGGTGACCTCCAAATTTGAGCTCTATACTTGCCTGAGCCCCCTTGTGACCAAGGCGGGGGCCATCTTAGTAGTGACGAAGCTCCTGCGCTGGGTGAGGAAGGAAGAGGACCGGCTTTTCATCCGTTACCCACCCAAGTATTCCACACCGCCCTCCACCTCAGTGGACCAGGCCCCCAACAATGGCTTGTTCACTGGACTCTGAATGACTGCTGGAGTGACCACATTTGGCATTTAAATTCTGTATCTACTCTGGAAATATGGGTAGAAGTCTGTGAGGGGCTGGTCCCCACTTCTGTGGGCAGGTGGGCAAGATCTCAGGTTTGCCCACAAATGGGAAAAGGGTGACAGCAGCTAGGGGCACAGGTTGCTCTCTGAGCCCCTCATGCACCTCCCTCACATCTAGGAAAGACGAAAGCCTCCTCTGACCTCTGCCTCACCTCCTTAACAAACAATGCCACCGCACCCTTCATCATTAGCTAGCCCCGCCAAGCCTTTTCTAAGCAGCACAAGTTGCCACCATGTCCATCTTCCAAGCATACCTGAGACTGGGCCGAGGTTGTCCTCAGGGTAGGGGTGGATAACTCACAAGGGCTTTAGAATTTGAAATGTAGGGCTAGCCTGTGCTTGAAACCAGCCTGGGGATGTTTAAAGAAAACTACAGAAAGGGCCTAAAGTTGAATCCCACAAGACATCCTTCTGCCCTTCATGTCCTTCCCTCCCTCTCCATTATTTTCCCTACTTAAAAAAAACAAACAAACAAACAAAACAAGCCCCACCAATTCGGTTGCCTCCAGAGTCCACCTGTGTAACAGATGCCACATGACTTCACCCAGCAGCGGGATGCAGCTTTGTGAAGATACCCTTAGTCTCTAAGGCTTCTACTCAAGAGAGCTAACTCCTTTAGGCCCTTTTAGTGAAGATCTGTGACCTGACAGGACTTGGAACTCTTGTGCTGCTACTCAGCACAAACATGTTTGTTCAGGACGTTGGCCACTTGCAGCAGCAACCTAAAGAAGAAGCCTTAAAGAGCTTGTATGCACAACCCTCCTCAACTGCCCACTACCCTGCTGCCAGCCTTGTTTAGCCATAGGGACCTGGGATTGGGCGCATGCGTACTAACTATCGGTTGCTTTGCAGATGTTCTGCGCTTGCTCAGTGCAGATAACCCGTGTCGCCCCGCCCCCTGCTTTCCTACATTGTATAGCAGCACGTGCTACTTTTTCCTGTCACTGTTTTTCCACTCTTCCACGGCACATGCGCAGATGCCTCACATTGGGAAATGGCTGCGGAGCTGAAGCCTCTGATGGCAGAGTGCCTGGGAGCTGAGGAGGCTGAGGACACAGGAGGTAGCCAGAGCCCACAGGGTGGAGGGAGAGACGCTTTGGCCCATTATAATAATCAAGAGTAATTTTTTTAGGGAAAAAAAACAATGTTTTTAGCCTATTGAAATTTGTAACTTCCACACAGTGGAAATAAATAACATATATATTCTCATCACCTAGGTTAACTTATCAATTTTATTGACCTTATTAAATACCTAAATAGTTTATTTTAGGACCTGTTACCAGGCAGATTAGGAAGGGGTTGATATGCTCACAAAAACTGCCCTGTTACTACACAGCCGAGAGGAGGAACTCCTCCGTGTTATTTCACAGTCCACCTAGATGGTTTACTACATGGTTTTTGTTTTTGTTTTTTCTTTCAAGGCTCTTGAGAATGGTTTTCTACACTATTTTCAAATTTGTTTTGACTTAAATGACAGCTTCTCCACTCACTGGGGGCCTAGAAACCACTGGAAATTGCAGTTCCTTCAAAAGAAAGTATTTCTCATGGTAAATCCACTGGAGGAGCATTTTTGTTTTAATTAGGGAAAATTCCCAAACATTCTAAAATAGAGAAAATATGAGCAGTGACCCCACCCTACTTTGAAGGCTGTTCAAACTCTGTCTCTATCTGTATCCACGTTCTGCTCCTGCGTACCAGGTCTGTCACTACATGACCAAACATGGCAGGCGGCATCTTGCCAGACCTGTCTATTCAGATTCCAAAACAATGGGTGTGGCCTTCCAGAACAAGACCTGCAGTTTCCCTGGACACCTGAAACATCTGCTTGGTGCTTCAAACACAGTGATTTCTTGTTTTTAAATGGGTGAATAATGAAATCATTTAAACAGAGTTTGTCTTAAATTGTAGCCATAGGCTGGGTGCCAGTTTTCAAAGTATAGAAATCAGGCAGACAGCAATAAGGCGCACTTTATTAAGCTTTTGATACAGTACCATGGAGATTTGAAAACTTAACATCAACCTTCCAAAACCCTTAAGTTCGAAGTAGGGAGGGACTTCACTGGCACTGGAGGAAGTTGAAAGGTATATCAGGTTATGTTTCTTAGCCATTGAGTTGGGCTTAGGGGGATAATACTCAGCACCAGTAGCATCCAGGCCTTGTGGTGGAGGCTTATATTTTCAGCAGATGCTCTTCCAGATCTGTACCCTCCATGCTAGGTAATAACAGGAGATTGGCTACACAAACATGGACCGAGGACAGTCAGTGGTGACATAAATAACCAAATCTAGGGATAGCAATGCAGACTGTAGATTTTTATTAAAGAGGTGAAGAAACGTTTTCAGTTGATATAACTATTCATTTATAAAAGATGGGCCCCAGAAGTTTTAATTTTATTATTGAGTAGTTGGGATTGAAACAAGGGAGGAGGTTGTCAAGAATAGCTGCTTGGAAAGTAAGGTAAGCACACTTTGATAACTGGTTAAGGGCCTTGGATTTGGGGTGAGGGGAGCAAAATGGAGGCCTTTTGTGATTCATTGTTTTATTTAATCTCTTAGAAAATAGGTAGTAATATGTAATTTAAAATATGAAAGGAAAGGGAAAGTTGAGCTGAACCTGAGGATTATACATTGGACCAATGTTATCCCCAGATTTTAATGGCTATTGTGCAGTTACTTGGGATCTCTGTATATAAGAAATATGCACTGGAATATTAAGTATTAATGGGTCATACTGTTCTGCAACTTACAGTTGAAAAACACTCAAAACAGGGAGGATCTGATAGAGTACTATAGCCTATTTCTACGACTTTTGTGTACATCTGAAATAATTTCAAAATAAAATGTTAAAAGGGGACTTATCTTTCACAGGCTCTTTTTTCCCCCCCAAACAAGGAGTTTTTTGTTGTTTTAAGTCCGTAGACATATTAGATTTAAAACTTTTTAAATTAAAAATTTTCTCATCACATGGGGGCTTGAAAGAGGGCTCAGCAGTTAAGAGCACTGGCTGCTCTTTCTGAGGACCAGGTTCAGTTCCCAGCATCCACACCAAGGCTTACAGCTGCCTGAAACTCCTGTTGCAAGGGATCTGATAGCCTTTTCTGACCTCTACAAGTGGTGAACAGACATCAGTGCAGGACAAAACATTCAAACATGTAAAAGTAACTAAAGACAAAAATTAAAAAAATGGTTCTTGTCACTCACCAAGGGTCTTATGACTAGCAGTTAAAAGGCAAAGAGAGGAAAACCACAGATGGAGCTTTTGCAGAAGTAGTTGCAAAGGCCTGCTGGAGAACACATGGGCTGGTTAGAGAACATTGCATATGATCTGAGTATTGGAGATGCTACAGATGATTACTGATCATATTGGGCGTGGTTATAGTAACAGAAGGAGCAAATAATGGGTGGATGTTAACTGTCCTAGCATCTGGGCCATGCATGTCAGGTTCATCATGGCACTGACACACTGAAAGTTCCCATAGAATGTTAACAAGCAAACACATTTGTCTGTTATAAGCTTTAATTTCTTTGCAAAATATTAAAATTATTTTAAATAATAAAAAAAATGTCTCAGAAGGAGATATAGCAATTTACACGAGATGGTTATATCATGGTAATGAGATTCAGGGCCAAAGAGAAGGGGAAGTTCTATTTATTCAAAGATTTCGATGTTCAGACTGTTATTTGGGTATTAAACTTTTTTAAAATAAGTGACACATGAAATGTATTTTTTTTTTTCTAAAAAGTGGAAATGTAGTCACTGAGCAGCTGACATTGGTTAATTCTGAGAAGGGGATGCTGGTTAAATGACTCTTTAAAAAAATATTTTACTTATACTTTCATGTTCGGGTGGGGGTTTTGGGGGTGGGGGAATATGTACATGTGAGCACAGGTGCCAGAGAAGGCCAGAAGAGCATTAGCTTCCCTATAGCTAGAGTCAGTGTAGCTAGAGTCAAGCGGTTGTAAGCTATCTGATGTGGGTGCTGGGTACCAAACATGGGTTCTCTGGACCCAAGTACTTCTGCCCTTGTCATCTGTGTTCTATCCATGTCGACATTATTTGAAAAATTAAAGTGCAAAGGCAATGAAAACATAAACACACATTGGACAGGTACTAGGTAAAAGTGTGCCTCTTAAGCTGGCCACATAGCTTAGCTAGTAGAGGCCTGGCCTAGCATGTGTGAGTCTCCAAGTTTGATGTACAGCATCCTCAAAATTAATTGAAATAAAAGTGTGACCCTTTCCCCAGCTTGGGTCCATCAGAGCCTCAAAGTATGATACATTATACATTTGTATGAAATTGTTACAGAATAAAAAAATAATTGCACAAAAGTGACCTTATTTGAAAAGAGAATGCTCTAGTTTCACTTCTGTTGATGTGATAAACTACTCTAATAAAAAGCAACTTAGAGGAGAAAGGATTTATTTAGTTTACAGTTTCAACACAACTGGGAAGTCAAGGCAGGTACTCACTCAAGCAGCTAGTCAGACCACAAATCTACAGCTAGGAGCAGAATGAAACCTATGCAGCCATCTGCCTTCTTTTATTAAAAAAAATAATTTTACTTAAATTAGAAACAATCTTATGTTACAAACAATCCCAATTCCCTCTCTCTCCCATCCTCCCATGCCCCCCCAACTCCCCATCCCATCCCACATTCACTCCCCAGGAAGGGTGAGGCCTTCCATGAGGGATCATCAAAGTCTGTCAAGTCATTTGGGGCAGGGCCTAGCCCCCCCCCATGTATCTAGGCTGAGAGAGTATCTCCCCATGGGGAATGGGCTCCCACAATCTATTTCTGCACTAGGAATAAATACTGGTTCAACTGCCCTATAGATTGCCCAGGCCTCCTAGCTGACACCCACATTCTGGGGGCCTGCTTCTGTTCCCCAGCTGTCAGGCCAGGGTCTGTGAGCTCCCCCTTGTTCAGGCCAGCTGTTTCTGTGGGGTTTCCCCAGCATGGTCTTGACCCATATGCTCATCACTCCTCCTTCTCTGCTACTGGATTCCAGGAGTTCAGCTCAGTGTTTAGCTGTGGATCTCTGCTTCTGCTTCCTTCAGCTACTGGATGAAGGCTCTAGGATGGCATTTAAGATAGTCATAATTCTCGTTATAGGAGAAGGGCATTTAAAGTAGTCTTTCCAGTATTGCTTAGATTCTTAGTTGGGATCATTCTTGTAGATCTCTGAACATTTCCCTAGTGCCAGATTTCCCTTTAAACCTATAATGGCTTCCCTCTATTAAGATATCTCTTTTCTTGCTCTCCTTTATTCATCCCCCCCCACTCAATCTTCCTGATCCCTCGTGTTCTCCCTACTTCTCTTTCTCCTACCCTCCCTCTCCCAGTTTGTTCAGGAGCTCTTGTTCCTTTTCCCTTCTCTGGGAAACCATGTGTGTCTCTCTTAGAGTTTTCCTTTTTATCCTAGCTTCTCTGGAGCCTGGTAGGCTGTTAATTCTTTGCTCTATATCTAATATTATATGTGAGTGAGTACATACCATGTTTGTCTTTCTATTTCTGGGTTTTACTTCACTCAGGATGGTTTCTTGTAGTGTTTTTTTTCCCCACTGAGTAGTACTCCATTGTGTAAATGTACCACATTTTCTTTATTCGTTCTTTGGTTGAGGAGCATCTAAGTTGCTTCTAGGTTCTAGGTCATCTGCCTTCTTACTCCCTGCTCTCAGTCTTTTTGTTTCTTTCAAGACCCCTAACTCAGAGGATAGTACCACAATGGCTGGACCCTCCTGCCTTAATTAACAGTACAGACAATCCCCCAGCAACATACCCACAGGCTAACCTAATCTAGGTAATTCTTCAACTTAGGCTTCCTTCTCCAGTGATTCTAGGTTGTGGCAAGTTGATAATTAAAACTGTCAGGGCAGGAGAGAAGGCTCAATGGTTAAGAGCACTTGGCTGCTTTTCCACATGGCCCAGGTTGGATTTCCAGTACCCACATGGTGCAGCTCACAACCTCCTATAACTCCGGTTAGGGAATCTGACTTCCTTTTTTATCTCTGGGCACCAGACATGTAGTGCACAAATATACATGCAGGTGTCTATCCACACACACAAAAATAAAACACAAACTAATAAGCATGTAGGATCTTTGCAGATATAACTACTTAAGATGAGATCATACTGGCTTTAGATGGGCCATAATTCCTTTCGAGAGAAAGGAAATTTGGGAAACAGTTATACACAGAATGGCTTGTAATGACAGACACAGAGGGAAGACCTACTATATAGCACTTTGTCCTGGCAGCTACGGAAAGGCAAACGTGAACATAGCATCATTTATGGCTGTGAAGGTGACATCCTACAGACAACAGTATGAGACTGTTCTTAAATTATGGCATATGTACAATGGAAGAGTATGCAGCCACCAAAAAGAAGAAAGTGATAACCAGTATACCTTGTCAAGTGGATAATAGAAAGTCTGTGACTTCCTGTAAGACAGAGTGTCCTGTTTGTAGACAAAGGATATTTGCCTGTATGTCAGTCAACAGCTTGGATCCCTGAATGAGTTCTAAAGTGAGGGACTGGGGAACTTGGGGTCTGAGGCTAAGGAACTTTCTTTACTATTGTGGAGCAGCACTTTCTGCATATAGTCTCTGCTTATGAGCTATATATCTTCTCTTTCCAGTTTTCTATGGAAAGCAGGTCACTGGGATTTGAGCTTTTATCGTTGATCTCAAGAATTTATGGCATTCTTCCTAGGATTGTTTGTTTGAATTTTTAAAGTAATATGGGCTCATACTAAAACATGTGTAGAAGCATGCATCATGAAAAATTCATTTGCTTAAATTAGGGGCCAAGTAAGATCAGTCTATTGTAGTCTGTTGATATAGGCTATAGGTCATTCTTTCTCTTTTTTATTTCTTCTGTCCATTCAAACTTATGTTTGAAAATATTTGCAATATTAATGGAAGTCAGTCTTAGAGATCAACTTTCTTGGTTTTAGATCTCTGTTTGGTATTAAAAGGACACTCACTGTAATTGTGTTCAAAATTATTCAGCCCCAAACTTACAAATGTTTGGTCTTAAGATCTTTATACCCCAAACAGAGTTGACTGTTAAGGTCTTTGGCTTCAAGGAAGAACATGCTGCTAACTTTACTAGTGGGAATATCTCTTAATGTTGGTGGCTCTCCCATTGTTCTATAATTGTTTGAATGGGATTGAGTGGAGAGGTACTACACTAATTCCAAGTAGGAGCACATAAGCAGTTACAGTGCTAATAAGGAGGGAGATAGGTTATGTAATTGCTCCATATTTTTGAGAAAGTTATGCAGTTGCTCAATATTTTGAGGCCAAAAGGTTAAACCCAAGGAGTTTAATCAAGATTCAGGAATGAAAGCCCATACAAGATAAACTATGAAACCAAACTGTTTCAGAGTTTAAGAGTTTAAGAGAAGAACAAAGCCACAAGTCACCTTTTCTGGAAAGGACAGTAGTGAATTCCCCACCATCTTCCTTGGGCCTTTAAATAGAGGCAAGGGGAGGGGAGGACAAGACTGGGCTGAACAGAGGACCCTGGGCCCTGCCCTTTCTGAGAGGCTCTGTCCCTGTCTCAAGTGAGGCCTGAGAAATGTGAGTACAAGTCTTTCTTAACATAGGGCTTCTCCCAAGTTCTCCATAGTGTGTGTGTGTGTGTGTGTGTGTGTGTGTGTGTGTGTGTGTGTGTGTGTGTATTGATTCCTAGTCTTCATAATATTGAGTAGATTCTCAACAGCATCATTAGCATGTTTACCTGTCCTTTGTACTCATTCTGGATTCGTACTAAAAATGTCAAAATCTTGGTGTAACTCCACGTTTTGTTGGGGTCTTTATTGTTTTCTTCATTATTTATTGTTTTACATCTTGACTGCAGTTTTCCCTCCCTCCTCTCTTCCCAGTCCCTCCCCCACTTCCCCTCTTCCATCCCCTCCATCCAATCCATTCCTCCTCCATTTCTATTCAGAAAAGGGCAGGCCTCCCATGGATGTCAACAAAACATGGCATATCAAGTTGAGGTAGGACTAAGCACCTCAGTGGGTCTTTTTTTTTTTTTTTTTTTTTTTTTTTTTGCTTTCATAAACAGTGTTTCAGCTATACATGAAGAGGTTCCTCACACCCACATCCCACATTCTTCTAACCCTGAGTTTGACTAAGGGGAGTTCTAGAGTGTCTTTTGTCATCTTGTGGAAAAGTAATTCATCCAATATACATTGTGATCCATAGATACAGAGAACAGGATCCCCAGGTGCCCTGCTGTGGTGGAAACCTGACTCTCAGCCCAGCCTTGGTTGTAGCCCAGGGTTCTTTCTGGTCTTCTACCAGGGTTTGTGTCTTTTCTGGCTTAACCCATACTCTTACTGGTCCTGTAATTCTGGTTTTCCTCTCTACAGGGCAGGCCACATCTTTGAGTAAGACTGAAGACTTGCTGGAGAAAGTGAAAAAACTACAGAAAGGTCAGGTATTCTGTGTCTGAGTCTTGGGTTTTGAGTCAGACAAACAGGGCTAGAATCTAAAACCCTCAACTCACAACTCTGGAAAAAATGTCCTATTACACGTAATTATTCTTTGAGCAAAAATGAAGTCCCTCAGCTAAAAATTCAAAATCTTTAAGAGGATGGAAAATCCTTCTCCACTTACAGGGGTACATAGATACACACACACACACACACACACACACACACAAATATTCTTCCTCTCTCTCTCTCTCTCTCTCTCTCTCTCTCTCTCTCTCTCTCTCTCCATTCATTAGCCCATTCTATTTATCCATCCATCCACCTACCCACCCACCCACCCATCCATTCTTCCAACCATATGTCTGTTTATTCATTTCCCTGACCCACAGACAAGCAACAGAATTATTTATTTGTACTACTACTACTTACTACTACTATTGTACTACTGAGTTACTTCTTCATAGCAGCAGTTTTTAAATGATTAAATGTCTTCAATAAACACCATTCATGGGTATATATTCCTTGTCCTTTTTAAACGCACAAATGGCAAAAGACAATACAGAGTATCTTGCACTTGGCATTTTTGTTGAGAAGGAACCTGGGAGCCATGTTGTACCCCCTTTAAGGGCTGGAGCAAATACTGCATTTGAAGTAAGACCACCAACCCATTCTCTTCAAACAAAAGGGAGCCTTCCCTTTTCCTTTTCCCTCTGTAGCTCACACAGTTCACTGCAGCTAAACTAAACTAAACCTGAACTAAAATTAGCATAGAAGCTGCAGGACTAGAGAGATGTGTAGTGACCCATCCTGATCATCTCCAGTGAAATAAAGCTCCTGGGCCACAAAGAGTTGCAGTCAGCACCCTGAGGACAGTTACTCTTCTAGAAGTGCCTACAAAGATTCTGTCATCTTGAAAAGTCCAGGGCTAAGCTTATGAGTCCCCAGATTGCTTTCGGGGTTGGCAGCAAGACCCAGCAAAAGTAAAGTAGCTTTGTATCCTAATGCCTGTGACTCATCTTCTATCTAGACCATGATGAAGCAGAAGGAAGGCTTCTCCTGTAGAGATGTAAAATGGGCTGTGAGGTCAGAAGTGACTCTAAAAGGACATTGAGAACTAGCAAGGTACCACCTGTCACTAGAAAGCCCTGCTGCCTTCATCACAGCTGAGGACAGGAAGGCAGGAATGGCAGGCAGACTGTTCTTCCCCCTTTGAAGAGTGTAGGGCCTATAGGGCTCCACCAGCTTCCACCACACTCAGATTGCATCTGTAAGGCTACACTTAGTGGTCCTGCAAGACCTCCCTTTCCTGCTTCCACTGCTCCTCCTCACTCGCTTACCCATTCTCTGTGGCTTTGGACGTGGGTCCCACTCAGTCCCACTGCAAGAGATACATGCTTATTCCCTCTTTCTGGGGTAACTCCCACTCCAGACACCCCTCCCAACAGTGTACAGGGACTGTTTCTCTCCCTTAACTTGGGATCTTTCCATATCTCAAAAAGTACCAATCCCCATCTGTTCTTTAACACCTCACCTTGTGTCATCTTTGTACATGGTACTGCCACCAAGTTGGGTTACAGCCATCTCCCCCACCCAGAATGAAAGTCCCACAAGGACTTGTTACAGATCCCAACACAAAGCAGGTGCTCCAGAATAGCCTGTGGATGGCTAGTAGTGGAAGCACAGCACCAGATTGCAGGCCTCCTCCGGCTGCCCGGGACAGCCAAGCATCTGTGTCCTCTGGCTCAGTTTGAATTCTTCCTTCAGAGGGAAGCCTGGAACCCCAGATTGAGGACCTGATTCACCGAATTAATGAGCTGCAGCAAGGTAAATTTGGGAACCTAAACTGGCCAGTTGGTATGAGCAGGAAGGAGCCTGGACTATGAGTGCCTTCCCCCCAGGGCTGGATGAAAAAGAAGAAGCCATGCCACAAGCTGCAGAAAAACAGCAGGGCTGTGCCCACACGGTAGTACCTTCTTCCTTTCTTTGGTCCAGCAACGAAGGGATCCAGTGAGGAACTGGGAGAGGCTCAAGCACTCCAGGAGGCCATGCATCAGGAACTAGATTCCTGTGAGTGTGGCCAAAAGAGGGACCCTGGGCCACGGCTGGCCTTTCCAAACATGACTCGGGGCATTCACCCAGGCTGTGCTCTCACCCGCAGTCCTCTTAGCCCATATAATTCAGATTGCCCAAGGTATCATGTTATCTTTCAGTTTACATCTCAGGTAGTCCCGACAGGATCCTTCCTACCCTCGTTTCTCCCTCCCTCTGCTTTTGCTTAATTTCTTTCATTGGAATCTGTTTCTACCTGATACGGTATTTGCTTCTTGAATAGTTCACTCTTCCTTCCAGCATGAACTTGTACCCTTGACTCTGTTGGCACTTACAGATGACATGGTTGGGGGAAGGGAGTGGGGAGAAGGAATTGGGGGAAGGATGGGCCAAAGGAATCGGGTGACCCCTGTGGGAGATGGTTACAAGGGTAGGAAAAAAGATACCTCACTTCTCCCCTATCTTCTGTGTGATTTTGCCTACTGGATGAAATTGCAGTGGGGATATGGGATATAGCCTCTAGGGGCTGAAAGTGTCATCATGTTTTCCAGTGAATGAAGAGAAAGCACACCTAGAGGAGGTTCTGTCCAAAAAGCAAGGTATTTTTCATTCTTTATCTTCTGTTGCTTCACAAAGCCCATCCCCTGAGCAGCCTCAGGAGACCCACTTATATATCTGGGTCATGGGGTTTCTCTCAACTCTCTCCCCTGGATACTCTTGTAGAGGATGCACCCACATCCTGTGAGTGTCCACCAATGTCCAAGGTCATATAGCCCTCCCCCAGCTCTGCCTAACCTTGTTCCCCAAGGTTCCTCATCTGACTGTCATGTCTGCTTTCTCTGCAGAGGCTCTGATGACCCTCCAGAAGCATTGCCAAGAGAGGGAAAGCGAGACTCAGTGGTAAGAGGCCTTCCCAGCTCTGCCCCAGCTTGAGGAGGAGGGAGCAAGAGCTAGTATAGCCAGTCATGGATACACATTCCTCATTTCCCTTCTGTAGCACAGAGCATCAGGACAGGATAGCTCCCTGATCATTAACAGGTGGTGATAGAATAAACTTGACCAACTACAGTTGGTCATACAGTTCTCTTGGATACAAGATGGACAGGGCTGTGAACCCCCAGAGGGATCCATAATGGATCACATGTAACAAAAGAAAAAGAAGCATTCTTGGAGAGAGTGGAGGCTCAAGCAGAGTTTGAGGGCAAATGATCTGTCCCCTCTCAGAAACCATACAGTCCCTTTGTCAGGATTCAGACCAAGGAAACTGGGGTGATTCCTAAGCCTGGGGTGGAGTGGGCAGCTAAGTAGGGTAGGAATAGAGCTTGCATGAAGAAAAGGTGGTGAAGAGAAGGGGATTTTACAGACCCCGGAAGGGAAGCACTGCGCAGGACCCGAAGGCTGAGTGGGTCCTAGCCACAATGTTTCAAGGCTGGGTGTCTGTCCACAGGCTGCATGCTAGAGAGCAAATGGAGGACCTGACAAGCCAGCGCAAGGACCTCTGGGAGTTCCATGTAAGCTATGATGTCCCTTCCAGCCTCCACTCCTCCCAGGGCTTTAGCGTGTCTGTGAACAGTCTGATCCCCACCCCAGCTCAGGCCCAGCACCCTGAGAGAGATCCTGACTCCTATCTTCCCGTCACCTTTGACCCCACAACTGGCAGCTTTTCACCACCTCTCACTTCCATAGTAGCATCCTTTTGCTGGCTGTTGTCATGACTTTTGTGGATTTTGTGTTTCCTCAAAGTTTTGGGGAACCTTGCAAAACCTTCATACAGCAGCAGATGGGAGCATCAGGCAGCATTACTGGTAGGGAGAGTCAGAGATACACCAAAAGTCCCTTATTACCTCACTTCTTAGGGGCAAGAGAATATATACCCGGAGTCTAGCCAAGAAAGCAAAGTAGATAGAAGTCTGTAAGCCTGGGGCACTGCCTCTCACCTGTTGGCATCTAATCACATATGATGAGTACTTGAGTGAAGAAGATAAGTGGGCATCCTTGAGAAAAGCTGAACTCCTGGAACATTCAAAGAACAGCAAATGGGAAGTAGGGGTCTGAAAAGTTGTAAGAGATAGAATCTGAGAAATAAGAGGGGACGTTGGGGTGCACAGCAGAAATTGCAGAGTTAAAATTTGAGTGAATGACCTGTTGTAGGGAAAGACTTTGTCAAAAGTGCAAAGAGGGATGGTCTGGAGGTGTAGTCAGGACAGCGGGACAGAGAGACGGGCCTCCATCCTCACAGGTGCTGCAGCAGCGACTGACCCAGGAAATCAGCACAATGGAGCTCAGCAAAGACCAGCTGCTGATGGAGAGTGAGGCTGGGCAGTGATGGGCGGTGGGGCACATGGCTTCGGGAACCCGCCTTGATGTCCAGCCACTGCCCACAGGGACTCTGCTGCGTGCCCGGCTACAGGAAGTGGAGAGGCGGCTGCAGATGACCCGGGAGGCCCAGAACACTCCTGGGAACTGTGGGTGAGAGGAAGGGTATGGTCCTCAGACTGGGCCTCAGATCTTCAGGCCTCTGTCTTGGCTCTTACACCCTGATGCCCTGGGCAATTGCCCATTCTCTTTTCTCTGCTTTTCTCATAGGCTGAAGACAGAGCTAGAGAAATTTGGGGGGCAGTCCCAGAACATCCCAGAAACACAGAACAACAAGGAGTCTAGTGAGCAGAAACTAGAGGTAAGTAAGTCAGGGCCCTCGGAGGTCCCATGAAAAGGAGGATCAGAGGAGCCCAGGCATCTCCAGTACTTGGACATGCTGAGGGACCCACTAGGAGCTGGCAGGGGCAAACAAGAGAGTATCTGAGATTCTGGGTGTCAGCAACCTGCTCCCACTGCCCTTAGGCTGGCCAAGAGGAGCAGCAGCGTTTGAAGCCATCAGGGGAGCTGCCAGTGACAGGGATGCCTGCTAGCCCATAAGGACCCACTAGTGCTCATATCCCTTTAAGGCCTACCAAGAAATAAAGATGATTCCTAGAGTCCACTGAGTCTGTACATATGATATTGCTAGAAGTCAGAGACCCTGGCTCTGTGGTGAACAGGTGTCCAGGTTATCTCTGGGTGGAACTTCAGCTGGACTTCACTCATCAGCCATAGGCATACAGCAGATAATGCATGCTCCTGAGCAGCCCAGTGAGTGAGTGTCAGATGATGAGGAGTCACCCCATCCCCCTGGCCACACCCAGAGTAAGAAGCATCTACTCATCAACAGAGACCCAGGCAGACACTCCTGTGGTCCAGAGAAGTCCTAGCTTCCCCGGGTATTAATAATGTTCCCTTGATGGTCCTTGACCTGTCCCTGTCTCCTGTGGTCCCTCTCACAGATGGGTTATTGTCCCACAGAGGCCTTTCCTTGCTGTCCAGACCTCCAGGCCAACATCCTCTCTGAGCAAGGCTTCATCTGGAGTGCCCATGACACTGGGTCTCCTGGGGGCTTTGGCAGTGACCACAGGGCTGTTAATATATATTAGAGCCAAGGTAGAAAGAAACCAACTGTGAAGGACGGGAAAGGTTCTGGCAGAGGCTGGTCACGGAAGTGCAGGGCAGGGATATAGTAGTTACTTTTCATTGCTGTGATAAAACACCATGATGAAAACAATTTACAGAAGAAACAGATTATTTGTGCTCACCATTCCAGAGGGATAGAGCCCATAGTGGTAGGGACAGAATGACAGAAGGTGGCTTGAGCAGGAAGCTGTGAGATCACATTTCCACCCACATGCAGAAAACAACGAACTGAAAATGCAGCCAAATTCTGTGCTACTAAAGGCAACCACCGGTGACATGCTTCCCCCAACAAGGCTGCAGTACCTAAAAGTCTGTAACCTCCCCAAACAGTGCCACTAACTAGGGACCACATATCCAGATACATCAGCCTCTGGGGCGGGGCATTCTCATTCAAGCCACCCCAGGGGATAATGTGCCTCTCTTTAGAGATGAGGCACTTTAGTGAAAACAACCTAGGACTTGACTTTCTCCCCTGCAACCCCAGCTCTGTTATATACAAGCTCTCTGGCTTTGAGCACATAACTTCCCTCTGCCTCAATTTCCTCATCTATAAAACACAGCTATTGTGTGGAGGAGCTGGGCCAGCAGTTATCAGCTTGTGAGTTGTGAGTCCTTCAGGGGCCGCATATCAGATATCGGGCATATCAGATATTTGCATTATGATTCACAACAGTAGCAAAATTACAGTTGTGAAGTAGCAACAAAATAATGTTACGGTTGGGGGAACTGTGTTACAAGGTTGCAGCATTAGGAAGGTTGAGAACCACTGACTGACCTAGGCTGAAAACACCTAGAAAAGTACTTACAGAAACTCTCAGCCTATTGCAAGAACAGTGTAGGTGGGGGCCATCATTGTTATGAAGACCTTTCATATCGTTTAGCCAATACCCCAGTCTCTCTGTACAAGTGACTTAGGGATTAAGCTGAATCCAATGTAGGATTCATGCTGGCCCTTCCTGAATTCCTCCTGCTTCCCACCCCAGGTCATCCTGCATTCACACATTTCACCCTGGCCTTTCTCTCCATCTTGTAAATGAATGTAATATCCCTTTTGTTTTTCAATGAAAAATCAGAACTCTGGAGGCTGGGGGAACTTTATAGACAGTGCGTATTTTGACTCATCATGCTGTAGGCACACGATTGAGGACCCATGCCTGGTGATGGCTTTCTTGCTGGCAAAGTCCTGAGGTGACAGGACTTCAGATAACTGGTGACACAAGGCATACTTGTGTGTCACATCTGGCTTTTTCCTGTTCTTACAAAATATGAGATGCCCATGCTAACAATCTTATTGAATCCTGGTTATTTTCCAAGACCTGGGTTCTGAACACCAGAGTCCCATCAAGTGTCCATCCTCTTACTCCTTCAAGATGGCAATTAAACTTCATACAACAGTTAAATGAAGCTTGTTTATTTGATGGCGTTGGGAATGGTACCTAGGTCCTTGAGTGTGCCAGGTAAGCCTGCTACCCCAGAGCCATATCTCTAATCCTAAAAAATAGATATATTTCAGCCCATAAAATCTTGGATTCTTGAACTATAACATGATCATTTAATCATCCTAAAGTAAGCAGTTCAAACTTCTCTGACTACCCACACACTCCTGGTACTTTGCTAGTTACTGAGAAAGTTAGAGAAAATGTTGCTTTCACGGGCTGTGCCATCACTGAGCTTAGAGACTTAGCAGGAGGGAATGTGCTCAGTACTAGAAGACAAGGGTGCCAGTAGGGAAGTACCTTGTCAGCAACCGGGCACTTCTTTCATGACTCAGTTCTGTGTGATCTTGCTGAGCAAACAGTGGAAACAAAATCCTCTGCCAACTCAGGAGGTGTCCACACAAAATGTAACCAATAAGACAGTTTTCTCATTACACAGGTTTAAAGTCAATGTGTGGGGCCACAGCCCAGAAAGTCTGCTAGAAAGATCACAAATACAGAAACATCCTTTGATGACCAAGCAGATCCAACCTGTAAGCAAGTCTTTAAGTCAGTACACGTTTCACTTTGTCACACAGCTCATAACAAATCAGCGTAACCAGCTGTGTCTGTTTGTTTTACACAAGTGAAAATCACAACTGGCAGTTTTGGAAGAAGTTCACTTCTACCCCACAACTGGGACCAGGTTATAGGGAGATGGCTCTTAGGTCCTTGAAAAGGGTCTTCCTGGATCATAGCTGTGGCCAGCCACTCTTCACGTTGGAAAAGATTTGTATACAGAAATGGAGAGGAAGTTCTAGCCAGGCGTGGAGGTCCACAGCTATAATCCCAGGGCTGGGGAGGCTGAGCTCTAATTAGATGAAAGCATAAGCACAAAGAAGACTCTGTAGATGACTTTAAAAGGCAGAGAATGGGAGAATTAAGCATTATATTTCCAAATGCTATTTGTCCTTACAACTTCTTTCTGGCATCCCTTCCCTTTTCTGTGTATGAAGAGACAAGAGATATATATGAGTGCTCACCATTTTTAGGCCTGGCCAAGGTTGTTTGAAGCCCAGCTGACTCTAGTTACCTTTGGCCTTATTAAAATGCCCCCCTCCTTCTGTGTATGTGGAGCCTTCTTGTTCTTCATTGCACTGATCCAAACCCAGCATACTCACAGCTTGTGTTCATAGTAACACCTAATGATTGATATGGGAGTCATGTGAATAAACATGCTGCGTTTCTGCTGTCTTCTTTGAACTATCTACTCTAAAGCCTCCCAAGAAAGCAGAAGGGGTAAGGCCAGGACCATGATCCTCATACCAGTGTAAGTCCGACAGACTTCTGTCTTCTGTTTTCCCATCTGCTGGCTGCTTCTGCCTCCTGACTTCCCAACAGCACGTGTAACCTCTTTAGGACTTAGTAGACCTTACCCTACAGTAAAGAAATATCCTTAAAACCATTCCATAAACATTTGTGGCCATTCCCCATGCCTGGGGAAGCAGTGGGATTCTCTACAAAGAGCCCCCAAAACCAAACAAAGAAACTATAGTTATCCAATCTACAGAAAGTCTGAACAAGGTACCAGCCATCCAAAGCACATTTGTGTTCATGGCTATATTCTACAAACCCACTGACTTTTTAATTGGGCTGCGGACCAGAATCAACAGCAGCCTGGTGAGAATAGAGATGCCCAGAATTGCCTTCAAAAAAGTATGATTTTTCCCAAAGGGATGTACTTCAAAACATTTCCAGTAGATGATGTGCACTTGTCCTTGCAGAGCACTTGCCCAGAAATAAGAAAGAGTATTTATTGATTGAGGTCAAGCTCCAGGGAAAGTGATATCTGGACTCCTTTGCATCAGCAGCACCTGGGAACTGGCTAGGAACTCAAGAAGTTGGCTGCTATCCCAGACCTACTGAGAGGACCACTCCAGGTGGACCCCAAGAGCTGAGTTCCACAAGCCCACCGGGTGGCTCTAATGTCTATACTTGAGAACTGAACTATTCTAGAAAAGAGCTTCTAGTTTTTGCTTTTCATTTGTGTTCTTATAGAGGTTTTCACAAGATGACTCTTGGAGCCAGGCATCCCTGGTCCAAGCCAGACATTCTCTTATTATAAAGTGCAAATCAAGAGAGCAGGCATGGCGGTGGCACATGCATGTAATGCTGTCTCCTGGGAAGCTGAGGCAGGAGGATAGAAAGTCTGAGACCATGCTGAACTATACACAGAGACAGGTTTCCTGAGAAAGGCCATTTATCAGATTAGATGTTAGGCCATGGCTAAAACACATTCTATAAACATCTGTCTGAAAAACAAAGTGTGACTCAAGAAAATTTTTCACACCTATAATCTTCATCTCAGCTGCAAATTGGAGACTAAAATAATAGTGTCAGTAGAGTTCTGTAAATGCCAGTTTCCTGTTTGCTCTTTTTCAAAGTTTTATTTCATAAGCACTGTATATCACTCCCATTCTGCCCTCCCCCAAATTCATGTCCTCTTTAAAATTATTACTGTTACATGTACATCACATGCTTGTGTATCTATGTATGTATATATACACACATGTATATTCAACCTACTGAGTCCATTTAGCATTGCTCATACATACATGTGTCCAGGGCTGACCACTTGGGATTGGACATCTTGTGGGAACTTCTCAGTAGAGAAAACTAAATCATCCCTTTCTCTGAGCAGCCATTGACCTCAGATAGCTCTTCATCTAGGGGTGGGGCCATGTGGAACTTCCCCTGTGCATTTTGGTATGTAACCTGGTGTCATTATGCAGGTTTTTTTTTTTTTTTGCAACCATATTGTGGAGGTTTTATGGATGCATTTTATTCAAAATAAAGAGAAACGAGGACTGTAGGGTACCCAACCCCAACTGATTCATTTACAGTATAACTTTTCTCCTTCTTGTAAGGGATTTAAAAAGTACATACATTGGTGATAGGCATATCTATGTTTAACCTATATCCCAGCTATAAACAATAAGCATATACATCTGTCAAAAAATAGAATTCTTTTTGACATAACTTCTCCTTAGCTAGCCTAGAACTTGCTGCGTATACCATACTGGCCTTGAATGCATAGGGGTCAAGTTACTTCTGCTTGCTAAGTGCTGGAATTAAAGGCATATATATTTCATTAGCATCTCAGAAAGATAGTCTTTAGCAAAGATAGCAATTTAGATCAGTGTGGAGCAAGTGTCACCGTGCTCTATGTGGACCAGGTAACACAATAACATTGAATGACAATATTAATCTTAATTAACTTAGTGTTAATCTCTTTTCAAAGTGTTAAGAAGTAAACCTGTATTTTGGGTCAAGATGCCTGAAAAACAACTCTAAAGTTTGACTATCTCCTTTTAAATAAATAAAAAAAAAAATGGGCAAACAACTAACTTTTTTCCAGAGTGTAATTTATGATTTATTTTCCTTCAGTTTGGTTTTTTTGTATTCTACTTCCAAAGACAATTCACATTAGGTAGCCAAATTTAGTAATAATGTTTCTTTTAATGAATTTATATTTAAAAATGAGGTTTTTTGACAGGAATATTTAAAATAAAATGAGTGAGATCAACATGGTTGTGGCAAAAAATGGCTGACATGAAAGTATTTCTTGTACTTAGGAAGTCTGACTAAACAACAGCTTTGGATTGTCAGAGTCATGAAGAAATGAGGGTAAATATATAAAAACTATAAACACAGAACAGAACTGATTCTATCTCGGGATAAATTGATAATTTGTGTAAGTTTAAAAGATTAGCCCTGCATGAAACGCTTGGATGGTACCATAAAGGAGACACAGTGTTTAAATGACATTAACATTTGTTCATCTGTGTGTATTTCTTTAAATGCATGTATGTGGGCAGGTGCATGAGCCTGGGAAGTCAGAGGTCAGAGGTCAACCTCATGCTGTTTCTCAGATGTTGGTTTTTGTAACATGGTGGGACCCTGGCTCACCCACTAGGGTAGGCTAGCAAGCCCCAGGGATCCTCCTGGCTTTATCTCCCTGGCATCAAGATCACCAGCACACACCATCATGCCAAGCTTTTTACGTGGGGTATAGGTATTGAACTTAGATTTTCACGCTTGTGCAGCAAGCAGTCTACTGCCTTGTCCATCTCCCCAGCTTCCCTTTATAACCGTATTTAATCATCTTTATACACACTGATAGAACACTAATATTCAGGATGGAGATGCAGTATACTGCTATATCTCTGCTCAGGGCATTTCATAAGATATCAATAAACTCACTTTTCAAATAGGGGTGGGGATGGGGTTGACAGCAGAACAAATGTTAAAAACCAGCTGCTGGGAAAGCTGAGGTAGAAGGATTTGAGAGGATTTTGCATGTGGGCATCGGCCATATGAGAAAGAAAGCAGAGGGGTGAATGAAGAATTGCTCATGAATACTACTGTCCAACAGATGAATCAGATGCCATGTTGGATATGACAAGCTCCTCAGCCAGAGAGCTAACTGTGTAGGCAGAAGCTGGCATCTGAGTAGCAGATGTATGCAGTGATTGGAATTGTTACAAACAGCCCATCAGGAAGAATTTACGTGGAAATTTATTGGGGTAAGGGAGGAGAGAGCTAGAGAAAGAGAGAGACAGTGACCTACCTCCTCAAACAGCAGAACGGGAGAGTGGGAGAGTAGGTGGAGCTTGTCTCTTAAAGGACTTTGCATTTGTGTGAAGAGCCAGGGTACTTCCTCCATGCACAGAGGTGGCACACTCTGCCAGATCCCCCAAGGGGCCGGGCAGGCTTACCTGGCTACAAATAGGGATGTTAAGGTGAAGGTCTGGTGGATGAAAGTGAGTGCGAGTGCTTTAGAAGTTGGAAAATAACTGCTGTATTCTTGGCTATTTGACCAGCTCCATGGAACATGCATACTCTGCCAGAGATCTGCTCAGGCAGGGTTCAGATCTCAAAGAGGTTGTGTGGAGTTGACAGCAGACAGGAGAGGGATTGATCTAAGGCTTTCATCCAGCTTATTGAAAAGAGAATCCCAGCATTTGGGAGGTAGAGGCAGGTGGATCTCTGTGAGTTTGAGGCCAGTCTGGTCTACAGAGTGAGTTCTAGGACAGCCAAGGCTACACAAAGAAACCCTGGCTCCAAAAAAAAAAAAAAAAAATACAAATAAAAGAAAAGAAGAAGGAGAAGAAGAAGAAGAAGAAGAAGAAGAAGAAGAAGAAGAAGAAGAAGAAGAAGAAGAAAGAAAGAAAGAAAGAAAGAAAGAAAGAAAGAAAGAAAGAAAGAAAGAAACCTTTAAACTGTGTGGTTGCACTCAGGGAGAAAGGAGGCTTGTTAGTTGAGTGTGGTTTAAGTTAGGGTAGAGGAAATTAGCATTGACCTGGACAATAGATACCAGTCATATGTTAATGAAGAGCCCCAAGGTCCTCTCACCAAAGATAAGAAGTTATCTCTCTTTTTAGCAAGCAGGAACATTCTCCACACCCCTGAGTAAGTGGAGACTTGTCTAAATGTTTGACCATAGGGAAAGGACTTGGGGAATCAGACATTCCATTATAGAACACTGTAGTTTCTTGTATGACTCAGTTTATCCAAATAGCTAAAGCTTAAAAGTGAGCAAAGATGAAGCTAGACAAATACTGCTGTGAACCTGAGTAGACCTTAGGAATTTATAAATTTTGATTATCAAATATCAAAAATGTGTTACTTCCCTAAATTTTCTAGCAGCTTGGTGTTAACTTGTGTGGGAGTAGGCAGTTTCTGCACCCCGATAAGGCACAGCAATTCAAATCAGACCAAATCAAACAAAATTTAAAAAGCCCACGTTTAATGTATACAAAGCTCCCAGATGGCCTTCCAGAACCTCAGAGAGGAGATGGGAAAGAAAGACTGGAAAACCACACATCTAGGTTTTTTTTGGGGGGGGAGGGAGGTAGGGTAAATACCCTGTGGGAGTGGTCTTGAGCATCTCTGGGGGAGGAGCCCTGTTTGGCAGGCTTCTGGGATGGGGTTTGGTGAGAGAGAGATGGGGGAAGGGTACTGGGGTGGAGCTTCCACCAGAAGGTATGGTTCCATGGTGGCTGGGATTTTTTTTTTTTTTCCAAAGAATTATTTTGTATAGAGAGGCTACCATTGTACACATTCCATCAGAACCCACACAAAATTTCCCAGAGTGAATGACATAATAGTGAGAATCATAAAAAACAAAAGTGAAAGGCTGCTGGAGAATTGTGATCCACAAAGTTGTAATGCTGGAGCTCAGTCAAGCATCAATGGTCACCATGTGGTCCACTCCAATATGCTCATCCATGAAGAAACTGAGACATGGAAGTCTGTGAAGACGTGTTATTTCCTGAAGTTCCACAGCTGAGAACTTCACAAGCCCAGATCTATTGATCTTCTCCATAAACATGTTCCCTTCCAGCTCTGAGTTTCCATTTCTTTGTGGGTTATGACATAGATGGGAGCCACTGGAGTACATACCATCCAGGTGTGTGCCCTTCCTATGCTTCCACTTGAAGTCACAAGCAGCTTGCCACATTTTCCTGCCCTCAGGACACTCAGTGGAGACTGTTTGCTCAATGAGGAGATGTTTGTCTGTATCTCCCAGGGAAAGTCACACAATACCTCTGCTTATAGCTTTCTGGTCTTTGGGACATTCTTCTGAGGCTAATGGGTTTCTGAAGAATCAGTGTTAAGGAAGATGTTGTCATTGCAAAAAGGGTAAGAGGTCAATTTTACAAAAAACTTTTTCATGTTATCTACACATTAAAACAAATACATCTGTATTCACACACACATACATACACACACACACACACACACACACACACACACACACACACACAGGTTGGGGAGATAGTGAGGAAAACATATATGGCAGGGCTATGAGCAAGGACAGGGAAGGGGAAATAGTATAGTTATATTTTAATTAAAATTTTAAGTGGGGGAAAGAAAAGGGAAATTTACATATAATTTAGAGTAAAATGTCATCTTAGGTTTCTATTGCTAGGATAAAGCACCATAACCAAAAGCAACTTGGAGAAGAGAAGGTTTCATTATACAGCTCTCAGGGCATACTCCATTACAGACAGAAATCAGGATAAGAATTCAAGGCAGGCACCCAGAGGCAGGAGCTGATGCAGAAGCATGGAGGAATGTTGCCTACTGGCTTGCTTTCTAGGCTTGCTTTATCATACAACTGCAGACCACCCACAATGAATTGGAATCTCCTGTATCAATCCTTAGTCAAGAAATTGCTACACAGGCCAATCCAGTAAGGACATTTTCTCACTAAAAGGATTTGCAATTTTTCCCTGTGAAGAAATGCCAGATATGCTTATCAAGATTTAAACATCATACAGTGTATACAGTTATCCAAATACCATGTGACACTCCTTCATATATACAAATTTAATGTCATATAGACATTGTAAGAGGTCAGGTGTGAAGGCACATACCTGTAATCTCAACATTCATGAAGCTGAAATAGGGACAAACATCTCATTCACGATAGAACAGTGACAGTAGACCAAAGATTGCACTCAAGTCTAGTTTGGTAAACTATGCATTTACAAGGTCCTTTTGAACAGTGGGAGTTACTTTAGGCAGCTGAATCATTGAAAAGCCTGCTCCAGCTTTTGTGACAATTCATGAAAGCTGCTCCTTGGAGCTACACAGCTTGCAAGCAACTCAAGTGGGGTCTCCTCTCTCTCTCTCTCTCTCTCTCTCTCTCTCTCTCTCTCTCTCTCTCTCTCTCTCTCTCTCTCTCTCTCTCTCTCTTTCACACACACACACACACACACACACACACACACACACACACCTGCAGCTGTTACTGCCTCTACAACCTAGGGAGGGACTTTGTGACTTGTTATATTCTGAGCGGCCAGTCTTGTAAGTGTTCAGCCTCCCTCCAAAAGGGAATATTACACTCTAAGGAAAGAGCTTCTCATCAGACAGGAGGGCACTTTGGGGGCCATTGGAAGCATCTCGCTTTTCCCTTGAGCTTTTACACCTTCCAGACCTGTTTGGAGGTTTGGGTCACATAGATCCAGCCCTTGAGGCTTCTCATCTGACTCTGGAGGGTTGCTAAGTGTAACTGTAACCAGGAGATGGCAGCATCTGCCCAGAGACACACCATAGTAGGCAGGGTGCTCCATATGATGAAGTAAAGGACAGCAGAGGGTGTGAAAGCTCCATTGCTAGGTTTGGAAAAGCTGGCTTAGAGTTCCTTTCAGCACTAACCTTGTGTCCGTGCTTTTCTACAAAGGTGTGAGGTGTGACTGTTGCACGTATACACACCATCACATAGCATTTCCAAGCTGAGACAAAGTTTCTGAGCTGCGGGGGGGGAGGAGGAAGGGGTGAGACAGAAACACACAGAGAGGCAGAGAGACAGAGAGACAGATGAGAGAGGAGAGAAATGGAGACAGGAGAGAAAGACAGATAGATGCCATATTTTTGCCTTTCCTTTTGCATTGTAGCAGTCATATAGAGAAGGCTTCCTGCATCAGGCTCCTGTTTCTTTCTTCCTAAAATTTGTGTTTATTTTTAATTATGTTCATGTGTCTATCTTTGGGTATGTGGCCACATGTGCAGGTGCCTATGGAGGACAGAAGAGGACATCAGATACCTGGAGCTGGAGCAACAGACAATTACAAACTGCCTGACGTGGCTTCTGGGAAGCAAAGTTGGCTCCTCTCAGGGCCAGTACACACTGCTGACTGAGATGTCTCCCAGGTCCCCAAATCCTGTTTCAGTGTCGGGGTTTATTAGAAACCATGAGCAGTGAAAGTAAAAGTTGGATAGGAGTTGTCTCTCACAGGAACCAAGAAACAAAGAATTAGGGCCAATGCCATGCCTGCTGCTCTGTACCTGCCACCATGGCCTTGGTCCCTGATGTAGTATCAAATGAGGTTGCATCTATCTACATCCGTGTAGATATATAAATTGACACCAAAAGCAATGCATCATCACTTAAGTTGAGTTTTGACATCCATCCCTTAGACACTTCTTGTTGTTTCTAAAGAAAACTGTAAACAGAAAGAAAAAAAGATTCAGCTCTGGAGCCAGGGCTTAGTGTGCTTGCATAGCAGGTGTGAGGCCCTGGGTTGGAATCCTCAACATCATAAAACATGAACAGATTTAATCTCCAATTTGCCTGGTACCCAAGCCCATACTTGTTCCATAGCTCTTGCTTCCCTTACAACATAGGGGAATAGAACATTCATCCATCTGAGAGGAATTTAGTGTCACTTGTAATTCACTTTTTTTTTTCCAAATAGAATGCCATTGAATAGAGAACTTTTCCCAAGAGCTGAACAGAAATGTTTATGCTAAAGGCACGCTCTGGTAAAGTTGAATGAGATGTGGAATTCTGGCTACATGGAATTCTCAGGAGCCTTGCAAATACAGTGTTTTTTTTTTTTTTTTTTTTAAATAACAACATATAAAAGGTCCAGTTATATACGGTTTAAAACAAGACTAAATAATAGGGCTGTGCTTACAGTGTTAATACATCCTCGGGCTGAGGTGAGATGCCAGTGGATGCAAGTTTCTTTTCATGCAGGCTGTTGCTTGCGAGGAGGCCAGTGTAAATCAGCACAATCAGGCTACCTAGTAAATCCGTGAGAGTTCCAAGTGGCATTAACAAAGGAATTGGGTTCTAAGCCTCAGATGCCCCATCAGTTTTTTTTTTGTTTTTGTTTTTTTTCTCCCCTGCTGTGGTAAAACCACAATTTTGTTGGTGCTGAGCTTCAGTTGCAACCTTTTGGAAATCTGTTTTGGCAACTGGAAAAGTGTCAGACTTTGGGCCAGGCCACCTGAGCTGGTGGTGTAGCTGTTTCTTAGACCCTAGGCTGTGGGAGAGGTAATGGAGAAAGCCTTGCACCTGTGCTCTAAGGCCTTGGTCAGATACACACCTGTGAACAAAGGTGGACGCAGAGGTGGAGTAGGTCCCTTACATCAGCAGTTCTCCACCTGTTGTGAGAGCCAGAGTTACATTGTAGGTGTTAGTTACTGTGCCTTTAGAGGTAGGTCCATGAAACAAAAATGCCTCTGATCAGCAAGGCCTTTGCCCAAGGACGGGCAGTTCCTGAAATGCTGGAGGCTGTTGTTTATAGGAAATAACAAGCCACATGTTTTCATTCCCTGAAACGTGCGTGTTTGACCCATCTGCACCTGGTGTGATTGATCACTTGTGGGTGGAAAGTTCAAAGGCAGAAAATACTTGCTCCTGATCAGACCTGATAGAAAATGCAATGAATTACGGGTTTTCCTTCTAAGCCACTACAAATGATGATTCTGGAATATTTTCCTGGAAACCTGGGTATGGACCTGGCCAGAGCCTATATACCTAGCCAGTATTTAATTAAAGCTTGCTTCAAATTTGACTTTAAATTGTGGTAGTGGTCTTATTCTCAATCAGTGGGATTAACACTGTGTATCCCAACCCCCTTGGAGGGTCACATATCAGATAGTTACATTATAATTCATAATGGCAGCAAAATTATAGTTACAAAGTAGCAACAAAATAATTTTATGGTTGGGGATCACCACACCAGGAACTGTATTAAGGGGTAACAGCACTATGAAGGTTGAGAACCACAGTAGGAACCCATCATTAAATTGGTGTCCTGATATGGAGTTGGTGGACCAATGGCACATGTAATGGAATCTTCCACATATGGTTTGTGCTACCCTGGATGTTGGGAATACAGTTAATAGTTAAGATAGGCACTGGCCTTGCTTTATCAAGCTTTCATTCCTGGGAGGGAAACAGATAGTACCTCAGGATGGGAGGAGCCACATGGTGTATCGCAAAGGAAAGGGGACCAGTGAGATGGCTCAGAAGGGTAAAGAACTTACTGCCAAGCCTGACTTCCTGAGCTGGGCCCAGGTGGGAGAGACAACAGACACCTGTAAGTTGCCCTCTGACCTTCACGTGCTCACTGTAGTTTATTGCACAGACAGAAGCACACACATAGCCAAAGACACAGAGAGATAGACATAGAGAAAATACATAAATGAATGTGATAATTATAGTTAAAAAAAAAAAAAAAAACAACTCAGAGGAAGGAGCAAAACATCGAGGAGGCCATGAGAAAGCACGTTCAGGGCGTGAGGAGTGTGGAGGGGGAATGAGAGAGCAGAAATAATTCCCAGAGGAACATTGTCCAATCTGGGACCCGAATAGTGCTAAGAAGGGGAAATTCCTTAGACCAATTAAATTTAGTAGAGTTTATTTGAGCAAAACAAAGTAATTCACAAAACATGCAGCTCCTGGAACTAAAAGAATGGTCTGTGAATTCCCACCAAAGCATGGGCTGACAGTATTTCTCTAAATCAGGAGAACGGCATAGAGACCTGACCTGGGAACGGCTTAATTGGGTAAGTGGGTTCAGAGCAGCCTGCAATTAACCAAGGCTTAGCTACTGTCATTAAAGTCTGCATTGGTTTGGTCTGGTGAGGACAGCGTTGGAGCCTTGTCCACGCCAATGGCTGCCTGCAAATTTTAATAGTAGCCAGTAGGTATTAGTTGGATGGGGAGCACAAGGGGAAGAAGATTTTTCTCATGGGAACCATCTGCCTTCTCAAGCACAAAAGTACCTGGGAATGCCATACATTTGTAAACTTCTCAGTGCCCTGAGGAAAACTGTCTGTGGCTACCTAACAAGAGCCCAGTGTTGCAGCTGGGAGCCATGATGGCGTTAGCTCAAGAGTCGGTCCTAGCCTGGAATGGTCTCAGCCAGGTGTTTCTCCTTTTGCGCTGTCTGTTTATCACCTATGAAATTGCTATCATGTGTGGGTGGTCCAGGTGGCCTCAAGTTTCTGGTAGTTGGTTCTGGAATCCTCTGGTACCTTGGTTATTTCCTACCCATTTTCTCAGCCTTAAATGGGGTAGACAGAACTTCTTTCTAGTGTGGTCTCACTCTGGCATTTTAAGAGTACAAAGGAGGGTATTTGAAGACATTTGGGGAGTCTGGTAGAAGGAACATTCCAACTTTCGATTAAACTGTTTTTATTGTTCAAGGCAAGTCTGATCCTAGCCCAGATCTGACTAAAGATGAAATCTACTCCAACTTGCATGATATCAATGATAGGCCCTGGAAAATCTCATGGCCATGTCATTAAAATTTCATTTTCATTCTTCTAGAAAAACAAACAAGCAACCCCTCCACCCCAACTGTAATAAAGTCAAAGTGACTCCAAGAAGGAAAAATTTGATGGGCAAGGAGGATTGGGGGAATGGAAGAAAGGGAACACAATATCTTCTGGAGAAGAAGTAGGAGAACATAGCTAATCTACCCAGAAAAGTTTTAAAAAATTGGTTACCAGGGAATCAAAGAAGAAATCATGGGAGAAGGAATGGCCAGAAAAAATGTGCTCACATCTATACCATTCTGTGCCCGCAATGCACTTAGCTGTCTCAGAGGTGAGAACTACTATTCTTATACCTAAGATCATGAAGGGCCCTATATGATGAATGAGAGTCCAACATGAAACTATTTACAGCAAGAGATTTAGACAGTGAGGTTTGACTTTGTACATATGAAGTATCATCTCATAGGTCTTATAGAAAGTAAACCTGATTTTTTTCATTCCCATGAATTTTGTCACCACCATGATTATGGAACCTCCTGAGCCCTTGGTTCCATTGTCTCTGAATCCTGATTTGTTTCTTGCTTCCTTCAGGGTAAAGCTACTTGGGAATTGCTTCATTGTGAACACTGAAATGAGTGACTCCGGGCATCATTAGGATGGATCTGAGCATGCTACTCATTATGTGGAGTATGTGAAGACAGAAGCCACGAAAGCCCACTCATGATATCTCTGCTAGTTAGGTTCCCATAGAATTTTTTTTAAAAATCCTCAACCATTTGACAAAGGATGTTTTACTACTGAAGAGCCCAGAGAGAAAAAACTTACACAGTAATGAACATTTTGGCAAAGCCAAGGATGGAGGTCATTCAGCTGCCCTAACATCATTTGATAGTCAAATGGTCTAAGCCACAGGGGTGGGGGTGGGGTTGGGGTGGAGGTGGGGGTGGGGGTGGGGAAATGGGGGTTGAACGGGGGACAGGACAGCAAATTCTCACTCCCACTTGTCAGGAACGAAACGGGGTTTGAAAAGAAAAGTGCAGACTCCCTGAAGCAAACCCTCCTGTCATTTCTCTTGAGGTATGCTGGCAACCCCCTAGCCTTTATGCTCAGATGCTTTTGAAAATCAAGTAGAGGCACATCCCCTATGCAAGGATGGGTATGACAAGGGCCTCCTGCTTCCTAAGTACACTCCTTTGTTTTCTGCTTCCCTCCCCACCCCTCAGACTAAGGAAGCAATAGCTGAACACAGATCAAGAATTCAGCAGTTCTTCAAAGTTATTAGTTGGGGTTTATGTCATTCACTCAACCTTAATGCTGGCACAAGGTTCTCTTTTGTTTTCTTTGAGTAACCGTGCAGGCTCTCGGAGGCGGTAGGAGTAAAGACTTGTTGACTCAAAGCATTTCTGCTAGATTAGCCTGGACTGCATGGAATGACATACCCCTCAGCCTCAGGTTGCCTGTGTTTTGGTAAGATAGGAAGGGATCCCCTCTGGGACAGGCAGGCCTGGGGCTAATTATACCACAGGGTGAATTCATCACTAAATCTTTCACTAACAAAGACAAATTACCTCATACCTTTTACAAGACCCTAAAAAATTAGGTGAGTGAATCTGTTGTCCAGCCAGCACATGAACCCAGACAGCAGATGGCACTCCTCCAAGAAGACTCCTTCCTCAAAGCAGGTTTGCATAGACCAAGATGAGACAGGCAACTGTTATCATCACCTGGCTTATGGGATCTTTCACAGACCACAGTCTGCTTTGATCTTCACTGCAGTCAGTTTGAGAGCAGTTTTGTTATTACCTGAATTTGTGAACAAGGAGACTGTGGCCTGGACAGATTCCCATAGTAGAGCCCAAATAGTTTGGGTTTAGGGGGACAAACTGGTCTTAGTTCTAGATTCACGCCTACTACTCTTTTCAGTTGAGTATGTGATTTGGTCCCATCACCTTACAGTCATCTTACAGGGATGAAGTCCTCAGCTTGTAGGCTCCTGACAGCACAGGAGAACTCACTGACACTTCAATGCATAGGTGCATCATGGCACCTTCAAAGGACTATTTTGTCCATTGGGATTCCTTGTGCTCAAACTCCTATCTGCTTAAGTCAATAGATGAATGATCTAGGCTAGTCTTTCTGGGGTCATATTTTCTGATCTATAAAATATCGACAATGGCAGAAGCTATCCCAACTGCTAATAAGTCATTGCCATAGCTGACAATTGTTGAACCCAGCAATAAGCACAGGAATAGGGGTGCTGATGTTAATGATTACTATGTTGCTGTTGATGATACCTAATCTCTCATAACATGTGCAGCTCAGAGCTTAAGTCCAATCCCATGTTCTCTAATGTTGACTTGTAAGGGGGTTTCTATTGTGAGACATGAATAGAGGATTTAAGGCCAAGGATGGTAAGCAATTTTAAATCCCAAGAGATGGGGTGTCTGTGGTGCCAGGACAGACTTTTAAAAGACAATGGAAGTGTGGGAGGGCTGAGCTAATGTCTTCCGAATGTCAGGGATGGGCTTTGATGAGAAGTCTCTGGGAGAGACTGGCCTTACTAATATGCACAGTGTGGCTGTGGGAATGAGCTATGGAACTCCTGGATCTGAGATGTGAATCGAAGTCTTACCTTCAGCTCCAGTTTGGCAGAAATGACTCTGCTATGGTGACCAGGGACCCTCAAAGCTCTGTTATTCATTCCTTTGTCTTTGTAGCCTCTCTTTGGAGAGGAACTGGACTAGTTATCTATCTCAGTAGTAGAGAAAACCCCCATGTGATTTTATTGTTCCAATGCCCATTTGTTTTGTTTTGTTTTTTATTGTGGTGGTGGTGATGGTTTTGTTTTTGAGACAAGGTCTTGCTATACATTCCTGAATGGGCTGACAACTTTTTTTTTTTCCCCAAGACAGTGTTTCTCTTTGTAACAGCTGTAGCCGTCCTAGAACCAGCTGTGTAGACCAGGCTGGCCTTGAATTCACAGAGGTCCTCCTGCCTCTACCTACTGAGTGCTGGGATTAAAGGCCAGCACAACTACTGCCTGGTGACACTTTTTTTTTTTCTTCCTTAGTCTCCTGATGGACTGGCTTAATTTTTTTCCTCAAAGGTATGTGTGTGTGTGTGTGTGTGTGTGTGTGTGTGTGTGTGTGTGTGTGTAAATGCAGATATGTGTGCAGGTGTCCACAGAGGCCAGAGGAGACATCAGATCCCCTGGAGCAATAGTTACAAAATCCATGAACGTCCAGACATGAGTATTACTATCTGAACTCTGGTCCTCTGATAGACCAGTAAGCTTTTTTTAAGTGTTGAGCCATCTCTCCAGCTCTTTCATTAATTTTTTATCCTAGCACTACCTCTTGAGCAAGGTGCTGCTCTATTAGGACCTCATTTTTTTTTTATCCATAAACAGGTAGACAAAGAAGGTCTTCTTGGGCTTTTGACTAAGCCTATAGGAGATAACGTAGGTAAGACAACAAGCTATCTTAAGTACCAACCTTACCACTGATTGGCAAGTCAGTTAGAAGCACACCTTTAGAGCTCTGACAGCAAGAGAGAGGGATCTTCCTCTGTGGCTATTGACTGACTAAAGGTTTGGGTTTGCATCCTGATTTCATCGCTGATGAGTTCTATGACCTAAAAGATATCACTTCTCTGGCCATTTTCCTTGTATGGTTTGGGAAATGGCCAAAATTTAAAAGCTATGTTCTAGGGAACATTAGTCTTATGCCATTGTCCTTTGAATGAAAAAGGGCCAGTCTGGGAAAATCGGTGTCTTTTCTTTTCTCTTGACAATCCTTGATGTGCATCATGGGTATGTCAGTAAAGCCCTGAGATGCCATGAATCACGGTCCTCTTATATTTGGGTTACACCATACTTGTCCATTTGGTCATGGATTCTCTTTCCTTCCAAAGCAGCAACTCACCTTCCCATGAATGTTCCTCAGAAAAAGCTGATGTCCTTAGGGCCTTTTCAATTTTAGATGTTTTTCTTTCTATATGATTCCCTGTATCTAGTGTTTCACATATAAATACAACACCAGGTATGAGAAAAGATACAGTGGTCAATAGCAGCTTCCTCTTCAGTACTCATGAGGAGGGATAGGCAATCGACAAAACTATAGTTATAGTTACCCAGAGTCATGAAGGGAAGACACATGTATCAGCATGTGTATAATGGTGATTAGTGTAAAATCTAAAGCTGTGCTTTCAGCATTTTTATTGCAGCCAGTGCTGTTCCCACCCCAGTTCCCTGGGCAGGCCATTCTTTAGAATCCTATCCCTCTTTTCTCACCCAAATGGAAATAAAAACTTGGAACCAGAAGCTGTTCATTGCCTCCGAGGAGCTGAGCCAAATAAGAGCAATGGACTGGAAACCAGAAAGTCTGCACTCAAATTCTGCCTGTGCTGTGAACTTGACCTTGATTTGCTTAGAATCACCTGTCCAATCAAAACTTGTGCATTCATTTCTTCATCTAGATAGAAAAGGGGGTGAGCTGCATGAGCATCTGAGTTCTCACCCAGCGTGGCATGTGGTTTCTCTCCAGATAAATGGCATGCAAACCCTGTGCTGACTCCACAGCAGTCCCACAGTTTGTCACCAAGTCCCCTGTAGTAGCTGCATTGTCCTATATGGTTTGCATTAGAGACTTCATCCCAACAAACACTAGCAGGGGGTGGGAATGGCTCACGCCCATCTGGCTCTGTAAATGGAGCTGGACTTCACCCCTCCAGTGGCACTGCCCACAATGATGTCACCCTCATTTTTTCTTTTTCTTTCTTCTTCTTCTTCTTCTTCTTCTTTTTTTTTTTTTTTTTTTTTTTAAGAAAAATACTCTCTTTAACTATTGAGTCAGCCTGTGCCCAACAGATCCGTGGTTTGGATTGTAGGGATTTGGCTGATTTTTTTTTTCTTCTTTTATTTTGTAATAAAAGAAATGTCATTGACACAAACCCTAATTCAAGTTATGTGAAGGATTTATTTAAATCCACAAAGTCAATGAGAACCAGACCTGGGCCTGCAAATAAGGCCAGACACAATGGCGTAGATTAGGGTACCAGGATCAGCTTCGATTCTGAGGTTAAAGATTGTTCTTTCTTTTGTGGCTCTGTCAGGCCCTTAACATCACTTAAGCCTAATTGGTTCAGGGGAATTGAAGGCTGAGAATGTGTACACTGCCTGCTATTTCTTTGAAAGTGTGCTCACATTCTTAAACTATGAAGCCGAGAGAATCTCTCAGAAAAGGCCCTGAGCACTGATTTTTGAGGCTGTTGCCTGTACCATCTTCGTGCTCCCAAAGGATGTCCTCTAATTAAGACCTGATGACCTTACCTGGACCATCTCTTACCCCTCAGAGTTAAGCTCCATCACTTTCAGATGGAAGAAACTCAAAGATGGGTGTATCTCAAAAATCTCACTGTTGTATGACTTTGGGCCAGACTTTCTAGCACTCTGGGCCTTGCTAAGTGTTCTTTTCCATAAAATGGGACAAAACATCCTCACCACACCCCTTTACAGGCCTGCTCTTCTAGGACACACTTCATTATTCTCCAGTTTGCTGGGCTATGTGTATGGATGATTTTCACGTTATCTAATGCCATCATGTCCTTTTGTGGTGTCTTTGACCTCTTTCTCCATACTCTTAGGGTCTAGCTAGGCTGGGTTAGCTTGAACTCATGATCCTCCTGCCTCAGATTTCTGAGTCCTTAGCTTGCAGATGCATTCCACTATATCTGACAATTTTCTTCTCTGGCTTGGTGACTTGCTGTATTCACGATTTCAGACTCAACTGGTGTTTTGTCCTCAGGTAGTGTCTCTTAACATTCCAGGTTAGATGCTCTCTTGAAAGATCTTGTGCTTCCCCTTTACATAAAAGAATTCACAAGTTCTTACTCTCAAGATGCTCACTGATACCATAATGAGTGTTTCTAGTTTTTCTCTCCCACATAGTATCAGTATTAGAGTTAGTGAATATGCTTGAAAATATATCTGATTTCAGTATTCCAGTAGTTAAAAATGAAGAAAGAAAGGAAAGAGAGAAAGGCAGAAAGGGAGGGAGGGAAAAAGGAAGAAAGAAGAAAAGCTCCTGTTAGTTAGTCATAGGAAGAAACACACAGAGAGCAAGATGTAAGGGAATCTCTATTATGAGCTGGTTTACTTTCAGCATTTTGCCTCATTTAACCTCTCCAAATTCAGAATATATATATAATATATACATATATATATTATATATATATATATATATGATAACAATGTAATTTGAAAGGGGCAGGGACTGAAACTCGAAGTATCTAAGTAACCCACTGCATCAGTTGGACGCTTTGGGAAGCAGGCACTGGGATTGGGTTAGTAATATAACTGGTTCACTGGGGAAATGCTTCTGAAAGACAGAAAGGAGAGAAAAAAAAATCCTGCAGGGAAATCCTTCAGGCTGCAGTGTGGGCCAGAAGGGGACAGGGTAAGCCAAAGGCTATGATTCAGATCTGATAGAGTATCTGCTGATTCACCAGGGACATGGAGGAAAGAATGATCCATTACAGATGCCCCACACTGGGTTGAAATTGTCCTACTCAAGTGTCCCTGTAATGTTCAGAAGCTGAGTTAAGTACTGAAAGCACCAAATCTAAAAATTCTCAGGTGCCTGGACTCCTTGCCAAATTTGAGTTAAGATGTTTTCACAAAGCCATGACTTGAAAATGGGTCACTCTGACCATTTCTGGATCTTTAGGAACCTGGCACACATTTCAAAATAAAGTTTCAAAGATAAAAAACATGACTAAGATCAGGATGATATTGATATAAATAGGGCCTTGAATTTTAGTGCCATATATATGACAAGATGCAAGGTGATTTTCTGGTTTACAACTATGCATCCATTACTCTGTTTCCCCTCTCTCAGAATCTACAGGGATCATATAATGCGCAAAATATTTAAAAGTTATTAAACCCCCCAAATGATTGAGCTTACTGATTAAGTAACTGTACAGACATCCAAGTCACTTAACAGGCTGGAATGGTTGCCAAGTGTTGTATCCTTGGGCTGGAAGGGATTTATACAAACAGGATTGCTTCTCAGGCTTCCTCTACCAGGCTTGGCCAGTGCCAAGTCCAGATTAACAATGACTTCATTTTAGACATCCTGGGACCCTAGCCTTTAAGCCACACACACTTGAGTACCATCGAGTGGATGGCATGGGATCCAACACAGTGTGGACTCTGCGGGTATTATAAAAACTCTGGGGGTATTTACAGAACTACAAAGCCTCTTCTAATTCTCTCTTGTCTCTGTCTCTCTCGTGTGTGTGTGTGTGTGTGTGTGTGTGTGTGTGTGTGTGTGTGTGTGTGATGCGCGCGCACGCACACACACACACACACACACACTAAATAATCCAACCCTGATTTAGTGTTGTTCATATGCATTTGAATTTGGGGACCACTTGGAATTGGAAAATTTATCAGGGGCCCTGTGTTGTGCTGGTTTTTCTGAGAGGGTCTCTTGTTGCCTTGGTTGGCCTCATACTAAAGTTAAAGATGATTCTCAAGCCTGCATAAGGATACAAATTTGCATGACCACACTGTTTATTATGGTACTGGAGACCACACCCACGGCTTTGTACATGCTAAGCAAACACTACCCTAACCAGGAGACATTTCTTAGGCCTAGGTTCTCTTAAAAAGATGCAAATAGAAGCTAAAAAAGGGAGGCTGGGGGTGAGTTCAGCTTTTCTTCTGGTGATTCCCATGCTCAATTTTCTAAGTCTTGGTCTGGAAATGATTATTTCAACTACTCCACTTCTCAGTTCCCAATTAGAATTAATAACGATCTTTGGGCTTGGGCATCTGACTGATTTACTACTGATGGGAGAGAGAAAAAGCTGCTACTCATCTCAAGAGAACAAGCACACTGGTGACAGATGACAGAATCTTATCTGCTTTCTAGTACACGTGGACCCTAAAACTTCCAGTCCAGAGAGTGTTAGGTCTATGGGAGTTCTCTACATCTCCAGAGTGACAAGCTGATGGTTGGTTCACCCAGAGGAAAGCTCCTCATCCATGAAGGAGCTCAAGAAGTACAGAAGTACTCCAACAAGTGGGTGGTGGATGCAAGTCCTGAAAAGGTAAGGGGGATGCTCTTTGGTGACTCCCAGTGTCATCTTTGAATATGGGTGGGCATAGACAATGCCGTGGGAAATAACTCCTTACAACTCAAGCCTGAAAACACATCTGCTCTTACTGGTACCTTTCATCATCATACTTTGATGCTGTCGACTCTGCACACATACTTTCTAGTTCAAAAGTATAATCGCATCACTTTAGTGTCAAAGTCATCACCCATCTCTCTTCATAGTTCTCGGTGACCTATCAAGACTGCCAAAACTTTCTAATCTGACCATTTCCCTTCAGATCCCATTTCCCTTATCCAAGGGCATGATGCCGGTGTGGATGTCACCTAAATGATCTCTCACTGTAAAACACCATGATGTGGGTTTTACAATTAAGCATTTGCTTTCTCATAGTAATTCAGATATGGCTAGTTGTGAGGATCTACCCTGGGACTTCCATGGAGCAGGGTTGCAATTACCTGAGTCTATGGTTGGCCTGAAGAATATGCTGGATGATGTCTCTCTAATATAGTTAATTGCTGTTGGGAAGTCTTAGTGAGATACTTGAACACACCATGGTGACTACTCATGTTGGCACATGGAAAGACCTGTGGAGGATTAGTTTGATTGTGAGTGGCACCATTCCCTAGGCTGGGCCCAGAAATGTGTAAGAATGGAGAAAGCTAGCAAGAGAACAAGCAAAGAGGAGCCTATTCGCTTGCCTCCTGCCTGTGGATGTGATGTGACTAGCTGCTTGAGTTACTGCCTTGACTCCTTAGTGATGAACTGTAACCTGAAACTGTAAGTCAAGTAAACCCCTTCTTGCTCTCACTTGCTTTTTGTCAGAACATTTTTTTAAAATCACAGAAACAAAAATTAAACTAGAACAATGACCTGAGCTATCCCTGGAAACCATACACAATCAATTTCACAGTATTTATAGGTGGCTCAAGTTAGCCATTCTGGGGAGAGAAGCACATAAAGGTATGGATATAACTAGGCAGAGATCATAGCTAGATTGTTTTTCAGGCCAGTTGCGATGACCTTAAATTCCTACATGATGTTCTGTTTGCCTTGATTTACTTTGTCTTTACATAGCCACCTGCTATCTATCCTCCCAGAATCATCTTAGATTCTGTCCTGGTTAGGTTTCTCTTACTGTGATAAAACACCACTGCCAAAGAAACTTTGGGAGGAAAGGTTTATTTCATCTTACAATTACAAATAACAGTAAATCACTGAGGTGAGTCGGGGCTGGAACTCAAGCAGGGCAGGAACCTGGAGGCAGGAACTAAAGTAGAAGCCATGGGAAAATGTTGCTTACTCACTCCTTATGTCTCGTTCAGCCTGCTTTCTTTTATTTTTTGCTTTCTTTCTTTCTTCCTTCCCTCCCTCCTTTCCTTTCATTTTCTTCCCTCTTCTGTTGTTGTTGCTCTGTTTTGTTTTTTGAGACTATTTCTCTGTGTAGTCTTGGCTGTCTGGGAACTTACTCTATAGACCAGGCTGGCCTCACACTTACAGATTCACCTGGCTCTGCCTCTTGAGTGCTGGGATTAACATCATGTACTACCATGCCTAGCTTCAGCCTGCTTTCTTATGCAACCCAGTGTGACCTGCTCAGGGGCAGCACCATCCACAGTGGCATGGACCCTCCCATATCAATCATTAATCAAGAAAACACCCCCACAGACTTGCCTACAGGCCAGTCTTATGAAGGCATTTTCTCAATTGAGGTTCCTCTTCCCAGATGACTCAAGGTTTGTCTTGAGATGACAACACCAACCAGTATAGATACCAACTTTCTTGGACATGCATGTGATAGAATTGATTTCCGTATCTACTTCTCCAAAGCACTTTGTACATGCTGTTATGTAATATAAGAATTTGCACCTCAGTATAAAACAGGAAGTCTCAGTCAAAAGATGTGGAAAAGCAAGGGCTACATCATTTCTAGTGCTTCCAAGACTAAGCTAAACACTGGCAAATAGCAGCTGCTTGTGTGACAGACACATCAATGAATTAACTTTATCTCCTTCCATCTTGTCATTGTTAACTTTCTTTCAAGGATCAAAATTAACACTGATGTAGAGTACAAATCAAGCCCTTAGAAAAAGAGAAAAGAGGAGATGACTACCAAGCAGTTTTTACTTTAAATGCTTATTTAAAACCCCTATCATATATAACTTTTAATAGAAACAGCTACTGGGGGCTGGGGAGATGGCTCAGCAGTTAAGAGCACTGGCTGCTCTTCCGGAAAACCTGGATTCAGTTGCTAGCACTCTCATAGCAGCTCACAACCATGTGCAGCTCTAATTGCAGGGGATCCAATGCCCTCTTCTGGCCTCAGCAGGGACCAGGTACACATGTGCAGTATGGACATACATGCAGGCAAAACACTTATACATGCAAAATAAAATAAATCAATCTTTTTTTTAAAGAATGTTTCCTGGTGGAACATTGAGACAAAATGAATGTTAGCAATCATTAAAGAAAAAAGGATCTTAAGAGGTCATATTGCTCAAACCTGTCCTTTGACTAATGAGAAACACAGAAGTCTTACTTTAAACATACTTTTTCATAGTACATGCTACCACAGAGTGTCATTTTTTTTTTTAAGGAGAGTTCATCAACTTGAGTAGGATTTGCCTTTATTTTTGTCACTTTCATTCTCTGATCTTACTGCCTTAAATCCCATGGGAGAACAATAGCATCTGTGCTGGATGGATTTATTTACACCGGCTTGACACAGAGCTAAAGTCATTTGAGAGGAGAAAACCTCAATTAAGAAAATGTCATCATTAACCAGGTGGTTGGGGTACATGCCTGTAATCCCAGCACTCAGAAGGCAGAGGCAGATGGATCAATGGGAGTTCAAGGCCAGACTGGTCTACAAAGCAAGTTCCAGGACAGCCAAAAAAAAAAAAAAAAAAAAAAAATCCTATCTTGAAAAATAAAAAAGAAAAAGAAAAAAAAAGAAAAGAAAGAAAATATCATTGTTAAGATCAGAGTGTGGGCCAGACTGGGAAAAGATTTTCACCAATCCTACATATGATAAAGGGCTGATCTCCAAAATATATAAAGAACTCAAGAAACTAGTCAACAAAACACCAAATAAATCTATTAAAAAATGGAGTACAGAACTGAAGAGAGAATTCTCAATAGAGGAAATAAAAAAGGCTGAAAGACACTTAAGAAAGTGCTAACATCCTTAGCTATCAGGGAAATGCAAATCAAAACAACTTTGAGATACCATCTTACTCTTGCCAGAATGGCTAAAATTAGAAACACCAATGACAACTTATACTGGAGAGGGTGTGGAGAAAGGGGAACACTCCTCCACTGCTGGTGGGAGTGCAAACTTGTACAGTCATTTTGGAGATCAGTATGGCCCTTCCTCAGGAAAATGGGAATCAGTTTACCACAGGACCCAGGATTCCCCTCTTAGGCATATATCCAAATGATCCACATCCATGCAACAAAGACATATGCTCAACTATGTTCATAGCAGCATTATTTGTAATAGCAAGAACCTGGAAGCAACCTAGATGCCCCTCAACTGAAGAATGGATAAAGAAGATGTGGCACTTCTACACAATGGAATACTACTCTGTGGAAAAAAAAACAATAGAATATTGAAATTCACAGGCAAGTGGATGGAACTTGAAGAAACCATCCTGAATAAGGTAACCCAGTCACAAAAAGAGGAACATGGTATGTACTCACTCACATATGGATTTTAGACCTAGAGCAAAGGATCACAGCCTATAATTCACACCGCCAGAGGAACTAGGATACAAGGTGTATTCTAAGAGATTCATATAAGGTCCCTCACAGAAGGGGGAAGGGACAAGTTCTCCAGAGCACATGGGGAGTAGGGGGCAGGCAGTGAGTGGAGAGGGAACTAGGAGAAAGAGAAGGGATAGGAGAGGAAAGCATATGTGACTAGAAAGATTGAGTCAGGGTAAGAATAGAAGACAGAAAAGAGAGAGAGGGAGGGAGGGCATAAAAGAGGGAGCCATTATAGGATTGAAGAGAAAACTAAACCTAAAGAATGTCCAGAGACCTACAAGACTGACTCCAACTAACAATTTGAGCAACAGTGGAAAGGCTACCATTAATGCCCTTCTCTGATAATGAGATCAACAACTAACTTATCCACCATCATGGAGCCCTCATATCTAGTACCTGTTGGAAACAGAAGCAAATACCCACAGCTAAACACTGAACTGAACTAGAATCCAGATGCAGAGAGGGAGGACAAGACCAGGCTGCAGAAACACATAGAGACAGCTGACCTGAACAAGGAGGAGCTAACAGGCCCCCAGACTGATAGCTGGGAATCCAGCATGGGACTGACTCAGACCCCCTGAATATGGATCTCAGCTAGAAGGCCTGAGCAGTCTAAGGGTCCTCAGACAGTGGAACCAGGATGTATTCCTGGTGCACAAAAGGACCTTGTGGGCTCATTCCCCATGGAGGGATACCAGAGACAGGAGAGAAGTCCTAGTCCCTGCTTCAAATGACTTGACAGATTTCGATGACCCCTCCTGGATGGCATCACCATACATGTGGAGTGGGGGGGTGGGTAGGAGGGGAGGGTGGAAGGGGTGCATGGCGGGGGAGAGGGAAAGAGAGAGGGAGGGGGGAACTGGGATGGATATATAAAATAAAAATAGAAAAAAATAAAAAATGATCAGAGTGTGGGCAAGCCTGTAAGGCATTTTTCTTTACTTTTCTTTATGATGAGGGAGGGCCCAGTCCATTGTATGTGATGCCATCCCTTGGATGGTGGTCCTGGATTTTATAAGAAAGCAGGCTGAACAAGCCATGATGAGCAAGCCAGTAAACAGGATACTTCAATGGCCTCTGCCTCCAGGTTCCTGCCCTGTTTCAGTGTCTGTCCTGCCTACCTTCAAGCCAAATAAGCCCTTTCCTCCACATCTTGCTTTTTGGTCATGATGTTTCATCATAGCAATAGTAACCCTAACTAAGACAAGCATCTAATAAAGTAATAAGGAAAGAAGGGTATTAACCTCAAAATAACTTCATTTAAAAAGTACTAAGCATGTGGTATATCCCAGGAGTAGGTAGATAAAAGTTCTTTTAATTTTAATGGGAAAACTTGAAGCCCTTACTGGCTTTTTGAATGCTGGGGTTCTGTTTTCTATGCAGGATTCCACATGCCAGAGGTAGCTGTACAGTCTCTGGAAAAGCAGAATTTAGTGCGATGGTGAAGGCTTTGTTAAATACTATGGGTCAAATTTTATGATAAACTGGTTTCCTTTGAAAAGGAGAGGTGGAGTCTGGCTTAGTTCATAAGGGGACTCGCTGCCAAGCCTGATAGCCTGAGTTCAATCCCAGGACCCACATGATGAAAGGCAAGAGCTGATTCGTGGAAGTTATCTTCTGTTTTGCACATACTTCTGATAGCACATGCATATTCACACAAACCACTTCTACAGTAATTCAAATAAATGAATAAAAACTACAAAGGGGAAGGGTAGGAAGTTAAAAAAGGATACAGAGAGAAAGGTCTCACAGCCTATAATTCAGTTGTAAATTCAGTTGTGAATTTGTGATTATTTCCCTTTTGGAATCAAGGTTCATATAAGGACATTGTTTTCATTTTTCTGTGACCTCTGTCATCCCAACTTGGTTCAAATAGTTTATATTGTCATCACATACAGCAAGATCAATGTGAAATTTTAGATGTCCCTGGGAGAGATGTCGAGGAAATAAGGCTGTCTGTGCATGAAGACAAGTGTATTGGAAAGCACCCCCCCATCCCACCACAAACACTTTTTTTTTATATACCAAACTTCCCACTAAGGTAGGCAGGACATTTGATGCTAGCATAGAAACAGTGGCATATGCCTGGTGGTTTCAGTTTGCAAGAAGAAGTTCCCTAAAGTCTACTTTCCCCAATCCTCAATGTGTCCCATGTTACCCTGGTGACTAATACTCTGTGCAGATGTTTTCAATCTTTGCTTGTTAAATCTACCCGAGGCTGATAAATAAATGGCTTTAGCTCCTTACACAATAGGCTGAAGTCATTCTTAGATTATTCATTGAGAATGGAAATAATCATAAAATAAAATAAGGCTTGGGCTTATCCACACTGTTATTAGGACCGAAGACAAAGGCTTCAGCCCTGCTGACTTTCAGAATATCATGGACTATCTGCAACCCTATCTGAAATCAGTGAACTCAGAGATCCTGTGAGGATGGGACATGGGAAATCATCTATGTACATCTATGTGATTCACAGCTGAGAGCCACACACTCTAATGCTACCTAGGGCTCAAAGAGGATATGAGAATAAATCAGATTTGTGCAGAAAATTAGTACAAATCCTGAATCTAGAGTTTCTGGCCTCACTTATTGCTATGTTACTGAGTTACTGCTAAGTGCTTCTCCCAGCTCCCACTAGGTTGTGATACTCTGTTCAAAGAATTTCTAATGCTGGCTTATATTATACTCCTTAAAATTTCCTTGTAAAATATCTTCCTTGGACTATAGTTTATGTACCATGTAATTTGTTCACTTGAAGTTTTCAATGAAATGATCTTGAGATCTTCAAAGACACTGGACAAACACATGTATGTTTTTATGAAAAAATGTAAACATAGTCTGATGTGACTGGATTCTTTCATTTTGAATCTTTTCAAAAGTCATACATATTTTGATATGTCAATGCTTCATTCCTTTTATCTTCACTTTTGCTATAAGTTGACCAATTGTAAACTATATGTACTTATGGATAGAAAAATCATCCTATTGTTTTAATTTTTCTAGTGGACTCTTTAGGGACACACGCACATGCTGGCACCAGCATGAGTGCGCACGCACACACACACATACACATACACACACACACACACACACACACACACACAATCAAACAGATATAATTGCTTATTTATTTTCTATTTGTATCCTTTTTAGTTCATTCCTTTGACTTAATTACTCTGGCTTTCACATTCTATGTTGTGTTGAATAGAAGTGATGAGAGTAGTCCTCCTAGTTTTCTGAACAAAGGAAGAACCTTCAGCTTTTCACTGGAGAATAATATGTTACAGATGGAGTTTCTGTAGACTTTACTATGTGAGATTAATTTCTTGTACACCTAATTTGTTGAGGTTTTAGCACCATAGTAAGATGTTGAATCTTATAAAATGCTTTTCTGCATTCATGAAAAGATGATACATTTTTTAAAATTTGTTCTGTGAATGTGGTTGTTCTGTTTATTTATTTGTGGTTATTGAACTATCCTTGAACTCCAAGAATTAGCCATTTGAAACCTTTAACATACTGTTTAATTCAATTTTGTAGTAATTTGTTGTTGTTGTTGTGTTCTTTAGTAATTTTTGTGTCTAGGTTAGTCAGAGATCTTGACCTATAATTTCATTATCTTGCAACAGCCTTGAATGGTTTTGCTATCAAAGCAATGCCAAGCTTGTAAAATAAGATCAGAAGCATTCTCTCATACTTTATTTTTTGTAAATATTTGGCAGGATGCAAACCTTGAAAATGTTGAGTCCTAACATTTTCCTTGAGAAATTTTATTATTGATTTAATGTACTTAGTCACAATCAGAGTGTTCAGATTGTCTGAGTCCCTGTAATCCAATCTTGGCAGCTTGCGAGTTTTCAGGAATTTATCTACTTTTTAATGGTTGACTGAAGCCAATTAGCATGAGATTGGCATAGTCATTTCTGTTTTCTTGTATTTTCTCTTTTGCTTGCTTGGTTTGTAAGATAAGATCTCCCAGAGTAGCCTAGGTCAATCTTAAAGTATCTATGCAGCTCAGGATGGCCCCAATCTCCCAAATGCAGAGATTATAGGGATATAGAACAATGTCTGGTCTATTCCTTAGTATTTCTGTGGTTATCAATGGAAATATCTCCATTTGCATTTCTTATGGCATTTATCTGAGTTATCTTCTATCTTTCTTAGTTTTGATTAGGATTTTCATTTAAAACCCCCTTTATCTGAAAAAAAATTTGTATACTTTTTCAAGTATTTATGTTTATACAATAGGCATATCAATAAAACACAGTCAATCGTAAAGGAAGATATTTTAAAACAATCCTTTGGCATACATATAATCATATAATTTATTAAAGATCAAGGTGAATTTGCATAGTAGGATGACTCCCCCATATTTTTTTTTTTTTTTTTTTTTTTAGTATATGGATGTTTTCATTGGTTTCTATTCATTACAAATGGAACTGGGTTACATTTTTGTAAGAGCACATAATGTATATTGCACATGGTTTGGTTCCTAGGGCATTTTTATATAAATATGTAAATTATTTTGAGTGTTTTTTCCTGTCCTCATCTTGAACCTTCTGTTTTTTTTTAATCTCCTCTCACCCCCAAATACCACTTATTCTCCTAAACAATCCCATTGCTACTTTCATAGGATATATACATACATGACTCTATGTAGCTACATAAAATCAAAAACACAAATGAAAGAAAATGTAATATTTTTCCTTGTGACACTTTTTGCTCAATACGATTACCTCCAGTTGAATCCATGTACTGTTTACAATATAACTTCAGTTTTTATTATAGATGGAAAGCCATCCTATATTTATTGTGTGTAACACATTTTCTCTATCCATTCCTCCTTTGATGAACACTTGGGTTGGTTCCATAACTCAGTTATTGTGAATAGTATTGTAACATCTATGTGGAGGTGTCAACTTGGAGGCTTTGGGTAAACAGCAATGTAGTATAGCTGAGCCATATGGTAGAGGTACTTGAGGTTTTTCAGAGGAATCATACTGACTACTTCACATTTCCACCAGCACCCAGCTGTCTGTCCATATACCTGTCAGCATTTATTATTTCTTTTTTTTTTCTTTTTTCTTAATGACTAACATTCTGAGGTGAGATGGAATCTCAATGTAGGGCTTTTTTTTTCCTCTCTCTTTTTTTAATGAATTTATTTTTACATCCCAATCCCAGTTCCCCCTTCCTCTTCTCCTCCTGCTTCACCCACTACCTTCCCACCTCCCATCTGCTCCTTGGATAGGGTAAAGCCTCCCCTAGGAAGTCTACTGTCTGTCCAATCACCTCATTGAGGCAGGACCAAGGCAACTCTCCATCTGCCACATCCCAATGTCTAGGCTGGGCAAGGTATCTCTTCATATAGAATATCCACTAATTCAGTTTGTGCATTAGAGTTAGATCTTGGACCCACTTCCCATGGGGCCCTGCATAGACCCCTGAGGTAACTTGAGCAAGCCTGAAGCTGTTGGCTGGAACATCTTGCCCCAGAGTTGTTAATGGTACTATTCTTGATTTGCTAACACACATCTGCTGGGGAGGAACTAAGCCCGAGAACTTGCACGCTTGACCCTTGATTGTTTTCCACTGTGCTGCGAGTCAGTATATAAGCTCTCTCCTTCCCCTCGAACATTATTTGGCATTCCAGCATTCCTGTTGCACAAAGGACCCAAGCTGTCTTGCCTCTTATTTAAATCTCTAGGCCTTTGCCTGATTAGTGGAACAGATTGTAGTTCGGGTGCTACAAGTAGAGGTCCCATGGAGATCAGGAAGCATGGATCACCTAAGAGATCACTCTTGGAGGCCAGCCGGCAAAGTAAGTGAATGAGGGTGTATTGAAGGATGGGTGCCAGTAACTCTAAGGAAATTCTCAGTGGGCAGTCAGTGGCTCTATTGAAAAGACAGGGCACTGGTATTAAAACTAAGACAGCTAAAGAATTTATTGCCATATTAGAGAAATAGTCCCCAGTTTACACTCTGGAGAATTAAACATCCCCAATTGGGAACAGGTAAAAGGAGATCTCAAAAAGGCTTTTAAAGAAGAGCCTGTTAATTTCCCTATTGCCACCTTTTCTCTTTGGCATCCAGTTAAAGATGCACTCCTAAGCAACAATGTCAAAGTAAAAGAACAAATGGCAGGGATGAATAGGATTTTTGAGGAAGTACAAGATTCAGAATTGGTAAAAATCCATCAGGGAACAAGAGGGATCTCAACTAGGAGATGATAGTTTACCGTAACTGACAAAGAAGATACTTTGGAAGCAGAAATTGAACAACTAAAGAATTGCTGAAGCTGATGAGCACAAATGCTGTCTGTAGCAGTACAACCCCTTTTCTTGTGATCCCTTTAGTAGATCTCCATGCCTCGAGGGATAGAGGAGGAGGTCAAAGGTTTAATAACCAAGGTAGAAGCATTAGGAAAGGAAAGACAAGCTTTGCCTGTGACCGACAGTAGATCCTCAGGGCAACGGGGTTAGGGAGCACAACCCACTAAATTTCAAGGATATAAAACAACTTAAGGAGACTGTCACTGCTTATGGGCCCCATGCTCCTTTCACTCGGGCAATTTTTGAGCCTTTTGCATCGTTAAATTGCACACCTAGTGATTGGATGCAGCTCTGTAGAGCTACACTGAGCTGGGGGTCAGGTGCTAGCCATTACCGTTTCTCAGAAGGTTCTTAGATGCTCACAGGTGTGGCCCTTTTTCCTGACCACTAAATATAGTTTGGGTAAAGCAGCTATAAAATTACACTTTTGTCCAAAGGATAAGAATCTCACCTTTATTTCAGGCACTTGTCTTTTGGCTCCCTTCTTGTCGTAACTAATGCTAATAATTTTGGAGGAAGTCTCACTTGTTCTCAGCAGGTCTGCTGACTGGTTAGCTGCTGGATATATGAAACAACAGCTGCCGTGGTTTGCATACCCAGGTGGTACCTATGCCTGAGACCTCTACAGATAACTAACTTGTGTGGTGTAGAGGAAAAAGATTTCAAGATCATGGCTGCAATTGTTATTGCCATTGCTGCCTCTGCCACTGCAGCAACAGTTTCAAGGATAGCCCTCTCCCAATCTGTAAATACTGCAAGCAAGGTGGATAAACTATCAGGTGAAGTGGCTGAAGTCTTAGCCACCCAAAGCACTCAATAATCTAGTATAAATTGGCATTTTAAAACTAAACCTACAAACTAGCCTCCTACAGGAACACTTGGATTTGTTGTGGGAGGCCCATATGGCTTCTTGTTCTCTCTCTTTCACACATATCTGTGTTATACCCTCTAAAGTTAATAATGCATTAGTTGTACTTAGGTTTCCCCAGGGGTCCGAGTGATAAGTTTTTAAATTATACACATGCTTTAGCCATGAACATCATTAACATCAATGAAACGCGAGTACCACCTGCCAGTGCAGAAGACCTTTTACAAGGACTTCAACTTGCAGGAAGATTAACTAGAGAATGGGTGAGCTCTCCCTCACTGGGGCTCATAGCCCTTGCTTGTCCTTGGTGCTATCTGCCTGATCTGCCAACACCACCACAGTATTAGACAGGCCCAGACCAACTTTCAAACAAGACAGATTCTGTCTTTAGCTCAAGAGAACATCTCTGCCCAAGTATGGCTGAACTTGCAGAGGAACTAGTTACCAGAGATGGGTAAAGCAGAAAGGGGCAAATTTCCAACCTAAGAAGGTTACGGGCCTGAGTGACCTTTCCCATGATGTGTAAGGAATTATGCTGACATCCTCTGCTGCCTGAGACAGGTGTTCACTTATATTAAAAGAAAGGGGGATATTAGGTCCCTGCATGGACCCCTGAGGCACCTTGAGCAAGCCTGAAGCTGTTGGCTGGAACATCTTGCCCCAGAATAGTTCCTGGTACTCTTCTTGATTTGCTAACACACATCTGCTGGGGAGGAACTAAGCCCAAGAACTTGCACACTTAACCCTTGATTGTTTTCCACTGTGCTGTGAGTCCGTATATAAGCCTGCTCCTTCCCCTTGAACATTATTCGGCATTCCAGCATTCCTGTTGCATGAATGACCTGCTGCCTTGTCTTTTTTTTTTTACATCTCTAGGCCTTTGCCTCATTAGTGGAACAGGTTGTAGCACGGGCACTACACATGGCCTCATATATTGTCCCAGTCACACCATTGTCACCTATATTAAGGGAGTCTAGTTCAATCTTATGCTGGTTCCCCATTTGTCAGGGATGGTGATGCCCCCAGGTTATTCTTTATTGTACAGGATTGTTTTGGCTATCCTCAATTTTTTGTTTTTCCATATGGACATGAGTATTGTTCTTTCAAGGTCTGAGAATTCTGCTGGGATTTTGATGGGTATTGCATTGAATCTGTAGATTTACTTTTGGTAGGATTGCCATTTTTACTATGTTGATCCTACCTAAGAGCATGGGAAATCTTTCCATTTTCTGAAATCTTCTTTAATTTCTTTCTTTAAAGAGTTGCAATTCTTGTCAAACAGGTCTTTCACTTGTTTGGTTAGAGTTGCCCCAAGATAATTTTATGTTATTTGTGGCTATTGCAAAGGGTGATGTTCTCTGATTTTTTTTTCTTATTTGTCATCTATATATATAGAAGGCTACTGTTTTATTTTTTAAATGAATCTTGTATCCTGCTACATTACAGAAGGTATTTACCAACTGGAGGAGTTCTGTGATAGTATTTTTGGGGTCACTTATGTAAACTATCATATCATCAGTGAACATTGAACATTTGACTTCTTTTCCAGTGTGTATCCCTTTGATCTCCCTTTGTTGTCTTATTGCTCAAGCTAGAACTTTGAGTACTATGTTGAATAGATATGAGAGAGTAGACAGCCTTGTCTTGTTCCAGATTTCAGTGGGATTGCTTGGAGCTTCTCTTCATTTAGTTTGATGTTGGCTGTTGGGTTACTGTATATTGCCTTTATTATGTTTAGATATGTTCTGTGTATCCCTAGTCTCTCTAAGACTTTTATCATGAAGGGATGTTGAATTTTGTCAAAGGCCTTTTCAGCATGTAGTGAAATAATCATGTGGTTATGTGGTTGGGTTTTTTTTTCCTGTTCAAATGGTGGATTACATTGATGGATTTTTGTATGTTGAACCACCACTGCATCTCTGGGGTGAATCCTACTTGGTCATGTTGGATGATTTTTTTCTGATGTGTTCTTGAATTTGATTTGCCAATATTTTATTAGTACTTTTGCATCTATGTTCATGAGGCAAATTGGTGTCTTTGTATGGTTTGGGTATCAGGGTAACTATAGCTTTATAAAAAGTTTGACAATGTTCCTTCCGTTTCTATTATGTGGAATAATTTGAGGAGTATGGTATTAGATCTTCTTTGAACATCTGTTAGAATTCTGCACTCAATCCATCTGGGCCTGGGCCTTTTTTGGTTGGGAGATTATTGATAACTATTTTATCAATAATAATAGGTGTATTTAAGTTGTTTATCTGTTCTTCATTTAATTTTAGTATGTGGTACTTATCTATCAGTCTCCTTGAAGTTTTCCAATTTTGTGGAGTACAGGTTTTTGAAGTATGACCTGATGATTCCCTGGATTTCCTCAGTGTCTGTTGTTAGGTCCCCCTTTTCATTTCTGATTTTGTTCATTTGGATATTCTTTGTTTTTTTGGATAAAGGTTTGTCTATTTTGTTGAATTTCTCAAAGAACCAGTCTTTGTCTAGGGCTTGTGGCTCCCTTGATGCTGCTCAGGGCCTGAAGCTGGAACCTTCTTCCTCTGATGCTGCTTCTGGGATGGGTTTCAGGCCTCTCACTGACACTGCTCTGCTGCCCCAGGCCTGAAGCTTGGGCCTCCCTCTGACACTGCTTCTGGGCTCTGGTGCTGATCCTGGGTCTGAGGCTCGTGACTCCCTTAAAATTGCTCTGGGCCTGAAGCTCTGGCTTTGATCTGATGATGCTTCCAGGCTAGGATTCGGGCCTCTCATTCTCAATGTAGGTTTTAAGAAACTTTAAAACAAATTGTATATACTTATTTCTGCATATAAATGTTTGCCTGCATGTATGTATATACACCATGCATGAGCAATGGCTGTGGAAGCCCCTAGAACTAGAGTTACAGGAGTGTTGTGGAATATTACTTTAACTAGGCAAAGATGTATTACATTTGCTTATGCTGCATTGTTTAACTAGGCAAGGATGTATTAGTTTGTGCTGCATTGTTTAACTATATAAAGATGTGTTACATTTGTTATGCTGCATTTGTTTAACGATGTAAGGATGTTTTGTTGTTTCACCTTATCTGACTAAAGCACCTGATTGATCTAATAAAAAGCTAAACAATAGCTGGGCAGTAGAGGGACAGGCTGGGCTGGTTGGCAGAGAGATTAAGTAGGAGTAATAGACAAAGAATTCAAGGAGAGTGAAAGGAGGAGATGCCTGGGGCCAGCCAGCCAGCCAGCAAGCAGCAATGGGCCAGCTGAACATGGAGTAGGACATACAGAGTAAAATAAAAAAGGTAAAAAGCCTCAAGGCAAAATGAAGATGAAGAGAACCAGGTTAAGTTATAAGAGCTACTAGAACAAGCATAAGATATAGCTCAGCATTCATAGAGACTAATAAATCTCATCGTCATGATTTGGGAGCTGGTTGGTAGCCCAAATGTAGGCCTGCTACACAGGAGATTGTAAGCCACATTATGTGTGGGTGCTGGGAGCAGAACTCGTCCTCTGATAGAGCAACAAGTGTTCTTAACGACTGAGCCATCTCTCTAGCCCCCTTCACTGTAGTTGTACATTTCTCTGATGGCTACTGAGGATGACTATGTTTTCATGTTGGCCATTTGTTGTTTTTTTTAAATGAATAATATAATTTAAAAGTCTTACATGTCTATCCCAGTTTCCACTCCCTCCCTCCCTCCCTCCCTCCCTCTTACCCTCTTTCCCCTGTGACATGCACCCTGGCCACCCTCCCCTCCCATCTCCCCCACCCCCATTCCACTTGTAGGGCTATGCTATCAAGGTTGAGTCATGTAAATCTGTCAAGTCATTTGAGTAGGGAATTGGGACTTTTCTCCTGTCTCTAGGTTAAAAGAGTATCCCTCCATTCGGGATGTGTCCGCAAGATCCTTTTGTGCACCAGGAATAGATCCTGTTTTTACTGTCTGAGGTCCCCCAGACTGCTCAGTCCTTCTAGCTTAGACCCATATTCAGGGGGTCTGAGTCAGTCCCATGCTGGATTCCCAGCTATCAGTCTGCGGGGGGCCCATTAGCTCCTCCTTGTTCAGATCAGCTGTCTTTGTGTGTTTCTGCAACCTGGTCTTGTCCCCTCTCTCTGCATCTGGATTCTAGTTCGACTCAGTGTTTAGTTATGGGTGTTTGCTTCTGTTTCCAACAGGTACTAGATGAGGGCTCCATGATGGCGGATAATTTAGTTGATGATCTCACTATCAGGGAAGGGCATTAATGGTAGCCTTTCCACGGTTGCTGGAATTGTTAGATGGAGTTAGTCTTGTAGGTCCCTAGACCTTTCTTTAGGTTCAGTTTTCTCTCAAACCAATAATGGCTCCCTTGGCCATTTGTTGTTTATCTTTTGAGAATTGTGTACCATTTCCATTGGCACATTTATTGATTGGGTTATTTGATTTGTCTAGTTTTTATATTCTAAATATTGTTCCTCTGTCAGATGTATAGCTAGCAAGGATTTCCCTTAATTCTGCAGCTTATCTGTTCACTTGTTTCCTTTGCTATGAAATCTTTACATTTTATGAGATCTCATTTCCCAAGCAACCTAAATCCTATCCAGGAAGTCCTTGCCTGTCCCTAGTTTTTGAAGTGTTTTTCCTGTCCCCACCCCCTACAATAGTCAGAGAGTTTCAAGTCTCTCATTAAGGTCTTTGATCCATTGAAAGTTGGTTTTATACCAATTGTTGAGAAGCAACAATCTAGTCTCATCCTTCTGGCTGTGGACTCCAGTTTTCCCAGCACCACTCATTGTGGGTTTAGCATCTTTTATCAAAACTCAGGTGCATATTCCCTGTGCCCTTGATTCTATTCCACAGATCTATATGTGTATTTATGCAAGTCCCACATTGCTTTTCTTACTATGACTCTATAGTATAACTTGAGATTAAGTATGGTGATATTTTTACAGTTATTTTTGCTCAGGATTCGATTTATCTATCCGGGGTCTTTTGTTCGTCCACATGAATTTTATTATCTTTTCTACTTCTATGAATAATGGCATTGGAATTTTGATAGAGGTTTCATTGAACATGTAGATTTATTTTGACAGTATAATCATTTTTACACTATTAGTTCTTCCAATTCACTTTCCGTCATCTAGTGTTTTCTTTGATTTTCTTCATCAGTCTTGTCAGGGTTAATCTTTATCAACTTGATGCAAATCTAGACATATGTGGAAAGAGGGAATCATGATTGAGGAATTGCCTTCATCAGATTGGCTTGTGGGCAAGTCTGTGGGGTATTTTCTTGGTTGATGATTAAAGGCCCAGGCTCCTGTGGGCAGTGGCACCCTTGGGATGGTGGCTCCGGGTGTGTAAGAAAGCAGGCTGAGCAAGTCTGGAGAATAAGCCAGTAAGCTGTACTCCTCCATGGTCTCTGCATCAATTTCTGCCTCCAGGTTCCTGCCTTGAGTTTCTGCCCTGACTTCCCTTCCTGATGGACTGAAATTGAATTAATCCTTTCTGAGTTGGTTTTGGTCATGGCTTTTTATCACAGTAATAGAAAACAAACTTTCTAAAAGTTTTTTATTGCAGATGTCTTTCACTTCCTTGGTTAGGTGCATTCCAGGGAATTTATTTCTTCAGCAACTGAGAATGGGGTTTTCTTCCTGATTTCTTTCTCAGCATGTCTATTAGATATAGAAAAGTAACTGATTTTTGTGTATTAATTTTGTAAGCCTGACAGTCCCTGAAAGCATTTATTAGCTCTAAGCCTTTTCTAGCGAAGTCCTTAGGAGCTCACACATGGAACTATTCCATCTACAAATAAGGATTCTTTGCTGAAAATCTTCAGTAAATGATACATTTTTGTCAGATTTTGTTGAATGACTGTATAGTTTTTCTCCCTTATACTTAAAAAACCTTTTCATCGTGTTAATTAAATTTGTGTGGGGGTACATATATGCCATGGTCACTATAGGATTATCTAGTTGTGAATCTCATCAAGTTTATGCTACTTAGAGTTTATTGAGATCCTTTGCATATGTAGATTAGTTTTAATAACCAAAGTTAGAAAGTTTCAGCCAATTGCTCAGATAGGCAGCTGACAACCTCCTACAGTTCTAGCCCTAGAGTATCTGGCACTGTCTTCTGGCTTCTTCAGGCACTGCACTCATGTGCCTAACCCCCCCCCCCCCCCCCCCCGCCAACATAGGTGCACATACTTAATTAAAACGTAAAATCCCAAAATTAAATCAATAAAACCCTTTGTTCATTACAGTACCACCAAACAACAAAGAAAACCCCAAAAACAGAAACCAAAAACAAAGCAAAACAAAGAAACCCAAAACAAAACCAAAACAAAACCCAATAAAGACTCGAGTCTTAAACCCACTTAGATCTCTTACGTTTTTAGCTGCATGATCTTATTTAACTTAAATGAATCTTAGTCCCCACCCCTTAAAAGAGAAGAAAGGACAATAAGAGAATTCATATGAAAATCAGAAAAAGTGCAGATAAACCTCCCTGGACCCCTACTTGGCACCAGTCCGGGGGCTCAGTAAATGCCAGTCTACTTTTCTTTTTAGATGGCAATTGAGCTAGCTGGCAGTTTATCTGGGGACTTCACTTAAAGGCAGTAAAAGCAAAATCTGAGTGATCTGGTTTGATAAGATTATCTAGGTTGCTGCTAAATCTTCCTGCCACTTTGTCCTGGGGACAGTGAGGCACCTCACTCTAAACCAGCATCCTCAGGAAAGCAGTACTTTACAAGGTACCTGTGAAAGGAGCTTTGTGTTTGCAGACAATACTGAGAGTGTGCCTTCCAGATAGACAGTACAGCAAGGAGGCACATTAATCTCGCCTCAAATCCTGTTTCATGTCTTCCGGAGTCTGTAGAGGGGAGGTAGGTCAGAACAATTGATCTATTGAGAATTGCAGGCTGATCTCCCTTTGAGACTTCTACCTGGGTGACTACATTTGGACAGAAAACAAGTGCTCTGGCCGCAGCCAAAGGTGGTTTCCTGTTCCCTTACTGAGGCTGGCTGCAGTTCAGTTGGGAAATGCTCTCAAGACTGACCCTGGAAAAGACATTCAAAGTGCCCACCCTGTCAGGGCTTAATGAATTGTCATACAGGAACTGACTTCCTCCCACTATGGCACAAGGAGAAAGAAGGCTGGCAGCTGGCAGCCTGAGAGCTGCCAGCTTAGCCCTTTGAGGAGCCAAACGTGCACCTGTGCCAGAAAGCTGGCAGCTGGGGTGCAGATGACCTGGGGCTTCATAAAACCAGGCCATGAATGAATCGGCTTAGCACCTCCTTCCTGACAAGCTTTAAAACTGTAGAAAGTATTCTTTTTTTCTTTGCTGCTCTACTACAGTGAAACTGGCAAATAGGAATTGTATGCATTTATGCACACAAGAGGGTGGTGAATGCATCGTTAAATTATTACTGTGACCAAATTGGCATTTATTTATTTCCTGAGTCAGGGTTTCTCTGTATAGATTTGGAGCCTGTCCTAGGAATTGTTTTGTAAATGTAGACCAGGCTGGCCTTGAATTCAGAGATTTGTCTGCCTCTGCTTTCTGAGTACTGGGATTAAAGGTGTGTGCCACCACCGCTCAACATTCTTATCACCTTATAAGGTACCCTGTCTTTCTTTTCTACCATACTGTGAAAATATTTTCCATCTTCCCTCTTAGCACATTCTAAGTATATGGCATCATGAACTATGGTCACCTTGCTGTATGTTAGTCTTCTGGAAGTTACTCATTTCATACTCAAACTTAGTCAGCTTTGACCCACACCTCCGCCATCTATTCCTCTCCATGTCCCACTCAGAACACTATTCTATTCCTGAGTTTTGAGTACTGAGATCATGCAATATTTGTTTCTGTATTTGGCTTGTTTCACCCATGTTAATGTCTTCTAGCTTCCTTGAAGTTGTTGGAAATGGCAGGATGTCCTTCTGTCCCAGTTTGCTTTTTGTTGCTGTGATGAACACTATGGCCAAAAGCAAAGTAGGAGAAAGAGGGGTTTATGTCTACTTACCTGTTAGAGGCCATTTTGGTGGAAGCTACAATAGGATCTTGGGGTGGGAACAGAGACCATTGAAATGTGACTTACAGGTTTGTTCTCCATGGCTCATTCTACCTGCTTCTTACACAGCCCAGGCTACTTGCCCAGACCAGGCTGGGCACTTGCACATCAGTCATAAATCAAAAAAAAAAACCAAACAAACAAAAAGCCCCATAAACATGTGCACACCTTGTCCTCCTAAATGACTCCGGTTTCGGTTTGACCCAATGATTTGTTGGGTGCATATAGAACTCCATCGTACTTGCATCTGTGTGTGTGTGTGTGTGTGTGTGTGTGTGTGTGTGTGTGTGTGTGTGTGTGAACGCGTGCGTGCGCACGCACAAGAGTGTGCTAAATATTGTTATCCCATTTACTTTGCAGTCACTGAGTTGATTTAATGGCACTGCTATGTGAACAATGCTTAAGGGAATAAACTAGACAAATTTCCTTTGGGTGTATACCCAGAGTAAGCATGGCTAATCATTTATCTGATGGTTCTATTTTTTAATTCTTTGAGATAATTACACACTGTTTTCATAATGATTGTACCAGTTCACATGTCATCTAACAGTGTATGAGGATTCCTTTGTTCCTTATAGTTCCAAACACTTGCTGCCATTTGTCCTTTGCAAATAGCTATTCTGACAGGTGTAAGAAAGAATCTCATTGAAGTTTTTTTTTCAGTCATGTGTTCCATACAGCAAACTTTTATTCTTGCTTAAAACTTTATGGCATTAATTTTTTTCTCTCTATATGGCCTTTTGGTTTTTCTTTTTATTACTTTATTTTATATTCCAATCCCAGTTCCCCATCACCCCTCTTCTCCTGTTCACCCTACTTCCCCTCCACCCCTCCATCTACTCCTTAGAGACAGTAAGGCCTCCCCTATGAGTTTTGTCCCATCATCTCATTGAGGCAAGACCAGGGCACCTCTCTACCCTCCATATCCCTGTGTCTGGGCTGAGCAAGGTTTCTCTTCATGTAGAATGGGCTCCACTAAGTCAGTTTGTGCATTAGAATTAGATCTTGGACCCACTGCCAGTGGTCTCATATGTTGTCCCAGCTGCACTATTGTCACCTATATTAAGGGAGTCTAGTTCCCTTAACACAGGTTCCATATTTGTCAGACTGGAGTAAGTGATCTCTCACTAGTTCAGGTCAGATGACTCTGGATTTCCCCATCATGGTCTTGACTCTTTTGTTCATCTTATTGCTCTTCATTCATTTTGATTGTAGTCCAGGAGCTTGGCCCAATGATTAGTTGTAGATTTCTGTATCTGCTTCTGTTTCTGGAAGAGGGTTCTAGCATTCTTGGGATTATGGATTGTAGGCTGGGTATTTTTTTGCTTTATGTTTGGTATCTACTTATGAGTGAGTACATAACTATATTTGACTTTCTGGGTCTGGATTATCTCACTCAGGATGTTTTTTTCTAGTTCTTTCCATTTGCCTACAAATTTTAGGATGCCATTGTTTCTTACCACTGAGTAGTACTCCATTGTGTAAATGTACTACAAATTCTTTATCAATTCTTTGGTTGTGGTTGAGGGGCATCTAGGTTATTTTCAAGATCTGGCTATTACAAATAATGTTGCTATGAACATAGTTGAGCAAATGTCCTTGTGGTATAAATGTGCCTCCTTTGGGTATAGGCCCAAAAGTGGTAATACAGGGTCTTGAGGTAGGTTGATCCTAATTTTCTGAGAAATCACCATAATGATTTCCACAGCAGCTGTACAGGTTTGCACTCCCACCAGCAATGAAGGAGTGTTCCCCTTTCTCTACATTCTCTCCAGCATAAGCTGTCATTGGTGTTTTTGATCTTAGCCATTCTGACCAGTATAAGATTAAATCTCAGAGTGGTTTTGATTAGCATTTCCCTGATGACTAAGGATGTTGAGCATTTCTTTAGGTGTCTCTTCTGCATTTGAGATTGTTCTGTTAAGAATTCTATTTAGATATGTACCCCATTTTTAAATTGGGTTATTTGATAATTTGACTTCTAGTTTCTTGAGTTCTTTGTATATTTTGGAGATCAGCCCTTTGTCAGAAATGGGTTTGGTGAAGATCATTTCCTATTCTGTAGGGAGACATTTTGTCTTGTTGACTTTATTCTTTGCTTTACAGAAGCTTCTCAGTTTCAAGAGGTCCCACTTAATAACTGTTGCTCTCAGTATCTGTGCTGCTGGTGTTCTAGTTAGGAAGTGGTCTCCTGTGCCTATTCATTCAAGTGTATCTTCCAATTTTCTCTTTGAGGTTCAGTGTGCATAGATTTATGAGGTCTTTGATCCATTTTGACTTGAGTTTTGTGCATGATGATAATGGATCTATTTGTATTCTTCTACATGTCCATGGCCAGTTATACCATAACCACTTCTTGAGTATACCTTCTATTTTCCATTATATAGTTTAGTTTCTTTGTCAAAAATTAAGTGTTCATAGGTGTGTGGGTTGATATCAGGGTCTTTGATTCAATTCCATTTGTTCACCTATCTGTTTTTATGCCAATACCAAGCTGTTTTTGTTACTATAGCTCTATAGTGGAGCTTGAAGTCAGGGATGGTGATGTCCCTAGGTGATCCTTTATTGTATGGGGATGTTTTGACTATCCTGGTTTTTTTTTTTTTTTCCTTATGAAACTGAGTATTCTTTAAAGGTCTGTGAAGAATTGTGCTGGGATTTTGATGTGGATTGCATTGACTCTGTAGATTACTTTTGGTAGGACTGCCATTTTTACTATGTTGATCCTACTTATCCAAGGACATGGGAGATCATTCCATTTATTGATACTTCTTCAATTTCTTGTCATACAGGCCTTTTCATTTGTTTGGTTAGAGTTGCCCCAAGACATTTTATGTTATTTGTGGCTATTGTGAAAGGTGATATTTCTCTGATTTCTTTCTCAGCCCATTTGTCATCTGTGTATAGGAGGGATACTGATTTTTTTTTAAAGGTAATCTTGTATTTTTTCCATGTTATTGTAGGTGTTTATCAGTTGTAGGAGTTTGCTGATAGATTTTTTTGTGGTCATTTATGTAACCCATTATATCAGCAAATCTTTTCCAATGTGTATTCCTTTGATCTCTAATGTGTATTCCCTTGATCTCCTTTTGTTGTCTCATTGCTGTGGTTAGAACTTCAAGTACTATATTGAACAGATATGGAGAGAGTAAACAGCCTTGTTTGTTCATGATTTCAATGGGATTGCTTTGAGTTTCTCTCCATTTAGTTTTTTATGGCTGTTGGGTTAGTGTTTGTTGTCTTTATGTTTAGACATGTTTCTTGTATCCCTATTCTCTCCAAGACATTTATCATGAAAGGGCGTTGAATTTTGTTGAAGGCTTTTGTCAGCATCTAGTAAGATGATCATGTTTTTTTTTTTCTTTCAGTTTTTCATATGGTGGATTACATTGACAGATTTTCATATGTTGAACCACCTCTGCATCTCCAGGATGAATTCTACTTGGTCATGTTGGATGATTTTTCTGATGTATTCTTGAATTCAGTTTGCCAGTATATTATTGAGTATTTTTGCATCTATGTTTATGAGGGAAATTAGTCTTTAATTTTTTCTTAGCTGTGCCTTTGTGTGATTTGGGTTTTAGGGTAACTGTAGCCTCACAAAAAGAGTTTGGCTATGTTTCTTCTGTTTTGTGTGAAAAAATTGAGGTATATTGGTATTAGCTCTTCTTTGAGCATCTGGTAGAATTCTGCAATGAGTCCATCTGAACCTGGGCTTTTTGTTTGTTTTGGGAGATGATTGATAACTGCTACTATTACTTTAGGGGTTATGGGTGTATTTAAGTATTTAAGTGGTTTTTATGTGTTCTTGATTTAATTTTGGTATGTAGTACTTAGCTAGGAAATTGTCCATCTCCTTAATTTTGTAGAATACAGGTTTTTGAAGTATGACCTGATTCTCTGGATTTCTTCAGTGTCTGTTGTTATGTCCCCCTTTGTTTCTGATTTTGTTAATTTGGACATTCTCTCTTTGTCTTTTGGTTAGTTTGGATGAAGATTTGTCTATTTTGTTGAATTTCTCAAAGAACCAACTCTGTCTCATTGACTTTTTATATTGTTTTCTTTGTTTCTATTGGACTATTTCTTGCTGTCTACTCCTGGGTGAGTTTGCTTCTTTTTCTTGTGCTTTCAGTTGTTCTGTTAATTCACTAGTGTGGGATTTATCCAGCTTCTTTATGCAGGCCTTTAATGCTACAGACTTTCTTCTTAGCACTGCCTCCATTGTGTCTCATAAGTTTGGGTATGTTGTGTGGTCATTTTCATTAAAATTTAGGAAGTCTTTAATTTATTTCTTGTTTGACTGACCCAGTGGCGGTTTAGTTTATCATTGTTCACGTGTTTGTGGGCTTTCTGAAATTAATGTTGCTGTTGAATTCTTGAATTCTAACTTTAAGCTGTGGTGATCTGATAGCTTGCAGGGCTTTATTCCAATTTTTTTTTTTTTTGTATCTGTTGAGGTTTGCTTTGTTACCGAGTATGTGGTCTATTTTTGAGAAGGTTACATGAGGTACTGAAAAGAACGTATATTCTTTTGTGTTTGGGTGAAATTTTCTGTAGATGTCTGTTAAATCCATTTGAGTCATAACATCTGTTAGTTCCCTTATTCTGTTAAACTTCTGTCTGGCAGACCTGTCCAGTGGTGAGAGTAGGGTGCTGAAGTCTCCCACAATTAGTGTGTGGGGCTTGATTTGTGATTTAAGCTTTAGTAATGTTTCTTTTATAAATGCAGGAGCCTTTTGTGTTTGAGGCATAGATGTTCAGAGTTGAGATTTCTTGATGCATTTTGCATGTTATGAATATGAAAAGCCCTTCTTTATCTTTTTTTTTTTTGATTTTTAGTTTGAAGTCTATTTTGTTAGATATTAGGATAGCTACACTGCTTGTTTCTTAGGTCCATCTGATAGAAAAAATTTTCCCAACCCTTTATTCTGAGTGAATGTCTGTCTGAGTTTGAGGTGTGTTTCTTGTATGCAGAATGTTTCTTGCACGCAGAAAATGGATAAATTCTCTTTTCGTATCCAATATATTATTAGCCCATATCTTTTTATAAGTAAATTGAGACTACTTATATTAATGGTTATTAATGTCAGTGATTGCTAGTTACTGTATTATTGTTTATGCTGTTGGTGATGACATTGTGTGTTCAACTCCCTTCTTTGGAATTTGTTGCTGTAAGCTCATCTATTGCCTGTGTTCTTGTGAATGTGGCCAAATTTCTTGGGTTGGCATTTTCCTTCTAGTACTTTCTGTAGGTCTGGGTTTGTGGATAGGTATTGTTTAAATTTGGTTGTATCGTAGACCATCTTGTTTTCTTCACCTGTGGTTATCGAAGGCTTTGCTGAGTAAAGAAGTCTGGCTGGCTTCCATGGTCCCTTAGTGTCTGCATGACATCTGACCTGGCTTTCATTATTTCTGTTGAGAGAAGTCTGGTGTAATTCCCATAGGTCTGCCTTTATTTTTTTACCTGGCCTTTCTCCTTTGCAGCTCTTAGTATTCTTTATTGTGTATGTTTATTGTTTTGACTATTATGTGGTAAGAGAACCTGAACCTTTGTTTTTGGCCCAGTATATTTGGTGTTCTGTAAGCTTCTTGTACTTTCATAGGCATGTCCTTCTTTAGTTTGGGAAAGTTTTTTTGTTTTCTTCTATAATTTAATTGAATATATTTTCTGTGCCCTTGAGTTGGACCACTTCTCCTTCTATCCCTATTATTCTTTTATTTTATTATTATTTTTTCTTATTTTACATACGGATCCCAATTCCCTCTCCCTCCCTCCCTCCCTCCTATGTCCCCGACTTATCCCTATTATTCTTAGGTTCAGTCTTTTCATGGTGTCACAGATTTCCTGCATGTTTTGTATTATTTGTTGGATTTAGATTTTTCTTTGACAGATGGATCTATTTCTTCTATCATATCTTCAATGCTTGAAATTCTCTTTTATCTCTTGTATTCTGTTGTTTATGCTTGCATTTGTGGTTCCTGACCATTTACCCAGATTTTCCATTTCTGGAATTCCCTCAGTTTGTATTTATTACCTTTATTTCAGATTTCAAGTCTTGAATTATTTTCTTCACTTGTTTGGTTACATTTTTTTTTTTTTTTTGGTTGATACCATCCACTTTTTTGTCTTTTCCTCCATTTCTTTTATTTCCTCTTTAAGGGGCTTAATCATCCTCATAAAGTCATTTTTAAGGTTATTTTCTTCTGTTTTCATCTGTGTTGGGATGTTCTGGTCCTGCTGTTGTAGCACCACTAGTTTGCTCTTTATATTGAGTATGTTCTTACCTTGTCTATGCATCTCTTCCTCTAATCAGTATAGGTGGAACTTGTGCTTCACTGGTCCTCTCTTTCTCCAATCTGTCTAGTTGTGGGCTGTGGCTCTGTTGACCACTCCTTCAGGCACAAGCCGAGCAGAGCTTCTGGTGAATGCTCCTCCTGGTGAAAGTGGGTCCCTGGCTCAGGTGGTTGCTCCTTTGTTGCAGTGGGGCTACAGCTCCAGTGGACTCTCCTCCCATTGTAGGTGGGGCCATGATGGGAGATGTTATCCTATAAATATGTTTCTTATACTGGTTAATGAATAAAGCACTGTGGCCAATGGGAAAGCAAGATAGGTGGGACTAGGAGACAAGGAGGAAAGAGGAAGGAGGAAGGAGGAGTCAACATGGAGCACCCTGAGAGGTAGCACACCAGCATCTGCTCTCCCTGGTAAGATGAGCCATGTGGAAATACTTAGAATTATAAAAATGGGTTAATCATTAAGACAGAGCTAGCCGATAAACAATAATGGTACCTGGCCAACAGGATTATATCAAATACAGAGTCTCAGTGTGTTATTTGGGGCTGGCATGGTGGCCTGTGGGGAGGAACAATGAGTGGGACCAGGCGGCCAGTGGGGAAAGCCTACTGGACCAGCAGCGGCGGGGAAAATGTGCTTGTAACAGGGCCATGGCTCAAGTGATTCCTCCTCTATGTGTAGGTGGAGCTGAGGGTCCAGTGGTCCATATAGTGAAAAGTAAAACAATTACTAGCTGTCTGTAAGGACATGGACTCACCACCCTAGGGCCTCCGTCCCCTGCAGGTGGCCGCTCCCGGAACTCTCTTGAGAAAAGTAGTTCCTGAGATAACTCCAGGATGTCCCAATGACCTCTGTGGAATGTTCCAACGCCTTGCTTAATACAATACATAGCTTAACTGATGAGTAAATGTATGACTCCGGACCTCCCCTACCTCCTCCCTAGTCAGCTGATGAGTAAACATGTAACTTTGGACTTCCCCTATTTCCTTTCCTTTTGCGGTTTTTGCCTTTATAAGCTTGTCACAAGTTTGGGTCAGGGTCGAACTCCTCTACCCCTGTGTATGAGTCTCGACCCCAGCATGCTGGCCTGAGATCTCATCCAATTCAGTTTTCAATAAACTTCCTTCTGTGATTGCAGCAAGTCCAGTCTCGGTGCCTCACTGGGTGCCCGCTATTCCCGAGATTTGAGTGAGGGTCTCCCTTCGGGGACTTTCAATAGCAGTGGGGTACTTCCAACTGAGAAATGGCAGTGGATGTTGACTCAGATATAAGTGCTCTTTCCCAGAGGAATTTCTTGAGATAGTTTCTGGAAGCTACTGCTGGAAACTGCTGCTGTTGTCTTAACCACTTCTGAGCCTGAGGCTGGGGTCTGACACTACTCCTGGGCTGAGGTTTGGGCCTCCCACTGATGCTGCTCCAGGGTTGAGGCTCAGGTCTCCCTCTGACACTGCTTCTGGGCTGATTTTATGGAAGTTTTTAATTTGCATTTCCCTGAGGGATCAGTCATGTTGAATATCTTTTCATTTATCTGTTACTGCTTGTTTGTCTTCCACTGAGAAACATCTCTGCCCTTTGTCTATTTTTATTCTTATTTATTTATTGTTTGCTTTTTAAGAGTGTTTCTCTGTGTAGCTCTGTAGACCAGGCTGGCCTCGAAGTCACACAGATCCACCTGCCTCTGCCTTCCGAGTGCTGGGATTAAAGGTGTACCACCACTGCTTGGCTTTTGTCTATTTTAAAATCCAGGTTTCTCTTTTTGCTATTAAGGTCTATGAATTCTTTATAAATGTTTAGTATTAACTCCTTATAGATAGATGATCTAAAAGTATTTCCCCCAATCTGAAGATTACCTTTTTAGTCTGTTGATTGTTTTCTTTGCTATATAAATGACCTCACCATAATGAGACCCTCAGACAGAGAAAAAGAACACTGAGGCTCTTTGCCAGGAAGCAGCTTTACCTATGCTGGTACTGGCTCAACAGATACACCTCCAAAGGATGAGCCCTGAGTATGATGGAGTTTAGACTTTTACATTGTTTTTGTCCTTATGTTCCCCTAATAAGGTAACAATACATTTTTACTGAAGATCATAAGGCTATGCTATCAAGGATAAATAAATGTGATGGGGTTATCATGACACTGTGACACTGAGGCTTCAGGAATGCAATAAGAGGTTATGGCACTGAGGTCACAGGGACTCAATAAGGCTGCACATGCATATGCTGATTATTATTTCTACAATATTCTCTTCATTTCAAACAACTTTATTGAGCTATAGCATACATAACCTTAGTCCAACAATTTAAAGTATCCAGTTGAGTGGTTTCAGCATATTCAAAGTTTTACAGCATTGAGCATTGCATTAACTCATGGCTCAGGGACAAGCAATAGATTAGCTCCCTGATATACCAAACTCTTATAAAGGAAATGGGCTAGATTCCTTTTTCAATGTTATCTTTTTTGCCATTGACAAGGAAAGTGACAACATCCTTAGGATTTTTTTTTTAATGGTATCAGTCTTTTTGGAGGGGAACTTGAGTTAATATCAGTCATATGTGTTGAATGAACTCAGGAGTTTTCTGCCTAGGTTTCTGTTTGACTCCTACTCCTTGTTAAATCATCCTAAATGTTAATAAATGTTTTCCTGTCCAGTAAATATTGATAAATATTTCAGAATACAGTAAAATGTGAGCATCCCAAAAATCACTAGAACTGACTTGGTCTCATTAATTTACTGGATAATCTTAGGAAAGGCTCTAAAAAAGTTTGGCTCTCAGTTTCTAGGTCTGTGAAATGGGAGAAAAATTCCCTGAAGTTCCTTCAGTTTTAAATGTCTATATATCAGTTGTCAGGTAGATCATTTTCCTGAGTGCTACAATTTTGTGATTTGGTTGTCTTTGAAGGAGATAAAAAGTAGCTTTGCATAATTCAGATGTGAAATTTTCCATGAGAGCAGCTGGCTGAGCATATATGCACAAGGACCTGTTGCCCATGATTACTCTAAAAAGCAAAGCTTTTAATAGACAAACTATGACCTTGCAATGATGTATTCAACCTTGAACCAATGTCTGTGACCTTGAAACAATGTCTATTTGCATAGATCAGTACTCTGTGCCCCCATCCCCAGTACTTTCTGGCACTAGGACTGTATGCATACTAGGTTTTACTATTGAGCCATGGCCCCAGTCCCTTTGAATATATCTATTTTAAAATTTGTATAGAGTAGGTATTTCTAAGTGCCCAAATTTCTGTAGGCTATCCTTGAAGTCACAATTCCCCTGCTTCAGTCTCCCTAATGGCTGGGATAATAGGACTCTTGTATAACCGGAAACTGTATTCTGTGTGTTCAAGTCTCGTTAGGCCAGAAACAAGATTCCCCCCCCCCCCTCTTTTTTTTCTGTTTGGATCTCACATTGTAGTTGTTGTCCATAGACATTCAATAAATTGTCTTGTTGAAAGAACAAATTCATGCTAGTTAGCAGACATGTGGGAAAAATAATATTAGTTGAAGCAGACCAGACTAAGAAAGACCAAGTATCACTGTGTATGTCAGAGGGGCTTTGAGCCTGAAAACAAATAATAGTTCCAAGAACATGTGAAATGTCTTTCCCCTCAGTAGACTAGGCCACAAGTAATAAAATATGTGGACAATAAGGGCATCATAACAAAGGGAGAGAGTTGTTAAATACAGTAACACTCCCTTCTTTACTAGTTTTGAATTTAGCAGACGTGTAAATAGACAGCATGCGAATTTTTAAGTATCTGGAACCAATCTGCTTTTACAAAACATGAAAGCTGTGAATTAATAAATATAGCCATAAAACAGAATTGGAGTCCCAGAGCAGCTCAGACCAGGGACTTATTTGTGCTCTAGCTCAGCCCAAAGCACTCTTTCAGCTTCTCCCTGCCATAATGATTGTCTTCTTCCTTCCTTTTTTTCCTTCTGTCCTTCCTCCTCCTCCCCTGCTTCTCAGTGACCCCCTTCCCCGCATCTCTCCTTCTCCAATCAAGCCAATGATTCCTGGCACTATATCAGGGAGGTGGTACTATTCATTAAAATAGTGAACTTGCCCTTGGCACACAATGACAGGAGCAGACAGGACAGCTGCCTTTTGTTCTATCTTGATCCCGAATCTCAGGGCTTCATGCTGCATCTCTGTCCATGAATACACACCTGAGGCTGTATGAATAGTTTGCCAAAGCCACGTTTCCATGGTTATTCTTCATTTGAGTTTTCTGCTATACTGTAGCTCTTGCCTGTGGGTGCCTGACTGAGATCAATGACCAATTGTCCTTGATATTGCTGGTCCCTGATTGGAAAACCTGGAGTGCCCTTGGAAGTCACAAAAAAAAAAAAAAAAAAAAAAAAAAAAATGGCCAGGATGTTGAGTCTGCTCTCTGCTGGTTAATGTTTCCCTTGTCCAGCTGTGCACAGGTGAAGTATACTTGGAGGAGACAGAACCAGGCAATGGGCCATTGTCTTATTAGGCAAATTTGGCTTTACACCATGGAACTGTGCTGTGTGGCCTGGTTCCAAGGGTGCTCTTTTGTCTAACTGGGAGGACAGTCCCTTTTTATTACCCTAGACTAGTGGTTCCAAAACCAATTTTTCTTAGAGAAACTTGAAAGCGTCTTAAACCATAAATTATCAGGCCCCATCTGCAGGATTAACATGCCCTATTTTTTGAAAGGGACTGGGAAATTTAAATATACTTAAGTGCTGGGGATGGATCTAGTTGGTTAGGGAGCACTGTTCCAAGGCTCTTGGTCCAATGTCTTTTTAAAAGGTATGGGGAAAGGAGAGAGAGAACTCTTTTCAGAAAGAAGGCACTCCACCCCTAATGCACAGGATAACAGTGTTCCGGACACGTCTTCCCACGGAGTTTCTCTGTGTAACCCTGGCTGTCCTGAAACTAGGTCTGTAAATAGGCTAGCTTTGAACTCCACCTGCTTCTGCCTCCTGAGTTCTGGGATTAAAGGTATGAGCCACCATGGCCCAGCTTTGTTTTTTAACTAATAGGTTAAATACACATGTTAATCAGTTTTTTTTTCTTGGCTGGGCACAGAACACAAACATGCTAAGCAAAAGCTCTTCTGCTAAGCTACACCCATAGCCCAATCAGGATTTGTGTGTGTGTGTGTGTGTGTGTGTGTGTGTGTGTGTGTGTGTGTGTGTGTGATGTGTTCAGATAGCTACAGAGGTCAGAAGAGGGCATCAGATCTCCTGAAGCTGGAGTTAGATTGTGAACCAATAGATGTGGGTACTAGGAATGGAACTCAGGTTCTCTAGAAGAGCAACAAGTGTTCTCAACCCCTGAGACATCTCCCTAACCCCCATGATTATCATTTTGTTGACTAGCTATATCTATTTATATTATGTAATACAGATATTCCATTTGAAGAACTTATAAAATGTCTGCGTTTTAGAAAAACTTGAGAAAATAATTTTTGTGTAAATGGATAAAGTGTAAAGTGATACCCAACATTCTTATGAGGTACTCGGGGTGGTGCTTTATGGGTGGCAGGCTTTAGAGTCACATGTCCAGAGCCTCTTCAGAAGAGTAAGTCTCCATCATGTGCAAATGAGGGTGAGAGATTCAACAGGGGCATCAGAGTTGCTGTGGTTTGGATATGAACTCTTCCCCACAGGCTCATGTATGAGGGTTGGTCTCCAGCTGGGGGCCCTGTTCCAGGAGGCTGTGATTAAAGATGTGTGCCTTCACTACTCAACTTGTATTTATTATTATTATTATTATTATTATTATTATTATTATTATTATTATTGTGTGATCATGTATGGGTTTTTTCAAGTGCAGGTACCTGCAAAGGCCAGAGTATCAGATCACTTGAAGATTGAGTTTTGACCAGTTTTGAGATGCTCAACATGGGTTAGAAATTGAACTTGCATCTTCTGCAAAAACATATATGTTCTTAACCATTGAGCAATTTATCTGGTCCATATTTCTATATTTTTCAAGATAAGGAAGATAAGGCCGTGGAGTCCATAAGCAAATGACCATTTTTTCCCTTTGATACTTACAGCAATTGGCTTTGTGATCTGAATGCTATAAACCACTCTTAGCATGACACACTCACTGTCTTAAGACCATCTCTGCCTATGATTAGAACAGAATCCATGCCAAGAGCATTCCCACATGCCTTCTTTTCATCCTGGTGATCCCAGGGAGCTGCAAGCTCCAGACACTCTGGTGCTATTGTCTAGGAAACACTACCATCCCAGAGAGAAGCTGTTATTAGGGAACAGAGTCTTTAACTATGCAATAACTAAGCAACAAGTCTTCAAGTATCCTCTGCTGAAAAGAGGGGCTTAGCAGGAATTTATTACCTTCCACCCTGATTCTGCCTCTTACATCCCCAGCTCTGCCCATAATTCATCATCATTAAAATCATTTATCACAAAAGTCTTATTCACATGTATCTCAGGGACCATGATTTCAGGGACCATGATTCCAAGGCCTATGTGTTCCCTACTTTCTTTATGTCTCCTACAATTGTGACAGAAGAGCGCCAAGTGGTCTAGGTTCAAGTCTTGACCCCATCACAAGCTGGCCATTTGCCTCTGGGCCAAATATGTGTGTGCTCTCTCAGAATCCAAGATGCCTCCCTTCAAAGGGAACAGTATCTCCCTAATTGAGCTGTTGTGTGCATTAAATGAGATAAAGTATATAAAAGTGTTGTGCATAGGATCTGGCAGCCACTAAACCCTAATGAAACTCTTGTAATCAAACATTACCAAAAGATACAGATAGCCTTTTCTTGTTTTCACTTTTCATTCTTAACCCTGATTTTTCTATATATTAATAATTCATACCATACTATATTTTGAGCTATGCCTGGTGTGTGGCCATAAATGCAGAGAAATGCTGGATATCCAGGTTATTTGCATGAGTCTCACAATTATTAAGTTTGCTATTTAATTAAGGTTTTCCCCCCTCTTCTCTCTGGCTTTCCCGTACTGTAAATACTATCCTCCTTCCCCCTTCCCCTTCATTTTGGCATAAATATTTTTCCAGAATGGCTTTTCAATAGGAAGAACCTTCATTTTCAGTGATTTCCATATGCAAATGTTTACCTGCACAATACCGCAGAACACATTAAGATGCATCATGTCTTGTGATACTGTTTTGTTTTGCATTTACTATGTTTGTAGGGCTGCACACATGCATGTGTCAAGTCACATGTGTGGAGGTCAGAAGACAATATTCAGGAGTCAGTTCCTTCCACAGTGTAGGTTCTGGGACTGAATTTAGGTCATCAGCATTGGCATCAAGTACCTTTCTTTACCTGCAGAGCCATCTGCTAGATCCCAAATACATCAGCATTAGACAGATTGCACAGTTTATTTCCTTATACACAAAGGTGACAAATCTTTCTTAAACTCCTTCCCTGCCCCTCTTAGTGAAGTTGTGCTGAGGTTCTCCATCAACAGTTAGACAATTAAATTAACTTGAACAACTGACTTGCTCAAGAATTTAACAAGTTTCAAAGATAAAGAAACAGAATACTTTATTATAAAACATAAAATAATTAAATATTACACATATATTTTGACTTTTCTCTATATTCCATGTTTTTTTAATTCAACTTTTTCCCTCAGAATGTCACTTACTCAGAGAAGCAAGCAAGACACATAATAGGCTATTAATAAATTAATTCTTTCCCATAAAATAATAAAATGGTAATTATATAAAGACAAATAACTTTCCACTTTTCAGAGAGTAAAGGAATGGTAGTGTGGTATTACATTCTTTTTTCTCTCCTCATACCAAAATGGCTGCTGGAGGGCCAACCCAAGAAGGCCAAGCTGTTACTTTTCACTTCCATGGCATCCAAGAACTAGTGATTCCCAGTGGGATAGGGACAAAGAATGTTATTAAATTTAACAGACCACTGTCTAGCTGGTTCTGCTGAGCTGGCAAACCCATGCTTGAACTGAGATTTTGAGAAGCAGTAAAAATGAATGTACATTCATCGAAGAAATTGGGGGGATAGAGTAGCATCATATAAACATGCCCTGTAGAACCACTTCTCAAAGAATTATAGGGGAATACAGACTTGCAAGTTACTCTGGTTTTGGCAAACAGAGTGGTATTTTTCCAATTGAGAACAATTTTAAGCTTGTTAATGCCCATCAACAGCTGGCTCCTGGTGACCAAAAATCTCATCTGAGGCATGGTGAAGTGCTGTTCTTCATGGAAGGGTCTCAGTGAGTTGTAATTTTTTAATGTAGCAAGAAGACGGACGGGTTTTTCTCTGGTCACTGTCTTTTTTTTTTTTTCTCTTGATGTCCTGGGACGAATTGAAACTTGTCAGTTGGTAGGAGAAAACCACAAGCAACCTTTAATTTTCGAAGCATTCTGATATGTATGAAGCATTATAAATGGTAGGCTTCCCTCCTTCAAGATGTTATTTTACCAGTTAGCACCTATTTTTACCAAAAATGAACATGTCACCAGTTCTTGATCCCAAAGAGCAGGCACCAGACTCTCTCATTCCCATTCAATAAGCACCAAAAATTATGAGGTTGATGTTATGTGAAGGGCGTCAATGTTTGAGGTTTTTTTTTTCCTTTTTTTTTTCCTCTTCAATTGTGAATTTTAATTACACGGTGATCTTAAATAGCCCATGTGGCCCTGCTTCCAGAATGATACTGGAAATATGTTTCAAGTTGTTAATTTCAGGCTTGGAAACTCTCTACAGACAGAATATACTTGAAACCAAATAAACAACACATAGAAAATAAACATAAGATGAAGCTTGCCAGTCCAGCAGCAAGCACCCATTGAGCACCTTTTGGTGTCAGATTTTGACACTATAAATTCCAAGTGACTGTTAGGCAGAGAGTTTCATCCATGTATTTGATGGCTCTGAGTGTTCAGCATTTGACCTGCAGCCTTCAAGGGCCTTTTGAAAATAATATGTCTTTGCCCTTGACTCCTGTGATGTTCAAGGGTATAGGCGTGGCAAGGAGACCCATACCAAAGTCAACAAGATTTTCACTTGGTTAAGATGAAAACTTGACATATCTCAGTATGATGCATCTCATCTTTCAAATGCCAGTGCAAATCAAAGGCTTTAAAGAAAAATTGGATTTGTCATCACTTCTCATTGTCAAGTGCTTTTAGAGTACCATGTGCTTCTAGGGGTCGATTCGGGAGGTTGGCTATCTATCCATTCTTCAAACCCTTTGGCAGTTCCTCTATGGTTTGCAGTCTGGATAAAAAGGCCTGGAGATGGACAGGTAAGGTCCTGGTTTGAGGAGGGTGAGCAGGCTCTGGATTAGCTCTTCCTTGTGCATGACCTACAACACTGTTTTCCATAAAACTTGTGGTTGCAGACCCCGTGCTGGGGGACCAGGTGGCACCAGCTGAAGAAATCAACACAGGATGGATCATCTGAAAGGACACAGAGCATTTAACATATCTCCTAGGACTTGGGTGTTCTTACTAAGATGAGGGCTTATGGAACATAGACCTAGGCCCATTGCCTTATCCCTCTGTGTATTCTGCCCATAATACATTTGGACTTTTCCAGGGAAGGATTAATATGCGCAAAGGATCTGTGTCTGTTAGCAAAATTTAGATGGATATTAGAAAGAAGCCATGCCCAGTAAGAGACTGATTGTCTCCACATAGCTTGGCAGTTAGCATGGATGTGAGGGTCGCGGGACAGTACTCTTTCAAGGAGCATCTTTCTTTTAGTTAGTCTCCTCTTGCCTTTGTATGCACAGCTCTCCTGACTCTTTTTGTAAGGGCCCCTCTTGGATTTCCTCTTGTGACTCACACCTGCCTACACTTTCTAAAGTCCTGGGTTCTTGTACCCAGAGTGCTCCTTTTCATGGTCTTCCATATCTCACAGTCATTCCCAGAAATCCTTTTCAGATACAAACCAGTTCTTGTCATGCCTCTTTCCCAGAGCCTTCCTTCCCGTTCCTCCTCAATTCAAGGTATGGTGATGGCTGAAGCATTAGGATCTTAAGTCAGACTCCCTAACCTCATCTTCTCTTTTCCCACACCCAGCCAGGCTAGCCCCTTTCTGGTCTCTGAAGCACAAGTGAGCTCTGATTATCATTTTCCCAATTCACTGCCAGGTAGACACTCCCTAAAATCCCAGGTCAGGTTCTTCTCTCCTCTGCTACTCAACAAACCAGCCTTCTCCTTGGCCTCCCAGGGAGTGTTCCCACTATCTTCTTTGCTTTATCCATCCTTATCATACCATGAGCTTGCTTAGTATCTGTCCTTTATAATGTAACATCTTTGAGAGCAGAGTCTTGGTACCAACTCTTCATTGGTTTCTTCCCAATACTTAAAATGTAGTTGCCAGATAAATATTACACTATCATCTCTCTGCACTGGCTTGAGCATCATGCTTCTCCTAACAGCTATCAAAACTCATACCGAACAATGAGCTCCTGCTTGCAGGAGTTTAGTTAAGTCTTGTCAATCATTGCAGCAGAAACGCAAGTGCTTAGGTCCTGTACACCAGGCCAACAGAAATACAAATGCTATCTAAATTTTTTTTTGAGAAAATAACTGCAGTGACTAAAATAAAATTAAGCCATATAGCATAGGAATTAGGTTTAAAAATGAGATGGGATATTCTTTTCAATGACTTCTGGACAAACACACACGTGCACATGCAGAATACTTGTACCGGTAGAGACTTGGTAAATGTTGTGAGAGAAATTAATGGTGCCAACATCATTTTTTAAATGAAGTATCTGGAAGGATGGAGTTTAATTCCCAGAAGTGGTCACTCCTACAGGTCGGGGATCAGGTACCAGAAGGCTTGTTTGAGATATGCTAGGTGCAAGATTCAAGTGCGATATTAAGACGAAGATACAGCTACATTCCACTTGCCTAATTTATAGGTATGTAAATGATTATATACTTATCTGGAGCATCAGATACTAGATCAGTTATCATATACCTTAATCAATTCGTTTAGATTATTCTGTTGGTACAATGGAAGTTTTGCAAGATACTATAGGCCACTGGAATGATGGACCTAACCTCACAGTCACTTATTTTTGTGGTTCCTTGATAGAAGGTCCTACTATATACCCAGGACAGCTTTGAACTTGTGGCTATGCTTGTATCTCTGCCTCCTAAGTATTGCGATTATAGGCATATCCTACCATTCCCTAACTTAACCTCACTATTATATTAACTCTCACCTCACATTAAATGTCCTTAAAATGATATGTGTGGAGTGCTTTATCTACATCTATCTATGCACCACATGCATGCCATGCCCATAGAGGCCAGAAGAAGGCATCAGGTTCCCTGAAACTGGAGTTACAGATGGAATGAACTGCCATGTGAGTACTAGGAATTGAACCTGATTCTATAGAAGAGAAGCCAGTGCTTTTAACCACTGAGCTGTCTCTTCTATGACTAGACTGGAATTTTATCAAAAACCTACACCAGGGGCCTTGGGCTTCATGAAAGCCAGGAGGCAGAGCTAAGGTGTGGTGTTCTTTGTTCTTTGTGAATGTCTGGTGAGAGTAACACTTATGGATTATGGCTAGTTCTCTGATATATGAACCAGGCATTTGGCTTATAGTGTGCAAGCTGACTTTAGACCCCTTCCCTCTTTGCCTCACTCCCTGCATGCAGAAAAGCAGCAAGCATCATTCACTCAGTCTTCGATATCCCAGCTTCCCACTTCTTACCACCTCCCTGTAAAAGAAACCCTTCCATCTCTTCTTGGAAGCAGTAGCCACCTCTCCATGAGAAGATCCTGTTTTCATTCTACTCCAGGTGACGCACTGTCATGATCTCAGACTCCATGCTTCTCTGCCATATCCAGTTAAATTCGATGTCTCGGTGATAATAAGGACCCTGTGCTACTTTTGGTTTGTGCCTATAATCCTAGTATCTAGCTGTTCTTTTGCATTTGGCTTTTTTCTGCCAAGTGCATTCATCCACCTTTTCTGGAGGCCCTTTTTTTCAAAAGTTGCCTCAATTCTGGGGTATGACTTGACCATTCTGTCAAATTTGTTTTCCCTACCTATTTCTCAAGGTATGGATTTTTTTTTTGTGCTCCCTCAAGGCTCTGAGATCCTCATAGTCTCAGGGTAGGAGCTGCTTTGCTATATTCTTTTATTCCTAGAGTCCTGTAGACACACAGTGAGTTCTTCCTTCCTTTCTTTTTTCCTTCTTTCCTTTTTGGTTTTTCAAGACAGTGTTTGTCTTTATTGCTTTGGAGCTTGTCCTGGAATTTGCTCTGTAGATTAGACTGGCCTTGAACTCATAGAGATCTACCTCTGCCTACTGAATGCTGGGATTAAAGGCATTGGTGACCATTATATAGAAATGAAACAGAGGAATTTACCATACTGGACACACCAGAGGAATTTACCATACTGGACACACCAGCTTTCTTTTACTGCATACTCAGCAGCTATTGTGAGCCAGGAGTATCAGAGACTAACACGAGATCTCCTCTTTCCTGTGCCTGTGTGACAGGTGTTCCCAGGACTGACCAAGTGCTAAGGGGTTTCCTTCTAAAGTAGTCTGACTACAGGGATGGACCCATCACTCTAAATGCTAATTTTTCTCCATGTAGAACCCCAGTGTTGATTAGAGATGGTCTTGTTTCAGCACTCCCTACATTTACAGTCTCACAGGATAACATAGGAAAATAGGGAAGAAATGATGCCCGGAGCCACAGAGCCAGTCAGCTGCAACTGAGATGGAAAGCAATGCAGGTGGAATGTCAGGCCAAAGGAAGTGGGTATTTAACACAGCCAGATATTGTTCACCACAACCTGGAAAAAGTGGCCTGAGAGATTGTGCAACCTTGGAAATCTGTGATTGTATTAAACAAAAAGAAACCCCAGCAGTTGTGTGGGGGAGAAAGACTAATCTGTCTAGGAGATACTTCCTGGTGTTTGCCGATTACTTTACAATGACTTGGACTTCTAAGCATGATTCTGGATTACCCATCAGCACCCACTGCCTTGCACTTGTACCAACTGAGACAATGCATAGTCAATTCTATAGTTTGTAAAATCTGTCTTGCCTAATAAAATGTGAGCTCTTCTAGGACAATTTTTATTTACTTTTATACTTCACTGATTAGCAAAAATATATTTTTGAGGGGGTGCCACATGTAGCCCAAGCTGGCCTCAACTATGTAATCAAAACTGACTGAACTTCTGACCCCCCTGACTTCACCTGCTAAGTGCTAGAATTACAGATATGCACAACTATACATAGTTTTGTGTCATGTTGGGGATAGAACCCAAGGACTCATGCATGCTAGGCAAGCACTCTACCAACTGAGCTACATCTCCATCTTCTAAATATTTCATCTTTTTAAAAAGGGAGAATGATGACATGACCATTTCTCGGGAACAAATGGCTGAAAATGTTTACTGAATGAAATCTTGCCTTTTGATCATGCAAACAATATGGTATTGGCAGGAACTGCCTAAGATTCAGCCATTCACAAGTCTAAGAATGCAGCCCCATGGGTGCTGATAGGACCAGGATATCATAAACTGCACCACTAACCACCATGAGCTGTGGAAAAGCTTTCTTAAAACTGGTGAAATTGATGGTGCATAGCATCCTTTACCTCTCTTTTCAGGAGCTGGACAGAAGTTTGTATTACAGGCTCGGAGCACTGGTGGCTTCTGATGGAGCAGACAACTTGAGGAAGGCCGGCCTTGCTGCACACAGTGGACAGATCGGGTCTGGACACCTCCCCCACAGGTCACCGTGCACTGCCAAGGAGGGAGGGAGAAGGGAAGTTATACCTGCTCAGCTGGACAGTGTCCTCTCTGAGGTCAGTGGCATCAAACAGAAGGAAGCATGATACTTATGACCAAGATGCCTGCAGATGACCTAGTTTGCAGCCAGGCCTAGGCATACAGTCTCATCTATTCAACCCTTGGTGAGCTGTGTGGTCAGTCTATCAGAAAAGTCTTGGGCAAATGCTACTGCACATAGAGTGTCTCTCTAGTTAAGGGGACTGAAAGGAGGTAGTCTGCAGAAGTAGCATCAAAAACTCAGAAACAAATCCAGACATGGCCAGGCAATGTTAGCCTGGATGGGAGATGGGGGTGGGGGAGGGGTAGTTTGAAACAAGGGCCATAAAGGATGGATGGCCTAACTAGAGATATTTTATAATGTTGTCTAACTAGATTCTTTGGTAGCATGGTACCTAATAGCTAGGGATTTCACTGTCTAATGAAGCAGAATCTAGGCTCCAAGTTTCTTTTTGTCTGCAATGACTACGTGGAAGGTTGATACGTCTTTAACAACAAAAAAAAAATGTCAGGGGAAAAGGTGGCCCTTTAACAAGATCATTGCTGTTTGCTTTAGAGGGGACTGCAGACCAGTGAGAACACCACCTCATACAAATATCACTGTATGGCCTGCCATTTGGAAGGAACAAGAATTTTTGTGGGTGTGTATGTTTGTTTGTTTGTTTTCAAGACCGAATATCTCTGCATAACAGCCCTAGCTTTCCTGGAACTAGCTCTGTAGACTAGACTGGTCTCAATTTTACAGAGAGATCTGTCTGCATTTGGCTCCCAAGTGCTGGGCTGCAGGTTTGCACACTGCTGCCTGGCAAAAAGTAAGCTTTTACAGAAAGAATATGCATTTAGGAATATTTCAAACATTCAAATGTAGACATATGATTGCCATAAACTTCTTTGACTCTGAGGTTGTCATTGACTTTTAAAATACAGAAAACATTTGGGTCTACAAGTCAGCCTTTATTGTGCAAAAACAGTGTCTGAGGAGAAAAATATCTGGCTTCCTGGCAATTGTTGGCTGACTTCTGATCCTATGCACTCATTCATATAACAGTACGTGATTTCTCCACATGAAAATGTCTTTATATTCAATATACATAGTGATGGGTAATACTGGCCTTCATAAACCACAAAAAATAATATCTAAATAGTAAATAAAAAAGCCTATGGCAGTGTGTGTGTGTGAGAGAGAGAGAGAGTCAAATAGAAATATCCAATAAAATAATCAATTTCCTTTAATTTCAGGTCCTCCCACTTTTAATGTACCTTTCTATATTATACACAGGTATTACCAGGGCCTTGTTAAAGGGTAAGTTGAGCAGCTGTTGTGACATCAGTTAGTCCTGAATTAGTAATGTTTCAAGGGCCTTAACATAGCTTTAGGTTCTTATGGAACATAACCAATGTTCCCAAGAAAAAGATGTCGCTTACTTTTCTCATGCATGATACTGGGACAATAATGGCTACCAGAACATTAATGAAAGGATGAAATGAGAAAATGCACGAAGAGCACTAACAGAAAGCACAAAGCAGGGCTTGGTGAAACATGCTCTGAAAACCAGGGGTCAGAGATGGAGAGCAGTGTCCCCAAAGTGTTGGTTTCAAGAGTGGCAACAACCATCACGAGCACAATGTCACACAGGCTTTCTAGTCAGTACTTTCCTTACTCCAGTTTTCTAGGTCTAAAGTGTGTACCAGACTGTATGTGGTACCTTCCCAGACTCTATAGAGGGTAGAAGGGATAGACTGATGCTAAGCATTCCAAGTCTATAGAGGGTAGAAGGGATAGACTGATGCTAAGCATTCCAAGTCTATATACAGTGGACAACTGTTGATGGACTGAGACAATGTTCCCGTGCTACTTCTCACTTGAACATCTGTTTCCTAAGTCTGCATCTACCCACCTGTTGCCATGGTGATGAATACCACCCTGCCACCATGCTGTACAATGGACAAGCCCTTCTGTTGCAGGTTTCTTCCAGTTCCAGGTTTGGCTTCTTAATGTTGCGGCATCTTCGCTCTGGGAATGTTATGAGTTTCCCCTGCAAGGTCTTCTCGCTGCACTTCAGTTCTCTCTTCCTCACACCCAAACCACAGGATGCAGAACACTAGGAGCCCAGAAAGGAGGTATAAGGGTACAGGGCTCCACAGTCAAATCTGCTGAGCTGTGTGTCCACACAACATCAACAACACAATACAGAAGCCAGGTCCCTCTTGTTACAGATGAGGAAATCAAAGACTAAAGCACTGGAGTGACCTTCTCTTCTCCAGGTTACGAAGAAAAATATGTTTATCTGGGATGAGGTACCATATGGATATGTGAGACACAGGCCACCAATTTACTCACTTTCTCAATGCCTCATGCATTATGTTGTAATCACTTAAAATACGCTTGATTTCTCATCATCCTCCATTTGTCTTACTGAAGGACCAGAGCTGAGGAAGGCAGTATTGGAGTGACCAGGACTACTTGAGACCTCTGCGGAGTTGGAGTTTAAGCCATTGAATGAAAATGATTGAGGCAGAGACACTTTTGAATGAATAACCTGCCTGTCTTTGATTTTACCTTCCTTTTCTTGGTTAGATCTATTTTAGCACTGTGTAATACTAGAGGGAAAAAAGAGAAGTCTGAAAGAGAAGAGACTGTTTTAAAGTATTATGTAATATATGGGGTCTTGATGAAGTGAATGTGTCCATGCATCAGTATAAATATTGTACACTCTGATGGTGATGTGAAGAAAGGGTGGCTAGCCCAAACTTGCCCTCACAGTGCATATTGATGGCTGGTTGCAGGGGTTATTGGGAAGGTCCACTCTAAATGTGGGTGCTACTAGCATAAGGGCCAGGGTCCTGGACTGAATCCAAAGAGAAAGCAAGGAGAAAGCAAGTAGAGTACCAATGCTTATCTCTGTTCACTCTGTAACCATGGAAACAATGGAAAACAGCAATAAGGAGGCACCTGGCACATATGTATACAGAAAGGAGCCATGTGGGTGAGTGAAGGAGAATTTATGACAATAACCTCCCAGTTGTGTGCCTAAATTCATACCTCACTCCATGAAGACGGGATCCACTGGAGCCGGTTGTTTTTGGGGCATCGTCCCAGCACACAGCCCTCCTGTGTTTCAGGTCTGGGGCTGCCAGAACACAGGCTCTCTGGGAGTGTCTCTGCTGCAGAGTTTTTACAAAGGACCTCACGTCTCCTCACTCCTCGTCCACAGGTCTTGGAACACTTAAGAAGAAGAAAAGGTGCCATTTGCAACCATTTCCGATGGATTTCATTTGGGTAAACACTGAGAACACACTATTCAATACATTCAATGTTGCATCGACAAGTTCACTTCATCAAGACTGCATACATTATGTAGTAGTTTAAAACAATCTGTTCTCTTTTAGATTTCTCTTTTTCCCTCTAGTATAACAGTGTTAGAGTACATCTAACCAAGAAAAAAAGACAGGCAGTTACTCATTTCAAAAGTGCTTTCATGTCAATCATTTTCATTCCTTGGCTCAAACTCCCCACTCCTCACAAGCTAAAATGGGATATAGTAGCTTCCACTTTAGAAATCTGAATAATGGTGGCTGCTTCCTCCCCCAGTCCGAAGATGAACTATGCTTATCATGAAGCAAAGAATTTTCCAGACACAGGATATGTTGACTCAGAACTTTATCTCTCTGCCATGAGCCTTTGTCTAATGTGTATTACAGTAAGGTGTATTACTGTACCACCACAGGGGGCAAAGCAGACATTTGTATACACTCCATATGGATATGTACAATAGTATCAAAAAGAGTGAGATCCTTACTTCCTAAGAACTTTCTTTGGGCACAGTGCTAGCACAAGCACTTATCCAAATCTTTATCCTGGGCAATTAACTTTCTTTAAAGACCTTTATTGTTTTGGCTTTCCTGAGAGTTCCATGAACTAGATAAGATGTCAAAGAATTAACCTAGGAACAGCTAAAACTTATAAGAAATCTTGACAAGACCCTGGAGCCACACAAGGATTGTCTTGGAGGACTATTTCTCCATATTGATCTTTGTGATCTTCTTTTCCTCTCAGAAGGATCAAATTATGTGGCCACTCATACCTAGACAATAGGCTGGGGCATAGTCCTTTATGGGCTTAGAGGATCACTGTACATTATCACTCATCAGTGTCCACAATCTTAAAGGAGATGGTGTCATTATTAGCACATTGTGGACAGCAGAAACTTTTTAATATGTTGAATGTGATATACTTTAGGTTGTAAATTGGAGCCTGCATCACACAACTGTCCATTAACCTTTTGAGTTCATTGCTATCATCTGATTAAAAAGCCAAGATAGTAAGCTGCTAAGAAACAAACATAAGCTGGTAAATGAATCTGATGTTTAATCTTGAGAATGAACCATGGAACCTATCATCACTCTTTCACATAATTTACAGTTAATAAAAATCTTACTCTTGCTTGAAATTATTTTTTAACAGACCAAACTATACATTGATTGCAGAAGTAATCAATTTATTGCTGTGACCCAGTCTAAGAGCTAAGTAGTTTTTGGAAACAAACTTTCATGTTCATTACAGCACTACTCAAGACAGATCTGGTATTTACAATTAATTTTTAAGAAAAGAAAAACATTAAGAAAATTTTCATGTGGAATCTGGAGGAGTACTTTAAGATGTGCTGGATATTCTGTAGACCCCATTTTCTTTGGTCTATACCCATCACATCAGACCTTTGAATTTTCCATTTGCATCATATCCTACTTAGACTTACCCTTACTATAAACAAACTTTTTTATATTTTACAGGATTTATTGCTCTGGACAACATATCCCCACCTACTCCTGAACCCTATAAATACAGTCTCTATGTGAGTAGGAATCTTCCCCCCCCCCTTCTGGAAATTTGGTAGTATATTGGGAAAGTATAACAGACATGGAGCCCTTTGCCATTAACTGGCATTGTGGTATAGGTGATATGCTTTATACTATCCACCCACACATGCTAAGATAAAACTCTGAAGGCAGGAAAACTCTGGTACTTATCCTGTGTTTGGAGGAGCTGTTTGTACTATGAAGGACATTCACCTCTCTCCTCTAGATGCCAATAGGGCTCGTTCATGTCCATGGTGTCTCTGAGACAAACATAAACTCAGAAGAAAACATCTGAGTTACAGATGTGAACATTTATGAATTGTGCACATCAGGCAATTCCTATTCTATGCCTTGTGACAACTGCAAACTTAATGTCTGGTTCTTTTGCATTCTCTTAGCTCTCTATAGTTTTGCTATTGAAGAAAAAATTAGAGCTTTTTTCTTTTTCTTGTTCTTTTTATCCCATCTATCCATCCTCTGTGTGTAGAGGTCAGCAGATGACTTGCTAAGGTGGTTGGGCCTGGGGGCAAGTGCCCTTACCCATGGACCACCTCTCAGTAGCCAGCACTTTGTCCCAATTACTTTCTAGCTACATTCATAGACTCCCAGCTACATTCATAGACTCCCCTGAATGGTCTCCATTCTAATTTCTGGGCCACTAAGGAGTGCATGCTATGGTATATAAGGTCCAGAACTTCAGGTCACATAAGAACCAATAAAAAGGTACTAGTTGAAATGATGATTCCCAGGCTCTGCCTCATTAATTCATAAATATGAAGATGCACGTAGCTGAGCACCTCTCAGGTGAAAAAGTCACCTCTATTTCCACCACCTTGGTTTTTCATGTAGATCAATACTAGCGTTCCAAAGCGGTGCTTGTTACCTGAGACCAGGGCCCGGGGCTCCACTCTGGAGGGCAGGCATGGCTGTTGCATACTTGAACCTGAGTGGGTGTGCTCACTGGGCAGAGAGAATGCAGCACAGCTTCCTCCTTCTGGAAGGGCTTCTTCTGCACGCACTGTATCTTCCGGCTCTGCTGGCCCCCAGCACAGGACTTACTGCATATGCTCCATTCACCTGGCAACCAACTTTCAGGGAGACCCAAAATTACCTCCTGTGAAGTCAAAGCTTTGTGGTACTGCTTCTCAAGCAGCCAATGAGAAAGACCAACTACACAGGAAAAGCCTCTGATTGTTTTTATAGCCAATCAGAGCAACCCCCACTAACTCTCCTTCTATGGATGTTAAATCACACAGGTACCAATGGGGGGAGCTGTAAGGAGACAATTTTATCACCTCAAGATCCTGGTGAAAATACATTCTAGCCTTCTATGTGAAAAGAAACATACGAGCAATTCAAGCAAATTTACTGAGCTTTAAACTATACTGTCAGAGACCCAGGCACTGGGATTCGAGACATGAATGAGAGCACATTGACACAGTGAAGCCATGGATAAGGGCATCAAGACAAAGTTTTCTGATAAGGACTGTGACTTCCCCAAGGAGTGAGCAGCATGGGAGGGCAGGTGTCTACCCAGGAGAGAGACAATGCTCAGAAGAGACCTGCAGAAGCTGTTTCTAAGTGGCAGCCCCCCCCCCACAACACACTCCTTCCCTAGTTGGTCTTACAATTTACTGATGCATCAGAGATCTAACTCTTTAAAGATCTCCAGACATGATTTTTCCAGATCTAAGTCATAATGCATACATTCCTGTCCATGGAAACAATTTGATTTACAGATATAACATTAAAGAGCCAGCCGAAGTGGCTGCCTCATTTGACTTGTAGCAGTGATGTCTACAACTTACCTTGGGTATGAATACACTAAGTACTGATACCTTTAGAAAATAAGACCAAATGAGTAGCCAACTGTGCTTTGGTTAGACCTCAATTTCATCACCTTCCTTAATCTTATTCCCCTCCATACACCTGTTCACTGGTTTCTGCCATAAACCTTTATGGGTGAAATTAAAACCCTTAAGTCTAGAGAATTAACATGAGAGTACTAGAATTGTATGTGTTCTTTAAAAATTTTAAAAAAATCACAAAATCTGAACCATTCTATCTTTCAAAGACAATGTATAAAATAATTCATATCTATATAATTTTTGTACCTTACAAGATCTTAGAAATTACAATGTCATCATTTGCCTCCTCCCAAAATTGTGTTTTTCTATCAAACTCAAGTTTCTTTCCTATGTGACAAATAGGGTTTGTATGTATACTAGAAAGAGCATCACATGACATTTTTAGGTGTCACTCCTGGCCTTCCACTTTGAGTCCCAGGCTACATTTTCAAGTGGCATACCTCTCATTTACTCTAGGTATACTCCAGGTTGTCCATCTTATTATCCCCTACTGATTTTTAATAGCTAACATTTTATAGCATGGGGCTTTACATCCCATTCCTTTTGTGCCTAGCCATCATTTCTATTCCCCCATGGAAGGAATGATGGGACCATATGGTGTCACCTCCACATTGTACTTCTCAGAGCCTGACACAGAGTGGGTGAGCCCTTATGACAGGGTTAATGCAAGTGAAAATAACAGAGTTAGATTTGGTAATCTTTTTATCCTTATGGTTCTCAGAGTCAAGATCCTTCTTTTTTCTAGTCTATCGTTGGGGAAGAGCAGTCCTTGAGACTGTCCATTCTCTGAACTGAATATACTGACACTGAGTAAGCATGGAGAAGAAAGAGACAGCAGAAGAGCTCACCTAGGGCACCAGCTTCACTTTGCAGACCCTGCAAGGGGGCTGTCCCTGATTCCATATAACAAGCTTGTTTTTCATAGAGCACCAATCAGCCCTTCACTCAATCTTCAGGGGAGGCTAGAAGTTGTGGATGACTTCAGCACTCTCTTACACAGATGTACACATGAAAGAGGCCCTGTCTTTTGATAGATGGTCTAACCAGTGATAGGAGGATGTCCTGAAATCAGAAACTGTCACCTTGCCAATCCAGTGTTGTGATTCTATGTGTACACATTAGTACACATACTATAACCACTACCTAAAGAACAGATGAGCCCATGAGAGTCAAGAACGCTTTGGTTAATTGCATCCTAGGGCCACGAAGGTAATTCTAGAACTGTTTATTTCTTAGAAAAAGAGGAAAACTACAGAAGTCTCCCTATGTTCCGTTTTTTTTCCTCTCTTTGTAATCATGATTTAGTTAGCCTTAGAATCTCAGAGGGAAACTGGACCGACCTACAAGATTGGTGGGTATTATAACTCCAAACAATTATGAGAAAATGAAATATTAGTTTATACACATAAATATTAGTTCATTCATGCATACACACACTTGTATTACCACAAAGTCAGTAACACTTTTTAAAATGATCTGAACCCTAGTGACTTTACTGCTGCTTTATATAAATATATTTGGCTTCAGATAAATAACCTACTAATTGGCCAGGGAACTTGCTTAGACTCATCTTCCAACAGTGGCATGGCTAAAATGAGTCTGAGAACAAACCCACTGAATGCCCCAGAGGGACAGTCATCACTGGGGGTGTCACCACTTGGCTTTTACCTCTCTGGTTTGTGTCTTACTACTGTGTAATTTGCACTTGAGGTTTCATAGTCAGCATTATTACCATCCTTACATCCTTGGCTGATCTATACAGCCACATTGACATTTAACTAACAAAGGACACTGTGTAATTTAAGTATCTACTTGATTCCATTCTGAAAAGAAGGCGGTTTCTTCAAATTTTAAAAAGGGGGGTGGTTGGGCTGTGGCTCTTGCTCAGTGATATAGCACTTGTGTGGTAAGCATGAGGCCTTAGATTCAAATCTTACTACTGTTAGAAGAAAAAAAAAAAAGACACCGTTATATCTTAAGTTTGTCTAGCAAAATGTGTCTAAGGCAAATTCATCATTTTATGTGCTATGATTCAATTTCCAATTGTTTACTGTCTAGCAAAATGTGTCTAAGGCAAATTCATCGTTTTATGTGCTATGATTCAATTTCCAATTGTTTACTTTTCCCTATTTTTATATTAAACATTGTATTTATTTTTTAATCCTTTCCCTTCAGAAATATGGATGGGGTTTTTCATTGTTGCCTAACAGTCACAAAGATGTAGGGCACATATACTGATAAGGAGACATTTGCAGAGGACTTACTAGGCTGGGCAGGAGAAAGCATTGCATATCTTGGGTTCTGTTGCTGGCTTGGTTCTGATACTGCAGAATGAGGAGTTGACTTGAGTGTTTCGATCTCGTAGGCAAATGGCCTTGATGCTCATGTAACCTAGTAAGATGCCAGAGTTACACAGTGAGAAACACAGATCACCTACTTAATTTGCTTTCCAAACACAGTTTGGGATCAATCAGAGTTCTGGTATCCTATGTAAGACACTGAATGCAAATATTTTTTTGTGAAAATAGTTCCTTTGAAGACAGTTTTAACCCACTTGAATTCAAATCATTTATCCCTAAGATAAAAGATTTCATACTTTAGTAATTTTAATATATGTTTCTCATTTTTAAGTGGATTCTAGAACCATCAAGTGATAAATACTATTCAAAACAAGAGTCGCTATAAAATGAAACATTCCAGGAAGCTTTAACCTAAATTGTACAGGTCTAAAGAAAAACATTTGTATCTATAAACCACTAGTGAGGGGCTGGAGAGATGGCTCAGCAGTTAAGAGCACTAGTCTAGAGGTCAGCGTTTGATTTCAGGCCCCCATACAGCAGCTCATAGCCATCTGCAATGCCAGTTCCAGGGAGTTCACATGTCCTTTTCTGACCTCGGTGGACACTGCACACATGTGGTAATATGCAATCAGATAGGCAAAACATTTGTACATAAAAATAATTAAGCTAGCCGGGCCTTAAAGGTGGCACATACCTTTAATCCCAGCACTAGAAAGGCAGAGATGGGTGGATCTCTGTGAGTTCAAGGCCAGCTTGGTCTACAGAGTTAGTTCCAGGAGAGGCTTCAAAGCAATACAAAAAATCCTTGTCTCAAAAAGCCAACAAATAACTAACTAACTAAATAAATAAATAAGAACTAGAAAATAATAATTAAGCCACTGGTGAATTCTGCATGAAAACCCTAATTAATATTCTACTTCACCATGGAGCAGCTTATGCTTCTATACCCATATAATGTATATATAGGCAAAAAGTTAAACTACTAATATTCATTCACCCCACCTGCTAGGTAGGATCCTGGTTTATGTAAACATTTTGTTTTAGCAGAATTGTACAACCTGGTTCCCAGTGTTTAACAGTTCGCATCAGAGACACAACATGTTTTGTAAATACTCATGTTTAGCTCCTCAGACAGGGAATGCTACTTTGTCTTTGAATTGTTCTTTGTTCTTCACTTACATGGTTTTCCTTGAAATAGCATCTGAGACATGATTCAAATGTCAGTCTCGTTTTAATGATTGACAGTCAGCTTCACTCCTCAGCTAACAAGTTTGTTTTTCTGGAGACATAGATCTAAACTGCATTGGGATTCCCCAAAGTTCACTCTGGATGAAGCCTGTAAACAGAGAAACCACTTACCTCCCCCACAAGAGACTGAGCAGTCCGACTGCACTGTGCGCCAGGTGTGCTGGAGCCTCTTTGTTGCTGGCTGAGTTACATTCATGACTTTAGGAAGTGCATACTTCCAAGTAATCCCTGGATTCTTGCCTTGTGTCAGGATCTGGATAGGGTAGGGTAAAACGCTAGAGATCAGTATACCATCCAGACTTAGGAACTGCAGCAATCTAGTTGAACATTTTAAAGATTTTGCAAGTCATTTTGGTCTTCAAGTCAGGCCATTTCTTGCTTCCAAGCATGATAAATGTTGAAATAAAAAATGCTACACATGACATTTTAAAGCAGTAACCTTTCTAGAATCAAAACCGGAGTACACAGAAGCTGGGAAACCTAATTTGATGATTTCTGTAATCACCTAAAACTCAACTGAAAGTATAACCATCAGTAAAGCAAATGAGCCATTAGAATCTAGACAAGTGGGCCGGTAAAATGACTCAGTGGGTACAGACATTCACTGTACAAATTTGATAACCTAAATGCAATTCCCAGAGGACATACAATGCTAGGAGGAGAGAATAGAATCTACAAAGGTATCCTTTGACCACCACCATCTATGCCCACATGAGCACATACATACACAGAGTTAAAGAAAGGTCATATCATTGGGTCTCAATCTTAAACGAAGCACAGTGATCCATAGATAATACACTCAATATTATGTCTCTCTATACTGATCATCAACAGACTTATAAACCTTCACAATTGGAGCTCAGCACAGAATAACCATGCCCCCAAATCACAGCATATCCCAGAGATTCCTGTCACCTACTGTATAGTACAAGTGGAAGTCCACATATGTCAAAGAATGAGTAGTCACAGGGACTGGAAAGATGGCTCAGCAGTTACATTCCCTTTGTAGAAGACCTTGATTCAGTCCCCAGCATCCTTGTTGGATGGCTCACAATTGTTTGAAATTACGGCTTCAGGAGAATCAACACATTTTTCTGGTCTCTGCAGGCACCTGAATTTATATGTGTTTGTGCATGCAAATACACATACATACACACACACACAAGCACACACGCACAAGTAAAAATAAGATAAATCAATATATGTAGTATAAGAGATTCAACCTAAAAAAGGCTAGGACTCAGGAAGAATCTGAGCCCATATGATGTGATTCCTCATGAGCAGTGGGGCTATGGGCCTCCTTTAGTTATCAGGCATTCTGCCAGCCTTTTTCTTTATATTATCTCAAAACAGTCCTTCAATGACTCTACAATGCTTTTACTTATTCATAAACAAGAGTGTGTACAAGAAAATTCAAATGACTAGAGAATGAATTTAAATAAATCTGCAAGAACGTGTGTGATTTCCCACTTCCATCCATAGCCTTCTTTCTGATGTGGGCAAACACTCTCTGGGTGTTCTCTCTTTCAAGCCATTCCCTTTTTCTTCTCTCAAGTTCAATTCATGAATATAAATAACTGGTTTTCTCCTACCCCATGAGTCTTGTGGAAAATTCTTCACCACCAGAACTGGGCATGCATGCTAGAGGCAAAGCCTACAGACAGTTAAAAATAGGAACCCCTCCCCTCTGTCTGTTGGCATCCTACCCCAACTAAAGTTGGCTATACCACTATATGCCACTGAACCACACTGCTCTTTAGGATGCTACCACATGAGTTTCATGTTGCTATTAGCTTAAATGCCTCCAGAAGTATTGTGTCTACCACCGAAGGAATCATGGCATTAACATCACTTGGTAGTATAACCAAGCAAATCATGAAGTCTCCTAGACAGAGTTATGTTAAAAGATGGATCTAAGTTATCCGCACTAACACCTTATTGGAAATGAAACCAATACACAACACAAAATCAGGCAGAAGCATTAGCATGAACAAACACTGAGTTTTCACCAGTGGTCCATAAAAATGTTCTGTTCTCCTCGCTTGGCCTTTCTACTGTGTTTCTGCTAATTTGCTGGTGCCGGGTTAAGTAAATACAGTCAACCCACAGTCAAACTGGAATTGGAAGAGCAGATCTGTATTCAGAAACTGTAATGGTTTTATTTTGTCTGCTCAACACAGCCCAGAGTCACCTGAAAAAGAGTGTCAAAGGACTGTCTAGACCTGGTTGGCCTGCGTGCATCTCTCCTCCTTGCTGTGTGTGTGTGTGTGTGTGTGTGTGTGTGTGTGTGTGTGTGTGTGTACTCGTACTATTTGTAGGATTGCCTTGAGTACTTTAATTGATATAGGAAGACCCACCTTAAAAGTGGGAGACACCATTCCCTGGCCTTGGGTCCTTAACTGTATAGAAAAAGCTAGCTGAGCACTACACATGATGCATTCATTCTCTGCTCTTGACTGTGGCTGTGACTATTTGCTTTGTGTTCCTATCTTGATTTTTCCATCAAGGATGGACTGTAATCTCAAACTGTGATCTAAAACAGACTCTTTCCCCATAAGCTGCTTTTTCTTAGGGTATTTATCACAGCAACAGAAATGAAAATAGGATATAAGGTGATCTTTCTGTTCCTTGGTGATCCTTCTGTTAAAGTAGTGTAACAAATCTTAACACTCTGTCTGTGTGAAAAAGAAATGAAGAGATTTTGGAGGGGGAATAATGTAGGATAGCACAAGTCCAGAGTTGAAATATAAAGGGTAGGTATGTGAAATGCAGAAGAGTTATGGCAAGCCCAGGAAGACCTTAGCAGGGTGATGCCAGGGTTTGGTGGAGTCACACTCAACTGCAAATAGCAGAGGGGCATTCGTGTGTGCTATATATAAAGACGTGTGCAGACTTATCATTACTTTCTACTGCCACTGACTCCTTCATCCACACCACTTGTTGAATTCTAATGCTACAGGGGGATGGACTTCTATGAAATATGAAGAATGGACCTTTATGAAAATGTGAAAAAAAAAACCAAATATAAAATAATGTTAGTTCTTGCTTTTGTTAGCTGCAAGGGTGAACACTTTGGTGATGTGAGTGGTTTAATAGAGTTCACAATTTAGATCCCTGGTAGTGGGTACTTGCCAAGCAAGTCCAAAGCCCTGGGTTTGTTCTGCAGCACTGGGAAAGCAAGCAAGCAAGCAAGGGAGGGGCTAGGGATGTAGAAGAGGTGGTAGAGTCTTTGGCTAACATGAATAAAGCTTTGGGTTGAAGCTCCAGCACCACATAGACAAGGCCCATGTCTATAATACCAGCACTTGGGATGTGAAAGTAGGAGAATAGCAAGTTCAAGACCACTCTTGGCTACAGAGTGCGATGGTAGACACCATGGGATACAAGAGATCTACCCCTCCACCAATCAATACACAAGGGGAAAAACAGTTTAACAATTTTCCATTGAGCACACATAGTACCTATTTCTTTCAGGATTTGGATACACTGCAGGAACCAATGACAGCCCATGGGTTTACTGCAACACTGAAAAATTAGGCTGAACAGAAAAGCTTCCTCCACACTCAGGAGAAAGCAACCAAGATGGCCACTTTTCCCAGACTGCCATCTGAGCTGATCAGTGAACACAATCAACACTGCAGATAGGAGGAGACTTCCACAGTGTCCTTCCATACTTCTGCTCCTGTCTCAGCAAATGGCTCCTCCCTGTCATTTCTATGATGTCCTGCCTGGCTGCTATCTGGAGCCTCTCCCATCATGTTCCAGTTTGCCTTTCTTCTGCTGTGATAATCATGACCAAGAGCAACTTGGGGAGGAAAGGGGTTGTTTGGCTTACACTGCCAGATGTCTGTCACTGCCAGGAGCTAGGGCAGGAACTCAAGAGGGAACAGAAGGAGGAACCACAAAGGAACATTGCTACTCACTCTCTCACAGACTTGAATACAGCCCAGGTCATTAGCAACCTCACACTTAAGTGAGTCCCGTTTCAACCTAACACATGCCAACTGTGGTTGCCATTCTCTATGAAATCCCAACCCCTAACCTGATTTGTCCATTCCACTTTCATTCAGCCTCTGAATCTGAACATTTGGGAGGTAGATGCAAGTCCAACATTAGCTATGATCTCTTTTCCTGTATTCAGAAAGGCTACTTTTCCCTCAGCCTCTCCTCCTCATGAGATGTCAGCCCCTCCTTCTAAGTTTAATACCAGCACAGGATCATGGAGCCCCCACAGACTCTTCTTATTCTCACAAATCACATGCAACAGGCCAGGACATGGAATATTCTTTACACTCCATGTGCCTTCTGTCCCACTACCTCTCATGTTACTGACACTATCCTGAGTTAAGCAGCTCAGTATCGTTTTATTTCTGTGGGCAGGGAAGAAAGACGTGATCTTCTCCAGCAGAGAGAAGGTAGGGCAGGTCCACGTCTAAAAATAATCTGCCACAGTAACCCAATAAATTAAAAATCAAGGGCTTCAAAACCTGAAGAGGAAAATCACACATTTATGTGAAACTTAAGGGTAAGTGAAAGTATCCAAAAGCACATGACTACATCAATCACTTGTCTATCTAAAAATCACATGACCACCTGAAGCAGCTTAGTTGCTATTATTTAGCATTAGCAAAATTCTGGGTCATATCATGTTTTAAGTTCAATTGGTTTACTTATTTAGTTATTAAAGTACACTTTCAAGTAGCCTACCCTGGTGTTGGGCTCACTAGGCAACCAAAGCTGGACTTAAACTCCTGATCCTCCTATAGCTAGTTGTTTTCCACCAGCCCGCCTGGTCCAACCACTGTGCCAGCCCCAAATAACACACAGGGACTCTGTATTTGATGCAATCCTGTTGGCCAGTTACTCTAATTTCTTATTGGCTAGCTCTGTCTTAATTATTAACCCATTTCTACTAATGTAAGTATTTCCGCGTGGTCTCACCTTAAATGGCCAGAGCGGCTGGCCATTCTACCTCTCTGGTCTCTCCATGTTGACTCTTCCTTCTTCCTTCCTCTTTTCTCCTTGTCTCCTAGCCCCCCCCCCCATCTTGCTTTTCCATTGGCCAAAGTGCTTTATTCATTACCCAGTATGAAAAACATATTTACAGAATAACATCTCCCATCATCCCTCCTGTCTGTCTCTTGAGTGCTGGGGTTGTTTTGTTTTTGAGAACTGGAGTGCTATGTAGCACACTCCAACCTAAATATGTGATCCTCATGTCTCTGTCTTTTGAACGCTGGGATCCCAGGTGGAGACCATTATGCCCAGACTTAATTAACCAAGTATCTTGGTGAGCTCTTGAGCCAGGTTCAAGGCAAATAAAGGGGAACTTAAAACTTTCTTGAGGCTTTCTAACACTCATGAAGAGACAAATGAGACTTTCCCCACCCTTTTTCCTCATCACTGAACAGAAACAATGAAAAGATGTTTAGAAAAGTAAAATATTTAAAGCTGAGTGTTGGAAGAACACATCTTTAATCCCAGCATTTGGGAGGCAGAGGCATGCAGATGTCTGTGAGTTGAGTCCAGCCTGGTCTACAGAGCTAGTTTCAGGACAGGCTCCCATATAGAGAAACCCTGTCTTGAAAAACAATAAATAAATAAATAAATACATAAGTAAATCAGAAAGAAAGAAAAATAAAACATTTGAGCTATTCTCAAAAAAAAAAAAAAAAATCAGTAGCCCTACTTTATTCAGAAGACAGAGGCTGAGAAAGAAATCAGAGAAACATCACCCTTTACAATAGCCACAAAAAACAAAGTATCTTGTAACGCTTACCAAACAAGTGAAAGACCTATATAATAAGAACTTTGTGGCATTAAAAAAAAGAAATTAAAGAAGATATCAGAAAATGGAAAGATCTCTCATGCTCTTGGATAGGTAGAATAAATATAGTAAAAATGGCAATCTTGCCAAAAGCAATCTACAGATTCAATGCAATCCCCATTAAAATCCCAGCACAATTCTTCACTGACCTTGAAAGGGTAATAATCAACTTTATATGGAAAAACAAAAGACTCAGGATAGCTAAAGCAACCTTGTACAATAAAAGTACTTCAGGAGTCATCGCCATTCCTGACTTTAAGCTCTACTACAGAGCTATAGTTCTGAAAACAGCCTGGTATTGGCACAAAATTAGACAGATAGACCAATGGAATTGAATTGAAAATCCTGATATTATCCCACACACCTATGAACACCTGATTTTCGACAAAACAGGTAAAAGAATATAATGGGGAAAGCATCTTCAACAAATGGTGCTGGCACAATTGGATGATGGTGTGTAACAACTGCAGATAGACCCATGTCTATCGCCATGCATAAAACTCAAGTCCAAATAGATCAAAGACCTCAACATAAATCCAGCCACACTGAATATCTTAGAAGAGAAAGTAGGAGGTAGCCTTGAACAAATTGGTATGGGAGACTGCTTCCTGAATATAACACCAGTAGCACAGACACTGAGATCAACAATTAATAAATGGGACCTCCTCAAACTTAGCAGCTTCTGTAAGGCAAAGGACATGGCACAGTGGACAAGACCAAACAGCAGCCCAAAGACTGGGAAAAGATTTTCACAAATCCTACATCTGACAAAGGCCTGATCTCCAAAATATACAAAGAACTCAAGAAACTAGTCAACAAAACACCAAATAAACCTATTAAAAAATGGAGTACAGAACTGAAGAGAGAATTCTCAATAGAGGAAATAAAAAAGGCTGAAAGACACTTAAGAAAGTGCTCAACATCCTTAACTATCAGGGAAATGCAAATCAAAACAACTTTGAGATCTTAGTCCTGCCAGAATGGCTAAAATTAGAAACACCAATGACAACTTATGCTGGAGAGGGTGTGGAGAAAGGGAAACACTCCTCCACTGCTGGTGGGAGTGCAAACTTGTACAGCCATTTTGGAGATCAGTATGGTGGGAATCAGTCTACCACAGGACCCGGCAATCCCCCTCTTAGGCGTATATCCAAATGACTCACATCCATGCAACAAAGACATGAGCTCAACTGTGTTCATAGCAGCATTACTTGTAATAGCAAGAACCTAGCAGCAACCTAGATGCCCTTCAATTGAAGAATGGATAAAGAAGATGTGGCACTTCTACACAATGGAATACTACTCTGCAGAAAAAAAATAATGTAATCTTGAAATTCTCAGGCAAGTGGATAGAACTTGAAGAAACCATCCTGAATGAGGTAACCCAGTCACAAAAAGAGGAACATGGTATGTACTCGCTAATATATGGATTTTAGACCTAGAGCAAAGGATCACAGCCTATAATTCACACCGCCAGAGGAACTAGGATACAAGGTGTATTCTAAGAGATTCATATATGGTCCCTCACAAAAGGGGGAAGGGACAAGTCCCCCAGAGCACATGGGAAGTGGGAGAGCAGTGAGTGGAGAGGGAACTAGGAGAAAGAGAAGGGGAGAAGAGGAAAGCACATGTGACTAGGAAGATTGAGTCAGAGTAGGAATAGAAGGCAGAAAAGAGAAAAAGAGACAGAGAGAGAGAGAGGGAGAGAACATAAAAGAGGGAGCAATGTTTGATTTGAAGAGAAAACTAAACCTAAAGAAAGGTCTAGAGACCTACAAGATTGACTCCAACTAACAACTTGAGCAACCATGGAAAGGCTACCATAAATGCCCTTCCCTGATAGTGAGATTAACAACTAACTTATCCACTATCATGGAGCCCTCATCTAGTACCTGTTGGAAACAGAAGCAAACACCCATAACTAAACACTGAGTCGAACTAGAATCCAGATGCAGAGAGAGAGAGGACAAGACCAGGCTGCAGAAACACATAGAGACAGCTGACCTGAACAAGGAGGAGCTAACAGGCCCCCAGACTGATAGCTGGGAATCCAGCATGGGACTGACTCAGACCCCCTGAATATGGATCTCAGCTAGAAGGCCTGAGCAATCTAAGGGTCCTCAGACAGTGGAACCAGAGTGTATTCCTGGTACACAAAAGACCTTGAGGACACATCCCCCATGGAGGGATACTCCCTTAACCTAGAGATAGGAGAAAAGTCCTAATTCCCTATTTCAAATGACTTGACAGATTTACATGACTCCACCTGTATGGCATATCCCTACAAGTGAAATGGGGGTGGGAGGACAGGAGGGGAGGGTGGTTATCGTGCATGTGAGGGGAGAGAGAGGGTAAGAGGGAGGGAGGGAGAGGGAACTGGCATTGACATGCAAAATAAAACAAAAGAAAACCATTTGAGCTAAAATTAAGAATACTGAATATAATATCTAAAAGCTCTAGGGAATGAATATACCCCATATTACCCCATACTATGCAGACAAACAAAAAAGAAAAAAAGGCATGGTGTGTTACAATGCACTGAAAATTTTCACAGGACAGATGAGCCTTTGAATCAGTAAGTCACAAACCCCAACAGTGACTCTCTGTGTATGTTCTTTTAGTTTTACAGACACTAACACATAAGACACATTCATTCTTCATATTTACTTGTGGAACATGTGAATGTGTTTTACAAAGGCATTAAGTGAATTAAAAACACTCCGACTCTAAAGACTCAAGGCTCAACCTTGCTGTCTGCATAGCTATAAATCCACATGCAGTTATATGAGCAGTCATGTATGTCAGAAGCAAATACATAAACCAGTAGAGGGCTGGCCGAAGACTTTAACATAAGCCCTTAAAAGCCTTTTGAAAGAAGGACGGGCTTCTATAGGCAGCAGGGCACAGCACATAAAAGGCAAGCACATAATGACTGCAAGGCTATGTTTTTGCTTCTCAACAGGAAGACATTCTGTGCCCTGTTCTTTATCCTGTGTGGGGGGAGGAGAGTGACTGAGGACAGAACATGGAAGGAATCCCTGCCATGTGCTTCAAACAGTTCTCTGGAAATGGCCTGTCAACTTTGCCTAGGGTAGTCTCTGTGAGTTTTTTTTTCTATTTTCAAAAACATGAGTTTGGTGAAGAAATCAATTCCACATTTCAGAATCTGTTATCACAGCATACAAATCCAAGGTCCCCTGATTTAAATAATTAGGAATTCAGAACACCTTGGAGCACAAGGGTTTCTGCTACTTTTTAGGTCCCTTGGGCGTGAAACCAGCTTCACCCAAACTTAATCAATTTAGAGAAACAATTTTAAAGCTTTCAAATCCATAATGATCCTTTAATTAACAACAAATTCCATCTTCATGGAGGGAGACCACAGCCCCCAGTTAGGTGACTTTGTGGCTGACACCCAAGTACCTCAGGGTGACCATCATAATCCTCTTAACTGAGATAGCTACTACAGTGAAGCCCAGGAAACTTGGAGAGAAGTACATAAGCCCACTTCCTTTCTGAACCCTGGGGCAGCACCTCAGACAATAGGTAGCCAGAACCTGATAATGTCTATCATTCACGGCTATTTAAAAACCTGCTCCTTGACTCTGTCCACAGCAGGAGGTTGATTTTCTCAGCATGGGTTGAGAGCGGGTGATGTGGACACCATCCTGATCCCACAGGCATCACATCCTTGCTTCCGTGGTTCTGAATCATAGCCATGCCACTCCAGAATCATGGGCACTGTGCTGCAGGCTGAACAGCCAAGCTGTTAAATGTGCAAATTTGGAAAGACCGCCAGTGATTCAGTCTACTTAACTGGACTCAGTCCAGAGAAATTTCCAGCCAACTGGGATTGGGTCTCTAATTTACAGCTGGCAAGAGACCTCCTTAAATACTTCCAGGTCCTTAACAGACTTGTTTAATGTCTACCTTTAACACAGGAACCACCTGCCTTCAGACCCAGCACTCAGCAGCTTAGACCACAGGGTACAGGGTTATAAAATTCACAGCTTCTTAAGTGAGAAAGCCAAGGACAAGGCTGGAACCTACCAACTGCCCTCTACAGTAGGGGGAGTAACTCCTGCCAGCCAGTGGTACCCAATGTTATCTTGGGATAACTTTTTTTTTTCTTATGCTTTTTGAGAGGTTACAAATTTCTCCTATAAGGTTTGTATTGGTTTAGTTATTGAAAGCCTATTTTAAAAATGTGCAAGTTTTCCTAATCCAAGTTACAGATGGGTTTTAAAGACTGGCTTTTACTATATGCAAGGAAACATGTTTCTTGTCTTCCGTTGTGTATTTTTTTGATTGTGTGTGTTCTAAGTGTGGGTGTTTGTGAAAGTGTCTGTGGAGGCCAGAATTAAACCTTGGCTTTGTTCCTCAGGTGCTATCCACCTTGTTATGATAAAGCTTGTGGTGAACCCTGGCCGATTCCATGGCAGGTGAGGGTGACAGAGGCAGGGGACAAACATGCCAGGCAGACAGAGCTTAGTGAGAAGTTTTATTAGGAAGGGGAGGGAGAAGGAAGGAAACAGAAAAGAGGTAAAGAGGCACAGAGACAGAGAGAGGACAGAAGAGAAGAGGGAGACAGGAAAAGTCCTGTCTGCCCCAGGGGAACAGCAAGAAAGAGAACATAAGTGGGCAGGGGTCCTTTGCACCTGCTTGCAGACTATGCAACCTTAGAATCCCACACTGAGCAGAGTACTGCCTGGTGACAGGAGCAGGCTAGCATAATGCCCGAATCCTTACACAACTTGCTCTACAAGACAGGGCCCTTTTATTGCTCTGGAGCTTGTCAAGTCAATTAGGACAAATTGGCTGGCTAGCAAGCCCCAGATTTCCTATCTCCACCTCCCTAGTGTTGAGGCCTGGGGTGCAAACTCAGGTCATCACACTTGTACAGCAAGCATGTTATCAACTGAGCTCTCTCAATAGCCTCCTAGTGAACTTGGCTGCTTTAAACATAATGGGAGCAATGCCTCTTGAATACTTCTTGTGTGCCAGGTGAAGGTTTGCAAATGTGCTCTTTCCTTTAAAGTTGCTATCAATAATATACAAAGATGTATCAACCATCAGATTGCAGATGAATTTCCACTATTATGTACCATAGCTGGCAAAGGATTAAATATATGGTACTATCTAGTTGTCACATTCTTTCTCATGGTCTGATAAAATGTCTAAGATTCCAATATATACACCTATAATCTCAGATACTCTGGTGGGGAAGACAGACTGCAAATTCAAGGCCAACCACGGCAACTTATTGAGGCTCTGTTACCAAATTTAAAAACTTTCAAAAATTAAAAATGTTACAAAAAGGGGGGGGCTGGAGATACAGTTCAGTGGTAGAACACACTTGTCTAGCATGCATGAGACCACAGTTTAGTCCTCAGTAAAATGCACTCATGCACACACTATTCTCAGCAGTTTAAACATTGATGCACCTTTTGATTCTTGCACTAATGAACTCACTATAGCTATGCTTACCTGAACAAGCCCTGCTGGGGATGCAGCTCAGCAATAGCAGGTGGCCAAAAACACAAGCAGGAAGCTCTAGCACAGATCCCCAGCACCAGAGTTGATCAGCAAAGGACACACTCTGTACTTTAAGCCTTACTGCCAAGGCTTCCTATCACTGTCTGCTCTACAGTACTTGACCAAGTTTTCCCCATGGTACTTAAAGACCCAAGCCACTGACCTTTAATAATTTATATCAAAATCTCAAAATGGAGAAAAATAAGTTTTCATCCATACCCACCAAGCCCAGCAGGAGCAGTTAGGAGACACACCTAGTCACAGGGCTGAGAGTGTCTGTTGAGTGCTCAACCCCAAATGGGACATCTATGTCAACTCCTTCAAGGCTTAGGGACCACCACAGGAAAGGGGGCAGATAGACTATAAGGGCTGGAGTGCAGGGAAGAGAGCTGTGAAACACTGTCTTCTGGGCATGACATGACTCCTGCTCATGCTCTCACAGCAGCCATGGTTACTTACAGAAGACCTGCACAAGATTGGGCCCCATTAGCATTTCAGCAGACAGGGCAGGGGCATACTTCCCTGAAGAGCCATTGGCTTTTAGTGGTTACTTGGGGAGGTGATGTAGCCATTGTTCCAGCAAATGGCTCCATACGCATGCTCATGAAAACACCTGTAGTTAAACTCCATGGGACACACACACACAGGGACATAAAAGTAGGATGAGGGGGACTTATTGGGAAGAGGACATTCAGTGGGTGTAGAAGGAAATAAGAGAGGGTAATGAGGTTGTGGGTGTGATCCAAGTACACCACATACATACGCACATTGTCAAAGGACAAAACCAAACAGCATATGTGTGTGTGTGTGTGTGTGTGTGTGTGTGTGTGTGTGTGTGTGTGTATGCATATGTGTATAAATATATGTATGCATATATATACACATCTGCTTCAGATGAAACCATTTTTTCAAAGAAGCTATGTATAATTGACTCTGATTATCACTTTTTTTTACTTCTATATTTTTAGTATATAATTCTTCTATCCCCAGCCACACACACTAAAGTATTTGGAGATGCAGAATTACCACAGGCAAACCCAATCACATAACACCATCAACCACACACAATACCCTCAACACTATTGAAACCCAAGCTCCCTTTAAGCCTTCCAGATAACTGACAAGTTCATAAGTTTAATGAGAGATTTTTCAGTCTTTCTGCCAGACTTACACTGGAGAGAATGAGTTGAAATAGATGGAAACTGTCTGGTTTCATAAAAACTGTAACTGCCGTGATCCCAGAGAGCAGACCACTGCCAAGTCTGTATTGATTTCTTTGGGGGCTAGGATTTGTGTATGTTCAGGACTGGCCTTGGCTCTGAGCGATGCAGAAATGTAAGTTGTTTGTATGTGTCTGAGTCTGCAGGTTGAAGCAGGAACATGATAGATGGACTTAAATAATTACTAAAGGCTTGAGACCCTCCTGCTGAACCAGCATAGTCTCAGCAATGTCCCTTGGCCACTAAGGAGACCTGTGAAGGAGTGACACCCACCTGTTGTAAATGGTGAATCAGGATAGTGTCAAGGATACAGAGACTGCATTTCAAAATAGGATTGGCTCAAGACTTCATAATACAGTCAAAGTCTGTTTTCCATTTAGTTTAAACTCTGAGTTGCCTATGAAGACATCCTATAAAATTTTGACATATAAAAATAACCAGAAGCAGGGGGTACTTTTATTTGGTGTCAGGCCATGTACTTATTTCTCAGGGTTAACTGGCAGCAGTCAATTACTCCCAGGATTGTATTACTCCTTATTCTATTAAAAAACACACAGAGATTTGTGGAAAGATCAGGTGAACCCACCATGCAGGGGAAGCAAAAATCATTGCTCTTATAGCAGTGAGCCTTCTGTGACCTGTGGGCAACAACATCTTATATGTAAATCACTCACAGTGGGGAACACAAGCATATGAGTCCTCAAGGACATTTGAGGAAACAAGTGCATGAAGGAGGCTAGAGCAATGACTCTTCATTTAGGAGTGTCTGCTAGCCCCCTGGGCTTGTTGGTGTTTGCCTTTAACCTCAGGATCCTGGAGGCAGAAGTTGGTAGATATTTGTGAGTTGAGGCCAGACTGTTCTACCTGGGAAGTCCCAGGCCAGCCAGAGCTACAAAAAAGACTGGGTTTTCTATGTCCAGCATCCATGCCTGTAACTCCAGCTCCAAAGGATCTAATGACCTGTTCTGGTCTCCTCAGGCACCTACACACATGGGCACATACTCACAAATAAATAAACTACTTATAAACAAAGAAGGACATGAATTTAAATGTTATTCGCTGTAGCTATCTTACTCTGTGTGGTCCTAAGGCTGGTTTTTAGGAATCATCAAATATCATGGTGGTAATACATACAGAGGTATTTAAAGGAGAGTGGGGAAGGGTGTATTGGACAGTTTGGAGGGATGATAGGGAAGGAAAAATGTTGTAACAGAACTATAATATCAAAAACAGAAAATAAGTTTTAACATAGAATGTCATTTGTTCCATACTTTAAAATTTTGTCTTCATATTCTAGAATGTTCTAGATACTATGTCAGTGGTGGAAAGCTACAAAGAGAAATAAGTCACTAGGTGATAAAGCAGGGTTTCAGGCAATGAAAGGACTTCCTGGACAAACTGGAACCCAGGAAATCTGAGCTATATAATTACTATCACACAGAAATTATTAAACCTGATTACTAAGTACCTCTATAGCTGCTTTCTGTTTTGTCCAGGAGGGTTTCAAAGGTAAAGGATCCAGGTACCAAAGATCTATTCCTTGTATTTTTTTTCACAGCTGAGTTGCAGAACTCAGATTTGGGTACATGTCCATTGGCAGGTTGCCTGTGTCCTAGGAGATGGCCTTCCATCCAGGTACATATGAGCAACACTAATTGGACAAGGGATTAATAACAACAGAGGAAGCAAGACACAAAGTTGTGATGAAGACAGGATGGGGACATTGGAGGAATGTATGTAATGATGGGTAGGTCTGATGAAACTGTATTATAGAAATAAATGAAAATTTCAAAGAATAAATAAAAGTATTACTTTTGAAAGACTTAAATCCATAATGGGTTATAAAAAAAAAAAAGGATACCAAGGTAGGCGGGATGGGGCATATTTTTGGTGTGGGATTCAGGTGGAGTAGGAGAGAACATTTGCATCACACATGTGTTAGCAACTGTCAAAGGATAAATAAAAACACTTTAAAGGCCTTGAGACCATAAACATTGGGCAATGTAATTTTCATTCTAGTCACTGGTGCATCTTCAGTACCTGGGTAGTGTACTGCATAGGTGCCAGCATGTGTTTAATGTTTTTAAAATCAGACATCAAGAGGGAATAGAAAGGAACAAGTCATGTTGATAGTCATAGAACCAATGCATCCAAGGTGGTTGAAGATGGGGACACTGCTAGAATCTTGACAGGCTATGATGTAATACAAAGGAGTGAGAAGAAAGAGAGGCGTCACCCTCACAGTGCTGCCCTTTTGTATCTGGCAAACACAGCTTTCTGCTATAGTTTATATGGTAAAAGAATTGAAAACATGTAATGGTTTTAATCCACTAGAAGAGTAGTTCTGCTCATAGATTTCTTTCTGTGGATGGAACAGCGTTGTTCTTTTTGGTGCATTCCCACATTCTGATTTCAACATCCCACAGGATTGTAAAACTTATTCAACATTTTTATATTGGAGTGAACATATTTTTGGCTCCCAAAGTATTCATTTTGGTTTAACTCATCATCATTGTATGGGAAGGAAAGTGAACTTTATTTAACTTCCTTTAAAGAATAATGCCATGGATCACTTGGACATTAAGATAAAGTCTCGTTTGGGGAAAATATCATTTATTATTTATTATAATCTCTCTCTCTCTCTCTCTCTCTCTATCTGTGTGTGTGTGTGTGTTGCATGTTTGTGCGAGTACAGTTATGCTGGAGCCATGGTGCTCATGTGCAGGTCTGAGGACAACCACTGGTGTTGGCACATGCCTTCCACCTCACTGACACAGTCTGCACACACCAAGGCAGCTGATCAATGAGCTCCCAGGAATTCTCCTGTCTCTGCTTCCCATCTGTCTGTTACCCTCAAGTTATACTCATGATGGCATTCAGCTTCTTGACAGTTCAGGTGAACTGAAATTAAATCCTTACAAGAAACACTTTACCCACTAAGCCATCTCCTCAGCCTGGTGTATTACAACTTTAAGTTAAAAGAAAATAACCAATTTTGGAGAGAATAAATGTGATTTAAACTAACCAGGATTTTTGGGCTGGTGAGATGACTCAGGGGTTAAGAGCACTGGCTACTTTTCCAGAGGTCCCGAGTTCAATTCTGAGGACCCATATGGTGATTTATAATTATTGCTAATGTGATCTGATGCCCTCTACTGGCATGCAGGCATACATTCAGTCAGAACATTCAGATAGATAAAATGTGTAACTGAATAAATCTTCAAAAAACAGACAAGGAACTAACCAGAAATTTGATGATGTTCTCCAAGAAAAATAAAACTCAAATGAGATTTATTTAAAAAGATAAACAAATATCAGATTTACTTTCAAGCTCCATATATTCATAAATTTAAAACAAATCTGTAGTTACTTTAAAAATCAAGGTGTATCTACTTTGTCATTGAAGTTTCCATAGAGGTGGTTTGTCTGTCAGGCCTATTAATTGAAACCTTATTGAATCTAGTAGTAGACTAGGTTCATAAGGTAAGACTCAGGAAACAAATAGCCAAAAAAATGTAATTTTACTTCATGATGGTGACTCTATAAAGTTATATGAGTACAAATATTACTATTGTTTGTATTCTCTTTACATGTAGTAAAAATTATTTTAAGGGGCAAATAAGATGGCTCAGTGGGTAAGGGCACTTGTCACTATGCCTAATGACATGAGTTCAATCCCCAGAACCCACAAGTGGAAGGAGAGAAATGTCTCCTGGAAAGTTGTTCTCTGACCCACCCACCCACCCACCCACCCACCCACCCACACACACACACACACACACACACACACACACACACACACACTCATTCTCTCTCTCTCTCTCTCTTTCACACACACACACACACACACTCACACACACTCATTCTCTCTTTCTCTCTCTCTCTCACACACACACACACACACTCACACACATCACTAAAAATTACTTTTAAGCACATGGCAGATCGTCAATTGAACATATAGTATATATTTGTATGACTATTTAGATCTACTCTATTCAACATTCTACTGATAGGACAGCTGTTACTGCTTAAGGAGTCATCTGTGTTAGGAACATACAGATGAATTTTAGAGAACTCCATCTATATTTCTTGAGAATTATTTTTAAAGGATTGGAGAGGTGGCTGCTCTTGCAGAGGGCCTGGGTTCAATTCTCAGTACCTGCATGGTGGTTCACAACCATTTGTAACTCCAGTTTCAGGAGATCTGATGCCTTCTTCTAGCCTCTTCAGGCACCAGGCATAGGCAGGGTGCACAGACATGTGTGCAGATAAAATATTCATAGTCATAAGAATAAATTACAAAAGTCCTTTTTAGACATAGGGAAAAATCTTATACCCATGAAAGAAGCCAAGTGGTTAGTAGTTTTTGTCAGGATTAAAGCCTACCACTGAAAGAGCTGTGATGAGATTGGGCAAAGCACAATAAAGAGACACAGCTCAGGCTGGTGTGATGATTAGAACAGCATATCACAGTCTGCTTAATTTGATCAGTGCACACAATGGGATATTCAATCATTAGAGATGAAAGGAAAGCTCAGTGCAGTCATGCCACCTTCCCCTACCTGTCATTTCTCTGTTGCAGCTTTTCTGCAGAGCAAATCTGTTTAGTAGCTATGCTTCAATTACAAACAGAACTGAGAAAAATTGGGAAGGTTTTGTGTCCATGAACTAAACTACAGAGGGAAATGAAATTCAAAACATTTGTATGTCTTGAAGTAGTAAACAGACTATTTCTTATCAGAAATGATTCGATTCGTTCTTGCTTCTGGCTCCCCATGAAGAAACCTGGAGAACCATTTAGCTTGGTTTCTTTCTTCCTTCCTTCCTTCCTTCCTTCCTTCCTTCCTTCCTTCCTTCCTTCCTTCGTTCCTTTCTTTCTTTCTTTCTTTCTTTCTTTCTTTCTTTCTTTCTTTCTTTTGTTTACTTGTTTTATTTTTGTTTTTATTTTCATTCAACACAATTTGGCCTGTAAAAATCTACTTGGTAATAAATGTGCTTAGTGATATCCTTCTCTGGTTGGTCCAGAGAAAGATAGTTCAAGGTACTATGCTTTACATTAATTTTTAGCTTGTGATTAAGCCAGTTTTGAACAGTTTCTTACCTGACCCTAATTATGCTTCTGAAATTTTGTATCACATATTTATGTGAAGCAGTGTAACACAAATAATAAAAGCTCAGAGACTGATATTGGGGTTGAGGCTTCTAGCTGAAGATCAGAAAAGCAAAGCAGCTGGCCACTAGCTCTTACTTCTGCCCCAGGCTGAAAGGGCTGATCCTGTCCTCACTATGACTGAAGAATAAATCTCTAAGACTGACTTTGCTTCTTTTCTTTATACCTCTCAAACCCTGGGATTAAAGGCATGTGATCCTAAGTCCTGAGATCACATTTGTTTGAGCTGTTTCTCTTTAGGACTGGATCAATTTCATGTAGCTCAGTGTGGCCTTGAACTAACAGAGATTCATCTGCCTGCTTCCTGAGTCCTGGGATTAAAGGCATATGCCACCACTGACTGGCTCTGTGGCTTATCGCTAGCTTTGATTTCTGTACCCTCAGTCAAGCTTTAATAAATCATAAATAATATATCACCACAAAGTAGTGTTTTGATGATTATAAAATCAAAACATTGATCAACTCTCTGGACAATGTTGAAGGTCTTCCAGACCTTGCACTACCAAATATTCCACCAAAATATACTTCTTTGTATGAAGCCATGGCTGTTGGAGGAGAATCTATAACTGCTAATTTACTAAACCAGTATACTCACTAACAACAATCAATAAACATTGTCCTATGCCCACAGATAAATGCAGTCTTCACCTCTCATCAAGAACACTTCTCTTTGAAACAGAAACCATTAGAGATAACCACAACCAACCAAACTGTAAGATTATGAAGCCCAGTCCCAATGGATACAACTACAAAACACTACTATACTTAAGGCTCTGGAAACACTGCAGAAGAGGAAGATTGTAAGAGCTAGAGGATCAGGGAGTTTGCTGTAAGATTGTGTCTCCTAGGAATGTCAGAAGCTACACCCCAAAATTCTTACCAACATGACTTCCCAAATGTGAACTGATCAAGAATGACATCAATGGACATACCAAAGCCAATAAAAAAAAGCCCATTTGTGTAGGCCTCAATCCTACACAAAAACTATACAGGCAGCTGAAAGGTAGGAATGGGATAGGAGGTCTTTTGGAGGGAAGAACATACCAATTGTCATTCCTGAAAACATATATACAGGTAGCATTATGCAGGCTGACAAGGATATATATATATATATATATATATATATATATATATATATATGCATACAGTAATAATTAGTGAGAAAAAAAAAGACCAGGAATTTGAAGGAGAGCAAGGGGTATATGGGAGGACTTGGAGGGAGAAAAGGGAAGGGAGAAATGTTGACATAATCTCAAAAATAAAAAATAAATGAAATTATATATGTGCAGCAAAAGTCCAACTCAATGGATTATTATTATTATTTGATGGGAGATGTTATTCTGTAAATATGTTTCTCATACTGGTTAATTAATAAAGCACAGTTGGGCCAATGAGAAAGCAAGGTAGGTGGGGCTAGGAGACAAGGAGGAAAGAGGAAGTAGTAAGGAGGAGTCAGGATGTAGAGCATGGAGAAAGAAGATGCCAGCGGCGGCTCCCTGATAAGACCACATGGAAATACTTAGATAAGTAGAAATGGGTTAATAATTAAGACAGAGATAGCCCATAAACAATAATGGTAACTGGCCAACAGGATTGTATCAAATACAGAGTCTCAGCGTGTTATTTGGGGCTGGCGCGGCTGTGGGCCCAGACCAGTGGCTGGCGGGCTGGCGGGCTGGCGGAAAACTTAGATGCAACAATTATTATTATTATTATTGTTGTTGTTGTTATTGTTATTATTGTTATTATTAAAGAGAATCCTAATTTTGGAGGGAGAAAGTCAGGTTGATTGGGAAGCAGTTAAGGGGAAGATGGAAGTGAATATGATCAAAACACACTGTATGAAATTCTCTGAGCATTACCTTGGGGGGATACAAATGTTGAATAGACCGATGGAGAGGGGTAGAAGAACTGAGGACTTACAATGGGCTAATCTTTTGAAAAGAATGAAAAAAATTAAGGATATCCATTTCATGGGTATGTGTCTTAGTTTTCTTTCTATTGCTTTGATAAACACTATGACCAAAACAACTTGGGGAAGAAAGGGTTTATTTTCATTTTGTAGGTTATAAACCATCATCAGGGGAAGCCAAGACAGAGACCTGGGGGCAGAAACTGAAGCAGAAATCATAGAGGAACATTGGCTATTAGCTTGTTCCTCTGGCTTGCTCAGATATCGTTCTTATACAACCCAGGACAGGACCACCTCCCTAGGAAAGGTACTGTTCACCGTATCAATCCTTCATGACAAAAATGTCCTATAGGTATGCCCACAGAGTTATCTGATGGAGCCAACCTCAGGTGAGGTATGACAAGTCAAGCTGCTAAAAACAAACTATGACAGCATGCAAATTTATTTTTACCTTTAATAAATGGTAAAATTATTTATATAGCAAAGAGCTATTTTAAAATAAAATTATAATTTGTTATCTATAAATGTGTGACTGGCATACCTACTTTACATACCTATGATACCTAGGGTTGCCTAAAATTTTCTCAAGTATAATAGGCTCAAAAGTGCAAAAGGTTGGGCTGAGGGGATAGCTCAGAGGTTAAGAGCAGTGACTGCTCTTCCAGTGGTCCTGAGTTCAATTCCCAGCAACCACATGGTGGCTCACAGCCATCGATAATGAAGTCTGGTGGCCTCTTCTGGCCTGTGGGCACACATGCAGGCAGAACACTGAACATAATAAATGAACCTTAAAAAAAATAAATGAAAGTGCAAAAAGTTTAAGAACCCTAGCTGTAGGAGATGTCAGGAGGCCAGCTCATGACCAGGTTCTATGGCTAATCTTGTAAACTCAAGTATCCATCAGTGCCAGAGTTTTGAAAACAGATTTTAAAATCCACATTTTTACAATAAGTCACACTATGTTAAGGTATTGTTCCATTATACTTTATTGTTATGTGATCTGGGAGATGGATCTGGCCTCTGGCCACCATTTTGCTCACTGTGGTGTGTAACACACACACATACACACAAATGACCCAGAGACTGATGTTAGAGTTCAAGCTGAATATGTCAAAAGCAAAGTTGTCTGCCACTGGCTCACACCTGTAGCTCAGGCTGAGGACTGATTCACACATGAGCTCTTCACCAAGTCTCAAACTGTTGCCTCTCCTCAGTGTGTCTGGAGAATGGATGCCTTTCTGAGACCTTATTTCTCTCTTCTATGCTTCCCTAATGTTGGTATTAAAGGTGTGAGCTATAGACTCTTTTAGACTGATTCACTCTTGTGTAGATCTGGGTGGCCTTGGACTTACAGAGATCAGTCTATATCTTTATCCTGAGTCCTAGGATTAAAGCTGTGTATCACCATCTCCTAGCTTCTGATTGCTGGGATTAAAGGTGTATGCCTGGCTTCTATAGCTTGCGGCTGACTTTGCTTTCTGAATCCTCATGCAAGCTTTAGGAAATCATAAAAATATATCACTACAGAGATATGAGGTGCAAAGTTAGTTTCTTAAAAATGTGTGTCATATATGTAAAGGCAAAAGGTGACAACATGGGCACTGAACTCATGTCAAATAATTCTTACAAGAGCCAAGCCACAAGTATGCTTTTCCCACTTTACAAACATGTAAAGGGCACAGAAAGAAAGAAATTCCCCTGGTTCTATTAGCAAGTCAAGCCTGTACTTCTAACCTTCAAATCTCAAGTTGTAGATGGTTAGTTTTGGTCAACTGTCTTTTGCGTTTCATCAATAAATGTTTAAGGTGTCACATAGCAGATTTCATATGGGGTGAGGGTTAGCATTAATTGTCAGTTTACACAATCTAGAATTGCTTGGGAAGAGAATCTCAACAAAGGACTGTCTACATCAGGTTTTTCCATGGATATGCTTATGACTAATTCTCCTCTCCTCTCCTCTCCTCTCCTCTCCTCTCCTCTCCTCTCCTCTCCTCTCCTCTCCTCTCCTCTCTCCTCTTCTTTCATGCTAACCTTAAACTCAGAGATCTACCTGCCTCTGCCTCCTGAGTGCTGGGATTAAAGGTGTGTGCCACCACAGCCTTGATGACAGATTTTCTTAATTGGGTTTTTTTGATGTGAGATGATCTAACCCACTGAGGGAAGTACCATTCTTTAGGTTTGGGCTCTGAACTATACAGACTAGAGAAAATACTATTCTCTCTCTGCTTTTGAATGTGATGCGTAACTGCTTCCATTCCTGCCTTGACCCCTTCTTAATGATGAACTATGATATGGAATTGTAAGCCAAATGAACCTTTTTCCCCAAGTCGCTCTTTTCAAGGTTTCTTTTTGTTTGTTTTCTTTGTTATTTTGTTTGTTTGTTTGTTTTAAACCACAGTAATGGAAGTGAGACTAGGACATATGGAGGTTGGCATCTTTATTCTGCACTACCATGGTTCAAAAGGTTCTCAGAACAAATAGACTTTGATAACTATAGGAAATGCTGTGATTCTGAAACCCAAACAGATTGCGTGGTCTTGAAACTGTGAGACTGACACATGGCAAGCAGGGTTCTCTGGCAGACTGCAAAGACCAAGGGAATATCTGGGAAGAATACTCTACTCCAAAATAAACATGGAGAGATTCTGAGTGTGGGTTTTAAATATCTTAGAATCCAGGAAGAAGAAGAAAAAACAAAACAAAACAAAAAACAAACAAACAAAAAAAAGCAACAACACACTAACTTGGAGCAGTCAGAGAAAGAACAGCTAGAATGCTATCCTCATAGTCACTAAGGAAATCTCCACTTTCCTGTCCAGGTAGGTACAGAGCAAAAGCACATGACAGGGTTCCAGGGTAGCAACAGAAGAAGATTTACAACCAAATCCTGTGACAACTTTGAATTATGGTCTAGGTGTACATGTACCTTTTGTGCCAACTCATAGGTGGTGTCAACTGCAGTTCAATAAAGCCTTTGTGAAATAGTCTTGAAAAGGTGATGATTTGGCTACTCCCAAGAGGTAGCCCATCAGAGAAAACTTGGACCTCTACCCTGTGATTTGTTAATGTACTTTAACATATGACTTCAGGGGGTTGTGGGAACTGATGCACGTTGTTTGGCTGCATACCCCACTGCCTGTTTATAGCTGCATCTTCAATACTGAAGATGTATTTTGAGTAACAAGTGGCTAAAATGGAAGCTCCTTCCCATCTCTAGCCCCATGTCAAGGGATAATCATGATAGCTACAGTAATAAAAACACCCACCAAAGGCTCAAGGAAGATGCCATGGCTCATTCTCAATGTTGTGTTCTGACTCGAAGTCCATATCCCATGTATCTCTAGAACCTCCCTCCACAATTTCTAATATTTTGCAAGTAGGCCCACTCCCTTCATGCTCAAACCTTCTGTTTCAGTTCTTATCACTTCTTATCCGGAATTTGAGGTGGATCCATCTCCTTTGTCCCTTCATTCACTTTGTGCCCCTCAAATTATGTTTCTGCACAGTGGCTGGAATGAGTTTTTAACACAGCCACCTCAGTAAGATCTGGACACAGACTTAGGAATTCCATGCCCCTCACCATGGGTTATAATGCCAACCTCGCTCTGCTTCTCTACGACACCCATCCACACTTCAGGGCATTCTTTCCCTAACCTCACTCTGGCTAAGCTGGACTAAAAAACCAACTCCTCAGTCTGAAGCATTAACTACTTCCTGTCTAGAAGTTTCCACACACTTCACTTAGCTGGTCCTTCCCATGCCTCAGTTATCACATTAGATATTTTTTCTCTACCAACACCTAAATCCAGAGACAGCCTCTGTTTGCTTCCTTTATTTTCCTTCAGGGATCTTGCCAAAGTGTGTGTTCATTGATATATCAGTACAACTCTGCCCTATGCTTTCCAGTATGTTGTTTTATAATACTGGGGAGAGCTGCTGGTTCTTTTCTTCTCTCTTTCTTTTCTATTTTCCTTCCTCTTTCCCTTTTTCTTTTTCTTTCCTTCCTTCCTTCATTACCTTTCCCCTCTTCCTTCCACACACCCTCTCTCTCTTTTTATTTTATTCTCAGCTATATATCTGCATCTACTCTACTCTACAGTCAACTGAGGAACCAAGTAGATGCTCAGGGTGTAGAATAGAGAGGAACTTAACAGCTGCTTAATACAATGGGTAATTTTCACTTTTCAGCCTTCTATAGTTATGGGAAATCTAAGAATCTATCAGGGAAACATGAAGATGTCATGTAAATTTACTCAGAATAACTCATCACACATGGCATCCAAACTCCTGCTCAGGGCAAGAGGAATCTATGCTCACTGCTTTTACCACAGAGACATCAGAAGCGGCACACATCACCACCCACATTATAGCAGTATGAACTTGTCCAGCTGAGCCAGGAATGAAGAAGACAAACGGGCAGCTTCAGTTTACACACAGAAAGAATATGCCTCTGGAAATAGCTTTCTCAGTCACAAATTGGGCCCAAATGCCCCAAGAGGATGGAAGATACAGGATTCTGAAGCCTATAAGGGTAAGTGTGTAGAGATGCTTACTAAATATGCCAAGGACACAAGAAATGCAAATAGCTTAAACACTCACCAAGCAGAGAGTATAAAATAGGGAGTCTTAGGCAAAAATCACTAGCCAAGCTTCTGGTACTGGTCCTAATATTCAGCTTTCATAGTGACTTTCTAGTTGCCACTGGTTTATGCCTATTAGGCATATTCCTTGATCTTGAGGATTGAATCCCTTGATCTTGAGGATTCAAGTGTAGACAAGGAGGCCCTGGCTGTGGCATAGACATAAAGTGTATTCCTGGCATACATATGCAAGGTCCCAAGTTTGAGTCTCAGAACAAAACATTTAAAAATATTCTGTGCAACCACCATCTCTGAGCAGTCAGCTACCTGCCACTACCATCACCGACACCATCACCATCATCACCCATTAGTGTCACAAGCTAGAGACCAAGTTTCTAACACATGGCATCTTCCCTCTTTGAGTTGACACAAAGATAGATACTACAGCATGAAAAACAGTTAAAACCTTCCATAGCCCACAAAGCCAGGAGAAAGTAGACACTTTACCAACTGCGGTACCTCCACAGTCCTTCTTGTTCTGGTGTTTTGAATGTGTGGTGGTGTGTGTAAAAACTTGTTAAGTGGTGGCCCATAGTCAGAAGATTTTACATCACTGGGGGAAAAGAATCCTTGGTAGGATTTTCTGACCCCACCCTTCTTTCTCTTTCACTTCCTGGCTGCCCTCTTCTTCCACAAGATGCTCCTGAGGCTGCTTTGGACACAGCAAGAGCAACAGGGCCAATAAAACACAGCCTGGAGCGTTCCAATCTCTGCATCAAAACAAACTTTTTTTTTGAGTGCACAAGTTGATTACTTCAGGTATTTTGTCACAGAAATCTGAATGGTCTAACTGTGTAGGTAAAAAACTGGAGTGCACAATGACTAACAAGGATACCTGGTCATGTGAGTGTTATAGTAAACATTGTCACTTATACACAGTCCTTGGAGAGCAAACCCACTTTTCAAACAGGAAGAAAGCAGACCCAGAGGACTCAGGGAAACGTGCATATGATAATAATCTTGCACACTTATTTTGAGACATGATGATTATGTCTATTGCTTCTATTGCCCATTTGGTTTTTTGTTTTTTTTTCCTTTTTAGTCTCTGGGGAAGCTACAACCTACAAAATTAACACTAAATTCCTGCTGATATGCAAGTCAGCATTTTCTCTACTAAAAAGCCTCCCCCTGAGTCAGCTGACAGATGCTGGGACTAGCGACAGTGGACTCTGAATGGCAGACACAGCATAGACTCGTTTAGCGAGTATTACCTTCATACTCCTGAGCATCCGCAGGCTAGTGCAGTGGTAGAACACTGCTGTTTAGACATGAAAACCTTCTGGAGGCACATCAAATTTCTGTCTCCAGGTCCTCAAAATAGAGTTGCTAACTGCCCTCCCCTCCTTGCACTCAGAATGGTCTCCTGTTAGGAAACAAGCTGAAAGGGAGTCCTCTGAGTTTGCTCAACTTGTAGCCATTGCTGTCAATGCCACAGGAGGCACCAGCATCAGAATCAAGCTTACTTCAATGACCAGCGTCTCATTTGTGGGTCCTGGTGCATACAGGCGCTCTGGGCGGTTAAAGGAACGCTGGTATTCAAACGTGGTCCCTGCGAAAGTGAAGTCCCCAGGCCAGTCGATGTTCCAGCCCCCTGTGAGGTAATACTTTTGACTGAGGCTACGAACAGCAAGATAGCTGGAAGAGAGCTGCAGCTCCTGGACCTCAATGCTTCGGGACCCAGCTGGGATGGTGACCACAGGATAATATTCTGAATGGAAAGAGAGCATCTATGACTTTAACACTGTAGATTGGAGCAGGAGCCTTTGAGACTATTCACCCCATCTTCTGAAGAAAAAGATCAACAGTTTCATTTTCTTGTTCTGAAATTTTGTTCTGTGTGTGTACATGCACAGGAGAGTGCACATGAGCGGATGCATGTGTGCGTGAACATGTTTGTATGTACCCATGTATCACAGCATGCATGAGGAAGTCAGGACAACTTTTGAGAATCAGGTCTCCCATTTGCCCTTGGGTTCTGGGGATGGAACTTGGGGTCATCAGCCTTGGTGGCAAGTGTCTTTCTCTGCTGAGTGGCTTGTGTGCACTCAACATACTTCTGAGGTGCAATGCATAGATGAAACCACTCACCCCAAGAGTCTTGCCCTGTGGCAAAAGCCGTCACTGGTGTCCAGGGAGCTAGGATTACATTAGCCAGTCCCCTCCCCATTCCGAGGCAGGAGTGGGGCACAGCCAGCAGTGATAAGGAAACAGCAGTAGCTCTTACCATTTGCTTTGTGCTGACTGAGGTACAGGCCTTTGTAGAACTTGCAAGTCGAATTATCACCTTTGCAAACACCACAAGCATCTGAAACCGCCTTAGAGCCAAGTTCATGATCACATCCCACTGGCTGTGGCGAACAAAAGCAGGGAAGAAGTCAAAGATGAGCAAAGCCAGAGGTGACGACTAACAAGAGGCAGGCAGCTTTGCTAAGGGGAAAGCTGAGCCTTAAGTCAGACCGGGGTTCAAAGTTTTCCTCTGCTACTCTTTGTAGATAATATGTTATTTGTTATTTTAAAAATTTCATTCATGTATATGATGTATTTTGATCATATATATTCATATTCCCCTCCAGTTCACCTGGATGTTCCCCCATTCATTTTACTGCTAACTTTATGTCTTCTTTTCTTTCTATATAATTACTGTTTTAACTCACTGATTCTAATGAGTGCTGATTATACGCACACAGGTATGAGGTCAACCACTGGGAAACTAAGCAATTTACTGGTAGCCATCTCTTCCCCCCCCCAAGAAAAGTGGCCCTTCCTCTTCAAGCAAATGCATAGTTAATCAAATTGAACAGTTGATCTAAGTCTTAGACTCTGCCTCTGTGAAACTTGAATAAAGGCTCATGGGCTACTATCAGATAGGCCCACTCTATGAATGAAGCATAAGAATGCTAAGCAGTACACATTTAGATTCCCTTCATGTACATATACGTATGCACTCACATATACATACACACAAACATGTGTGTACCCATACTTGCACACACACACACACCCTGGGAAAAGGATGAAGTGTTCATAGTGAAGCTTAAATGCCAACAGAAAGTGAGTTCAGAATGAGGAGAACTGAACAGAGAGGACATCTCCCTTGCATCTTTGGAGGTTCTGATACGTGGTGAATGTGCTTATGAAGCAGACGCTGAGCCATCAACATCATTTCCACCTGTGTTTTTATAGCAATGCAAAGTGGCTGTAACCTCACACCATTCTCTACGCTGGGAAGTGACTGAGACAGAACATGAAGAGGTCATTTGAAAGAAAACCTCAGAAATGCATGTCTCAGCTGAACACTTTGTCTGTCTTCCCAGTGAGTATTAGAGGGACCCTCTCAACCAGTTTCACAGGACTCAAGGAGATCAAGCCTGACTGCACACCACGGGACAGAAATGTCCTCTTACTTCACAAATCCCATCGATGCAGACATCGTTTCTGTGTGGGGAACAGGGTGTCCCATCTTTCACCTTGCCAGACATGGCGAAGAAAAACTCAAAGTTCTCAGCCTTGCAGTAGAGTTTACACCGATCTTCCTCTAGAGGCAGAGAGATAAAAGAAGACTCAGTCAAGTCTAGCTTGTGTGCAAAACAGCATGGCCACCAGACAGTGAGTGATTAAATCCACTTGGAAAACTATTGTGAGCAAAAGACGACTTTCTATATAATTTTGCTTGTGAGTGTACCTGTGTGTGTGCACAGAAGACCAATTGTATGTATCTTTTAAAAGACAAATTCCATTTGACAGCCTATAAAAAAAACACAATTCAGTATTGGCACCAAAGAATTGTGAGCTGTGTTTTGTTTTGTTTGAGAGTCTTTCACTATGCAGCTCTGGCTGGCCTAGAACTATCTATGTAGACCTGGCTGACTTCAAACTCACAGGTACAACCTGCCTCTGCCTTCCCGGTACTGAGATGAAAGGTGTGTGGCACCATGCTTGGTTTGATACCTAAGGATTTTGTATTCCCAATTTTTAGGAATCATCACTGTGTACAAGGCTGCTGGTTTGAGCCCCTAGCCTTCCCAGACTGGAAGTATTACAGACTTTGTGGTCCCTGAAGTTAATGAATAATGGCAGGTACATGAAATGGTATCTTTGTGTTCTAATGAAACTTTAAGTTTTACAAACAGATCAGGTTAGAGTCTGATGATTTTGGTTTGGGACTGGATTCCCCCATAGATATTTATACAACCTATAAAAAGATAAAGATTGATATACTTTGCAAACAAAAGCATGTAGTCAACCATGTTTATAAAAAACATCAAATTAAAATGTCATTGATATCAAGGTCAAATAAGATAATTCTAAAGGCTAAAAAGAACTTTGTGTAGGTCATTAATCCCCTGAGAAATTTATAGTATCACAGAAAAAGGAAAAAAAATAAGTGTACTTATAGAGCTCTTGTTATCTGGAAGGAGCAAGCAAGCCAATTCCTTTGATAGAGACAGCTGTCCTTGGCCAGCAACCCCAGATGACGTTTTTCACATGGGACCTTCCGTAGGCGACACTGAGCGATAGCCCTAACAACAGTTTCACACAGATGTGTAAACAGTCCACAAACAGTCCTGTTCCACAAAAGCCTTCAATAGTAGGCAAAACTAAAACTGAACCATGAGAGAAAAATATATCACTGTGGTCAAAATATGTAGATGTGTGGGTGGATAAAATGTTTTTCTCTCAACTACAATGTTTTTTTATTTTTCTAATAACAACTTTATTTGATATTGTCTAATTTTTAGAAATGAGATTAAGGAATGGGATAGTGTGTGTGTGTGTGTGTGTGTGTGTGTGTGTGTGTGTGTGTGTTTATGCCTTTTTTCTTCTTTACCAGTCTCGGGATTTAAAAAGTTATTTTTGTTCACAGATTTCCAGGCATGACCTTGTTCTTTGAAAAGGATAAAAGAGAAGTTCACTTCTAAGGGGATAAAGATCTCCATTTATGACAGAGCCTCCCCCTGTTCTTTTGGTTTTGCTTTGTTTTGAGACAGTTTCCATATATATAGCCCAGGCTAGCTCAAACCCATGCCCTTTGTGTTGCTACTTTTTAGCATGAAATTGAAAAAATCCAGAATCACCTAGAAGGAGGAAACCTCAACTGAAAAGTTGCTCAGATCATATTGGCTCATAGTCATGTCTTCCAGAGACTGTCTTGAATGATGATTAATCCTAGCTTACTGTGGGCAGCACCATTCCCCAGGCCCATGCAGGTAGGTTTGGGCAACAAAAGAAAGCTGGATAAGCATGAACTAGAGTCAGTACAAAGTGTTCTTCCCTGCATGGTTTCTGTTTGAGTTCCTGCCCTGACTGCCCTAGAGGATGGGCTGGAATCTGGAAGTATGTGATGAAACAAACTCTCCCCTCAGCTAGGTTTCTTTCATCCAGCATGGTTATCACAGCAATGAAAAGCAAACTAGGACATCTTATCTGCCTCAGCTTCCCAAGTGATTACACACGTGCACTATCTCACCTGGCCTTCTCCTGTTCTTAAATGGTATAAAGGTACCAGACTCCTCTGGCTCTAAGTTTCATCTGGAGAAGGAGGTGAGAACAAAAATCTCAACCATGCCACCTCACTCTATGGAGAAAGGAGATCCTGAGGCAGCAAATTCTCACAGAGTGACTAAAACTGCACAGTCTCTTGTTACTAAAGTCTACCATGCAATGGTGAAGCTACATTGAAGGGTAAGGCATTTTCCCAGATACAGACTGGAAATAGAAACTGACTTTAGTGGGTAAACAGAATAGAATGCACTAGTGCTACAGATAATTAAATGAATCACATGTGAAGGCCAAGGACCACCCAAGAAGCCAGGGGACAGAAAGACAGCAAAGAGAAGGACACAGTCTCAGAGAAAGAACTTTATATGAGGAACACAGGGTTGAAGGAGGGTGCACACAAGAAAAAGTGTGGTTTTGGATGCTAGACACATTTGGCCTATCCTATCCCATCTGTTGTCTGCTGGAACCTGCTGTGTAAGTGTCCTTCCCTGTTCAAAACTAAACTACTAGTTGAAGGCCTGTAGTGTTAAGAGAACATGTCACTTACATGGGAATCATGTGTCCCTTTAGACAGCTGGCATTCATTTATTCATTTAAAAAATAGAGCTATTAAAGCAAGGGATGGTAAAACATCTGTCATCCTAGGACTTAGGAGGCTAAAATAGGAGGATTGAGAATTCTAGGTTAGTCTGGGTATCAGAGTGGTAAACTGTATCACCTTTTTAGAAAAGGCAACAAGTCCTGAAACTAGTCTTTAAATATAGTCTCTCTTTATAGTTATTGTTTAAAAACTTAAATTCAAGCTAACTTTGTTATAATAAATATGAAGAGCCCAGTATAATTTTTCATCACCTATGTGTATACAGACATGTAACCTTTTTATAAAAAAAAATCTTCCTGTCCTTGCAATTATCTGATGTGTCTCTTTTTAAATGTGCTGTCTCTGTGAGACATATACAGTTTCACAAGTTCTCAGTCTGAACAACTCATACCTATTTCAATTAACATCACTGGGAAACAAAAATCACCAAGCTGTCAATGGTACATTTGGAAATATAAGTCCATTCCAAACACACAGGTCCATTCCGTCATTGAGAAGAGGTGTCTTCTGGGAAAAAGAATAATAGACTACAAAAATAAACAACACCTATGAAAGTTGATGAAATACTGAACTGGGACAAGTCTGGGGAATAGAAAATAGAAAAGGGAACTCTTTAACATGGGCAGAGTCTCTTTCTGTGCTGTGACTTTTACACATTACCTACAGAGAGACATCTGAGTGTCATGGTCACTTGAGTTACCTTCCACTTTGCTATAGGGCCTCCACCGGTACAGCCACCCCCGGAAGGGCTTGTTGTTGTACTCTGCACACTGCTGGGCCCGGAAGTCCATGCTGTTTTCATCACAAGGGTTAATGTTGCACAGTTTGTAGATACGGCTAGATCCTGGACAGAATTTGCCACCATACTGAGGCCTAAAAACAGAATTCAGGAAGTTTAGTACCAAACACCCTACTGCCCGCCAATATAATAATGCAAGAAGGGACAGTTGAGGGGAACATTGTTGTACTATGGGCAGGTGCCTACTCCCTTCTTGCTCCCATGCAGACATCATTAATCAACCACAGAGCTCTTTTGTTTTTACAGAAACTTAGTGTGGCCTCAAAATTGAAATATCATAGTCATCATAATTTCAGGCTATAAGGATTCAGGCATTATGCTGGCCAGCCCCTGGTACCTGGCAGAATGCACTTAGGCAGTTATGATTGTGTAGCCTGCATGCAGATGCAAAGGGCCCCTTTAAAAGAAAGACCCCTACCCATTCATGCTCTTCCCCCACCCACTCTCCCCAGCTCCTCTCTTTCCCACTCTCTTTCCTGCTGTCCCCCTGGGGGCAAACAAAACTTTTCCTGCCTCCCTCTTCTCTTCTGTCCTCTGTCTCTGTATCTCTTTACCTCTTTTCTCTCTCCTCCCTGATGCTTCCTTTCTAATAAAACATCTCAATTAAACTCTGTCTGCCTGGTATGTTTGTCCCTCTGCCTTGGTCAACCTAGCCCAACATAGAATCCACCATGGTCTCCCCGATGAGCTTATCATAACACAGGCAGCTGCTGCTATGCAATTGTAAGTGGCACATGAAATGAAACTCATTTCCCATCTCTGATCTAATTTTTATATTTTGTACCTTTCGTTAAGACAAATATTCTGGATACTTTGTGTGTCATGGACTCTGTGAACACAATAACATGTTCTCTGCATCAGGTATGTATGCCACATAGATGACACACCTTTCCTTTTGCACTGGTATCAAAAGCTGCAAGTGCAGATCCACCTTCTTTCTCCAGGCTCCCTAACCCCCATCTCATTTTATCCTAAACATCTTCCTGCACTTCCCTTGTACCTGCTGTCCTGAAGATAATAACATGTGGAAAAAAAATGAATGGAAGATCCACGTTCCCCAGGCCAGGTGTATTGGCCCTGGAGCTAACACCCTGTCTATTATCCTGTACTAGGATGTTTTATTCCAATTCACTTTAGACTCCGAGGAGAGACACTGCCTCCTTTTCATCAGCATGGTCCTTTTTAACTTTGGTAATGCTACTGCCTTCCTGCCAAGCACAGAGAAGTGGAGAATGATTCCTGGAGTTGAGAATCTCTTGAGAATGTAAATAATTATAATCTCTATAGCAGGCTCTTAAGAAATCTTAGTGGGCAAATTCAGATTTGCAAAAACCAGGAGGAAAAATGAAAAAACAGGACAACTGAAATTTAGTGTCATTCACCCAGTCTACCATGCACCAACACTAACCACTCAACCAGCCTACCATCAACCCAAGCTCTAACCACTCACCCAGCCTACCATGCATTCAACACTAACCACTCACCCAGCCTAACCCTACCCAAGCACTAACCACTCACCCAGCCTACCCTGCCAAAGCATCCCATTATGCTTTCCCTCCTCACAGCTTTCTCCAGAACTAAAACTCAACTGCTTCATATAAAGCCTGAAAGGGGACTCACAGTTAATAAATTGATGTGATTAAAATTCTTTGTCCCCATGGGAAGCACAGGCTTGCCATAGAATGCTGCTGGATCCACTACAGCATCTTCTAGCAAGCCATCTTGGGAGCCCATGAATGGACTTCACAGACACAGAAGGAACTGCATGGCCAGAATGCGATCTGCCTTTATAAAACATTCTGGAGCAAATGGCTAAACGTGCAGTGGCGTGGCACTCAATCAGATCCGCTAGGACTTCTCGGTGATCATTAATAAGGCATTAGCAATCTTAAATTGTGCTATCACAGCCTCAATACTCTTTACAAGGCATAGTAAGGCAAATGCTCAGCTTACAGATTCGTCTGAGATGTTAAACATAGGCTACATAGACTGCCAGTTATTAGTAAGCTTAATGACCATCACAGTGTGTGACTTGTTCAACCTGCACAGCTGTGGCTTGGAAAAGGCCTCCAGACTCACAGGGCTTTCCTCTCAAGACAGATGAAGTGAAGAAAGGTCACATGGGACACAGCATGTCAATGAAGGCTACACAGCTCAGGGGGACAGTGGAGCTGAACCTCAGCTCTTTGGACTCTGTCCCAGACTGTCTTCCTTGTCACTTAGGACTGCATTTATCTGAGCAAGACAGGCATTGTTGAACCACATGGGAACTGAGAGAGAGAGAGCCAGTAAACACAGTGGTTAGGGAGCCCATCTTTAACAGCGAGGCACTGGTTTCATGTCCATGACTTTTTGGTGAGTTTAACTATAAATATTTTAAATAGCTCAAGCTCCAGATTACAAGCCACCACTATGCTCTCCATGATCATAATACTCAGATTTCATATTTCATTATGGGAGAAGGTCACAGTGGTCAATGTAATGACTGCCAATAATTCCAGATTTCCTATCAACTCTTCCCATTCAAGAACATTTTTCTGTAGCCTTTTATTCTGTCTGAGACTGAGTCTCAAAAGGTAGTCCAAGCTGGGTTTGAACTCAATATATTCCCACCTGTGCCTTCTGAACAACAGAGTGCAGGGCTGCATGGCCACACCTGGATATCTATAGTGTTAAGCATGAGGGTTTGGATAAGTGAACAGAGACCTTTCCCCTAACACCCTTCAGAGTGGCAAGTTCTCTATGATTAGAAACAAAAGTATAGGCAGAAAGCGAAGCCCCAGCACACAATATTGCATTATAAAGCAGAACTGTATTCGTTTTTCTACCAGTCAACCTGACCATAGATGTTTATAGTATTAATTGGTTATATGACTATTAGAATCTCTATGGCAATGCTGTTAATGTACATAGGGACACACATGTACGTAGCAAGATTTCTTCTTCATTCTCATTTACATGCTCATATATTCTCTCTGCCTCCTCACCTTCCTCTTTCAGGAAGGGCCTCATGTATCTCATTCTGATTTCAAACTTGCTACACAGTCAAGGATGACTTGAATTGCCATGTTTTCTTGGATCTACCTCCTGAGTGATGCAATTTCAAATACTCCAAACCTGGCTTATGCAGTGCTGGGAACTGAGCACAGACATTCTCATACAGCCCAAGCAAGCACTCATCACCTGAGCCACGTTCATAGACTCTTTCTGTGTGTGTGTGTGTGTGTGTGTGTGTGTGTGTGTGTGTGTGTGTGTGTGTGTGTAGTATGTGTTTTCCAAAGAGGTTGGTGAGCCATTTATAGGGACCTGCTGATTTTGATAATTGAGCCTGGAAATTATTGGTTAGAAAAATGGGCCCCAGAGTCAGCTTAATGATTGTTGTAAAATCCCAGCTTCCTCCCAAACTCCACTGGCTAGGTGGTACTAGAGTAGTCTATAATTCTTTGCTGAATAGACTTGTGTTTTACGAATGTCCAGGCAATCTCAGGATGCCACTGTTAATTTTTTGAATAGGGACTATCTCCCAGTCTCTATTACAGCATGATAATTTGATAGCTAGGAAATGAGAAGAAATGTCAAAGGGTTAAGACTATGCAACTTGGTTTGACTCTGCCATTGTCAGCATGGTATCCAAGCAGGTGCTGATGCTGGGATGCTCTTTTCTCCCCTTGGTTGTCCATTTGTGAAATAATGGGATGATACTAGGTTGGAACTGATGGGATGGTTTTAATGTGTCTGGGAGAAAATGCCTGGAGAGGTATTTTGAAAGGCTCTTAAGGTGTAGTGGAACTCCACAGAAAACTGGGTGTAGAAAAAATAACAGCACCTACTACAGACAGGAGAAGCAGTCATACTTGCTTGGTATTGGCCATTGTGGAATCAGATGAAAAGGACATCTGATTTAACCCCTTGGAAGGCTAAACTCTTTGGTAAGTCCACAAGTCGGCCTTGCATATTCCATTCTTTTCTGAAACAAAACTCATCTTTGGAAGAACACCATAGATGAAATAGCAACCTTACACTGCTTCTCCCCTGAGAAAATGAAAACAGTTAAGCTGGGAGCTACAAACAGAACCAAATGGCAGAACTTAGCTGGAAGAATGAAAATCAGTAACTTGAAATTGAAAGAGTGAGAATAAAAGCAGTTTTGTGCCAACAAATAGAATTAAGAGCTGGCTAGAACAATTCATTTCAACCATGTGGGGGTTAACTGGCCATCTACTTGTTTTATTTGTGGCTGCACTCTGAGGTAGAGTGGATAGTATTCCAATTATCTTTGATCTTGTTTAACATGACAAAACTTTGAGTAGAAATAGTTTAATGATTAATTCTTATTAGGAATTGCTGAAATCAAGACATGCTGTTTCCACAAGGAGTTATTCATCATAAGGAGAGTTTTCAATCCCATAGAAATGAAAAAGGTTTTAATTTAAATCCCAGGGTTTTTTTCCTGCACTCCACCAGCACAGCTATTAAGTTAGGTAATTTCTTTCTCAGCAAAGTATTGAGATTATAAAATGTGGTCATGTATGAAAACCAGACACAGAAAATATTCTGCAGAACATACAGTAAGATAATGAATTTTGAAGAGTACTGTCCAGGATGCTTGCTATGGTGGAGTATCAGAAGGGTGGTTTTCATAATATAAGTCATGAATGCATCCAACCCTTACTCCCATATAGTCAGGTACTGAGGCTGAGGAGTCCCAGTAAGATGTTTTGCTTAATTTGGGACACATGGCAATACCCAAAGAAGACATTTTTGTTTGTTACAATGTGGGGGAAAAGAGATAGAAAGTAATTCTGTTAGCTTCAAGTGGTAAGATGTCATGGATGCTGAACCTGTAATGTAAAAAAGAAGCCCTAGGGTGATGCTGAGCACTTAAGAGTCCTCCACTCCTGCTTAGAACCAGAGGAGTTCCACCCCTAACACTCACATCTGGAAGCTTACAACCTCCTGTAACTCCAGCTCCAGGAATCAGATACACTCTTCTTGCCTCTGCACAGGCATGCATGAGAGTATGCACACGCATGCACACACACACACACACACACACACACACACACACACACACACACACACACACACCGACATAAATTCACAACAACTCTGCGGCCTTTTATGTCAATAATCCTAGATCTGAAAAGCTCTGGGTTATTGGCCATTACTGTAGATTTGTTATCCCAGCTATTCATGTGGCTGAGGGAGGGAGTAGGACTGCAAATTGAAGGTCAGCCTGGGGTAGATTAAAGAGCTCATGGTCAGCCAGGACCTTGTCTCTAAATAAAAAGTTAAAAGAAGTCTGCAGTGGGAACTAGCTCAGTGCTAGGGTACTTCATTACTATGTGCTAGTCCCCAGAGTCAATCCTCAGGGAAGGAGGAGGAGACAAGGCTGGCTGGCTCCAGAGCAGCTTTAATACATCCCAAGAAGCACCTGACACAATTACCTAATTATCTCCAACCTGTCCCGTGTGCTTCGGGAAAAAGAAATAAAAAACCTTTTTATAGCTCTCAGATTGTTGACTCAGATGAAGTACCATTTGCCTCTTCTGAAACATTCCTTTTTACTCTGATGTCATTGTGTTTTGATTCTCAGTTCTCCCAATGCAGTACTCATGGCATGCTGGGCCCTCTTGGGGAGCTTTTTACAGCTCTCAGCTTGGCTAGTGTCATATAACAAGGACTCTGAGGGAAAGGAGAGATAATGCTGGTGGCTTCACAGCTGGAAGTGCAGGGCTAGGGCAGGGCTAGGGCAGGGCCAGAGCACTGGGCTCCACAGCTAGTGTACTGAACCTCTGTGGGTTGCCATCCCTGGATGGGTGGTGACGTTAACCCTAGCTACAAGGGCCTTATCACACTTGTCTTATTTTGTCATACTCTGTTATTGTTATGACTGGTAGTGTTGTGATGCTGCAGCTACCACTTCCTCTATAGGTCTACCAGGGTGATGCTGGTGACCCTGTCCTCCTGAAGAAGTTGAGTACTGTGAGAGCACATGGACCTCAGAACATTTTCTTTAGGATCTATTGGATGCTTCTTGTCTTTCGGATCAGCCAATGTCCGCCTGACTGTTCCTGTCTGTCTCTTTTTCTGTTTCTGTATTTCTGTCTCTCCCTCTCTCTGTCTCTCAGTATAAGATCTCACCATGTAGCCCAGACTGGCCTTAATCCTCCTGCCTCAGCCCAAGTGCTGAGATTACAGGTGTATGCCACAACTCCAGGCATTGAGGAATTCTACAGACCTATTCCTAATTCCTGCAAGTCTTCTGAGATGGATCTAACATTGCATTTTGTATAGAAACACAAGTTTAGAGTCGAGTGACTTTCCCAAAGTCACACATTAAGAAAGGGCATGTAAGTTCTCTGGGGTCTTTGTGCCTGCAGCACCTCGGACCTTTCTACTAGGACAAATAGAATTGTTCATTTCACATGGGAAGCAGAGTCTTTCGAAGTTTCTTAAATGCCCTTGTGTTTTCCCAGACTCAGGCTCCATAACGATTGAACCACAGAGTCCCTAAAGGTGACCACAGGCCAATTTCAAAATGTTGCTGTATGCTTTTAGTTCTCACAATGGCTTTTTGTTTTCTTTTTAAAAGAATTTAAAATTCATCATCAATATATAGCAATTGCAAATGTAACATGTGTTTTTATTTCTGGAGTCTTGAGAAGTCAGACGGGTCTATCAACAGGGATTGACACCTATTCCTGCAAGGTAAAAAATCATTACACATTCTCAGTTCATTTGTTGGAGACACACATTCTACTCCCCAAGCCTCCCGGCTGAACAACAGCTCAGGTGGAGAACTGCAGAGCCTTGCTCAGGTTAAGAAAAAAGTTCAGGAAATGATTGGAGTCCCTGCTCAACATATTTACACACACAGAGCACTGCTCTTCTGTTGTGTTCTGAACTCTACCCACTGTGCTTCTCTGTGCCCCACTTCCCAGTACACACAGCCTTCATATGTAAACAGAAAACCTAGGCTGGTTGCTTTTAACCTGAAAGAAGAACATCCCACTCAAAAGTCAAATCTTCCTGGAGCCTTACTTGGGGTTACTACAGTGTCTCTCCTGGTACTTCACTCCTCCACCACAAGTGCGTGAGCATTCAGACCACTTCGACCAGGCAGACCACTGGCCATGGATGGGCCGTGGCCCGAGCTCTCCAAGCTTTACACACTGGCCCTGTCGACACCACTGCAGAAAGAACATGCAACATGGTTCCCATCAGAGGTCACCTGGGGAAGTTCAGGGAGAGGCAAATAGCTGTGCAATAAAAAAAGGAAAAGGGTGTTTGGGAAGGCGGGAGGGACAATGCGTGACACTGACACAGCCCTTGTTTGCTGCATTTTGTGAATGTTCAGTGGCTGCTGCCTACATTTTCAAGTCTGCCTCTAGAGAGAAGTGGCATTTCCCATCCTCATGCTGAAGTACAGGCTGTGTGAACTGTTGATATAAGGAAACCATACAGATAAGATTCTATACAATGGCCCACGTAATCAGGCAGAATGACTGGGATGCCTTCTTGTTGCTTGGAGACAATGCTACTTATGGAACAATTCTAATGCATTGAAGAGTTAATTAATCATTGTGAATATTTTACTATCAAAACAAATTTGAGATACAGCTAACTGTATATGAGATTTGCCTCATTCAACCATCACACTGTAATCTCATATGAAATTAGTAACTTTCTATCTGAACAAATTGCATTCATAGAAGATGCCCACTTCAGACCCTCTGATGACTGGTGATCTTCAGCGCCTTAGATGGATTAGCTCTGACTCTTTCACTTGGCTGGGCTGAGGATTCACATAAGGTGGGCTGAGGATTGTTTTCTCTGTTGGCCTCCCATGTTAGCTCCTCTTTTGTAGTAAATTTAGATTTTGCCAGTTCCCACCCTTCATTTCTTCTCCTTCTCTAGGGGTTGAGTTCATCTTTGATAGTATTGCTTTTTTTCTTGCTGTGTTTTCAGTTTGAGCAAGTCCTGCAAGACTTAGTAGAACCGCACACTTTCCTGAAACCCTTTGCATTTCTATCCAAAGGGCTGTGCTTTAGGGGATGCCTGGTTTTGCTGAGAAGTAGGGCTCAGTTATAGAATTACAGGGATGCTGTTTGACTTACAGTTCCCTACCACCCCACTCCCATGATACATCTGGCTGTATGACTTCACTGCATGGCTTTGTTGATAGTGAGTTTTGTCTTGGTTGTATTTCTTCCTTTCTTCAAATTCTTGCCATGAGCAGCTCAATCCCTCTCTCTCAAGATTTTCTTTTGCTTGGGTTAATTGCCATTTCAGAGTTTAAAATTATATAACACTGTGGGGAACCAATAAGTCATCTGAGGGTTTTGGCTACTGCCACCACACATCTTTCCCACTGGGAGCCATGGGGCCTCTACCAGGTTGACACAGGAAAAAAGTCAATAGCTGTGGTCCCCCCACTTGAATCAGCAGCCAACAGAAAACCAAGTTGCTCTGATGTCTGAGAACAGTGGGAAGATCTGCACACACACACAGGGTCTTCCAAAACCCCTTTCTAGTATTCAGGAATTGAATACTACTTTGCATATGAGAACTCGGTAGAGAGATCTGACTTTCTTAGTCTCACAGAGACACAAATACAACATACATTGTAGAATCTAGATTTCACACTTACATAGGACTCATTCTGCTTCTTATAAACAAATTACTGACTGATGCGCCTTAATTTTAATCTAATTTCTTTGTTGGAAATGCATTTCTTTATATCTGCTTCAATCATTGAATGGGCTGTCAAGATCTCAGTATTTCTCCTAGTCTTAGGTCAAGCTGCTGCTAGTAGACTGCCCTCCTCTGCCTTTGCAATCTGTGTAACAAATGGGAATTTACAGAAATCTACATATAGATGCAAGTAGCACAATGCATTCATAAAGTCTCATGTATAAAATGTAAGTACTAAATATATACACATAATCTCATCTATCACATATATCCCTAGTGTTTTTCAAATATTCAGTAAGACTGACTAGCCATGACTTACACTGTACATTTTAAAACATATTATTTCCATTGTTAGGCAGGATCTTACTACCTGACAGAGGCTGTCATGGAACTTGGTATGTAAGCTAGAGTGGCCTCAAACTCATCCTCCTGTCTCAGCCTTTTGAATGCTGGGATTACAGAATGAGCTCCTGTGTCTTGCCTCAAAATGTTTTAATGCAACATACTACAGAATAGACCTAACTCTTTCTTGCACACACATCTTGAGATGAAAGGACTGGGCTTTCACCCATCTTAGTTTCATGTGTCTACACTCTGCTTGTATTACTGTACACTTTCAAGTCTCTTCAATGCCAGTTCCAGTGTCCATTTGATGTGCATACTGAATCTCAACCAACGTTCTTTCTTTGCGGTGATAGTAGCTAGTGCTTCAAGAGGAAATGTTCAAAGAATGGTAAGTAGGCAGCTTCTGCTTCATGTTCTCAGAAGAACAGGACTGACATTTCAATTTGTCTTATTTCTGTATCTTCAGAAGACTCTCCTGATACTCAGTACTCAATAGTCCCCAAGGAACTGAGATCACTTTAAAAGACCAGTTCTTCTACACAGAAAGCAAATAACAGATCAGCAAACCTGTTCCCTCTCATTATATGTTAAAACCCATATGGTCTTTCCAATGGACTTGCTAAATATGCTTCATTTATTGCAATGCCAAGGGTACCTTTCCTGTAAGACCCCCATAAGAAAAAGACAACAGGAATAAATATGAGAATTTGAGAGGACAGTTATTTCTATTACTAATGGGAACACCTGTCCCCTGTGGCCCTTTCACAGGAGGTGAAATTTAGCCTGCCAATGGAATGCAATGAAGCCTATTATGTCACTGACATAGAGATACTTAAGACTCATGGCCCCATCTATAAAAAAGAAACACAACTAAAAAATGCATACGAATTAACTAGTTTATATAATAATTCTGTTTTTATAATCTTTGATTTACTTTAAAGAGAAGTCAGGAAAAAATGCAGCTAAGAAACTTTCCCACTCTAAAGTCACAATTCTATGACCTCAGCATCCTTCTAGAACTACAGACTAACAAGTGCACAGTTACCATACTCAAGCCACAAACGGTCCCTTCTGCTGCAGGCATGAACTTGGTTTCACATCTGTGGCCCACGCGGTGGCACCAGAGTGATTTGCAAATATCCTGAAAGGAAGGGGGAAAAAAAGGTGGGGGGTAAGACTGACAATACACAAAAAATGCAAACAGTCAAAGCTTTGGGGTACAGTATTTTATTTTGGGATGGATGCAATCAGACAAACTTCTCTAAGTACAGGCAAGTCAAGTAGGTGGAAGTAAAGCAATTTGTTGTAATAAGTAGATAAACAGGAAGTGCCTGTGGAGTCTGCATGTTCATATGTTTTTAGTGATAGGAGTAGCACTAGTTAATAATCAGAGGACTGACAGCTTAGACCTAAGTGGTGTGTGTGTGTGTGTGTGTGTGTGTGTATACACACACATGTGGAGGTCAGAAAACAACATGTAAGGGTCAGTTCTCTCCTTTCACTGCATGAGTCCTGACACTCAAACTCAGCTCATCAGACTTAGAAGCAAGCACCTTTACCACTGAGAATCTCACTGAGCCGAAGAGATTTGTTTTCTGATGACAGTGAAAATAGCCTGGGTGGCAGAACTGATCAAAAAAGGAATAAAGCAAATCTGACTCAGTCTGTGTCCCTAACATGTTTTAGAACACCTAGAAGCTATAGGTCCCCCTCCCCAGTTGTCACTCTAATAAACAACTATCACCTGTGCCTGCCTCTAGAGATGCTCTCAAGGATAAATGACATACTGCATGGTCAGGGGCCATTCAGGCTGGTACACTCAGTTCCTAACATCGTTACAGTTATTGTCACCATCATCATCACTTTCTTAGCCTTGTGATTTTCCAATACTATGGCAACTTAATTCTGACACTAGTCCTATGAGGTAATTTAAAGGATCAGGAGTCAGCCTCTCACCAAACAGAATCATGGCTGTCATCTATATGAGCTTCCAAATCAAGATACTCTAGAGTTGAAGGCAGTTATTAGCAAGAGATGTGAGGGGTGTAGGTCAGACTGGAGGAGAAAGAGGTCTCCATAAAAACAGTTCAAGTCAATCTTACAGAAAGGCTAGAGACATCTTCCAACCATTTGGAACAAAGGTCATTTTGCTTGTGCTTTTCCAATCTTAGTGTCAGTTCAAGACATAACTTTGAAGACCAAATATGTTTCTTTCCTAGAGCCAAAGGAAAACCATGACCCATACCTATAGCAGCCATCAAAATGATCCCAGCACAGAGCAATAAAGGGGGAGATCTTAAGAAAATAGAAAAAGGAGTTGGGGAGGGTGGTCTAGACACCACAGCCAAAGCCAAGCCACAGGGCTGAGACAAGGGGCAGCTGGAGAAGAGCAGGCAAAACACAGGGATTCCAGAGTGAAACGAGACAGGCTGTATGGACATGTTATTTCCCCTGTGGTGAAGTGCAGAAGTCAAATGTAATTACAGCCGACGACATGCTTTAACGACCACAAAGCCCTCTGAGAAAACTCCCTTTCAAAGTAAACAAAAAGGGGAGCTTGCACTCTTTTGCTGGTGCCTCCCTCTTTTCCCCCCTTTGGTATATCCCACTTCGTCTTATCTATAATTACCTGGACTTAAGTCATAATTTAAGAGAAAGAGAAATAACCACAGAGACCCTAAGGTCTCATGTTGCCTGGATATGATCCCCCTGCCTCAACAAGACCACATATTTAAGCAATGCTGGCTGTACTGGGTCCTATCATTTGCTGACCTATGTTCTCTGGTTATATTCCACAAGACAAGTTCCTTCAAGTAAAATATGACATGTTGAAAATGTTAAAAGCATATGAAAATGCAAGTTCTGTGGAGTGTGTACATATGTAGATGTTCACCAGGGCTTTTAAAGCTGTACCATCAGGATGACATTACCTTCAAAATGTCTCCTGAATCTGAATGCTTCCCATGTCCATTGTTGCCACCCTGTTCCCAGCCAATACGTGTGTGCCTCAATGTCATACCTTTCAACACAAACCTAGTTGCTCTGTTTTCCTCCATCCTTACCCAGTGAATTCCCAGCAGGGCACCACCTGATACAATGTCCCATAGCTGTATACGACTTTTTCCATAGTCACATCTCATGTTGTTAGGAGTCAGATGGGGTATGTAGCAATCATACTGAATAGCAGAGCACAGTCCCTTCATTACAGAAAGCTATGCGGGCCAGCATTATGAACTAGAGGGATTCTTCCACATAAGTCAGTCAGTTCATGTGATAATGTGATGCTGTCTCACTTTGCTCAGGGTAAATTCACAGTCCTTTCTTGCCCCCTCCAAGCCAGTCACTGAATCCTCTTTATCCCTCTGATCTCATCTCTTACAAGCCAACTCTTGCTGTTGTGGCTTCATTCCCTTGACTGTGATAAAACTCCCAACCAAAAAGCAACTCAGAAAAGGAAAGCTGAATTGCAAAAAACAATTCTGGGTTACAGTTCATCCTAGCAGAGAAGTCACATATCAGGACCTCGAAGCAGCTAGTCAAGTCACAACCATGGTCACATCAGGGAAAAAAAAAATCAGTGAATGGATAATTGTTTGCTTTCCCTCAAGCTGACTTTCTCTTCTCTTAAACTATTCAGGACCCTGACTACGGAATGGTGTTTCCCACAGTGGGCTGTGTCTTCTTACATCAATTAACAATTGTTAACAATCAAATAACAATCAATACAATACCCCACATACATTCCCACAGGCCAAATGGACCCAGATAATTCCTTATTGACTCCCTTGCCCAGGTGATTCCAGGTTGTGTCAGGTTGACATTTAAAACTAACCAGCACATCTGCTGACAGCTGCTCTACCACACTGACACAGCACTCTAAAGTGCCTCCAGGTTGCTCCAAACATCAGCCTTTGCACATCTTGTTCTATCTATATCTCCAACAACCTGAATACCTAACGGTGGCTCGTTTTCTTATTTCCTTTAAGTCTGCATAAAGTTCCCTTCAAGAACTCATTAGAGTCTCTCTCTCTCTCTCTCTCTCTCTCTCTCTCTCTCTCTCTCTCTCTCTCTCTCTCTCTTCTCTGTCTCTGTGTGTATGTGTGTGTGTGTGTTCGTGTGCATGTATATGAGTTTGTGTTTGTTTGTGTCAGGTCATCACACACTCTCAACCACTTAGCAACATCACAACATTACTAATTAAAATTTAATCAGCCACTACCCAACCAATCTTCAACCTATTTACTCCAAAGTCATTTCACCAATGATTTATTTATTCATAATATTCTCCATGTTGTATTATCCTCTTTCCTAACACAGTGCCACTGCTACAAGGGCAGGGTACACGGCAGACTTCAATAAATATTTTCAACAAATCAATATGTGAATTAAAATGACTGACTTTATAATTAGAAAACATCCTCACTAGTAGTAAATAATCTGTAATTCTTAAGAGGAGTCTTCAACTAAAAATGTGCCAGTAGTGGTGCACACCTTTAATCCTAGCACTAGGGAGGTACAGGCAGGTGGAGCTTTGTCAGTTTGAGATCAGTCTGGTCTACATAGTTTTAGGACAGCCTGCTCCATATAGTGAAACTCCACTCAGAAAAAGTAGGAGATTCTTGACAAACTATTTTAAAAACATAATGAAACTGGGTACCGCTAGGATTCACTTCCAAGGAAGAGCACTTGCCAAGCATGCAAGAGGCTGTATAGATTCAATCCAGCATTGAAAAGAAAAGAAACAATAAAAATCCCACTCACATCACTAAGAGTTTCCCCTGTATGTATTATCTGATTGACTCCACAGTTGTTCTCTTCCGTGTGCTAATAGGAAAAATGGACTCAGGAAATGTCTGATGAATTTTCAACTGCTCTCAGCAGGAAATCTCTCCCAGGCCAGAACTGAAACACCTTGTGTTTTAATCTCACTACCAAGGCTTTTAAGTGGAAGCAGTAATTAAAAAGCAGTAACTAACAGACCACGTCATGGGCATCACTTTAAGCATCACTTTAAGTTTGCTGAGGTATAAGTTGCAATATTGTGCACCCATTGTAAGCTTATAGTTCTCAAAGCTCTGACAAAATATATCCACCACTGTAGCCACCACAATCAAGACAGAACGTTAGTGTCATCCTCCAAAATACCCATCTTAGAGGTAACCATTCTGATATCTGCCACCTTTAATGCTTATTCTTAAATTTGGGCAGTGGAATTGTACCAAATGGACTCACGGCATTTTCTCAACACGTAGCTTTTAGTTCTCTATGGATCTCTGTATAGTCATTTTTTTAATAAAATACATACATCACGTTTTTGTTTGTTTGTTTGTCTAGTCATTGGTCATTGTCTAAAGGCTATTCTGAAGTTTGCCTCTAGTCTTTGACTCTTGTCAATCAAGCTTAAGGACACTACCAAATAAATCGTTTTTGTCCTAATTATTTCCTGTGATTCCTGTCAGACACTTGGAGAGGATTTTCTAGATCTACCAGTAAAAAATATGTGTATAAAGGTAAATAGCTATTTAATCATAAATCAATGGTTATCTTCACTCCATGTTCAAAGAGTTCATTCAAAAATATAACAAGAATTCAGTCAATGGTGACTCAGAAACCTGGACCTTATTGTTTTCTTTTCTATTAGTGCTATATGTATGATCTTAGATTATTTAACTTCTATTTCCTTACTATTGAGTTCAAGGGGAGCAATAAATAATGCCATGCAGTTATCACCAGTAGCTTAATGGGATACTAGAGTCAGGCAAAGAGATAACTAGAAATATCCTGAATTATAGACTAAGAAGAATTGGGAGTATGGCTGCAATCTGTGGCCTGGGTGGTCTGCTAACACAGTCTCTACAGTGTTAAACTAATTGCATCTCCCCTTTTGCAGATAGACGGGAAAGCCAAAGTCTCTGTTGGAGGCAAGGTATCTTTAGAAGATTATTAGAGAAACGTGTGTTTTTTAGCCAAACAGCACAAAGATGGGCAATGCTCAGAATGTCTTGTGGTGTGCACACCCAGATGCCATATCTTTTTGCATGTACATATGTGTCTGGAAAGCATAAGTGTGCATGCATGCTTGAATGTGGAGGGGCACATGAGTGCATATGCATTTAGAGCCCAGAGGTCAATCCACTTTATTAACTGAGACAAGGCCTCTTACTGAAGCTGAAGTTCACTGGTTCTGCCAGGTTACCCAAAGATTCCCCCATTCTGCCTTCTGAGCCATGGGATTTTAAGTTAGCTGCAATGTTCAACAACCTGGATTTTAAGTGGGTGCTGAGGATCCAAATCTGGTTCTTAGACTTTATCCATAGGCTTTATCCACTGAGCCATTCCTCCAGCCTAAACTCCTCTATCACATAAATCATCCATGGGAAGGATGAGAGGGAGGAGGAGAGCAGCATCTACTTTATGGAAACAGGAATGCCTAAAAGAGTGAACCCCAGCCATTGTCACAAGGCCAATACTAAGGATCTACTGTTATGTCATACAAAGAGTTAAGTGGATTTTGCACCAACTGGGGCAAGAAGTATGCATAGATGATGACAATGTGGAATCACAAATTTATAATGGTGATATGTAGATGGAGCCCAGAGGAAGGACTGCTTAAATGTCCTTGCGGAAGAAGAGAGGTAACTCCTGGGCCATGGCTTTAACAGAATGAATGATTACATGTTTGTCATACAGAAAGTACTGCAGTATTCTAGAATGGGAAATCCATAGACAAGGGCTTGTACACGCAAGAAAGGAAATACTAAATAGAATATTTTGAAGTGTATAAGAACATGATATATAACGGGGATGTAAACTTGTGGGGAAAGGTATAGAAATTGAAAGATGCTGTGATATATTACAGAGCATTTATGAGAAGCTTTTAGAAACTATCTATTCTCTCTTCTTTAAGCCAAATTCTTAGGGGAAATATATCCATATCCTAATGCCTTCTAGGAGAAATACTGTCTGAAATGATGGGCATCAAAGCATTCAGTAGTATTCAAATGTCTTCTCTCAAATTTCCATTTGGCTTCTAATTCTCTTAGTGGCCCAATCAATATGGTTGCCTGAGCCCCAGCTATATGATGGTAACAGGGGACACTGAGCTGAGAAATCAACTCTGAGGTATCATTTTTGTCCTATTCATGTTCATTGAAGGAAGGGTACCAGCATACAGACATCAATGGATTCCTGTGCCATGCTTCAGATCTCCCAACAAACGTTATCAATTCAACTTGCTTAGCAAGGAACTATTTCTCTTTAAGTCTATTGTCGCTGAGTGAATGTTTTTCTCATCAGTTGCTAGGGAGGTAACTCTTTTAGGTCTGTCTAAATGGCATGCAACCCTATGTCAGAATATTAAATCATTTTCATGAATACTGCTCTGTCCTGGGTGTGGTTTGAACCCCCAACACCCATATGTTGGGACTTTAATCTTCAGTGTGTCAATGTTGGGAGGCGCAGTCATTATCAAATGGAGTCTAGTGGGAAGACTTTAGGTGAGTGAAGGAGTGCCCTTGACAGGGGTTACTGTGCAGCTGTTTCCTTCTAATTGAAACACTCCCTCCTTAAGGGAGGCCCTTAGGAGTCAGGAAGTACAGGAAACTCAGTCTCTGAAAGATCTATAGGCCCTTCCCCAAGGTTACACAAGCAATAACCAATTGCTCAGGGAGATTCTTCAGCTGTTCAAGCAGCCTCCAAGTTGTTCAGAGAGTTCTGGGGATAGGGTGCAGCTTTCCCAACACAGCACCCATGCTAGGAGGGCACTTGTGTGATACTCCTATTTCTAGGTGATCCATGAGCCTGTAAGGAACCTAAGAAACTCATTGGTTCAGTAAGCTAGACTTGGGTGGCATGGTCTCTTCGATCTGTCGTTAGTGTCCTATCTGAGGGAAGGGGCAGAGAAATGTCTTTATGTCTCTCCAGGAAATTTCACACAACAAGGATTAAGATATTTCTCCTGAAACTCTGGTTATTTCTTATGTGAGCAGGGACAGGATAAAAATCAACCCAGCCCTGGCTCCACTATCTCTAAGTCTACCTTAACACTTGCAGTGGGATTATTCTCTTTCATACATGTTCTAACCATGGTCATCATCCACATTGTGACACAGTTAGGAAACCTTGACTAGAGTTGGTCAACCTCAGTGCAACACCTCCCTGAACCACCTCTCAACTGTCACCTAAAGTAACCTCTCTTTCTCCACATGTGGCTTTGCTTCAGAACTTTTGCTGTTGCCCTCAGACATACACATACTATGGGGAGGAACAGAGAACACTGCTATTTGCTATGCAAGTGAAATTTGTAGAAAGATGCAACTGGACACAGAGAACAATTCTTACAAATTAGCCAGGGAAGAACTATTCCCCTCTCCTTACGAATGTGGACACATAGGTCAAGGGAGGCCAAAGCATTTGTTCAAAAGCCCAGGCAAAGTTGCAACAAGATCTAACCCCAGGTCTGTCTAACTCCCAAAAGCAGAGAGTATGCACAAGTGGGTATGCAGGTGTGTATTTGCCTATGAGTGGATGTTCTCCCAAAGGCCAGAGTGGTTGTGAGAATGCTTGGAGTTAGAGTTACAGAGAGTTATAAGGAACCAGTATAGGTTTGGGAATTGAACTCAGGTCCTCTGGAAGAGCAGGGCATACTTTTACCCCTGAGTCATCTTTTCAACCCTGCATGTGTACTTTTAACTACTCTGTGAGACTGCCTTTCTAGGAAGAATGACAGGGGGAGAAACTCATGAAGACTGAAGGGAAGCAGCAAAAAGAGAAAATAATGACGGCACAATAAAGGCCTTAAAGATAAATGCAAAATTTTTAAAAATGAGATTTCATTGTTTAGAATTTGTGTGTGTGTGTGTGTGTGTGTGTGTGTGTGTGTGTGTGTGTGTGTGTGTGTGTGTGTGTGTTAGAACATAGAAGGATGCTATGTGTGACCTTTTGGCATATGACCATGACTCAGGTTATAAACAATACTAGGAAAATACCAAGAGCTAGTTCACAGGGAAAACAAGCCCACACTCAGGAGCCATCAATCAATATCACCCCCCATCTCTCTGTTAGCCCAGACTCCCCAGCTCTGCTCCAGACACCCAGACATCCCTGAGCCGTTCATCATTTCAGTTCTTTTCATTTGGAATTTTCAGTTCCCTTCATTATGTTTTCCAGGGTCAACTCTAGCTGAGATACCATCTTTTAAAAATATGATGTGGCACCAGAAAATGATGAAGGTGGGGTACTGACACCCTTCTCACTGCCTGACAGAGAACAGGCGTGATCCTGGTGAAAGGGGACTCATTCAGGAACCCCTTTGTATTCCTGAAGGAAACTGCACTTATTACTAGCTCTGTACTTAGAATGTGCACACATTGGATGAATGAGAAAGATAGTGATCTCACAGTAAAGCAAAGGGCATGCTTACGAGAGTCTACTCAGTGGGCGGGCTATACCACCTAATGTTGTGGCTTAACAGGCAATCGAAACAGCTATAAATTTGCCCATTAAAAAAAAAAAACCTATAACGCATAATATAAAACCTATGTGTCTTGAAGGATATGGCCAAAGGATGAAGCTGTGGATTAGTTTTTTTTTTTTTAATGCTTTTAAGTTACATTAACTTATATGGCTCCATATTAATCCTGTGACTGGATAGATATTGTTTCTTAAGAATGGACTTTAATTTCATAGGTGAGCTGACTTACTGAAAAGCAGTATGTGCTTAAAACTGCAGACATAGCTCACAAGTCACAACAGTGAGCTGTTGGACTATCATGTTAGACTGAGGGAAACTGGTATCTAACAAAGGAGAGGCAGGCGGAGGTTTAACTTCCACATGGGTGATTTGTTTTGTTTAGATTTCATCATTTAAGAGTTCTGTGGCTTTGGGCGAGTTGGATACCTTCTCTGGGATGTAGGTGAAAGGGGAGCAATAACTTTTACTTCAAAGTGTTTTTGAAGATGGAGGTCAAATACAATAAATCTTTCAGTGGAATGCCTTACGTAGGACAGAGGGTCATGCAGACACTGGGAATGATGGTGGTGGTGGTGGTTGGGCTTGCAGAATTGTTGCTGCTGTGTGTTGCTGCTGGTGGTGATGGAGAAGGAGCAATAGGGAGAGAAGTGAGGAGAGGTGAAAATAGTATAGGAACGAGAAGCTATCAACTTCCCTATTTCCCAAGAGTCCAAGTGCCCAAGACTTCAGCATTTTCCACTAAATGCCAGGAATAAGCTAACTTTAAAATTACGGAACATCATGTTGGTATAGATACTGCAATGTTGCCAGGAATGCATTTCTTGACAAGAGTGTAACAAGGCCTCTCTTACTTCTACATATTGGAGTTTTGTATTTTCTCACTTATCTGTGCTGCAATCTTGCTTCCAGGAGTCAGTGTGAAAAATCATGCTAAGAATATTAAAGAGACTGTCAACTTTCTGTTATCAAAGAGCGTGTCTGCTGTAATGGTTTTCTTACACAGTGAAGGGTGCATGGTGCTTATTGATGTTAGGCTGATTGTAAGCACATCACTTTAAAAGCATAGAAAAGACAACAAAAGCCATGATTAGCAGGAGTGATCATTCTAGGTTTGCTTCAAGGAATAAAGCCCACATGTAAGAAGTGGGGGATTTTCTTCCAAGGACACAGACAACTGGTATTTAAACCAGGCATACATAGTCTATGGGGGATAAGCCTGGATAATTCATTGACGGGAAAATTACCACTTAATTATCATGCCAAACAAATGACATTTTAGAGATAACCCAGATGCTAACCTTTGGCCTCAGCAAACCAAATGTTTATCCTTTTGGTAGGTACACGGGCACATAGCACATCCTTAATGCAAGTTAGAAATCACGAGGAAACATACCTTCATAACCCCAAGGCTGCACAGCTTGGCTTTGGCTCCAAATTGCCACTTACACTGTGTGTCGGCATCATAAATCTGTCCTGGGAGTTTGTCCGGATATTTATACTGTCCTGTTTGCTTGGGCTCATCCACCAGACAGCCAGCCTGTGGTGTGCTGCATTGATAACACATCCTTATTAACAGCCCTGTTCTGTTCATCTGTGACCCTTCCATTTAAAGCTGCACCTCTGTGAGTGCAGTCATGCAAAGAAGCATAGAATGAATAAGCTTAGAGAAACAGGCATGTGTTTAGAGTTAAAAAGTACATTTTATTGCAAAGAGCAAGTCCCATCTAAAAGGCTGGAATGCATACAGTCATAAAGGGTTTTATAGGGGGCTGCAAGTTCTGGCCATCTAACCAACATGCATTAGGATTGGACAGGAGTTGGGAAGTGTAAATACAAGTAAAATCTCCCTTTCACAGTCTCATTCAACAACACTGGACATTTTTACTGAGAGCCTACTATGAGGCAAGCATTCGCTTAAGAAATTAAAGCTCAAAATGGGTCATATACAGAGGATATTTGTCCTCATGGAGTTTTAAACGATACCATGTTTCTTAGAGAAAGGAGTAAGAAGAAATAAAGATGTACTTTGTCTCAAATACATTTTATAAACAAAGTTGTATCTACAAAGAATCAGAACGCTCTAGGCATGCTGTTGCAGGCCTAGAATCCTAGCACTTAGGAAGTAGAAGCAGGGGGCTCAGGAGTTCACAGTCATTCTTTACTACACGAGATGTTCAAGATCAGCCTAGGCACACACAGGAGACCTTCTGTAAAAATAAAAGCACTCTATAAAATAAACTTTAGGATCAGGGGCATAAGGCAGAAAAGCTTCTCTGAGGGGTGCCCGAGTGAGATGTGTTGAGAACATGATATGGGTGTTTTCAAAAAAACACCGTATCCTCATTTACTTATATAATCAAACTGTGCCGTTACTGAGAGGTTAATTAGTATGTGATATTAAATTCAAATTTGGACTCAGACATGGAGGTACTATCCGCAATGCATCTATAATGACTTTGTATAATTCTCATAGACCTCTTTAATGATGATGACTCCCATAAGGAGTCATTTGGCTCAAACAAGAAAATGTAATGTACTTAACATAGGGGAGAAGGCAATGCCATTTGCTGCTGTAGCTATCTTACTACCCAAAGCCCTAACTGCAGCAACCTCATGATGAAAATTTAATCCACATGGAACTAATCCCAATTTACAGTACTTATTGATTTCATCCTTCTATGAAGTAGAAAAGACAATGTCAACCCACAGAAATGAACCTAAAATTCATATGAAAATATATGAGGACATGGCTTATGATAAATTAGCAAACATCTATCAGGTTTTTTGTTTTGTTTTGTTTTTACTATGCTTTGGGCATTAGGCAGCTATACATGCTCACATTTAATCTTCCTTGTTGATGTATCTTGATAATTCTCTGAGCATTTCCAACTGATATACTGTAGCATAGGTATGAACATATCAGGAACATCAATTTGTAATGAAACTTCACTAACATCTTGTCAAAGGAAACAATCAGAAACCAGGTGTCCATGTGAGTAAACATGGACTAAAAGATATAGATACATGCCTACCATTGAGCATAGACTTCTTTTTTTAAAAAAAGATTTATGTGTATGTGTCTCTGTGTATAGGTACTTGCACAGGTCAGAAAAGTATGTTAGGTCTCCTAGAGCTGGAGCAACAGGTATTTATTTGTGAGCCACCCAACATGGATGCTGAGAACCAAACTCAAGTCCTTGGCAAGAGCAGCTGTCATTTTTAAATCGCTTAGCCATCTCTCCAGCCCTGGGTTCATTTTCAAAATGTAAATCAAACACTGGGTTCTCCTAAGTCCTACAAGCTGGTGGATTAGATTAAAATAATTAATCACAGTAAAAAGGTTATACATCTAGAAGTCTTAAAAGTTGAAAAAGGGGGGTAAGTTATGAACTTCAGATCTTGGGGTCAGAATGGATCTAAGTGTGAATCTGACACCTACAGCTCCACAGCTGTTATGCTTTAAGCAACACAGCTGACTGCTCAGAGACTAAACTACAACTGTAGACAGGAGGTAGAAACAGGATTGCTGGGAGGATAAGAATATATATACACATATACATATATATATTGTGTGTATATGTGTGTGTATGTGTGTGGGTATATGTGTGTGTATGTGTGTGTGTGTAATTTTTAATTTTAAAGTTATGTTGTAGTTTGTGTGTGCTTTTATGCATGCATGTGCGTGTATGCAAACACTTGGATGCCACAATGTGGGTGAGCAAGTCAGAAGACAAGTTCAGAATCAGTGTTCTCTCGGTGTTCCCCAGGCTGGAGCTTAGATAGTCATGCTTGATACCAGGTGCCTTTACCTACTGGGCCATCCTGCCAGCCTAGTAAAGCAATATATGTAGGGAATCTAGCACAGTAATAGGTCTTCAATAGATTTTTCAACAACCATGCCATTATAATTATCAATGTCATCGTCGTAGGAAGGTTTACTCTTTCTCTTCATTGAAACATCAAAAGCCATTTCTATGGATTATCTGCTGTTTGGTTCATTTGATTTTGTGGTAAACCTGGTGCCTCATGTATGCTAGGCAAGCACTCTGCTGATGAGCAATATCTACAGCCTTCTTTCTTCCTTTTTATTTTTCAGGCTGGCCCTGGACTTTCTCTGTAGTCCAGGTAGACCATTACCTTTCAACCATTCTGTCTCAGCCTCCCAAATAGCACAATGACTAGGCCAGCTCACCAGGCCTGGCTTGGATATTTGTTTTCATACCTAGTGACCACAAATGCAGAGCTGGGCACAGCCGCCAGGACTTTATCCATCTTACCTGAGGAATTTCTTGAGATACTGTCGGCTGCAGGAAGACCATGAAAACACCCCGTTGTTTCCAGTCAGTGTGGGTGACATAATGTTGCCTTCCGCCTTCCTGCAGGGATTGCCTTCACCATCATGAATCATGCCGAAGCTGAAAGAGAAACCATGCCTTCTGAGAACCTATGTTCCAGGTTACCACCAGAAAAATTCAATAAATGTCCCAAGACTCAGCAGATGTAGGTGGAAGACAAGAGTCAATGGCAAAAAAAAAAAAAAAAAAAAAAAATCCAGTTACTATAAAGTATTGTACATTTTCTGCAAAAAAACTTGAAAAATGCTAAAGGCTAGTTTTTTATTAGCCACAAAATCAAAGAATAGTCCATCAGCTCTATATGTAAAGGCTAGGAAATTTTGGTCAAGATAGGCTGTGACTGTAAGATGGCCCAGCAGCTAAAAACATTTGGGGCCAAACCTGACTGCTTGAGTTCAATCCCTGGAATGCACATGAAGGAGGGGAAAAAACTGACTGCTAGAAAATACACACAGACAGACAGACAGACAGACAGACAGACACACACATACACACACACACACACACACACACACACACACACACACACACACACGGGAGTGGAATAAATAATAAATGCTTAAAAGATTTCTTAACTAACATAAATCTTAAATGGCCAATTTTTAAAAATTCAAAATAGCTGATTTCTTTTCCTGTCACCAATCCTGGAGCTATGGTACAGCAGCTGAGAGTACAGAGAGAAGTTAACTATAAACCCTATATTAATATCTATTTATAAAGCTAGCATTGTAAAAAAACCTTCCTTCCAGTGATGAACAGCTGATTAACTAAGCTCGTTCATTCAAATTATAATTGAATGCCCTCATAAAAATGAGGAAATTATGAAAACTCTGTTCAGAACACGAAAGAAAAACATGACTTCCCGGAGCTCAGCCTGGTACAGAGCACTGTAAGTAATCTCTGAACACCATTCCTTCCATGACATTGGATAATTCCTTTGTGGAAAATGAGCATGGAGAATCTCTTTTCAAAGTATTGTGTGGTGGGCTGGGAAGCCAGCTGAGTGTTTAGGAACTGCTCTTCCAGAGGACCCAAGTTCATTTCCTAGAACTCCTGTCAGCAGGTGGCTCACAACTGCCTGTAACTCTGATGCCCTCTTTGAAGTTCCCTACAGATCATCTCCATTGTTCCTAAATGGCTTTCCATGTCTCAGCATGTAAAGCAAACATGCCATATCATGTTGTCCTAGAAAGGGGTGCAACATGCTTCTGTAGAAAATATTCGGGAAATCATCTTTGGGAGATATTCGGGGAACAAAGCACGTTTTGTGACTTTTCTTACAAAAGAGGCAAAGCAATGAGATATTTTATGTGAATTTATCATGAATTTCAATTGTTCTTAATCTGATTATTGAAAGAAATAAAGTCTGTCTCTTAAGAATACATTTGTACAAGCAGGTATGCTTCCTATGTGGGCAAGTATAATAACATCCTACAGCTATCATTTGAAGGTAGGTTCTAACAAATGAGGATGTTATATCCATAGCTAGGGCTTTGCCATGAGCTGCGCCTGCAAGCTAGCCATTTGTTTTTGAGCATTCTTTCCAACTCATCAAGCAAGTGGAAGGTGGCTGTATACCAGATGGTTATCAACGAATTTGTTGCGATTCACAAGTGACTGCTAATAAAAGCATTAGTTATCAATCTTCTGACATTTGGCAACAGCACTTTCATATTCTTAGCTTGGCCAAATTCAACTCTTGATGCCTAAGCAGGGAGCTGAGGGGGTTTGTTTTGGAGACATTCTTGCTAAATATGCTAGAGCCTGTGAATAAAAAGCAAAAAATTCCAGAAGAGCCAATGAGGTACAGAGAGATTATAAAGAGGAAAATGGCTTAATTAGGGCCTTACTAGAAACTTTTTGAGCAAAAGAAATCCAATTTGAACTCAATTTTGAATTTTTACATTTTCAAAAGTACTTTTATTGAGTATCCTTTTGGAAGATTATTTCTTCCCTGAACCTTTCAAAAGTCCTCCCCAAACCTCAGTAACTTTTTGCTTCACCAGCTTCATGTCAAAGGGACCACATACCAAGATCTGATCTTGAGGATGTATTTCACGTCTATGCATTGTGTGTGTTCATGTGTGCATACACACACCTGTACACACATATGTGTGAAACCCAGAGGTTCAGCTCTGTTATGGCTCCTCAGGTGCTATCCATCTCTGGCTTTTGAGATAGCCTAGAACTCAAGAACTGGCCTCCACTGGACAGCCACTGAGCATCAGTGATCTCTTACCAGCATGTACTCCCATGCCCTGGGAATGGAACCCAGATCCTCAAGCTTATATAGCAAAAGCCTTATTAAGCTATCTATCTCCCCAGTCCCAATGTCCACTCTCCTCTCCCACTCTACCTGAAGACTATGGCTTGTTTCCCTAAACCAAAATGTCAGATTTTGGGTTGAGATAACTTTTACTCATAAGCAGGAATGATTAAAATTTTCATAGCCAGTACTTTGAAAACTGAGTTCAGTGTATCACTGCCCTAGGCAAGTGGATTTACATGTTGCCATGTTTAGTTTGTTTTGTACGGAGAATGAGCTGATCTGGGGGTTGGGTGGCATAGGCCTGTAATCCCACTATTTGGGAGGGTAAGACAGGAGGGTCACAAGTTCAAGGCCAGGCAGGGAAATGTACTGAGGGATTGCTGCCACGTAATAAAACTTAAAAATAAGGGGAAGGATATGATTCAGTGGCGGCGAATGTGCTCACTACGCAAAGGGAAAAAACCAGAAAGAACTTAATGTGTCTTTACCAAAGCAAAACCCAAATTAAAGTAGACACCCAGAGAATCAGGTGAGTAATGTGTTGTCCATTTGCAAACCCGAAACCTTAGACAATGTAATACATGATGTGATAAAACAGGTATCAATGATTGATGCTTACTAAACTGTGTGTGTGTGTGTGTGTGTGTGTGTGTGTGTGTGTGTGTGTGTGTACACACATATGATGGAGGTCAGAAGACAACCTTGGGTATTATTATTTTTCTTTTTTAGACTGTTTACTTTCTTTTTCTTTGAGGCAATTATCTCCCACTGCCCTAGAATTTTCCAAGTAGACTAGGATGTCTAGTCCGTGATTGCCAGGGAGATGGTAGTTAGGGTCAGGGTTAGGGTTAGCAGTAGGGTTTGTGAGCTGTCTCCAATTTGCTGGGTGTGGTGGTTTGAATGAGAAAGGCCTCCATGGGCTCATATATTTGGATGTTTGGTCCCAGTTGATGGTTATTTGAGAAGGATTAAGGAGTATGTCCTTCTTGGAGGAGGTTTGTCATTGGGCTTTGAGGTTTCAAAAGGCCCAGTCTTGTTCTCTCTCTGACTTTAGCCTGCTTACCAGATCTAAGTTCTCAGTTACTGCTCCTGGGCTATGTCTGCCTGCTGCCATGTTCCCTGCTATCTTGATCATGGACTAACCCCCTTAAATTGTAAGCAAGCCCCAATGAAATGCTTTCCTTTGTAAGTTGCATTGGCTGTGGTGTCTCTTCACAGCAACAGAACAGTAACTAAGACACTTGGCTTATGGTAAGCATGCACCATCATACTTAGCTTTTAATTTGTTTGAGAACAGGCAGGAACTTTAGCAACTGAGCCACGTCCCAATCCCCAAGCCTTTTCGGGGTCCACAATTTGAAGCTTTATGCAAATCTCATGCATTTGATTAGATCAATAGTAATCATAAGAGGAAGTGTGATAGTTTGAATGTATTTGGCACCCATAATCTTATAGGCAGTGGCACTATTAGGATGTGTGTCTTTGAGATGGGTATGTCCTTGGTAGAGAAAGTATGTCACTGTGGGGGTGAGCTTTGAGGTTTTTTTTATGCTCAGGATACCACCCAGTAAGTCAGTCAACTTCCTGGTGCCTCTGAGTCAAGATGTAAACACTCTCAGCTCCAAAACAATGTCTGCCTGCATGCCACCATGCTTCTCGCTATGATGGATTGAATCTCTGAACTGTAAGTGAACCACCACAATTAAATGTTTCCTTTATAAGAGTTGCTGTGGTCATGGTGTCTCTTCACAGCAATAGACCTAAGACAAAAGGCTAAAGAATTACCTAGTCAATTTCCCTAGAAAGGAGTGTATTGAGAAGCCACTCACTTGTGCCCTGACTCGTGTGCAATGGTGAAGGCAAGGCCAAGTCCCGTGTCTTCATTGATGGTACAGCTTCGGTACTTACTGCACATTCCACTGATAGGGGCAAATCCTATTGGAAGATCAATTTTAAGTATTAGCAGTATTTGGGTATATACGTATACAGTTTGGTAGATTAACATGTTTAATTGTTTTGCAGAAGAATATTGGATGTCTTTATTGTCACAGGAATTTATATGCCTTAACTAAATTTATTAGTAGAGTCAGAAAAAAATGATATACTGACAGTTAAAACAATGTTTAATGTTAACTTTAGAATGGCCTTACTAAGCATGGAATATACTTTCTAATTCTTTCCTGATCTTTCTCTGAGCAGAAAATATAAACAAGTCCAGGTACTATGTATAGATCAAATTTACTTTTGTCATATTCACAATGTGACAAGTGTCCCATTCTCCAAAGTTACCTCCCTGCAAGAACAGTTACACAAGCATTCCCATCATTCCTTGGTTTTATCTCCATCCACCTTATAGCAGAAGAATTTGTTCTTCCCAGGTTTGAGAGCTAACAACCATTAGAACAAGGGTTGGTGACTATGTAGGGCTAAATACATACTTGTGAACTGGCTGTATTCACTTCTATGTCAAGCCGTGAGATCATCTGGAAAGTTCAATATGCAAGCACATATGTGTCATGGGTGACATCATTACTTAACTAATATGTTACTTATGCCATATGACAGAGGTAAAGGAGCAAAGGTGTAGGATAGGTGATAGAATTCACAGAGACACTAGATAAGGGAGGGATACTTGGTTATTGTTCAACTCACAGTGAAGTTAACTTGGTCTGTAGTTGTGTAGCTGACTGTCTCCAGCCTTGCTCTCAAGTCCTACCTATTTACCCCCTGGACATGTAAGGCCTGTGTTTTCTAATATATGGTGTTTTCTAAATACCATGTAATGTACTGTATCTGTAATATGTGCCTCTCTCTCTCTCTCTCTCTCTCTCTCTCTCTCTCTCTCTCTGTGTGTGTGTGTGTGTGTGCATGTGTGTGTGTGTGTGTGTGTGTGTGTGTGTGTGTGTGTGTGTGTGTCTGTGTGTGTGTATATACATTTCAAATTAAGTATGTGAGAGTCAGGAAGGCGAATCATTTGCTTTAGGCAGCACAGCCCTGGATCTGGATATTCACAAGGCATATGTGAATGTTTATGCCTGTACAACATTCTCATTAGCAAAGAGAGTGAACTATGAAGCAGGATCAGGGATTGATTCCTGGTGGTGCATTTGCTGTTTTCAAGCCCTTGTTTATACTCTTGTCTGTGGTTGTCTCCTCAGTGTAACTTCATTAGACAAAGCTTTCACTCATTGGGTTATGCACTGTCTGTGACTGGTTTCTCACTAACATAACAGATGTCAGTATTTGCCTCTCTGCAGAGCATAGCATATTTACTGCAGGACCCTCTACAGCAAAAGTTTACAGACATTGACCTGAATAACCCAATCCATGTGAAATCAAAGGTTCAGTTCCTACTAGGAGCAACTGAATCAGCTTGGAAATGCAGCTAGCGTGTAAAAGATACTGTTCCTATGCTGAATATCTTATACAAAAATGGGAGAATGGAGTCCTTCAAAGTCAAGGAGCTTGGTAAATAAGACACTGATAACTAGTGACACAGTGAGGTATGGTGACATTCAACAGTTTTTCATCAGCTTTCCAGTTATGTGGTCATGTGCATGCAAATGACCTCTCTTACTTCATTGATCATCAATTTGGACAATAAAGAAAATTACCAATTGATTAGTATATAGACTCTTCATACCACAATGAATTCAGTAAAGCAGAACACATTCACCATGGAACAAGGAAGCTATTCCACAATTGAAAGACTTAAATATATTTATGTGTCACACAATGACCTCAGGCAACAGTGGTGTGTTTGTATAGCAGTGTTCTCATGGGACAATAGTGTCTAGTGATGTCACAGCCATCTCAGATTGTATAAGTATACTCTAAGATAGCCACACAGAACCATCATTATCTAAAGACACTCCTCAAGATATGTCATGGGCAGTAAGTGACACATCAGTTCTCTTTGACAGGGCTCAAGAGCACCATGCATTGGTCAGAAAGTTTTCATCCATGCTTCTAGCTAGCAGGTGTTTATGAGCAATCTGAACATACCATACCTAGTGTGTCACATGGTTCATTCTTCCAGGAACAAATGTCAAATCCTGTGAGAAGGATGGCATGGTCATGTCTCTTGCCGTTCTTTCCCACAAGGGCAGATTGCCACTGGCAGAAGCTATTTAGAGACTGGTCTGCATGGTGGTTGATCAGCAATCCTCCCTATGTGAAAGGTGCAGAGATTAGAGGGTGATTATTTTGCCAGTGTGAAGAATTCTGAATCATTGTGGCTATGAAGCACCATGATTCAAGGGAAAATTATCAGTAGAGGGAGGCCGCTGAGCCAAAATCTAGTTTAGGTTAATATAAATTTTAAAGTAAACTTGAGTTTTCAGTATGCACTTTCTAACTAACTATATTTTTAAAATAAAAAGCATTTTTGATCTTGATAAATTTATTGATACTAAAGTTCAATAGCTTCCTCAATAAAACATAACAAAGGCAGCATCCATAGTTTACTTCTCTATGAAGTTTGGTACTTAAGAGGCTACAAGTAATCAATAACACAATGTGAGTTTACTGAACGGGGAACCATTTACTAGAGATTGTGGCTGGAGAGATGGCTCAGAGGTTAGGAGCACTGACCGCTTTCACAGAGGATCCATGTTGAAAATACTAGCATTATATAACTCAAACTGTCTATAACTCCAATTCTTCAGGATCCAACACACTCTCCTGCCCTCTGTGTGTATCAGGTACACCCATGCCATGATGCACAGACATATATGCAGGTAACACCACACACACACACACACACACACACACACACACACACACACACACTAAAAAAGAAGAAAGACAGAAAATAATAATTTATCAAAATGTTTGCTTAGGCTAAACCAGTGACTTGGGTCAAGTCAAATGTTTAGATGGTAATTTTGCCAGTGAATCAGGAGCCTGCTGGCTTCAGCATGTTAAGCAGTGTGCGACTAGCACAACGAAGTCCAAGTGTTTCCCAAACAACACACACATTATCTTTCTAAAATTCCAGGATAACTTCACACAGCACAAACCTCTGTAACTCTGCACACCTGGGCAATTACATCTATTTTCTTTCCCTTGTCTCTGACTCTCTGCTTTTCACATTCTTTATTGGGGTTAGAGTTGAAGAGGAAAAGCCTCAGGGGCTTTGAAAAATCGTCTGTCTGATTGGTGAGATCATAGGGAAAAATACAGCTTACAGATCAAAACACTACAGAGCACGGAGTACTGTGCAATTTAACACATTATTATATGTTCTGTTTTTGCAATTTGCCCAATTCCTGTGTCATGCACCTCATGATAATCAATTCAAGGCAGTGGAAGGCTCCTTGTTTATTCTTTGTCATTCCTAAAGTGGTACTTGGGAGACCATAGACTTACTACAAGAATTTTGTGATGGATTTCTTCTGGTAAATTCTCAAAATATACTTATGTATTCATTCACCTTAGTATTAGTTAGTGTATTTGACCTATGAAGTCCAACTAACCCTGAATCTATGACCAAGTTCACCTTTATCATAAGGATTACTTATTTATACAAAGTATTTACATTTTGTATATTAACAATGTTACAATGTATTTAATATTTACATATAACTGTTGATACATCTATGAATATATTATCTAGATTAGTATATAAAGGATTGTTTTATGGTGATTTAGCTGAATGATCCTTATTAGACTGCACTTTCCCTGAGGAGATGGTTAGCCTATTTTCAAATATTAATACATTGGTATATAGTAGGTATTCAATAAATGCATCCTCAACAGTAGAACAAATGGATAAATAAAATTTGCTACTTACAGGGTCTTGTTCCAAAAGAATTAGGCTCACAACCACAATGTTTATGTCACTTCCAATGGTCCCATCTTTGAACAAGCTAGAAACCTGTTGAACAATTAAAGCCATATCACATCTTTTAAAGAACACAATCTTGCATGGAGAGAATCAATCAGACATATTGAAAAGGGTACAATTTCAATTTTATCAGATGCATGTGTCTACAAGAATAATTTTCTCAATATTCAAAATTTTTAATAAAAAAATTGTGGCTTAGCTGGCTGGTAGTGGCACTCACCTTTAATTACAGCACTGAGGAGGCAGAGGCAGGTGGATCTCTGTGAGTTTGAGTCCAGCCTGGTCTACAGAGCTGGTTCCAGGACAGACCTAAAGCAATACAGAGAAACCCTGTCTCTAAAAACCAAGACCAAAACCAAAACTAAAAAACAAACAAACAAAAAACAAAACAAAACAAAAAAACCAACAACAACAAAAAATGTGGCAAGTATGTGTCATTCCACCCACACAAGGAATTCTACTTCTAGGGGTATCAAAGACAGTTCCTGATGTCCCTTACCATGTTCATGACTGTGAGAATGTACGTGGTGACGTCACCTTTGCCGTGCTTTTCCACCATCTTTGCATCTGCTACTACAAGGGTTTCTACATTGAGACCCTTTTGTGACTTTCCAGCTGATCTTCTGGGCCGCCCTGTGCCCCCATATTCATCAAAGCGTAGATAGGTGTCTTCAGCAGGAGGCTTGGGGGCATCTGCAGTAGACAGAAGAGTATTTGGAAGGGAAATCAGCAGAAGACATCTGGTGACATAGACTGAGAGAGCTGAGAAAGTGGGAAGGTGACACTGGATGTCACTGTTGTCACATGCCCTGGGGCTTTGCACCTGAGATTCATTTAGTAGATGTTTAGATGCATGGATGGGTGGACTGATGGACAGGTGGACAAATGAGAAGATTCAGAAATGTTAAAAATGCTCAGAGATAAGTTAAAGAAAACAAACTACAATTCTAGTTGGCAGATAGGGCAGGCCAACAAACATCAACAAAGAAAGGAAGAAAAAAAAATTGTTTTGGGAATACATTGACTCTGCAATACCAACATCCAAGGGTGATGGCAAATACACTATATTTATATCTAACTCCGCCAGCCACTATTTGTGTGAGGAACCCTCACCTGTCTGTACTGAGCTGTATGGGTCCCAGTTGTTTTCTGTGGCTACCATGTTAGTGGAATGTGGGTGGCCAACACAAGGATCAGATATTTATCAAATAAAATAAAATGTAACATTTAACTTGGTCCCTGAAAAATGCAAGCATCTGTTTGCATTGTTTAATGAAGTCTCTAAAATCTACATTTTCAGCATTGAGTCTTAGGAAATCTACATACAGATTAAACATTTCCCATGGAAATTTGCCTATTAGAATTGACACTGAGTCGTAAGAGTAAATTAAGTACATTTACAGAATACAGTATGAAAGAGAAAGTCCAAACCTTCTCCAGGAGTTTGCTACTTCATTTATAATTTGAGGTGACAATATTTTGTATGATGAGTTAGATAAAATGCTACTGAAAGTAATTTGTTTTTAAACTTTTATTATTTTTTGTTAACAGCTGTATGAGTGAATGTGTGGTGTGTTTGGATAGTGTATGTGTATGTGTGTGCATGTGTAAGCATGTGCGCAAATGTATATGGAGGTCAGAGGTTGACAATGGATGTCTTCCTCCACTGATCTTCGTCTTTTAGGCAAGGTTTCTCAGTTGAACCCAGAGCTTGTCAATTTAGCTAGTATAGTTGCAGTTTGTCCAGTAGATTCCATTTCTACCTTCCTAATGTGCAAAGATTACAGGGTATTTGTAGGGAGGAGAACCTGGGTGCTGGGGATCTGAGCCCTGCTTCTCATGCCTCTGTAACAAGTGCCTCATTACATTGAGCCATCTCTTCAGCTCTTACTTTTGATTTTTTTAAATGGCAGAATCTCTTTTAGCCCAGACTACTGGGCTTGAATTTCCACATAGCCAACAATGGCTACAAACACCTGATTCTCTTGTCTTCAGCTCCCGAGTGCTGGAATTATGAGTATACATCACTGTGTCTGCTTTAAAATGGCTTTTATCATAGTTGTTAGAAAGTACAAACTTACATTTGGTTCTTATCTACTGAACATTGCTGGTCTAGAAAAGAGCAAAGAAGACTGGAAATACAGCTTGGCTGGTTCAGAGCTTTACTGTGCATAGGTAATGTTCTGAGCTTGACCCAAGCACTGGGCAGGAGGAAGGAGAATGCTTTTTGCCCAAACAGGGTCTCATTGTATAGGTCAAGCTGGTTTGCACCTCATAATTCTCTTACTTCAGCCTTCCAAGTGCTGGTATTATAGGTATCTACCACTGGTCATAGGCATGCCTAAGAGTTCCCCTGCTATCCATCAGCTTGCCTTCAGGACCTAATATTCCTGAGAGGGTTACGGAGAAGCCTCTTGTGCCTCTAAACACAACTGTGCATTTATTTTTCACTATAAAAAGCTGGGAACTTTACCTAAGACCACAGAAACTAAGATAAGATCAGGACTTTTGGTTAAAACTGGGAGATGCTAAGAAGGCCAATAAGGGCCCATCTATCTACATCTTTCCTAATTGAACCTAGGAGAGCCGCTCCTTCAGTATGAGTTCACCAGTCCTTCTACAAGGCAGCATCTGAGAACAAACTCAATGCAGCCTCACTGAACCCGGCTGCCCCCAAGACTACCCATCGAAGACCTCTTCAGAACCGACAAGGAAAATCTCCTTACATACATTTCTTGCGTCGTCCACAAAAATGCTGCTTTTGCCACCTTCGATGGCGGTACTCTGTCTCTTGGCTCTGGGAGGCAGGGGGAGTGTGACTTGGGGAGTGACCAGGATAAGTCCGATGGGAGCCAGGGTAGTCTTGGTACCGCTGGACCCTCTTCTCTGCTGTCCTTTTGTACAGGACGTGAGGATGGTGGCCTGCAGGCGAGCTGTAGTTGTGTTCCTGGGCCAGCAGCTGAGGTAGCGGTGAGATGAGGAATTCATTGTCTCGAGTCCTTATCAGACCTGACTAAAAAAGCCAAATACAAAGAGCACACTCATGACTCCATGTGTTGTCTTTTTCTGTGTTGATTTTTGGCATCTTTGCATGGATTATGAAGAGGCACCGTGCAAAATGCTTGGTATCTGTTTACCTTTTAAAAATTCTACGTGTGTGTGTAGGGTGTGCATTCCCATATGTGGAGGTCAGAGGACAATTTATAGTAGACAGTTCTCTTGTTTCTCTCATTCTGTCCCATAGGCCCCCCAGGATGAACTCATGTCATTAGACTTGGTGTCACACACCTGTACCTGGGGAGCCATCTTATTGGCCCTGCCACATCATTTTTTATCTGCACCATTACCTACTGCTGTTATAACTCCAGTTTCACAAAGGGGACAACAAAAGATTAAGTGTGTTGGTATGCTATTTCCTAAATCAATGTTAACCATTTGTAACCCATAAACTGAGAATTTTTTAAAAATGTATTTTAGTGTCATAGAGGGATCAAACCCAGAGCCTTACACATGCTTAATACATCATGTACCCTTAAGCTATCTGGATTTTCTGACAATATTTTATGTTTTCACTGATTTATTTGTGCACATGCTTGTGCATGTGTGTATATGCATGTATTTGTGTGTGTTTATGTGTACATGCTTCATGCATGAATGGAAAGCCAATGAAGGAAGATGTTGGGTTACCTGCTCTATCGCTCTGCCTTATTCCTTTGAGATAGGGTCTCTTTCTGAATCTGGAGCAATGCTTGCAGCCAGTAAGCCTCAGCAATCCTTCTATCTCTACAACTGCAGTGCTGAGATACAGGTACATAAAGCCATACCCAGATTTTATATGGGTGCTGGGATTTTAACTTAGGCCCTCATACTTCTACAGAAAGTGCTCTTACCCACTGAGCCATCTCAGCATCCCCCCTAGACTGGCAATGTCAACATGAATTTTTGAAGGACTGAACTAAAGGATGTCCTGCTTGAATGGCTTTGATTGATAGAGCCTGATACAATACCAGATGGAGTCATGAATATAAAAACAGTTCATGGCTTATGTAAAAAAAACAAGGTCTCCCATATTGATGTCCTAGGTGCTAAAGAAATGAGAGGATGTGCAAGGATGACTGAGGGAGGGACATGTGTTTACCTCTCAGTGGAAGTCTAGTGCCTCCAATGGGCTGCACTATCATAAAGACATGTGTTTCTGAAATAAAGAAAGAACACTCACCGAGAAGACCACAGTCACAATTACACCTTCCAAGCTCATGGCATAGTACATGATATACTGGTGTACCAAAGATGGAGCTATGGCTTGTAGCACAGGCTACTCTCTCCTCCTGCTCATACCCAGGGTACTTAGACCTGCCTTAGGAACTAAACCAGCAGCTTGTGAACAGACACGGTTCTTATGATCTCTCATTTGAATCTGGATTTGTATTTCTTTTTCTTTGTTTAAAAAAAGTAAAATTTAATAAGATACATATTTTAACTTGATTTCATCACTTAATTCACAGAACATCCCTTGGTATGCCATTAATTTATACAGTTTTGTGGTTTTGGCTGTTGATGATTTGCATGCTCATAGGTTTAATCCCCAACACCAAAGATGAATACATTACATTTAGCTCAAAAACTGAAAAAAAAATTGTGGTTCTGGATACACACCTCTATGGATAGGGCTAGTCCTTGTTGACTTGTATGCTTTAAATGAGTGAACTATATTTTAGTTTTTAATTTATTTTTTATATTTCAATCCCAGTTCCCCCTCCCTCCTCTTCTCATGCTATACCAGGGAACTCCTACAGCTGATAAACACCTTTAGTAATATAGCAGGATACGAGATTGATGCAAAAATATCAGTAGCCCTCCTACATACAGATGACAAACGGGCTGAGGAAGAAATCAGAGTCATCACCTTTCATAATAGCCACAAACAGCATAAAATATCTTCAGGTAATTCTAACCAAACAAGTGAAAGATTTGTATGACAAGAATTTTAAGTCTTTGAAGAACAAAACTGAAGAGGATATCAGAAAAGGGAAAGATCTCCCATGCTCATGGATAGGTAGGATTAACATAGTAAAAAATGGCAGTCCTACCAAAAGCAAATCTACAGATTCAATGCATTATCCATTAAAACCCTAGCACAATTCTCCACAGACCTCAAAAGAACAATACTAAATTTTATATGGATTTGTGTTTCTTATTAAGACCACCAGGTGAATAGGATGCACCATATCCTTCATGATGAGGTCTTAGAAACAGGCCTGGGGAGGTGAAGGAATGAAGAAAAGACAGACTCAGTGACAGGTACAGAAAAGCTCTGATGGAGAGTTACCAACTATGTAACAACCTGGACCTCAGAGCTTTTATTAAGCACAGCAAAGACAAATGGGTTAGCAAAGACAGAGGAATTAGCTACTTCTCAGCAGAGGGTCTGTAACAGAGCAGGCTCAGGCTGCATTCATTTCTGAGGAAGAAGGTTAAGTTGCTAATTTTTTCACACACTGCTCAGTCATTTGTAAACACTTGCAGAGAAAGGCTTTGGCAACTCCAAGTCTGACCTGTACAGGGATCCCTTTGCCATTCCTATTGAAGGGATCAGACCCTCACGCAGCCCCCTGGTTTAGCAGTCATGACAGGGTGCAAAAAGGACCTAACAAGACAAAGGTTCCTGACTCAGCACATATGCTTGATTTCCAGCCTTCTGACCTTGCAGGAGCTGCCTTGAGTCAGATACCACATTGCAAGCAACCAATCAGAAGTTAGCTGGCGGGCTTTGGGCATGCTTTACTGTAAAAGTGGTATTAACAGTGACCTACAGAGCATAGCAACCACCCTGGGAGGGCCTATAGGCCATAACAACTAGTTAACCAATCAACACAGGACAGGCCATCCAAGCCCAGAAGCGCACCAATCCTGAGACTACCCTTGCTCCCTCCAATAAATTCTCCAGTTTGCAGCCCCTTGGGGTCCTTCTCATGCCACCTACCACATGAATCGGACGAATGACCTGAGTTAATAGTTGATTCATTAAACAATGAGAAGACTCTTCAATTTTGCATCAGAATGGTCTCTTGGTGATTTGGGGGTTTGGAATTTGAGCATAACACTATGGGTCTAAGACACTGAGTTCTTGACACGACCCTGTCTATGTCAATAACACAGTCAGTCAGGACTGCATCTGCTGTGAACACATCCACCCAAGGCTTCCCTAGCTCCACATAAGCATGCCTGCTAGAGTTTAAGGAACACTGGTTGAGGCCTTCAGATGTGCTGCTCCTTATCAGCAGGAATCTCAGACACTTGCACATTACATCACTGCTATCTCTGCCTTTTTGTTGTTGTTGTTTTTAACCACCAGGTAATTAATGGAATGTATAGACAAGGCCCATGCTTGAGGCCTTACCTTGCTGTGCAATGAGGGAGACTTTTCCCTGCCTTGACCACCTTGCAAAGTCCTCTGAATCTTTTTAGGCTGCAGCAATTCAGATGCTGATCAGGATGGCTCACTGAACCAACACATGCATCTGCCATGTGCCATACAATAAACAGGGTGTACCACACAACAGTGCAGGGGCATTGCAAAACATGTGGGTAGCTGGCTAGTTAAGTGCTAGTGTTGGATAGAGGGCAGCTTACATAGGAATACAAAGTCAGCACCTCTCCCAGGCTGTAGGATGGATGCAGCAGGGCATGGTGGATAACTGCTATCAGAGTTTAGTCCTATGTTAGAGTTCAGCTTTGCTTTCCTAAAAGAAGCCCAGAATACATTATTTGGTCCTGACTTTTCTGCCCTGTCAAAACTTCATGGATTTCTGAGAAGTTATTTTATGGATATTGCCATATTTGGAACATGGAAACAAACAAACAAACAAACAAACAAAAAAATATGACTTCATTCACCAGGCACACACTGGGCACTGAAGTCCCTATCTAGGCACTGGCACTTACAAAAGGAAGGCATAGTTACCAGAAAGGAGATTACATTCATGTCCTCATGGAGACCATGAGAAAAGAGAATCAATCATATTTAAAAGTGATATTGGGCTGGGGAGATAACTCAGTCATTAAAGTGGTCACCATGCAAGAACAAAGACCTGAGTTTGAACCTCAGAGCCCCAATTTAAAAAAAAACAAAAACATAAACAAAAACAAAACAAAAAACCCAGCAGGCATGGCAGCATCATACCCCTGTAATCCCAGTGCTGGTGAGGTGAAACAGAGACCAGGATCCCTAGGGTTCACTGGCCAGCCTGCCTAGTGAGGTCCTGGCCAGTGGCATACCCTGCCTTAAGAAACAAGATGATGACTCCTGAGTAAGACCACCTGAAGTTGTCCTCAGCCACACACACACACACACACACACACACACACACACACACACATATATATAGTGTGTATATAGTGTGTATAGTGTGTATATAGTGTGCCCATTCACTATATGGGCACATACAAATTCATACATGAACATACAAATTCATAAAACTGATAAGCAAAAGACCACCATCCCTGAAATACTGTCCATCATCAGACATGCATCAGCTGTGCCCTCCCCTTCTACAACTAGCTCAGTCAATGCTACCAGAAACTTGCATCTTTAATCTAGACACTTTCTACTTAGTCCCTGACAGCAGTCAAGATAAATCAACACAGAGTTTTCTGGCATCCATTTTTCTGCCAGCTACACAAATTCCCATAGTCCTTGCTGGCTTCATCTATCTTCTGTCCCTTTCTAAACACACTACTTTTTATCACATTTGGAATTTTTTTTCCACCCAACCAACTAGCTGTTTTGTATTTATTTTCTTGCTTTGAAATTTTCTAGTAATGTCCTTGACTATGAGTAGGTATCTCAGACACATGCACACTAGGACACAGCTTTCTCTGCCTTTGTCTTTTTTTAACCATCCAGGTGGTTAGTGGAATGTACAAACTATGAACCTGTCTTCCCTTTGTAAAAACTAGATGCTGGTATCCCCACTACTAAAGCTGGACACTACACTATCCCCAGTCCAAATGATCATAAGCCACAGCCATTAGTCTCCCTAGCTCTCTCCAGTGAAAGAAATAAAATCCAAGTTTTCCCACACCTAATACAACATATCTGTAATAATGTGGCCCACACAGAAATGCCCAGAGCAATTCTCATGTTAACAGACAACAAATATTTGTTTCTTAGTCAACAAACGTGTCAGAGTGGAGATGAGGCAGAAGAGCCATCAGGCAACAGGAAGGAACTAGGCTTGAGAAGGGAAGGAAAGCCCCAATGCAAACCCAGGCGGAGTCAGAGCCTTCTCCTCCAAACCATACTGGCTCCTCTTCTAAACTACAGGCAGACAAAAGGCAGCATTTACAGCCCTCCCCAGACAGAGGCATTAGCTGAAGAAAACTAAATGCCTCAAAAGCCCTCCAGCTTTCCCAACTTCCTCACTTGGTTCAACTAATATTCTTTAAGTCCCTTAAGTGCCTTGACTGGATGGACCGGTTTGCACGTTTTTCTCTTTTCTCCCTATTTCACGAAGACTCTAGGCTGCTCAAAGGCATAGGGGACACTTTCTTGTTGGGACATCAACAAAATAGTCATCCTGAGGCAGTAAGGAAAGATATGGGTAATTGATTCAGTGGTCATGGAAAGGGAAAGGAACCCCTCTCCCCAGAGACTGATTAAAACCTCTTGCTTGTTGGGAAGTATAAATCGCTAGCACAAGTGACTGCATTTTCTGAGAAGCAATGCTGTTTTTACGGAGAGAAGTTGTAAATAAGGAGGTTAAAATAGCAAGGATACCTGCCAAAGGCCTCTGTCCTTCCCTGGCTTCAATTTTCCAGGAGTCTCACAAACCCTGTTTACATGAAGAGAAATTCATGATGCCCCTTAAGGGCCAAGGTTTTATCTTATCACATTTAATCCCATCAAAGGCACCCCTGGAGCCATTCTCTAATCTCAATTATCCAGAAAGAGGAGGAGAGGGAAGGGTTCTTAGGGATCCTTTGAGAAGTAACTTAAAAGATAACCAAATTGAGTTTGTGGGTGCTGCTTAGATACTCAAGTGGGACTCGCCTTTACAAGCATACCCACACATCAGTGGGTCTTTTTTCTTCCCTGATCACTTCTCTTTATGTTAATCCCCATGCTTAAATCTAAGTGAAAATATTCTCCTAATAAATTCCAGCCAGGTTTTCTATTAGATCATCAGGAAATTTTTTTTCTATGGCTAACTCAAGACTCCAGCTTCTCTTGAGTGGACATCTGTGCTAAGATCCCTTCAGCTACCACAGGAGGCAGCACAGAGCTGTGTCTTCAGCACAGAGCCTACTTCAGCTGACAGAGACATTGGGACAAACACAATGGACCCACACACTTCAATTCAGTGCAAAGGACAAATGTCTAAACTAATTCTTTATAACAAAACAATAATTGCATAGTGCAAGATAATTAAGAGAGTATTCTTTCTCTGGTATCTGATGAAAAGCAATGCAATCTAACCAAAGACACAAATTATAGTTCAAAGAGATAGGGCCCAGCACATCCAAATAGAACCAGCCATGTGTGGAGTATATGAAGCTTTTTTAAATTACTAAATGAATGCAATATTCTGCCTAAATATGGTGAATAAGATGCACCATGGTGTTTTTATGACATCTAATTCAACATAAAAAAAAAAAAACCACACACACACAGAAGGAGGTAGTAAATATCACAGATGAAAATAAAATATTCATTATTATGCAGAGTAGAGTTGGAAATAACAGAAAGTGTGTGTGTGTGTGTGTGTGTGTGTGTGTTACAGAAAGTTTCTAAGGATTTTTAGAAGATTTTTCCTGATCCAGGCAGAGAAACATGGGTGAGAGAATGACATCACAGAACTAAGAAGTGAGAAAGTGGGGCCAAGCAGGAAGAAGTCTGAGACCCAAGAAGATAAGAAAGACAGCCTTAGCTGTCCCAGGACGTAGAGGACAGGAGAGGTCTCCACTGCACTGAGCTGGTGATGTCATTGTTAGTATTCAGGCATTATGCTGGCTTGACTTGACCCCTGTTACCTGCCAGGATGCACTTGCCAGTACTCAGGCAGTACTCTGACAGGTCCTGACTACCATTGCTATAGTGCATGTGCTATGTCCCCTCATAAGAGGCAGGCCCCTCCTGCCTCCTGTCTCTCTGTTCCTTTCCTCCACCACTCCTGTATCCAGAGGCTGCTCTCCTGCCTCCCCTCCCCCACTTCCCATTCCATTGTCCCAATTAAAGAGAAAAAAAAAAACCAAAACCAAAACAAAAACAAAAAACCCACCTTGTGAGCCCTGTTGCTGCATGACGGCATCTCTTTCTCCTGTCACTTTAAAAATTATAACAGTCATACACTACTGAAGGCTGAAGGTTTGTCAAAAATACATAACTGATTTGGTGCCCAAACTCTATGATGCCATTGAAAAGGCAAGGTCCCAGGTCAGAATAAACAAAAAGCTTAAGAAAAAGTGGTCAGTATGAAACAAAAAATCTGTGAAAGGAAGGAGAGACATGCACAGGTCTGCAGAGAAAAAGCTACAGCAGTCTTCAATGGAGGACAGTCTGTGCCATGAGGATGTTTATGGAGCTTTGTCCAGAAGCAACAAAATTTACTGAGGGAAACTGGATGAGATGACACAAAGATAAACAGTTAAGGAAAACAATGAACAGGAGAACAGACTTGAAAGGTGAAGCATAAATGTCGCTACTCCCCTTTTTGTTATTTTCCTCTCCTAAAACTATGAGAACTCAGGCTTTCCCCAGGTGAAATAAGCCAATCTTTAGCCACAGTGTGTTATGTCATGAGTGCTTCAAAAAACATTAACACACACACACACACACACACACACACAAAATAGAGCATTGGTAGCCCTTCAACTTTCCAAGGAGATGATGACATGATCCATCAAAACTGTTTATTAAATCCCAGGTGAGAACAAGTGGGCTCATCTGGACCATGCTCAGGCCAAGAAGAGGACATCTGCTGATGTGCCCTGAGATGACCAGCACTGGTAGCTTACTCTGTTTTCTATAAATTTAGGAGATCTAAACAGAAACTTCCGTCATCAGCACATGTAAAGACAGCGGAGTAGATGACCTGGACAGGCCCTCCAGTGTGCACATGTACTCCAAATGAGAAGAGCTGTCCAAGGTTCCTTGTTGTCAAAAGGAAAAGCATCTCCTGTACTTTTGGGGGTGGGCAGGGGCAATGCATATTTTAACAAAACACTAGTATTTCCCATCCGTTCTTTTATCTTAGTATTCACAGGACTAACAATGCTATTTAGGTGGAGATTTAGAATTTTCAGTTTTGGGGCTGGGGAGAAATCTTCATGAGTAAAATGCTTGCTGCCTCAGTCTGAGGACCAGAGTTCAGATTCCTGAAACCCACACTAAGCTGGGTATGGTTGTGTGCGTCTGGAATCCCAGTTCCCCTATGGCAAAGACGCCAGAATCCCAGAGGTTCACAGGCTGGCTAGCCTGGGATATGCAGTGGCCAACAAGAGACCCTGACCAAAACAGGGTGGTAGGTGAACACTGATGCAGGAGGCAATCTAAATTTGAAACAAAGTTGTTTTACGTGTCAATCCCAGTTCCCTCACCCTCCAATCCTCACCCCCACCAAATCCCAGTCCATTCACTTTCTGCTCCCCAAGGAGGGTGAGGCCTTCTATGGGGAGTCTTCAAGGTCTGTCATATCACTTGGGAAGGGCCTAGGCCCTCCCTCATTTGTTTAAGCTGAGAAAGTATCCCTCTATGTGGGATGGGCTCCCAAAGTCCATTCGTATACCAGGGATAAATATTGATCCATTACTAGAGGCCCCATAAACTGCCCGTCCTCCTAACTAACACCCACATTCAGGGTGTCTGGGTTGGTCTTATGCTTATTTCTCAGCTATCAGACTGGGGTGCATGAGCTTCCCCTTGTTCAGGTCAGCTGATTCTGTGGGTCTCTCCAGCCTGGTCTTGACCCCTTTAATCATCACTCTTCCCTCTCTGTAACTGGATTCCAGGAGGTCAGCTAGAGTTTAGCTGTGAGTATCTGCCTCTGTTTCCATCATCTACTAGATGAAGACTCTAGGATGGCATATAAGGTAGTTGTCAATCTCATTATTATGGAAGGCATTATAGGTAGCCTCGCCCTGCTGCTTAGATTGCTAAGTGGGATCATCATTGTAGATCTCTGGGCATTTCCCTAGTGCCACATTCCTCTTAAAACTTATAATGGCTCCCTCTATTATGGTATCTGTTTTCTTGTTCTCCTCTATTCTTTCCCTGTCTCAATCTTCCTGCTCCCTTGTGCCCACCTCTCCCCTCCTCTTCTTTCCTTCTCTTTCTCCTAACTCTATTGGGTGACTTTAAGAAGCCCCTTGCTAATATAAGTTTACTGAGATTAGCTTACAGGATCATGGGTGATTCGCTGATAGGTATAGTACCAAAAGACCCAGCACCCAGTCAACTTGTCACTTGTAAACTGTGTCATCCTAAGACCATGTCCCTCTGGGGCAGGCAGAATAGGTGACTATTAGGCCAGTCTCTCTGTCTTCCTCCTAAAAAGATGCGTCAATAGGCCTCTTTGTAGTATTGCTCTGCCCATTTTCACATTATGACTGTGGAGCAAGTCAGCCAACAGTTCACAAAAGCTGTTCTACTTCAAGATAGAGGTAGGACATCAAATAATATGGCTATGCAGACACTAAAGGTCCTGCCAACAGCTGCCAGGTGCTTCATTTAAGCTCAAACAGACACTGCCAATACTCCCCAAGTGTTCTTAGCAGTGCAAAGCTAGTGTTAGCCACAGTTGCCTTGACTCTCCAGGGATCAATGCTTCTTCTGTCCTTTCCTTTACATTCGTGGTAAGGGAAATAAAACCTCTGACACTCAAGACCCTGATCTGTAAAGTGAGGACAACAACAGAGGACTAAGTGTTAAGTATGGTGCCTGGCAGTATGTATCTAGTATTCCTGAGATCACTATCCCTAATAGCTCAGGAACAAAGAATTCAAACCAAGCTTTTTTTTCTTTCTTTTTTTTTTTCTTTCCTTTTCTTTTCTTACTGTGCTTGTGTGTGATTTCCTTTGACAGGGTTTCTCTAAGTAGGCCCATCTTGCCTCAAATTTATGGAGCTTCTCCTGCCTCTGCCCTGAATGCTAGCATTGCAGGACTGTCCCAGGACACCTGCCAACCGGGCCTTTCCCCAACTGTGTTAATATTATGGTTTTCCTCTTCAATTGGAGCTCCATTTCTGGAGAGTGGTATGAGCATTCTTTCTGTCTATTGAGAGAAATAATGTAGGGATGAGGCAAGGCTTCGAGACCTGAAAAGAAAAGGATTACTTAAAGTTTTCAAGATGGAACTGAAGATTCTCAAAGAAAGTCATGGATATTTCACTTTGGAGGGCTTCTTAACTCTTTTAGCATTCACAGATTGGTTGGTTAGTTTGCGTGGGAATAGAGGATGGTGGTGGGTGGGAAGGAGTTTGTTCAGCTTCCCATTTTGTATGGCCAATAACTTCATATCATGTTTTGGAGCTGAGATGTTTAGACTTGGCCTTGGTGCATTATGAAGACCTGATTACTTGTGTTCCTTCTCCATGGAAAGGAGGTGGCATGTCCCCCTTTGGTTTGACCAGCATCATGGAAAAAGGGATGCTTTTGGTCATTCTAAACAGGTGAGTTCAGAGCCACTGCTTGAGCACTATAGGCTCCGTGGATCTTATGAATGTGGATCACTTCTGTGGGCTGTAGCCCCTAAGTCACATATTGGCTATTTCTTTGGATGAAACAGGCAAAGGCCTGCCCCTTCCATAGAACACCTGGTGAACTGGATCACCACACACATGCTCATGGAGTGCTCTGCCTGTAGTTTACTCAGGTGCAAGCCTAGACAAAACTGACTTCCCTGTGTAACCCCAGACCTCTGCAGGGCAGGGCAGGTCAAGTCTACACACTGACAATGACAAGAAAAAAAAAAAAAAAAAAAAAGGAAAAAAGGCACCTAAGTCCTGCCTGCTACAACCATCCAACCATCTTCCAAATATTTGTCTTCCTTCTCTTCCCTAAAGATTCAGTATCCTTCTGTGATACTTTATACTAGCCAAAATCAGCTCCAAATCAAAATTAACCAATGTGACTTTGACCACATGGAATTCTCCTGTCCTGACAGTAAGTGAAACAGATTCTACCCTTTCCTCAAACACTGGGGCCATAGGTATCTGATTGGTGAAGGTGAGGTCATTCTAGATGCTTTTAATACATACTTGTAAACTCACTGCTTGGGCTGATTTTGCTTTTCTGCTGGAATGAATAGTCATGGCCTCAACAGCTCAAACCCCATGACACCAGAATATCTGCTACATCTGGATGCTGTGTGACTACAGAGTCTCTCTTATTCTTAAACATGTATCCTATTAGGATTCTGGAAGATGTGACTCTGGGGAAGAGACAGCCATATCTGACTTTAAAAAACAAGTCATGTCTGGACTGGCACATTGTACAGCCCAGAATCCCAGTTAGTTGGCATTCTTTTTGTCACTTCAAACAAATCATGAAGACTTAAAGGCACAGATAAATGCGGTCTGTGTCAGAAATGATGGGTGAGGGCAAGATCTGTTAAAACCAGAGGCTTGCCCTTTGCACCCCCATGGCCATGTTTACATCAAGAGGTGTGAAGAAAGAAGGGCAGGTGGTTGAGGCGACATGGAGTAAGGTTCTCCATGGATCCAGAGAGAACGGGCTCACAGGTTCTCCAGGATACAGCCTAGATGACCATTACTGATTCACTTTTGATTTAATCTAGCACCACTCACATGTAACTGCTTATTGGTATAATTTCAATGCCTTCAGAGCAGAACTGGACTGCTCTGCTTGATGACAGCCACACTATACTCTCTGAAACATTTTTGAAAGAATTAAGCACAGGGTATAGTAAGGAGGACAAACCACATCTGCCCAGTCCCTCCGCTACTAGCCAAGTGTTCCAGTCAGCTTTAACTGTCACCTGAAAAGGGTGTCCCAAATGAGGGATTGCTCTGTGGATATGTCTGGGGAAACACCTGTTAACTGATTAAGAGGGCTCAGCCCACTGCAGGCAGCACCATTTTCTGGGCTGGTCATCTGGGGCTGCATAAGGGTAGCGAGAGCAAGCCCAGTGTCAGCCAGCGAGTGACCTGTGGCTGTCATGTAGCAGTTGTCAAAAGTTCTTGTAGCTGTAACTTCCCCACAGTGACAGGCTATAACCTGGAACAACAAGCTGAAATAAGCACCCCCCAACTCCCACCACCATCAGAGTATTTTCTCCTAGCAACAGAAATGAAATTAGGACAAGAGGCATAAGAATAAAGACAGTGATGTCAACATTTAAGGAGCTGTGCTACTCAGGGTCACAAACAAGTTCTCAATCAGATGCATCCACTTCCCGGTTCATCTTCCTGATTTACAGATCCCTCCCACAGGCTACCCAGTCACCCTGCACTAATGCATGGGGGGTAGGGGTGGGGGTCATTTCTCTAGTTTCTCCCTAATCCTTGAAATGTAAATACCAAGCAAGACAGAGATAATGTACTTCATTTTGTGCCTTAGCATTTGACAGAGCTTGGGCACAATGCTCAAATTTTGTTGAATGGATGATGGCATATATAAAATGCTGTGGACATATGAAGTTAGGGCAGACTACCTCTAAGGGTCTGATCTCTTGAACAATGACGACCAGCAGGAAGTTTTAAAAGCTACAAGAAGCAATGTTAAGGAAACCCTGGCAGGTACTCACATTGCTGGAGTCCTCTGGCCTCCAGAACAGTAAAGAGCATACCAGTGTAATACTTTATATTCTACCTGATGACATGATCATGAAAAGTGACAGAAATTTATATGGTAAGAATTTTTATAATGAGCACACATTATGCACAGTCTAGTTTGCCAAATCTTACTACGATGCCATCTATGCATCAGATTTCTTCTTTAAATCCTACACATGCAAACACAGGTGTTTGACTATTGAAGCTTATACTATCCGTATCACATTAATTCAGATGAATACTCTCATAGAAGACTGGCAGCCATGAATATACCAAACTCTAGCTCCTTGTATCTGACAACAATCAACTGATTGTTGGGATCACTTGCTATTTAAATTGTACTTACTCGGTGTCTATGTTTGGACAGTAAGGAAATCCACATGGCTGACAGTCAATACAAGATGCCTGAAAACACCTACTTTTCAAGAAGGAACAGTTGATACACACCATGCATCTCAGCTAGAACTTTGTAAATAGTATCTACTATGCTTGCAAGATAGTGGAGAATAGTTTTAGGAACAAATGAAGCTCCCTGTTCCCAAGGCAGCAGCCTGCTGATGCACTATTGGGAAGACATATGTTTTCACTTGTTTCTGTAGTGGTGATGGGTTATGTCAAGCTTTCCACCCCGCCTTGCCCTGCTTCCCTTTCAACGGACAGCATTCATTTGTTAAATAGACAGCAAGAGCTGGAAACAACACCAGTAACCAGCTGTTAGACGTGGGAGGAAGTACACCACGTGTCGTCAACTCACTGGATAGCAGCACCAAGAGGCTGTGTGAGTGATTGACTGAACTCCCAACCTTCCCCTGGGTGGCATGGAAGCACCTGAGGTGACCACCGTGTTGGAGATGGCTGGTCTTAATTTTCACCGGTTATTTATCTTCTGCTCCTCTGCATCCCCTGCCTTAAGGTAAATCCAAGGAAAATAATCGTAGGCTTAAGGGCTGCTTGCAGTTTGTGTAGTTCATTTCCCTAACTTCACAGAGGCAGGAAACTGGGATACAGAGAGAATAAAGAATAGCCCAAAGCATTAAAAATGGATCGGCAATGTAGTAGAAACTTGTCCAGTGTTCTATTTTCTTGTATATTAAGTAGAAAAGTTGGGCTTGATTAAAGGCTCACTTCCATCTTATATTCTAGTATTTTCTTCATGCAGGAGCATAAGCAGGTGACACAATGAGCAAAGTAACCCTCATGAATAAGGCAGGAAGCTCCCCATTCATAGCCCCCTTCCCCATCCTCCTCAGTGCATTATTAGCCTGGTGCCTGCAGACTTTTGACTCTATGACCTTTGTCCTCATTCAACCCTACACTGAATCACTTACATTTAAGAAATGCATTGCTTGCTGAGGCAAGGTGGAGGCATTTCCTTTTCTGTCTCCGGCATATGCCAGACCATGTGGCAGAAAGCTAAAACCCTGGGTATGCCACAGGTAACTGTAATCCTTAAAAACCTTGGCATATATACAAGGAGTAGACACTAAGTAAAGGAAAGGGAACTATGGTTTTGTATCTGGATGTAGATGTAAATTCTGGCTTTGCTCTTTAGGAATCCCTGCCACTCTGTGCCATTTGCACACACTGATTCTTTCCATACTCCTTGGGAATTTACAAATGGCTCTAAAAAGGCTCATTGCTTGGTGATGGGCCTTCGTTATGAAATTGACAAGTGGTCACTATAAACAGGAGCAGGCAGATAAACAGAGTTTTCTAGATGGCTGGAATAGAAGCAGAGTTTATTTAACCTTGTGGAGTCTGCGTGTGTCAAATACCAGGAGCTTCCATGCAGAAACAAACAACAGCAGCCTCCAAGCAATGAGCGTTTCTATTTGGTGACCTCGGCTCACTCCTAGAGTTTCCAAATGGTTGCTCCTGGTAGAGGCTGGAAGGGAGAGGACTTGGTGGCAAGACACAGCAAAGGGATGTAGACATTCCGTTAAACCAGTATCCTCCACCCAGGCCCAGGTTTAGAAAGATGGAAATAAGAGATGTGAGGGAGACTCATGCAATATGAGCTCACCAATGCAACAGAGGTAACCTCTTACTCTGGGCAGAGATTGCCGGATTTGTCCTCACCATCACAGAGACATCCTCACTCAGCTGCTAGGCCGATACTCTTCAGGTTACAAGCACAGAGTAGTGATGAGGGGAAGGGTGTCTTTATTGCTAAGCTTTGGCTCACATCTATCTCCTGTCTTATATATCAGGCTATCATGGATCAGTTTACATGATATTTTTTCCCCAAATATAAAATGGCTCAGGTCACCCTGGTCATGGGACAAATTGTATCTTGATACACCCAGCACTTCTAGATTACCAAAGGAAATGGGCAGCCATCCCAGAGTACCCTCACAAGAGCAGTGTGTGCATATGCAGGTTGACGTGCAGGTGCACACATGTGTGTACACATGTAGAGTCCAGGGGAGGATAGTAGACACTGTCCTCTATTGCTCCCCCCCCTTTTTTTGTGAGGCAGATCTCACTGAACCTAGTGTTCACTGGTTATGCAGGATTAGCTGACCATCAAGGTCCAGAGACCCTCCTGTCTCTATCTACTTCGCAATGGAATTTTAGGTGCACATTGCCAAAGTGAGCTGTGAATGTAGATGCTGAGGATCCAAACTCTGGTTCCCCTGGCTTGTATGACAAGCAAATGCCTACTCTTGTATTTTGATGTAAAAATATCATAAAGGGGATTGCTTCTGTTGTTACAGACTGCACAAGAGTGACTTACTAAAAAATGGTCATCTTAAGGAAATTGGCATCAGGGCTGACTTCTTTAACATCTGTCCCCAACAAGGTTTTATTTGATTCTCTAGCAATAGCTAAGATAACCATGACCTTGGATAACAGCCAATACCTTAGATTTGCCCATCAACATGCAGGCGGAGAACCAAACTGGTCCTTTCTATCCAGTTGTTTATTTAGCCAATGATGGCTACTTTCCTTTAGACACTTACATAGCTTGAATAGAAAGTGCCTAGGTACCTGCTATCTATCATCTTCTCCCCATCCTCTCACCAGGATACCCCCCTTTCTTTAACTACTTTCCAGGCAAACTAGCCTTTTTGAGATTCCTTTTCACACAGAAGCACCTCAAAGCTTGGTTTGCTGATGCAGAAGGCTCTTCGCTGACCAGCAAATCAGAAACACGCATAACTTCAGACAGCATAGCAGCCATGCCACAAACTTGAGCCAAACGTCTAGAAGTCAAACTGTAACTGTACTACTTGGAAGAATTGTGACCTTAGGGGAGTTACTGACTTTTTGTGCCTTGGTTTCCACAATATAAAATGTGTGACAATGGAGGCATCTGTTTGTTTTAAAGAGTTATATTAAAATATCTAAAGCACACAGAGCCGGCACCTATCCCCTGTGTTGCTTATTATATTAAAACACTTTGGTATTCATTTCTCTCTTCTTTCCTTTTCCTCTCTCTCCTCTCCCTCCATCACTCACCCATACTAAGGATAAAACCCATGGCATCAAAGACCCTAGACATGCTGCTGAGTTACATTCCTAGCCATCTTTTTACATTTGCTTTTGAGACAAAGTCTCACAAAGACACCCATGCAGGTTTTGAACTTGTAATCCTCCTGCCTCAGGGTCCCCAGTAGCTCAGCTTACTGCCCTGCACCAGGAAAGGAAAGCTATGTTGTGATTTGAATTTTTTGTGTATTTTTATCCCCATGATACAAATGATGTTATATTTATACTGTAAATAGATACAAGTGAACACTGATTCAAATCCAACCATCAGTCCTGAGACTGTGAAACAGCTGAGTGACAGCTTTAACAGACACATGCCCTGGATGGGCTGTCGGAGGATGGACCTTAGTGGCTATTGGAGTGAAGCCTTGGTCAGAGGGTTCTTGCCTTCTGCAGCAAAATCACTGGCCCAGTATTGTGATTCTTGATTGACTAGGAGAGCAGAGAGGAGCAGAGAAGTTACCACATAAATTCTAGCCCATTTTTTCACCTTCAACATCACAGCACCGAGAACAATGTCTGATAAATAAGAGATTCTGGGTAAGAAGGTGCTAATTGGCTAACGGTACCCAAATGTGCTACTGATAAACAACAGCTTCTAATAAAGTTGATGTCAGCCAAATAATTGAAATTACCTTTAGGTAGAAAGTCAGAGATGGAATTTAACAGTGAATACTAAGTTCACATTGTCTACCCCATAAAAAGTGTCCAAGATTCTTGCTTATTCAAGCTTTGCTTTTATCTTGTTCTTGTTCTCTTTATTTGCTAAGGATCTGGAGTTAGCAAACTCCATGACAGTGCTTGACTGTCAGATTCATTTGTGGAACAAATACTGAGTATTTGTGATGGCTTAAGCCCTGAGTGGGGCACTGGCTTTAAGGAATGAAACCTGGCTAGGGCTGGCCATTAGCCTCAGGCTGCGAAGATTCTGACCAGGGAGACCAACAGTTAAACAGAAATTCCCCCAACAGTCCCCTTCTGCCTACCCCCATCGCCGACCACAAACTTGTAAGACCAAGCCCAATGAAGGGACACTAACAAATTCTTGAGAGGGTTTCTTCCAAACAGCCTTTAATGAGGCTGAACTTAGCAAGGTAAACCTGAAGTGGGGAAGGGGAATAGAGCTGCAGGTGAGGGATCAGAGGTGAAAGACAGAGGGGCTCAGTGCCCTACAGCTATTTGATCTGTCAAGCATAGAATAGATGTGTGCACTGACACGCATCGCATCTGCTACTGGAAGCAGACAAACAAGAGAAGAATTTTCTAGAAGCACAAGTGTTGTGTATATTCATGTGTGATTCAAAATAAAAATAACATTGCTAGCAAACCCTTGCATTCAGCTGACATAGACGTGGGCAGCAGAAGTAGCAGGGGAATTCTACAACTGGTTGTGAAGTTTTCACGACTGTGATATTTGTTAGACTTTAAAGGGCACTGAGCTTCAGTGTGAGAACAGCATAGACACAACTGGGACTTTAAAGCACAGCTGCAGGGCTAAGGAGATGGTAGGGCAGTTAGGAGTACTTGTTGCTTTTCCACAGGACCTCAGTTCAGTTCCCAGCACAGAGATGGGGAGGCTCACAGCTGCCTGTAACTCCAGTTTCACAAAATCTGATTCCCTCTCCTGGCCTCTACAGGCACAAGACAGACACACAGGTGGTATGCATATACACATGTAGACAAAGTACTCATACATGCAAAATACAAACACAAGTAGATAAAATCTCGGGTATCTCTTGGCTTTTGTAAGAGACGTGGGGTCATTATACCATCCAACAAGATTCACTTAGTCTCCACTTGTCTCATTTGTGTTTGTCCCTGACCAGGAACCATCACATGGTTAATGGAATTATTGCTGCCGAGACATTGGGCTCAGGCTACCAAGGCTTCACATGATTGATAATCAATTTGATTTTAGAAAGCAAAAACTTCATTATAAAGACTTATCCACCATAATCTACAGAACTTGATATCAGAGTGTGTGTGCACGCACGCACAAACACACACACACATTCAGCTGATGTCTGGTAGGGCGTAAATGGTTTCACAATCAAGGACATCTCCTTAGCAACTCTGGGTGCTCCTGACACTGCAATGGGATAGTTTATAGACTACATTGCTTTGATGTCAGAGAGCAGAAATAGGTAAGGTCACAATAGGTAAGGCATAATCTGCTCTCTTAACACTGCCTAAGAGACAACTGTGAAGTTGCTTAAGCTCTCTACACCTCAGTGGTTTCATCTAAAATACTATATGAAAAGATTAGCTTGAGGCTGGAGAGAGCTCATTCTATTGGGTGCTTGCTTGCCTTGCGGCCATGATTCCCTGATCTCACAGTTAAAAAGCCAGGCATTGTGGTACTTGCTTGTTTCCCCACTACCACAATGGTAGTGACAGGCAGATTCCTGGGGTTTATGGCCAGCCAGCCTAGTCTAATGTAGACATTCTATCCTTATGAAAGATCCACAGAAAGCAAGGTGGATAATGCCTAAGAAACCATTCCTATGTTTGGCCTCTGACCTCCAAATACAAACACACACACACACACACACACACACACACACAAGCAAGCAATTCTACTTGTGGGCTGCATTGAGGACTAGGTATTTGTCTGGTAATAATACACAGACAAATATTATTAATGTCACTGAACAAAAAAATATGGGGGAAGATAAAACATAACGTAATCAGAAATTTTTATCAAAAGATACCATGTGGAGGGAAAAAAGAAAAAAGAAAATTTGTCATAGAGTTATATAAACTGCACTAGAAATTGTCCCAATGAATAACAATCCTCCCCTCAAAGTGATTTTTCAAGGACATTTAAAAAGAAAATTCCTATCATTAAAAAAGCTTAGTGTTCTTTTTTCATTATGTACTTAAAAAATATTTTTAAATCATTATTTTCCCTTCAAACTTGTTGCTACTATTTACTTACTTGTGCTTGAGATGATGTTCTGAAATTATGATTCTGTTCCTCAAAAATGTATAAATATGTACCCCATTACATTCATTCAATAGGGGTATGCTTAAGTGGATTGATATTATCATTCCAAGTTGTTATAGCTCATAAGTTAAAAGCTATGTCCCATAGAATTGTTTTCATTAAAACTGATAGTGATAGATAAATAATAAGGGAATGTGAGGATAGTTTGTGTAATGAAGTCTGTAATAATAATAAAAATTGTTATTATATATATATATATATATATATATATACAAAGATAACAGGAAATTTTTGATTATTGAAATTGTGAAATCTGAAAACAAAAACTACATTTACCATTAATAGAGAATTGTTGTCTTCCTAAAAAAATATCATTGCAAATTCTATTGCCTATCAACATCATAAATAAAATACCAGGGCATTTCATCAGCAAAAGGCAAGAAAGAGAAAGAGCAGAGCCTACACACCTCATTCTATGTATGCATGTAAGTGTATACTTACATACAGGTGTCCATCCATTCAAGAATGAAATGCATGTATTTATCATTCTCTTTTCAGAGGACATCAGTGACTCTTCAGGTCTAGGAGGGTCCTCTAGTATAAGCTCCACAGGTACCTAAGGCCAGCACCTAAACTCTAAGGCAACATGATCAACTACACACAGGTTGCAAATTCCTATCTGATACACCACTTCTGTTTGACCTTGATGCATGGAAAATCATATGCATGTGAGATACATTTGCTGGTACAACTAAATGCTTTGATGTTTTTTCCTCTTCCTTCCTCCATTGTTGGCCCTGCAAAATCTGGGGGAAGGCACAGTGAGGCAAAATACCAGAGGAGAGCCAGGGCAGATCACTAAAAACACCAGAGGGAACATCAGGCCTTTCGGAGTCACCAGTTTTCACATGTGGTTTGAGATGGGTTTGAAGGTGTGTAGTATATGGGGGAGACAATATTTTCTGGAGGGACAATATAGCAGAGGGCCTTGACTTCGCAATCTCCTACTCCTGCAGGTTCCCCAAGGACTATCCACGAAAATAGTTTTTTTTTTTTTCTTCTGGAGTCAGTCTACACAACATATGCATTAGCCACTGCCTCCACCTCGCCAGTTGTTTTTGAGATCTTCTCTCTACCTGGTTAAGATGTCTTTCCCCCACTTCTCAGTTGAGTCACCCCCAGAGCTGCTTCCTATCTCCAGGAATCATGACTTCATAGCACTGTACACACTTCTTGTTCAGGTGCACACATCAGTTCCAACTGCATACCTCTGGAATCCTTTAATGGAAGAGCCACATCCACAAGATTGGGAGTTATGCATTCTAGAAGGGCAAGGATCCTACCTTTCAAATAGCCAATCAACCTACCAAAGACTATGTCACTGAACAATGGGGGAAAATAATCAAAGGACAGTGTTGATGATGTCAACAGGACTTTGGAGACCCTTTGATTAGAAAGAACTTTTGTCACTCATCACTCTGCATAAATGGCATAGGTATGTTGCTATGACAACCATTACAACACGAAGCCATGATGGTGGTGGTTCACATTTATAGTATGCTAGCAATGCTGAGTAATTCTCCTAATAGCACCCTATGGGTAGGCAGTGCCAGTACTAATATGACTTGATAGATGAGAAACTGTGTGCAGGCAGGGGTTGGGGGGGGGAGAAAAGAAAAAAGTTAAGTAACACACCCAAGGCCACCCAGTTAGCATGACAAAGTCAGAATTTTCACTAGCCATTGACTACTAAATTCTAGCATGGAACCACAATAATTTATAGCTCTACCATGCTCTAGTTTTTTCCCCCTGGAATTAAAGGCTGACTCATCTACCGACATTCCATTTGGGTAAATAAAGCCATTGGCACTCAATGGTAAGGGAAGCCAAGAAGTTAATCAACAGCCTGTGTTTGCCATAAAAGGGAAATGCTGATTATCAGCAGGAAAAAAAATCAATATGGCTTCAAACTGTTGTAAATTAAAAACAGATCACAGTCTCCCTACAAAAATATGACTGCACTTCAGCATAAAGTCATTTAAAAATAACTATTTCCAGACGCCAAACAGGTTATGAACGTTTCACATTATTGGTATAAATTCTAAAAAAAAAAAAAGCTGTTATCAGAAATACAAGGTTGAAAAACATCATTTCAGACCTAAAGCACAGGAAATTTTCACAGGTTTAAAAAAATAATAATTTAATCAAAAAACAAATGTTAAAGGCAAGAACAATCAGTTCAAGACCAAACTGCAAAGAGGAAGTTCTCAATTCCAGCACCCAGGGGAAATCAAGAATCCAAGAACGCGTGAAAGAAATGGGGATTGGTTTATTTTGTAAACTAAAGTCAGAAACCAGATGGATGCCAAAAACATTATTGTTTTCATGGACTGGCATGGTACGGACTCTGCCGGTTCTGTTCGCCAAACATGCCAATCTACACTACTTCTAAAGAGACTCAGATTCTCCATTCAAAACTGTTCTTGCCGTGTGGAGAGTAAGTATGAAAAATAGTTTGGGGGTCTGATTTAGACACGGGAAAGAAGAAAAGTCAGCTGAGTACAGAGGGAAAGTCCTGTGTTACTGGCCCCTATAGAAGGGAAACCTGTTCAAGAGAAGAGCACCGAGAGCCCTCCATTTTATTACTTTTCTAAGTTCTAATACGACTTCAGGCTCCCCATGTGTGGTGTTCATGAATAAACATGTTAGTTAATGCCACCTTTGTGATTTCCTCGCCATCTTCTAGAAGATATTCTTCAGGGAACAATTAATGCGATTCTAGTAACAATACTCTTTTCTACAACAAGCTTTATGGAGTCGTAATTGACTAGACAATGTAGATACTGTATAATTTGAATTCATTAGCATACTAATGTTACTCATCCTGAGAATAGAGTTCAACTGTCTGCTGTAAAGAGCACTTTAAAAAGTAAACCAGAAAATACTGATATATAAGGTAGAAATGGCTGCAAAGTAATATAAGCCCCCCCCCAATCAAATCCATACATCTTGACAAACAAAAACAAATTACTCACTTTTACCATGGGATGATACCATATGATACCCAGCCATATATCTGTCTGGTTTAAATATCTCAAATTACCCAGACTACAGCTTGCTGAGCCACGGTGGTGTGTGCCTGTACTCTCTGTACTGGAGAAGTGAAGATGGTAGAATTAGGAGGAGTTCATAGTCAGTCTCTGATGCATAGCAAACTGAAGGCCAGATTGGGCTACATGAGACCTCATCTCAAAAAAAGAAAAAGAAATCTAAACCTTTCTCCTGAGGAACTGAAGGCAGCAAAGGGCTATCTCTTGAGACAGAAAGAAAACTTGTCCATTTCCAATGGACTCTTCTGAACCTCCCAATATGCATCGAGATAGCCTTGCTCTTACATCTCACCTGCTCTTAGGATTTGAATTTAGGATTCCCAATAGAATTCAATAAAATTGATGAGAAGAAACTAGGATAACCAAAGAAGTTCTGAGGATAGCAGTAAACTCAGGAGCAATCACACATTCCAGAGAGACTTACAGTTTCCAAAGCTTGGCAGGAGCCAAGACTATAACAAGTCAGAAAATCTGAAGGCTGACAGCAGCCTCCTAGCTTTGCACCCATGAGAAGGCACTAACTTCGTCTTCTTTATTTTTTAATTGTTTATTTTACATATTGATCCCAGTTCCCTATCCCTCCCTCTCTCTTTCCCTCTCTCCCACCCTCTCATGCCGCCCCCAACACCCTCCTCTCCCCTGCCCACTCCACAAGTAGGGTGATGCCTTCCAGGAGGGGTCATCTAAATCTGTCAAGTCTTTTGGAGTAGGGACTAGGCCTTCTCTTCTGTCTCTAGGTTAGGGAGTATCCCTCCATGGGGGATGTGTTCCCAAAGTCCCTTTGTGCACCAGGAATACATCCTGGTTCTACTGTCTGAGGTCCCTTAGACTTCCTAGGCTTTCTAGCTGAGACCCATGTTCAGGGGGTCTGAATCAGTCCCATGCTGGATTCCCAGCTATCAGTCTGGGGCCCATTAGTTCCTCCTTGTTCAGGTCAGCTGTCTCTATGTGTTTCTGTAGCCTGGTCTTGTCCTCCCTCTCTGTATCTGGATTCCAGTTTGGCTCAGTGTTTAGTTGTGGGTGCCTGCTTCTGTTTCCATCAGCTACTAGATGAGGGCTTTATGATGGTGAATAAGTCGTCGATCTCATTATCAGGGAAGGGCATTTATGGTAGCCTTTCCACTGTTGCTCAAATTGTTAGTTGGGGTCAGTCTTGTAGGTGTCTGGACATTTCTCTAGGTTCAGTTTTCTCTTCAAACCTATAATGGCTCCTTTTATGCTCTTTCTCTCTCTCTCTCTCTCTCTCTCTCTCTCTCTCTCTCTCTCTCTCTCTCTCTCTCTGTCTCTATGTCTCTCTCTCTCCTATTCCTCCCCTGACTCAATCTTCCTAGTCCCACGTGCTTTCCTCTCCTCTTTCTCTACTCCTGCCCCCCTCCATATGCTCAGGAGATCTGTCCCTTTCCCCTTTTGTGAGGGCCCTTGTATGAATCTCTTAGAATACCCTTTGTATTCTGGTGGTGTGAATTATAGGCTGGCGATCCCTTCTTTGCTCTAGGTCTAAAATGAATATATGAGTGAGTACATACCATGTTCCTCTTTTTGTGACTGGGTTACCTCATTCAGGATGGTTTCTTCAAGTTCCATCCACTTGCCTGAGAATTTCAAGATTCCATTGTCTTTTTTACCCACAGAGTAGTATTCCATTGTGTAAATGCTGCTATTTATAGTTGAACACATGTCTTTGTTGCATGGATGTAGATCATTTGGGTATATGCCTAAGAGGGGGATTGCCAGGTCCTGTGGTAGACTGATTCCCATTTTTCCTGAGGAACCGCCATGCTGATCTCCAAAATAGCTGTACAAGTTTGCACTCCCACCAGCAGTGGAGGAGTGTTTTCCTTTCTCCAAATCCTCTCCAGCATAAGTTGTCATTGGTGTTTCTAATTTTAGCCATTCTGGCAGGAGTAAGATGGTATCTCAAAGTTGCTTTGATTTGCATTTCCCTGATAGCCAAGGATGCTGAGCACTTAAGTGTCTTTCAGCCTTTTTGATTTCCTCTATTGAGAGTTCTCTATTCAGTTCTGCTGCTTGTGGAGGCACTAACTTCTTAGCAGCCTTCTGGAGGCAATGGACTGTTCCATAGTCTCTATTCTCACAAGCCTTGGTAATAGGAGCTGTCAGTGCACTGCAGAAGTTTAACTTGTACCCACTAGAGACCACGCTCAGCCTACATTGCACCCAGAATCATCCTTAAATGGGAGGCACCATGCCCTGGTTTAGGGGCCCTAGGCTATAAAAAGGTTGGGAGAGTTAGCTGGGTACTAATCATGAATGTATCCAATTCTCTCTGCTCCTGACTGTGGATGTTATATGGCCAGCTGCTTCAGGCTCCTGCCACTGTGATTTCCCTGATGCCATGGCTATAACTGGGGACAGTAACTTAAAATAAGCTGCCTTTTCTCAGGGTACTTTGTCACACTGACAGAAGTTAAACTAGGATGCTTGCTTCATCTCCCTGATTTCCAGTCATTTCAACCATGGAATGAAGAAGAAAATACCACACATCCCAAATGCCATCTGGATCTGCAGGTAGGACAAGGTTCAGGTGTCAGTTACAGTGCCTAGCTTTTAACAAGCACTTGACACATGCCCATCGGGATGACTCAGTGTACAAGGTGACATGGTTACTACCACAGTGGCCACAACCGCTCCTAGTAACAAGAGCAATGATAACAATTACAACTACAACTGCAGGGCCCCTCATTAATTGTGCTTTGTAGTTTTATATAGATTTGTTCTCTGCAACCTAGAATTCTATATGGATTTACCTTAAATATGAGAGTGACTTGTCTCAACACCTGGCCAGGGACCTCTCTATTTAAGACACACCAAAACATTTCTAGTGCAGAGAAGTATGAAACTATTTAGCACAAATCAATGCTCACAGCCAGATCTGCTAAATGGTAAGATTAAAGATTGGGGTCTCAGGCCCTGCATACTTGACATTCTACCCCTGAACCAGGGGGCAACATGGATGTAACTGATTCTAAAGCTTTAGTTACTGTGTTCTGCCCTTGTTTGCATACTATAATTTATAGGTCTGGGTTAGTGAGTTTAATGCATCCATTTGGTTGGTTAGGGCTGTCCATGGAGCTGGCAAAGCTTTGTTGCTGGGTGTGACTGACAGAGTGCTTCAGAAGAGGATTAGCATGTAGATCAGTAGACTGAATAAGACGACCCATCCTCAGCTTTGTGGGTAGCCACCATTCACCCCACAGAGGCTCAGATAGAAGAAAAGGGTAGAGGAAAGAAGTGATTTATTTCTGTGTCTGGGACATTGATCTTCTGTTGTCGGACATCAGAGTTCCAGATTCTCAGACCTCTGGATCCAGGGACTGACATCAGCATCATCTCAAGTTCTCAGGCCTTCATGCTTGACCTAGACTGGCAATGCCTGCTTCCTGGCTTATAGGCCTTCAAAGTCAGTAAATGATGTCAGATTTCCTGTTTTTCCATTTTGGTGTGGGTACATTGTAAGGCCACTCAGTCTCCATAATTATATAGTCTAACCCTAATAATAAGCTATCATTTATCTAGTTCTGTATCTATCATCTCTCTCTGTATATCACCTATCATCTATCACCCATTGACATATCTATATACCTACTATTTTTCTATCACCTACTTAACAACACCTATCATTATCTATCAATCTATCTATCTATCTATCTATCTATCTATATCTCCCCTTTCTATCATCTGTCTTTTTTTATTTATTATCATATACCATCTATCATCTATTTACACATCTTTCTATTATCTCTTTACTATCTATCAATTATCTACCATCTAGCAATCATCTATTTACCATTTTTCTACCCATCTATCTTTTTATATATTTACTATATATCAGCTACTATCTATCTATCTATCATCTATATATCTATCTGTCTAATCTTTCTACTCATCTTTATCATGTATCTTTTCGTCATCTATTTGTTACCTATCACCTATGTTCCATCTATCTATCTATGATGGTAAATTCTGATATTCTACTTAAGTAGATTGATAATTATCTAGGAGATTAGTAAAACTCTCTCCTGAATGTGTCTATAAGTGTGTTTCCAGCAAAAATGAAGGGAAATGACCTGCCCTGAGTGTGGGTAGAATCATCCTACAGAATAGAGACCCAGATACAATGAGATGGGGAAAAATGATGACAATGTTTAACTCTCTATATATGCCCTTTCTCTGTGGTAATGTATTTGTACTCCTGTGCATGCATTTGTGTGAATGTGTATGAGTGTGTGTGCATGTGTATGCATGTGTTACTACCCACCACCACACCTCCTTTTGCATGACCTTCATGACATGTTTCCACCACTATGGTGTTCTACATGAACAAAGTGACCACGGATTAAAACTTCTGAAACCATGAATCAAAATAAGTACTTCTTCCTTTAAGACATTTCTACCAGGTGTGTGGTTACAGCATCATTCAGACTATTAATCTCTCTACCTACCCACCTGTTGTATTGTTTTGGCTGTCTGGAGAGCCCTGACTAATACTCTGTCTCCCTCTACAACAGTTACAAAGACACAGGAATAGAAAGACTTAGTTATGAGGTTTCAAGTTCTTAAGTTTCTTGTTTCAAAATCCCACCCCCTGTTTTCTTTCTACCTGAAGGAAGGAACAGTCCACTGGTTGGTGCCCACCCCCTCTACTTCTGATATCTCTCTCTCTGATCCTCCCCTGCACCAATATCCTGGAAGTCCTTGGAGTACTCTCTTTCCACAGATATTCTAACACAAATCTGAGTGTGACTAGGATCATGAGAGCATGGGGTGAGGGGGGAGTACAGAGAGTTGAGCCCACTTTCTAGTGAGGATTGAGGACTTATGGGATTACAACTCTGAGAGCAAAGTTGAAATCCTAGATCAAAGTTCTAGATCAGCTTTACATAGAAGACTATTTACAGGATTTCCCTTCTCCCTTAATATCCAAACCAACATGGGCAATCAATCCAAAGACTAACAACAGAAAATACCCTTTTGGAAAAACAGAATATGGCTGGATTAGCACTCTTAGCTGCCTACTCCCAAATGTTAGTTTTCCAGTCCTTTGTCCTAATTCTCTGTAGTTTTACAAGATACCCTGATGCCCTGGGTGGTTTTTTTTTTTTTTTTTTTTTTTTTGGTCAACCTGCCACAGACTAGAGTCCTCTAGAAATAGAAATAGGAACATCAATTAAGGAAAATCCCTGTCTCATCCCTGCCTGGCCTGTAGGCAAGTTTGTACAACATTTTCTTGATTAATGACTAATATGGGAGAGTCCAGCTCACTGTGGATGATGCTACTCCCAAGCAGGTGACTCTGAGTTTCTATATAAGAAAAGGCTGAGCAAAGCCAAGAGAAGCAATCCAGTAAGTATCACTCATCTATGGTCACTGCATCAGTTCCCACCAGACTGTGATCTGGGCATGTAAGCTCAAATAAACCCTTTGCTCTCCACATGGCTTTTATCATAGTGGGGTTTATTACAACAATAGAAGCCCTAACTAAGACATATGAGACACCATGAACTTTTCACATCTGCAACCTGATTCCTCATGAGAAATACCCTACAAATACCCTATTTGGTGGATAGATGTAGGCTATCCACCAAATACACATGAGACAAGTCTTGAGGCAACAATCATTTGGTATGTTATTAATAATGATCACCATCATATTTACCCTGCTATCACATATAGCAGCTTCAATATGAACTGCTTATTATGTACCAAATGTGATTTAAATTTTAAACACATAATTCAATTCCACATTCACTGTAACTGTGAGATAGATCATAATGCTGCTAACTTGCAGTTAAGACAAGCAACACCCAAAGAGATCCATCTGTTTATCTAAAGGTATGTAGATGATGATAGGAACAACAGGATCTTACCATTAAGAGGTAGCTCAGTAGTTAAGAGCACTTACTGCTCTCACAGAGGACCTGATTCATTCCCCACTACCCAGTATTGTGGCTCACAACTGTACATACCTCAGTTCCCAGAGATCTGATGCTCTCTTCTGACTTCTGTGGGCAATGTATACATATGTTACACATATATTTATGTTGGCAAACACACATATAAAATAAAATGTAAGTCATCTTACGAAAAGGTTACCAGTACTATTAAGAGGTGGACTGATAAATCTTAAGAGATACTTTTCAAATCCCCAAGCTGGTTATTATTAATGACAACCAGCATCTGATACTCATGTGCACACATATACATGGGCATTCACACACCTGTGCCCTTCCAAATAAACAGATACAAGCATGCAATGTATGTGTGCATGCATACACATAGACACACACAGACACACAGACACATAGACACACATGCAGGCACTCATGCATGTGCACACACACACACACACACACACACACACACACACACACACCCTACTTGGGAAAAGAAAAATGCCAATATTATAATTCTATGAAGTGGGAGAGGCAAGGCTTAATTTCAAAACTGCCAGTCTTCAGAGGCCATGCTTTCAAGTCATTGCACAATACTAATGCAGGATACATGAGGCTGGGGAAGGGAGATAAAGGCTTAGGGATATTTGGGTCCTTTTTCTTGGATCACAGCCCACTAGCATGTAAGTCAGAGCCTCTGAATATACCTAAATAAATAGCTTGCATGTCTCAGCCAGTTTCTTTTCTATTAATGGAAAGTGGGCCATCCCTTCCTTTGTTTAACATACACAAGCCCTTTTATACATCATAAGTATTGAGAAAAATCAGGTGCAGCATGTATAATCTAGGAGGAAAGACTGACAACAAGAGGGTTTCACAATTAAGAGTAAGGTATCCTTCAGACTGCTCACAACCACCTATATCTCCAGGCCATCTGAGGCCCTCTGACGGCCTCTGCAGGCACCAATGCGCATATCCTACACACACACACACACACACACACACACACACATACACACCCTCTCATACACACATTTGCACATAAATTTAAAAAAAGCCTCAAAAAGGAAACCAAAGGTATTTGGATGAATTTAAGTTCAGGGAGATGGCTGAATGGAAAAAAGAACATTACATTTGGATGGAACTTCCTTTAGAGTGTGTGTGGCCTTTGCAAATTCTAAACACTGGTTCTTGCTTTTTTTTGTTTTTCTTTGTTTTGTTTTTGATACAAGGTCCCACATAGTTCATCTGGACTCAAACTCAGCCTTTAGCTGAGGCTGGCTTTGATTTCCTCATCTACCAAGTGCTGGATTACAGTTCTTCGCAAGGCCTGGCTTGATGTATTGCTTGGGATGATTGCAGTGTTTCATGCAAGATAGGCAACTCTGCAAACTGAGAAACAGTCACAAACCAATACACTGGTGTTTGCAATCCAAAGCTTTGGCTCTTAAAGATGAATTTGCTTCCTAAGAGGAAGAGGGGGAGTAGAAAAATGTGAATGAATGGGTTAAGGGTTTGAACTGACTTCTGCATTCCTGCTAAAGCAATCATAAAGCTTCATGAGATAGTAAATGTCTGTGATAAAGGGAAAATGGACCTTCTCAGGGCACCAAGAAGATGAACCTGGGAGGGATAACTTCTTGGGGCCATAAAAAAAAATTCCGGTTTTGGAGAAATGCATTGAGTGTGACACTCAATTACATCATATTCTTTTATTACATGGACCCAGGGCTATTTTTTTCCTATAAGTTAATAAATAATGACAGACATATAATTCTAAAGAAAGATGAGATAAGTTAGAAAACTTACTATAAACTCTGTGGCCAAATGTTTAAAACACAACATGGAAGAGCTGGAGATGTCGTTCAGGACAGCTAAGAACACTTGCTGCTCTTTCAGAGGACCCAAGTTCTGTTCCTAGCACCCAAGTTCTGCTCCGTGTTGTGAGTGGCTCACAACTGCCTTTAACACTAGCTCCAGGACATCTAAATCCCTCTTCTGGCCTCATCAGGTACCTGCATTCACATAGTGTGTGGGGGGCATGTGCATGTGTGTAGCATTCCCTCTCTCTCTCTCTCTCTCTCTCTCTCTCTCTCTCTCTCTCTCTCACACACACACACACACACACACACACACACACACACACACATACAAATACAAACTTTAAAAATATAACATCAAATCCATGATGACCTTGGAGCCTTTGTTTTTTATTTCCTATTTATGTCAAGAGAGCTTCTGACGTTCCTAAGGTCAACCAAGGTCATCTTATCTGTTCTGATACATTTTGCACATAGCCTGTGCTAGGACACTTCACATCAGTGTGGAGGATCTATGCCAGATCCTGAGGATGCAAAGACTATTTGAGTCAGTTTCTCCTGTAGGAGTTGCCTGTCTGGTGGATGGAAATAGTCATAGGAGGCCTTACCTCGGCTTTGTGATAGCAGGGAAGACAGTCTGAAAAGGAGGAAGATATTTGAACAGAGAGGAAGACCAGAGGCTGGGGGAGGGGCGGAGGTGGGCAAAATGCTTTAGCACTACTATTAATTACCTTAGCCACTGGTGAGGGGAAAAAATGCAGAGTGATTTTAGGCAGCTTAAGCTCTAAGAGTGACAGGAAAATGCAGACAAAGGGAGGGTTTGTCTGGCAGCAGCATTTGGCCACCCCGTGTGAGGCTCGGGGAGAAAAATCTGGACTTCTCAGTGGCATGCTGACAGCTAAGGGGAGTCAAAATCATGTCCAGACAAGACGCTTGTGGTCAAATGCATCCAAAAACTTTGCAGCCCTGAATGAAAAATATCAAATGGAAACCACGGGATTCCTGTTGGTGTCTCGGGCACCTCCTCCATTACCCTTGGCAGAGTGGCTCTCACTTAGCCAGAGACCAACATCGTGCTGACTCTCAGTGTATAGCAGACCTTCTGCAGGGCTCTAAAGGAGCGCATGGTGCTGGCAGGGCTTCACTGGCATTTAACCCTGAATCAAGGCAACATGGGAAGCAGCTGTGTCCGGAAGTGTAACCTTTTCGTGACTAAGGCTGAGCTTTTCGCCTATGGAGGCTATTTCTTTGCTTGCTACATGAGCGATCCTGAGGGACTTAGCTCTTGTAGTAATCAACCAGAGCTACCGTGCCACAAAACCACAGACTGGATGGCACAAGGAACAGTGTTTTCTCTCACTTTCGGGGGCCACAAGGCCAGGACAAAGGTGACCAACCATGCAGTTAATTCTTTTCTAGCTTTAGGTGGCCACCTTCTCACTGTATCCTCACATGGTGGAGGAAGTTGTCCATAGTGTCTCTCTTAAAGGGCATCAGTCCCCTCAGGTTAGGGATCCTCCTTATGTCCTAATTTAATTACCTCATCACAGGACCTTTCTCCAAAAGCAATCATATATGAGGATGGAGGGAACACAAGCATTCAATCTATTACATGCCCCGGCTTGTTACTTTCTTCAATAGAAAGGTGGAGATAAGAGAATAGTCATACTGCTACTGTAAGAGTTAGCTAACAAAGGGGCCCCCTGCATAGCATACTTAATAGCTCAAAACTAGGGCTTTTTTTTTTAATCTTAAAACAGGGGCTAGAGATGCCTCGGCAATTAAGAACATTTGCTGCTTTTGCAGAGGACCCAGGTACAATTCCCAGCACCCAAATGATGACTCACAACTGCCTCTATGTGCAGTTCCAGGGGAATTGGATGCCTTCTTCTGGTCTCCATGGACACTGCATGCCCACGAGGCACATACATACATGAAGGCAAAATATGCACATGCAAAAGTAAACAAATTTAAAATCTTAAGATGTAGACTAAGAAAATATTTTTAAAATCACTAGCTGTATGAGGAAGGAATTATGACAAGAAAATATGCTCTTTCATTCCCTCACTATATGAAACTATTATTATAATTATAAACATTATTATAATTCTTTATCTTATGACAAAAATTGTTACTATATGCTGCTCTAGTTAGCCTTTACTGTCAACTTGATGCAGCCTAGAGAGTTAGATGAAAGGGGAGTCTTAATTAAGAAGATGTACCCCCTCCAACAGACTGGCCTATGTGCAAGCCTATGAGGGACTGTCTTAATTGTTAATTGATGTAGGAGGGCCAGCCCACTGTGAGCAGCCTCTGGGCATGTAGGTCTGGTATGTACAAGAAAGCTAGCTGAGCATGAGCTTGTGAGTGGCATAGAAAATGCCTTGTTCAGCTCTATGGCTTCTTTTCTGTGACTGTGACCAAAAGCAACTTAAGAGAGAAAAGGATTTGCTTGTCTTTTATATCCAGTCCACAGTCCATCATTTGAATAGAAAGTAACTAGATAAGCATTACAAAAATCGCTCCCAATCTATCTTGGGAACATATGAAATAGCTATTAAGTTATCCAGGACCAAAGAAGAGAATCCCATAAAGGGAGAAATAAAAGGAAGTGATGCAAGCATTCTACATCATTTTTTTCTCTCAAAGTACTCAGTGATAAGGTTTGAAATATTTGGGTTAAAATAACTGTACTGAGAAAAAAAACCAAGCACCATTTTCTTCTGGGTCAAGAAAAATGTACTGCCAAGTCAAGAAACAAGCAAAGTAGGGCCTTGTGTTTAATGCTACAAAAGAATCTGAGACTTGAATCTCCAACACCCTGCAGAGGACAGAAAGACAAAGAAGTGAGTCCAACAATCATGGAGGCTCAGCTTGGAGGAATTTGCTACATAAAGGATGGTGGTTCAGGGAGCTGGAATTAACAACCCAAAATTGACTAACCCATAGTATTGGCAGTTTCACACGGGAATAAAACAAAAACTAAATTCTAAACATCAAAAAGGAGGAGGAGGAGGAAAGGAGGAAGAAGATATTTTGATAAGTATGGACTAGAAGTGAAGGAAGACTTGAAATAGACCAGAATTTACAAAGTCTGGAATCCAGCTGGACACAATGGCACACATCTCTAATCCTAAAACATGGAAAGATGAGGAAAGAAAACCCCAAAACTCCAGCTAGAGCTGCATAGTGAGTTCCATAACATAAGACTTACATTTAGAAGGTCTAAAAACATGTAGAAAATAGCTGTTATTTCACCATTGTTAAATTAAATTAGAAATAAAACAGAAAAATATGACTGGACATTTGATATTTCCAAACATCTGAAAATGAAGCAATTCCTTCTAACTAAATCTGTGAGTTGAAAAGAAAAGTCACAGGAAAACTATAAACTTTTTTCTATGGCAACCGAGTTGACAGGTTAAAATGTGTGACATGCTACTCTTTAAAGCATGTATTAGAAGAGAAGAAAGGGCTGAAAAAGTAGTGATACTAGAATCTTTTTGTTTTCAAAAAGAAAGGAATGTGCAATTAAATATAAAGAAGGCAATAAAAAGAGCTCTGTATTTTCTGGAGCATTCTATGAAGACAGCTGGGCTTGCGTACCCAAACCTAATAAGGATGCAACAAGAGAACAGACTTGTAAACAAACATTTCTCAAAAAGAAACATGGGAAATCCTAAGCAAATATTTACAAATCAGATCCAGAACTGACCAAAAGGGACACTGTATCTTGACTAAGTTAGATTTACTCCACAAAGGTGAGCACAGCTTAGTGTGCGTTTATTAAATAAATGGTGGAATAATCATGACAATAACATATGCTAAAACACAAACAGGTAAAATAGTTAAAAGAAAACAAAACAAAACCCAAACTGCTGACAAGTGGCTAGAGAGAGGGCTTAGCAGTTAGGAACACATGAAGCTGACTCCACATTAGTTAAGATAAACTCAAACAAAAATTTGTCAACTATTGGCTCATAGGGAGTGGCACTATTAAGCGGTATAGCCTTGTTGGAGGGAACATTTCATTGGGGTGGGATTTGAGGTTTCAAATGCTCAAATCGTCTCTCGTCTCTCATCTCTCATCTCTCCTCTCTCTCTTCTGGCTCCCTCTCTGTCTCCCTGCTGCCTGCCCATCAGATGCAGAACTCTTGGTTCCTTCTTCAGCATCATGTCTGCTTGTGTGTTGTCATGTTTTCTGCCATGAAGATAATAGACTAGACCTCTGAAACTATAAGCCAGCTCCAATTAAATGCTTTCCTTTATAGACATTGCCATGGTCATGGTGTCTCTTCACAGCAATAAAACACTGACTAAGAAACAAGGAAACATACAGATTATATACATATGTATGTACACACACACACACACACACACACACACACACACACAGAGAGAGAGACAGAGAGACAGAGACAGAGACAGAGAACAGTTGGGACAAGTCCTTGGCATTTTCTATAAAAGCTGGAGCACTGCAGATATAATGCAGAAATTCCACCTCTAAACAAACCCAACCTAAAGGAGAATATTTAACAAAGTGACAGTGTTATCTGTAATCACCCCAAACTGATTAGAGGCAGCCCAAGTCTTCATCAACAAAGGAATGGGAAGTAAGTTCTGCAATGGATGCTTTAGATAAATGGGAGTGGGAGTATTACTATTATGGGTATCATAAACATCACCTAGGAAAAAAGAAGGGGATCAAATAGCAGCCTCCTGTCGATTTTGTGTATAGAAATATCAAAATAGATATATCTGACGCTCAGAGTTAAGAATCCATGGTGCTTGTGTTTAAGGGAGGAACCGGAGAGAAATTCTGAGGAATGTTTCTGAGGTTGGTGGCTGTATATAGTCTCATCTGGTTGATTACAGGAACATGGCCACTTTGTAAATTAATGAACCAAGAGTGGCACCATTCCCAACAGATGCCATTTTAGCTCTTTATTTTTATTGCCTTCATATAGCAGAAACTAAAGGCTTAAAGGCTTTCTTACAAGGAGCAAAGCAACACACGGGACCTCATGAGTACCTCATAAACAGAGTGCCCCTTCAGTCAGAAAACGCTAAGACTGAAACTACATCGCCTGAAGCCTGTTCCACAGAAGCAGACAGTAATGAAAATAGAGATAAGAAACTGCATTAGGCAAACATAGTGTTTAACAGGGGTGGATTGGCTTATTCTGCAGAGCCACAAAAAACTGTTCTCCTAAGCTGATATGACAGGATAAACAGGACCTCAGACACTCTGCTCTCAGTAGCTGACTCAACAGCCAACGCTGACAGATTTACAACGGAGAGCCGAATTCGCAGATAGACAACCATGTGCTCTGTTTGGGGCTTGATGACCTACAGTATACCCCGAAACCCTTAAATCAACAGCTTCATGGCATTTACGGTGACGCTCTCTGACAAGTCTGCTTTATCAACAAGCCTTGTCTTGAGTCTGAGCTCAGCTAAAAGCTGGGCTATCAAAGCTGGGCATTTGCTAACATGGGTGTGAAAAGCGCCTCATTTCTGTGCAAATAATGGGAAACTTTCTTGTACTCCAGGGGCAGAGAAAAGCCATAAACACATAAAGAGAGGGTAGAGATGTTTGTAACAATTAAGGCCCATCAGTACCAGGGCAGATTTATTTATGCAATGACTCTATGTCTCCTGCTATTCCTATCATCTATCATAGGGGCTTGGGATTTTTCAGGTCCCTTTAAGCACCTCACAAAACACTACTGTTTTAAGGAAAGACTTCATTATTTATTTATATGTATGTGTGAGGCTGCACACATGTACACAGGTGCCCACGGAGTCCAGAAGGAGGCAGATCCCCTGGAGCTGGTCATTGTGAGCAACCTTACCTAGCTGCTGGGAACCTAACTCCCATCTGTTGCAAGGGCAGCAGGTTCTTAACTGCTGAGGCATCTGCCCAGCCCACCAATGCAATTTTCTTTTATACAAATATATACTATGTATATCCATTAAATATGGATGCTTTATGCTAGTGTTTTTAAAAATTATCTTTGATAGAAAACCATTTGCTTATAAACTCAATACTTAGTCATATTTTATAACATGGCTCCATGAAAACATGCATGTGTCTCCTGCAAGATCCATGCTATACTCACCCTCTTTAGTGTTAGGTTACTAGTGGTTGTTAGTTGACTCTATTTTGTATGAGTGTGTTCTGTGTGTGGTGTGTGTGTGCATGCGCAAGTGTTCTGTATGTATGCAGGTGTTCTGTGTATGTGCAGATATGTACAGAACCTAGATGTCCATGTTAGGAGTCTTCCACAATCACTTTCTACCTTATCTTCTGAGACAGAGTCTCTCAGTGAACCTGGAGCTCATTTGATGAGGCTAGATTGGCTGGCCACTGAGTTCCAGTCTGAGTCTCCTCAGTGCTGGGGTTACAGGCACAGACATCTTATCTGGCAACTGATTTAGTGTGTTCTGGGAGTTTGTGCTGGACAGTTTTATGTCAACTTGGCACAGGTTAAAGTCATCTGAGAGGAGAGAATCCCAATTTTAAAAAGATGCCTCCATAAGATTGGACTGTGGGAAAGTCTATAGGGCCTTTACTTATTTAGTGATTGATCAAAGAGGACTCAGCCCATTGGGGCTGGAGGTCCTGGTTCTTTATTAGAGCAGGCTAAGCAAGCCATAATGAGCAAGCTGGTAATCAGAACTCCTCCATGGTCTCTGCATCAGCTCCTGCCTCCAGGTTCTGGCCTGTCTGAATTCCTTCAATAATGAACAGCAATGCTGAAGTGTAAGCCAAAATAAACCCTTTCTTCACCAAGTTGTTTTTGGTCATGGTGTTTCATCATGGAAACAGTAACCCTAAGACAGAGATCAAACTCTAGTCCTCTTACTTCTGGGGCCAGCACTCTCAACAGAGCCATCTCCCTGACACCAGGTCTTTTCTGTTGTGGTCTTATCTAATGTTTTATTTCTTCTTACTTTAAATCATAATGAGTGACATTGATTTTTTGATTCACTCATTGGTTTGTAAGTCCCTTTTGACAAATAATCTATAATCAATTAAAGTAGATTTAGATATGTGATACAGGATACCTTTCTTTTTTTTCCTGCCAAATAATTATCAAAATTTTCTGAGTCTAAGTATTTTAGAGTACTAATTGGTTTACAGATAATAGCAAGGTCCCACTCCCAGGAATTATGACTGAATAGATCTGGAAAGTGGTGTAGAAATACAAATTTTTAACAAACATTCAAATAATGTTTATGGAGTGTCTGAAGTGGACACTTTGAAAAATGTAGTAGGGGGTTGGAGAGATGGCTCAGTGGTTAAGAGCATTCTAGAGGATCCAGGTTCAATTCCCTGAAGCTACATGGCAACACATAACCATCTGTAACTTAATCTCATGGGTTCCAATACCCTCTTTTGGCTTATGTGAACACCAGGCATCCACATGCTATGCATGATGCACATATTTATATGCAGACAAAACACCCTCCCTCAAACAATAAAAATAAAATGAAAAATTCTTAAAGACAAAAAAATAAATGCACATCCCATCTGTTTATTCCCATGTGAGGAGACTAAGGCTTGGGGAAGAGAAACCATTTGTGCCTAGACATGTGGCCTTTAGTCAGAATAGAGGGACGAAGCCCTAGTCTGCAGTCTCATTATTGTACTACCTTGGCAGGTCTCCAAGGGCCATTCCCTCTTGTTTTAGCCGCTGTTGAGAAAGGGATGCTACCCAAACAATAAAGGCATGTGAGAGAAGTGAGGAAGAATAGCACCAAGGATTTCTTGAGTCCTGGTCCAGATCCAGGACTGAGCTCAGGGTTGAAAAAAAATCTTCCTTCAGCCCAGATGGCAACAGAACACAATCAGAACATGTTTTTTAAACCTTCACTTGCAACATCAAGCCTTGTGGTACAGCAAGAAACAGAATAGACAGGCCTCTCAGATATATTCATCTAACAGTTCTGCAAGGAGGCAGAACTGGTTTCAAACTGGTTCAACTATTCCAATAGGCCCTTGGTTATCTGCAAAGAGCCAACAGAACATGAAGGGCCATTGACTGCTTGTCTCTGGCGATGGGCCACAGAAAGAATGAGCTCAGTGATTCAGTGTTGGTAGCTGACAATGAGTATTTGAAGTGTTGACCTCCTGGGTTACATCAGTCATTTCCACTCCCTGCTTCTCATCTGTTCTTCAACTTAACCACAGTCCTGGCTTCCTTCTGTCTTCCACCTCTACTCAAGTGTCTATTCATTAGTGAAATTACCTTGATAGAAAAGATGATGGTAGGAGAAGCTTTATGCAATGTTCTTCATTAAGACCATCCAGTGCTACTGCTCCTAGAATACTTCTGGAGAGAAGGTAGTTGATGATATTCAAAATACATATAATGAATAGGTGAATTTATCTATGTAGTTTTACTTTCAATGTAATGAGTTACATATACTGTTCTAGTTAGTTTTGTGAATTTGACAAAGTCTAGAGTCACCAGGGAAGAGGGCGTTGTCAGCTGAGGAATTACCTCCATCAGATTGGTCTGTGGAGCATTATCTTCATTCATAACTGATGTGGGAAGTGACCATTTGTGGCTAGTCCTATCCCTGGACAGGTAGGTGGGCATGGGAGTGTTGTAAGAGAGCTGAATGAGCAATGGAGAACAAGCCAGTAGGCTGTGTTCCTCCATTGTCTCAGCCTCAGTTCCTGCCTTGAGGTCCTGCCTTGGCTTTCCTCAATGATGGTCTGTAAAGTGTAAGATAAGAGAAAGTCTTTCCTTCTCCTAATTGGTTTTGGTCAAGGTTTTATCACAGCAACAGAGAAGTTGACAGAACACTATCATTACTTTGAAGCTTATTCACCTAAGCTTATTCCTGCTACGTGGTGCAGGAAACAGCTGCTATTGGCAAAATAATCACATCACTAAATGCAAATGTACCAGTTGAATACATAAATCAGAGATGCTATGCAAAGATAACTTAACTAGAAAACCCCTGGGATGGTTTGTACATCTACTCAATGGGACTACAAAGTGCCTAAAACTTACTTAACATGTGCAGACCTCATCCAAACCACTGAAGGCATTTATAGAACAGAAAGGCTGAATGAGTTACAAGTTACTATCTCTGCTTTCTTTGACCAGGCACATCTGTTTTTCCCAGTCTCCTGAGTCAGAATGGATCCAACACATTGGCTCTCTCCTGGGCCTACAGCTAACTAACAATGGATCTTGGGACTTCTGTGTTTCCAAAATGAATGAGCTAATTCCTTATAATAAATCTCTTTATACACATATGTATATAAAAAGAACTATATGTTTCATTTCTCTGAGAAATCCTACTTAATACAGGCCTATTCATGTCCAAACTACCAGCAAGACTAGAAAGAGGAAAGAGGCATAAGTAAAAACCACCCACTACTATTTGCCTGGATTGAGAATCGTTGGAGCAAAAGAAATGCCACCTGCTCTTTAATTCAAGAAAATTCTTTTCTACTTTTTGGGTTTATGGAGTCAGGACTCAACAAGTAGATATAACATTAGAAGTTAAGTTGGTGCTGTGGAAAGGCCATTCCAGAGCAGAACAGAGAGAGATCCTAACAATGGATAAACTTCACCTGACTGCTCTGGTTAGCATTCCAGGCAGGTAGGAAATTTGAGTAGAAATAGAAGATAACTAAAATTTCTGACATAGTCAGTGTGATTTTAACTTAGACACACTACATTGTGTAAATCTGAGATGTCCCCATGAGCTCTTACAGTTGAACATCCTCTTGCTGGTGGCACTGTCTGGAAAGTAGTGGGACATTCAGGAAACTGAGTCATGCTAGAAGTGGGTTGTCATCGGAGAAAGTGGTTCATTGGAGGAAGTGGTGTCCTATTTCCTGTCCACTCGTCCACTCTCTGCTTCTAGACAGTGGAAGTAATTTGACTAGGAGCCTTGAGCTCCTCTTCCCAAAATTCCCCTGCCATTCTGTCTCCACCGTGGTGTACTGTAGAACTTCTAACTATCAGCCAAGACAAAACCCTTCTTGGAGGATTGGTTGGGAGAAGGAAATAAATAATAATGGGGGAAGGGTACTTATTGGAGGTATGATTATCCAGACGTGGTGGTGTACACCTTCAATTCTAGCACTTGAGAGGCAGAATCAGTAGTATCTCTGAGAACTTTAAGGCCATCTTGGTCTAGAGAGTGAGCTTCAAGATACATAGTGAAATGTTGCCTCAGAGCAAAAAGGGGCATGATCAAATATATTATGCACATATATGCAAGTGCCACAATGATATGTACATATATATATATATGTATATATATATATATATGGCTAATATATACTAATAAGAGACTAAAAAACAATAAATCTTTCCTCCATTAAGTGACTTCTTGTTAGGTATTTCTCACAAAATCAAGAAAACTACATAACATGCTTTGCTTTGTATGTCTGGTGGCCCATTATACTAGATTATTTTTTGTCACAGAATCTCTCTATTAGGGAAGAAAATTTATAATACCCTGACATTAGCTTTTAATTTCCTAAGCAGGGATCTCTTTAAATCAAGACTTTGCTTTGCTCCCTAAATATGTTATTTAGTATAACTAGGAAAGTCACTATGAAAACAAATCATAAAGCCAAGATCTAATTTTTTTTTCATCTGAAGGAAAAAAAGAGCTACTGCTAATTAAACTGCAAGTTTTAAAACAAATATAATTAGAAGAAAGTCTACATAAAAATTCTGAAATTTTTCAAAACACCATTTCTTTCATTTATCTTCAAGGGAAATACTTAATTCAGCTTCCCTAAGTCTGACTTTCATCAACAGGATTGGGCAATTTTCTGTGTAATTGAATAATGAATGACCTGCTGCTTCCAAACCAAGACCATCAACCCATCCCACAGCAGAGCTGCAGAGGTTCTGAAAATGCTTTGTGGAGGAAAGCAATTGAACAAATGAGTCTATCAGAGGGGACTCTTTACTGTCTATGTTAATTAACTTCAGAACCTGGACTTTCCAACACAAGGACATTTCTAGGCTGTTTAGTTATGGCTGCTCTGAACTGAATGTGTACACAGTGCAAATTACATGCTGGTCTTTATCAACTGGTATAAAACTCCAAAGCATCTCACTAACAACTTATGCATCTATTATACCTTGAAATGATTATATTTTTTTCATGTTTGGGTTAAATAAAATGTAATAGCAATATAATTTTCATCCATTTCTCTTTTTGATGTATTATTTTGAGAGATCTAAAATTACATGTTTTGCCTTATATTCTCCTTCTGTAGGGACAGACTGTACCCTTAAAATGAAGAAGAGGTATAGTTCAGTTCAATAAAAAAAATAAGACTTTATGGGTTCAAAATAAGACTTCTGTTGTCATGATTCAAAAATAAAGACTACTGCATACTAAAATTAGATTCACTAAAATAAACATCTTCAAAGACACACATGAACTGCAGATGAATGCTGAGCAGTGTAATCCACAGATAAGCACACTTGCTTTACAATGTTACCCCACATGTCATCATCCAAGCAAATCAAAGAAATGAATTCAAAGCAGTTAGTGTGTGAAGTCATCCTCTGAGCCAACCGTGAAGTCTCCACCTCCAGCTAACTGCTCCTTGCCTTGACAGGCAGATAATACACTCACAACTACTTCCTGCTTTAAAACCAGATGAACTTGCTGTGGGCAGGCAGGGTGAGATGTGCAGTAATCACACATCAGACATGGAAAGTTAACACATCAGCAAGACCAATAATAGATCCAAGATGCACAACCAGAAGCAAATATTGACAAAGTTACATGCTGCCATGTTCTGTGCTGTGGGTGTTGTATCCAATGCATCTTAACTCATGAAGTATTCCAGTCACTTGCCCCTGCCTTAACAGCAGTTCTGGGCTCATTGTCCTTGTTACATTATACTACTTGTCTATGTCCTGTGAGGCTACACACTCTTTGGAGAAAATGCCCAAAGCCCTTTCATCTCTACCACAGTCTTAACTTTTATTTCAAAGAGCTAGAAAAGAAGCTTGACCTAGAGTCACACAGAAGATCAGCTTATAGCTAACATTGAAAAACACCAAAGTAGTCTAACATCAGACATCACTGGACATTAGGATGACTCTATTTTCGGGTAGCAAGATGGCTGCCAGCAAATGTGGGTTTACATTCCCTCCTCTTTGCTACCCCAGAAGTCCCAGAATTTCATTTTTATCATCTCTGAACCTATTTTGTGGGGATCCCCAAACCAATCACTATAGTTAATATCTGATCTTTTGATAGGTCACTGTGGGAAATGTCACCTCCACCCAAAGTGTGTGTGTACACATGCATACCTGCCACAGAAGAAGCATAAAGGTCATAAGACAATGCCATGTGAGTCCCAAGCATTAAACTCAGATTGCCTGGGTTGGCTGCAGAAACCTTTGTCTACTGGGCCATTTCATCTGCCCTACTTTTTCTTATGACATTTTATTTATTTTAATGTTATTTTGTAGTTCTGGGGAGTTTACATTTATGATGTTACTACTCTACCCTAATATTAAAGTACTGTAGAATTTAGAAATAATGAAATTTTATAATCCCAAGGCTTAATATGAAGGGAAATACCAAGAATTACCTAATATCTATTAAATACATAGTGGCTAGGATTTTATGTTTTGGGTTAGGGATGGATAGATGGATGGATGGATGGATGGATGGATGGATGGATGGATAGATGGGATAAAGGGCATGCTGGGGACAGAGGGAGAAATGTTAGCTACTAACAATCAGGAATGAAAATACCAAAGAGTCTTTCACTTTACTTACCAGGCATAGTTCTAAAGTAATAGAGAAATTCAGACTATGTTGTGAATTACATAAGCATCTGGGTCTCACCACTGGCAAGGATGACTCTGCTTTAGAGAATAAGTCAGTGAGTATGTCTGTGCACAAGCACTGACTTCGTCCCATGGCTTCTGCATTCCAACTAAAGCAGAGTTCCAAGTACCACAGTTATCTCAAAAGAAGCAACTGCATGCAAGTCTAGCTTACATGCAATCGACAGGATGCTCCAATTCAGCTTCACAGGGGTATCAGGGAAGAACATGGTCAAAGCACAAAGAGAATATTCCTGTGTCATTCCTAGAACTGCCCAAAGTTCATTATAATTGGTCAAGAGGATACAGAGAACATTTTAATTTTCTTAGTAAATCTACCAACATATAAATACAATCTACACTTTAAATTTACATCCATATGATTAGGCCCCTTCCCCCATAAGACGACAAGGGTAACTTTTATTATAAATATTCTTCTGTTATTTTAAAGATCTGATTGTTTTCAGGAGTCTGGGGTATCATGTGAAATTCACAAACAATACATATTAATTAAAAATTTTCCAGACTTTTTTTCCCTGCTGTCAACCAATTCACCATTCCCAACTTCCCAAACTATCCACATACCCTCATCAGCTCCCTCATCCCCCTGTACTAATCCACACAGACTCGGCAGGCTCCCATTTATCTATGCAGTATCAGCAGTCCCCTAACCCTACTACACTGTACTATTCATACACTCACAGCAGCTGTATCCCTCAAAGGCAGACTGGGTACTGATTTCATAATCAAACTTTTAGAGCATGGCCATGGTGCTGAAAAATGTGTCAGCTTTGAGTTTTGGATTTGGAGGCTAGAGTACTTAGCCAGTAAAGCCAATGCAAGTATTCTGAAATTTACAACAGCAAAACTACAAAACCTGAAACCTTTCTGATATCAAGTATCTTGGGTAAAGGATTCTCAATCTGCCTGAAAATATTAATCTTGGTGAAACTAATAGAATGCAAACTCCAAAATTTCCAGTTTCACATAGATCTATTTTGTTAACAAAACCATTGTGTATTAGGGCTGTATCAAACTGTGACCAACAGGAGCCCCCTGTCTATGAGACACTTTGGGATGGCACAATTGGGCATGCTAATGGTACTTAATAGGTAAAGGCCTAGAATGTTCCTGAGTGCACAATGAAGCATAGATATCCACCCCCCAAAAACAAGTATATAAGGAAACTGGCTGCTTCTCTTAGATCCATGATATTAAATGGAGTTCTCTAGAGAAACAAAACCAATAGTATATGTGCATATGTGTACACATGTGATACAAATTGACCATTATATTGGCTTACACTATAGGGACTGAAGAGTCCAAATAGTAGCTATCTGCTTACTGAAGAAATAGAACACAGAACTTGCTCAAGAAAGCTAAGTGCTTCCACAGTTCTGAATTTGCACTGAAAGCCAAGAAGATCCATAGGGAGCCATTGGTTTTGTGTTCCTATTAGAAGGCTGATCGGGCTGGATTGTCTGCTATCAGTGGAGTAAGTATGGAGAACACAGAGAGATACATAGGTTTTCCTCCAGACTTTTTATTTCTAGGCCATCAATGGATGATGCCACCAACTTTGATGGTGGGTCTTTCCTCCTCAGCTGGTCCTTTCTGAAAAAACCCTCTCAGAATATCCCTGTGGGCAGTGATGTCTTCCCACAAACTAGACCTAGATTAAAAGGACTTGTCTGATAAGGTTAGACCTTCCCAGAATGTCCCCATGTAAATCGCAACTGATTTGGAACCTTACATCTACAAAATATCATACTTGTAGCATCTAGATCCATTGACAGAGCACACCACTGGAAGAAGAAATGTGTCCAACAGAGAACAGGCCATCCTGGACCTTTGTCCTTTAATATAACAGCTCACTTTTCTTTCAAAGTCACAACATTACAGACAAGAAAACTACACTCCCAGACTGTCCACTTATTCCCCCAGAGCATCTCCATGTAGTATTTCTGCAAATTCCTGTGAGTCTGAAGTTATTTTAAAACCATATGTTAGGGCTGGGAGATTGCTCAGCGGGTAAAACATGAACACTTGAGTTCAGATCCCCAGAACCCACATTCAGCCAGTACAGTAGTATGTATCTGCAATTCCTTTTATTGACAGATAGGAAGCAAAGACTTCAGGTCTGAGGGACAGATAGCCTGGTGCAGCAATAAAAAAAACAAGTGATCTCACTTACACCATTGTCACCTATATTATATGAGGTCACTGGCAGGGGTCCAAGATCTAACACTAATGCATAGCCCATTCTATATGGAGAGATAACTTGTCCAGCCTAGACACAGGGTTGTGTGGAATGGGGAGGTGCCTTGGTCCTGCTTCAACTAGATTATGGGACAGACTTAGTAGACTTCCTAGGGTAGGCCTTACCCTCTCCATGGAGCAGATTGGAGGGGGGATAAGGGAGGAGGGGAAGAAGAGGAGGGAAGGGAAACTGGGATTGAAATGCAAAAAATAAATTAATAAAAATCCATACTAAAAATTAAAACAAAAATGAAAACAAATGATCCTGTGTCAAGGTAGAAATGGAGGTACAACACTTGAGGTCTTCCTCTGACCCTCACATGTGCAGGGCATGGCCTTTTCCCCCCATATCTTTCACACAAAATAATTTTTTAAAATCAATAGTTATCCAAAAGAATAATTTCCTCAAAATCGCATTGCCAGTGAGTAAGAGACTGAGTCAGGCTTCCAAATCCCCCACCCTTTTAACATGTCATTCTGACATCTTAAGCTGTTATACAAGCTATTTCTGAGATTCTGACTTGTCTAAAGTCCATGGTATTACCTAGACCATGACTTTCAAACTTGACTTTGCTTCAAGACTACCTGGAGAATCTTTAAAAGCTACTCACGTCTTGGCCTCATCTTCAATCCTTCTGTTTTTATGGGTCTGGATGGGTATCTGAACATGAGCAGCCATGGTTTTCCAGCTGTTCATACTAAAATCCACTTACTGTTCTAGAGTTTTTTTTTATTAGTCACAAATAGCAGTATCATACATGTAACATTGTCTTACACACAAAAGGAACCCTCTTACAAGTAGATTCATCTTATGCTATGAGTTTTATTGCAAAGCAATAGCTGCAAAACTCAAACCTCCTAAGAAGCTGCAGAGATGGGTATTCTTATATTACAAAATGAGAGGGCATGTAAGTACTATTTAACTTCAATCTTATCTTTGACATGCATAAAACTTATACAAAGGATTTGTGGTCATGTCTTCTCATAGAGAAATCAATGTTCAGTTACTCTGCACATACCTCCTGGAAGTGATAAAGTAAAATACAAAACATGGACAAGGAACTGTAGGATCACAGGATGACCTTAGGACACTGCTGCTCTGTTATAGAACCTGGCAAGCCAGCAGACATAAACCCCTTTCCCAGCTTATCTCAATCTCTTTCAAGTGCCGTCCCTCAAAGGAGGATGTGCACATAGTTGGCTCCACATAAATTAGTGATGTCCACATCTAATTTATATCAGAAGACAAGCCCCCTTGACTGACACTGGTAAAAGGGGCAGATCAAATATTTCAAAGTTCAATGGCATGAACAAGCAATCAAAAGAATTCTACTGAAAGTAAAATCCTTAGAAACTTCAAAGGCATCCCTTCAGGAGAGGTGACCAGTGACCACGCTATCCAGGCAGAATGCTCACCAGACCTCTATTAGAGCATTCAAGTATATTTTGCTCTATAACTGGCTAAGAAAACCATGGGAACAAGCTTTCTTGGGAGTAACTTGATGTAACCAAACTCCTGGGTTTGAAGACAGTGTTGTGTCTGAACTCCAAACAAATATTTTTGGTCATGAAAGCCTTAATGTGTAGTACTATCATTAGGCCTGTTTATATTTGGACTTCAAGATTTAATCAGTGCCATTTTCTCTTTGAATTGTTTATTTCTTATGGTGGGAAATCATGCAATTTTCCAGCACATGTGTTCTGCTGGAGGGAGCTCTTTGAAGCCACTGTCTTGGACCCATGCAAAACCAAAGAAAGTGAATTCTCAGCAACTTTGCCTATTGGACAATTAAGGTTCTAGAGACAATGACACTTGGTGGCACATGCCAATAAAAAAAAAACATATAAATCCCTGACCATAACTAATATGCTGTATCTGATATGTCAGTTGTTTCATAAGGAGAAGGGTTCTGCTCTTAAATCCCTCTCTTAAAATACAGTTCTGAATGCAACTGAGATTCTTGAAGATACAAGCATATTTTTATAGCAACAGCAAAAGAAAAAGAAAACTAAAATATCGTAACAGATGTAAGCATATTAACCAAGGCTTGAGGATCATCTTCAAAGAAGAGGGTATAAAGAGACAGAAATGAAATGATGTTTTCTGGACACAACAGGACTGTTATACATATGAGCCTACAACAGTTATGACAATATGAACATGAGCTGTGTAAGTCAAGCCAACAAAACACCAAGGCAGAGGAGAAAGGTAAGCAAGACACCCAACCTCTAGCTGAGAAGCTATTGGCAATTGCCAAGTAAGGAAGAATTGAGAGCTGCCAAGTATGCGATCTATGGTAGGCTTCTCCCATTCAGAGGGATGCCCCCCCCCCGAGGAATGCTCACCCCCCCCCCCGCCTAAGAGTATTCGGGTAGCACAAATTGGACTGAATTTCTGCCAATGTCAGAGGACACCAGGTCAGGTAGGAAGGGAGTAGAGGTCGATCTTGGAGGAAGTTGGGGAGGAGGTGAAAATAAATAAAATCTTAAAAATAAAATAACATCAAGGGCAGGCATTTTTTAAAATCTTACTACTACTACCATGTTAAGGATACCTCAGTACAAGTGCGCATGAATACACCCCCCACACACACACAATAAATTCATAGCACATACAGGGTACAGATAAAATGAGTTGATGAAGAGTTCCAAACTGCTAACTGTCAAGCCCTTTGTTCACTTTCCATAATCCTGGACCCCCTCAGCATTAACTCACGAATGAACACACAAAGAAAAAGCCATTTTAGTTTTCTTCTTGTTTTGATTAGCAGAACCATTAAGACAATGAAGCCTCAAGTCTTACAGAAGAGTGAAGACAAAGCCTAGATCCCCCCACATCTCTCCTTAGCCATGACACATTTCTGGTATTAGGGATCAATAAGTTAGGTGAGATGAATAAATCAGGAACTGAAGAAAATATCTGAGTCACCTGGAACTCAGAAGGCCTTATTTGCAGAAGGAAGCCAAGAGAAGGAAATTATGGTTGAGAGAATAATTAAGGAAAGTATGATTATATAGCTGGATGGTTCAAGCCCAGATTTGCTGAATGCAGCAATCCCAATAGGAAAGAAGGAAAGAGAAAGGGAGATGGAAAAAGAAGGAAAAATGGGAAGAGAGGATAAAGATAGGGAAGAATGGGGGAAAAGAAATCTGAACTGGGGAAAAAGGGAAGGGAAAAGGAGAGAACGAATGGATTTAAACCATTCCGAAAACATGCACATGTATCAACATAAACATATATACATGTATATGTATGTATATGTGCATGTACACACATACACATGTGTCTATCTATACATATGTGTCATGTGTGCATGTGATTCTATGTGTGTATATATGGTAGTTTGAATGAAATATCCCTCATAGTCTCAGGTATCTGAACACTTAGTCCCCAGTTGGTGGGGCTATTGGGTAGGTTTAAGATGTGTGGTCTAGCTGCAGGAAGCACATGACTGGGGGCAGGCTTTGAACTTTCAAAAACTCAAGCCATTCCCACTTCACTTTGCTTTTTGCTTGCAATTCAAGATGTGAATGAGGTCTAAGCCGTTCCAGCTGCTTTGTTTGCTGCCTGCTGCCAGGGTTTCCTGTTACAATGGATTCTTATCTCTCTGGAACCATGACCTCAAATAATCCTTCTATAAGTGGTATTGGCCATGATATTTTTATTATGGCAGGAGAGAAATAACTAATACTACACACACGCACACACACACACACACACATATATGATATATGGATGATCTATCCATGCATATATACATATACATACATATACACACAACTTGTTCTAATAACTGCATAATAAGGATTATTAATGCAAAAATTTACTTACAAAAGCACTTGTATTCTGGCTGTTGAAAGGAAGACACAGCAAGCAGGAGGCTTTTATAATATTTAAGTGCCAGTGAGAATACCAGCATCTAAGATCTAAAGTGACAATTGTTCTCTTTCTTTTTTAACCAGGTACTTCAAAAAGTCATAGAAAAGTACATACAGTAGTTCAGGTCCTACTTCCAAATAGTCTACAAGTTCTGCATATTACCTGGGTGTTCATGTTGAATAAAATAGTTTCGAAAATGGCCCCAGTGTGTGCTGACTGGTATCTTTCAACTTTGATACTGAAGTGTGGCATCATACTGGCACTCAGAAATTTGAGGATCTTAACAAATTTGATTTGTAAGTTAGAGAACTTCTTGTGCAGGGGGAACTGTCTTGGGCACACATACTGGGTGTTTCTCGTGACCAAATATTTGTGAGTTCCACAGTGAGATCCTATCCACACCGTGAACTCACAGTGAAGAAGTCAAACCACAGAGGGTGAGTGATGTACGTGGCTGTGCCATAGTAAAGGGAAGAGCCAGCTCTTCTCATCTGAAGACAGAAATCTGTGATCTCTGTGTTGACCCCCTTCCTCCTTCCCACCCTGACCTCAGCCATCTTCCTTCTTTTATTCTTTCTTACTTGATAAAATATTTCCTTTCTCTACAAGATCTCCAACCTTCACACCAACAGGGTTGCCAACACCAAAGAAATCCTTTTCCTGTTCTGACAGGCCTGCCTGGAAAGGCTTCAGGACAGGGGGAAAAGAGTTCAATGGCCATTTCCTGCTCAGACCACCTCCTAGTTCAAAGTCAACAATCAAGCAGAGAGCAGCTACTGTGTGACAAGTTCAGCACTTACCACCAGTCTCCCTCACCCTCTGCCAGAGGCCATTTCCACTGAATGTGTGAAATCCTGATGCCTTGGGATGCCAGGATGCCCAGGATTCTCAGCCCAGGACCCTAGAGTCAAGTATGGGCAAGAGAATGATCCAGAAGGAGTGGTACTTAGTGGCCATATTATGACAGGCAGGTAGCACAGAGGGAGGCTGGGGCCTCCCAGCTTTCAGGAGAGACCCCAGGCGTGCCTTTAGCTACTTTAGAGTCCAACTCCTTGGCAAGGACTTTGGTCTTTGGAATTTTTTTTTTTTTTAAATTTGGTTTGGCATTTTGCTCAAAGCCTTGTGAAAAGCAAATAATTCTCTTCACAAATCATGTCTTAGGAGAACACAGAGGAGAGAAGCCAAGAAAATAAAAGGGTCTTTTTAGCCTTGATGAATTGAATAATAGCCTAAGAAAACATCTTTGATTTGGGTCAGCCTATATGAAAAAACATGTAAATACAACCCAGCCTAATCTGTAATTTCACATGATTCTCTCAAGTGACCATGGCGTTCCAAAGGGGTAGATGTAATTCAGCAACCCCTGCTAGCTAACAAGGCCCACAAAAGCAACAGAGCCACAACTAAGAGCATTTAACTTCAGCCCCTTTATGAATGGAAATTGGCTTTGTAAAGATGACACGGCAGGCAGTGACCAGCAACAGACAACTCAGTGACAGCTTTCTGAGTTGTAAAATACTTTTGAAAAGGAGACATCAAAGCTCCCTACCGCCTATTCAAATCCAATGGTTTTAAAAGCTCCTTGCAGGGACCCAGGCTTTCCTGAGAATGGTCACTGCAGCAGTCACAGGCGGCAAAGGCCACCACTGAAGAAAAGATGCGATGGGCATCAGGGCAGCTAGCCATGGGGCAGACAAAGGAAAGAGAAAGCAAAGGAAAGCAAGAAGCAGAGTTGGATGGTGCACTAGGCATCCAGGCTGGAAAGGATTCTTGAGGCAGCCTTGGTGGCAGTACCCACTCTGCTGGGAGCCTGTGATACAGTGCGCAGCCAGGACAATGAGCCAACAGCAGACAGAAGGTTCCACAGCAACAACAAAGCAGCCTTCCCTCGTGGTCAGCAGGTCTTTGCAGAGATTATCAAATGTCAGCAGACACATGCACTGTAGAGCTGAGTAGACTCACAAGGTCAGTGACTGCTTGTGTGTGTGCTGTGTGCTGTGTGTGTGTGTGTGTGTGTGTGTGTGTGTGTGTGTGTGTGTGTGTTGGTTGGTTGGGGGGGCGTTCCACCTGATAGCCATGTGAAGAACAGAGCTTGGTCTAGATTGAGTTTATTAAGCAAAAGTACATTTCTTCAACTAGAACAAACCATGGTTATCAGAGAGGTCAGGTACCAGTAAAATGCAAATGGCCTTAGGCCTGGCAATTGTCCTTTACACTGAAACAGGGAGCCCTGGTATAAGATGTCAGCCAAAAGCAAAGTTTCAAAATAGGTGGATTGGTCAGGCCAGTATCAACTCCATGTTTTAGAGATTGAAAATGCAGGTTAGTGTATTAAAAGATATAAAATGGCTAGGGATATTGTCCAGTTAATAGAGGGCTCAACTCAATGCAATGTCCTGGGTCCAATCCCCAGTATCACATAAAAGCCAGTTATGATGACATACAGGTCAGGAGGATCAGAACTTCAAGGTCATCTTCAGTTATGTAGGATGTAATAGTTGCACACAACCTGGGCCACGTGGGACACACTCTCTCTCTCTCTCTCTCTCTCTCTCTCTCTCTCTCTCTCTCTCTCTCTCTCTCTCTGTCTCTGTCTGTCTCTCTGTCTGTCTCTCTGTGTCTCTCTCTCTGTCTCTGTCTCTCTCTGTCTCTCTCTGTCTCTCTCTCTCTGTGTGTGTGTGTGTGTGTGTGTGTGTGTGTGTGTGTGTGTGTGTGTGATGAAGATGCACATGTTAACATGGGCTTCATGAGAAGAGAGGTGAAATGGGTCTGCATGTAGCTCAGTTGAGAGGGTACAGCATGCACAAAGCCCCTAGCTTAATCCCTAACACTACAGAAAAAGCAGACATGGTGGTGCCTTTGGTGTTTCAGCACTCAGGAAATGGGGGCAAGACGATCACAGTTCACAGTCATCCGCAGCTACATAATGAATGTATGCACAGTCTGAGTGCTTAACTCTCTTTAAGCCTAGTGACCATGGAACTCTTATCCCTAGAGTTTTCTCCACACTGAGGACACAATACACAATTGGGGAAGGCACCATGCTCATGGATGACCCTACACAGAGATGTTCTTTCAGGAGGCAGGTGGGAGAAATCATGACCAAACTTGCTGGACAAGGTCTAAGTTCAAAGAGAATGAAAGATGTGGTGATGTAGGAGGTCTCTGACTCCCCTGACATGCTGGTGCTCTCAGCAGTGCTGAGGGGTGGTGGCTGGTACTACTTAGCCTAGCCTCTCCCTTTTCTGAAGCCATAGCTTGTGGGTTCTTGGCTTCAGAGCTCTGCTGAGCCAGGAAGATGGGAATTTTCAGGTCTAACAGCCCTGATGCTCTTTCACTTGCAGGTGTGCCTAATCCACAGCCAATGGACTACTTGTAGCCAAGCACAGCAAGAGTCCTAAACTTACTTAATACAGTAGGGTTTGTTTGTTTGTTTGTTTTTGTTTTTGGTGAGGGTGTTTGTGTGTGTGTGTATGTAACTAGATTATATACCAAGCATGGACTTTGTAAATGTCAGTGTCTTATTACAATGCCAAAACATTAGACACTAGCCTTGAGAGATGGCTCAGCAAGAGTACTTGCTACAACTGCAGAAGACCTGGGTTTAGTTCCCAGCCCTCACATTGTGGCTCACAACTGCCTGTAACTCCTGTTCTAGGGAAGCAAACTTGATCATCTACATGCACACAGTGCACATACGTGTCCACAGGTACAAACTCAATACACATAAAATAAAAATAACTCTTGTTTTTAAATAAAAGGTTAGACACTTCTGTCAGTGTATTAATAATGTCTGTGTCCTCCTCATGCACAACTTTAACCCTTTGTGATCAGAGCAATGTCTGCCATGACAGAAGCAATAAACAGCTATTGGATGACAGAATACGTGAGTTCACGTAGCTTTCCTGTACATCACCAAACACGAGTGCTCACAGCAACTACTTCTCAAATACTAAAGTACACCAAAGTCATTCAGAAAATGATACATTTCTGGGGCCAAATTCCAGATTGAAAAGAAGGAATCCAAATTTTCAGTATGCCAGACAGAGCTAATCAAGTGAGTCATAATCTACAAAGTCACTTTTTTAAAACAAAAAAGATCCCTCAAGTAGAATGTTTTAAAACAGTAAAATCTTTGTAGATAGATACGGTCTGATAGAAAATGGAATTAAAGAAGACAGGTGAGTATCCAGAGTTGGTTACAGTTTCATAGCAAAGTGAGGTCTCCTTTCAGTAGCCCCAGCTTGCCTGTTGCCATGACCTTCCTTCTCCCCACTGTAGTGGGTAGAGGGGGAGGCTTCATTGATTAGAAAGGGCATATTTGGCAAGCAGCTATAGACTAGGTTAATATGTAACCCCATGATTCTGTGACAAACGTTATAGCTCCAAATATACTAATCAAGTTTAAGGTCACAGGTGGAATGAGCAGGGGTGACCCAGAACAGACATTGAGAATTAAAAGCCAAGAATCACATGAAAACTTAATGGTAGGCAAAATTCACTTGCTCCTGTTTTGTTAACTATTGAAAGTAAGGAACTGAACTCCTTAAAGTGAACTCTGTTGGCTTGCCATGGTAGCGGTACATTCCAAGAAAGTATTAGAATTATTTTAAGCACTGGGTAATTTTGAATTATTCAGGGGAATCCCCTGCTGGAAAAATTCTAGCTGGGGTGTGTGTGCCTTCCTTGCTGTCTATAAGAAGAATATATGTATATCAGTACCATAATCTTACTACCCTTTGTGTTTTCTTCTGAGGTTTCCCTAACAGTCTGGGTAGAAGCTGGTTTTCTTGCTGGCACTTTGCCAGATGATTTAAAAGTGACTGATTAATTTCCTGATACATTCTGGAAGCACACTTGGAAATGGTTATCACATCTAAAGGGATCCTGAAGACAACCACCTAGCCCCACTTTCAAAGAAACCCCAGACAGAAGCTTTACACAAAGTAATTTCTTCTTACAGTGTCATCCATCTTCTATCAGCATCTGGATCAATGGATGAAGAACTGTCATATCTCTGGCATGTTAACTTTCTGATTAGTTATTCCAACAAGTCTATTAGACACAAGTCCATCTGCTGAACGTTTGGACCATCTACAATGTTCTGAATCCATCACTGCAGCTGTCAACTAGCCTTAGGGGAGTTATGAGCCTCCCTATTGACCAAAGACGCTTGCCAGTATCTGTAGGTAGCTAGAAGAGGGAAGTCATGGCCATTTTATTTTATGCTCATCTCTCACTGCCCCCTCAATGTGGTACCTTCAGAGTATTTCACATGACTTGCTTTTTTTCAAAACCAAAGAGATGATATCAGAGTTTGATAGTTACAGTAAGGAGAATACTGAGCTAGTAAGAGTGTTCTGCTTAGAATCCTTGTTTCTGTCCATTGAGAAAGGAGCAAACACCACTATTTAAGTTGAAAACATGTATTCTATCTCTTTTCTTTATATAGTAAAGATATTAAAGGGATCATATAAATAGCCAATAAGCTTAAAGGTGGTACTTCACCCTTTAGCCATCAGAAAGATGTAAATTACGATGTGTAATCTAATTCACACCTACAAAATGACTAAGATGGAAAAGGCAGATAGTCCAAATTGTTGATGATAACAGGAAGCATCCAGAACTTTCCCATATACTGTTAAGTGCAGATTGGCATGGCCATTTTGAAAAGCTGATCCACAGTACCTGCTAAAGCTTCACCTATGCCTTTCTGGGACACAGCAACTTTACTCTTGGGTATCTATCCCACAGACTGTGAGAACAACAACAAACAAACACCAGGAAGTACATTATGGTTCTACTTAAGGAACACTTTTCAATAAGCACAGATAAGCCACACCATTTACTAAGGCCAACCAGTTATCTCATGTGGGCAGTAAAGGGAGGAAGGAACAAGTGAGGGTCTTCTTGGGGCACTAACAATGTCCTGTTTGATCTAGGCTCACAAATATGGATATAAACTTTGTGAAATCAACCAAGTTATATCTTTACTTTTTGCCTTTTTCTGTATATACATTTTAACATTTCTACACAGGTATTACCCTTCCATATGGGTGACAAAATGAATATAGATCAGAGTCATCACTTGCCAGTGAGCTCCATCCTCTCTCATTTTGTTTCTTCCTGTTTGGAATTTAAGAATTGCATGGGTATTTGGTGGAGGAATGGGAAAGGAATGGTAAAATAAAAGTATGGATAAATAAATTTGACTCTTCCCTACCTCTTACCTCATAGGCTCTACCAGGGTCAACACATCAGACCATCAGTGTTAGATGCCTAGAGATTGTATTGATCTCAGAAGTCATCTCACATGGCTAATGAGAGCCAACCAAGGTCCTGTGAGGTCAAGATAACTAAGTCCATACACCTAACTTGTTGAAAAATAGGGACAACCTGGGCTTCCACAGGACAGATCTCAATGGCAGTTGCTTCTTTCACACTTGTGAAAGCTGAACAACTTTAACCCATTTCATTCTTCTGCCTTGCGTGGTCATTTGCTCCCAGTTCAAATGTGAACCCACTTCTTCACTAGAAAAGATCACCTGATGTCTCTTCAGGAGAAAACTGATCAGCATTCCTGCTACCCACAAAGAGCAGCATTCCAAGCACTGAATGTGGAGGCCACATTTTGTAACAATGAGAAAAGCTAGAGACCAAAAGGTGCACTTCACACATAAATCATTTTCTCTCTATAGCCCTGGGACAAAACTTCTCCAGTTACTACTATTTTATTAAATTTTAAGTTTTTATTCATTTTGTATAGATAGTGTATGTGTGTGTATATGCAGAATTCAGAGGAGTTGGTTCTCTTCTTCCATTAAATGTGTCCTAGGGATTGAACTCAGGTCACCAGGCTTGGCAGCAAGCATCTCTACCTACTGAGCCAATGTGTAGGCCATAGTTCCAGTTTTAGAGATGAGAAACTAAAGTATGAGAACCCACTAGTTAGTGCTGGTTTGATATCAAGAACCTGAGCTTACTGCTGTTAATTGGTAGTATTTGGAACGAGATGCCCTAAGGCCCTGTGGTGGAGTGAGCAATCCTTGAGGACTTCTGGAAATTGGGACAGGCAAAGAAAAGGAAACACAAGGAGAATGTGAGAAACCAGCAGAATCTCATCACAATGTAACAATGAAGGAAAACTAAGATGCATCCATGCGTGTGTGAGCACACATGTGCATAACCATGTCATAACACTTAGGGAATTGTTGAGCCAAGCATCATTCAAATGAATGTAGATTAGTTGGGAATTGCTAACTCACTGTTTTATTTTGCAATTTAAATACACTAAAGAATATAGTGACTGTGGTTATGGTTTTGGCTGGATTTCAGGACTACACTGTGAAAAAGAAAAGTTGTAACTGAAAAGTCCTAACTGGTGAAGAATAGCGGAGCCCTCATTCACTCCCAGTCCACTCCCCAAACCACACCTCTTGCTTAGCCAAGCTGCAGCCCACGTGTACATCACCAACTAACTCCCAACTGGGCTTTCTCACATTTTCTTTCTTCTGGCCATGCCACAGCATGATCACCATGCATCTCCAATAGCAGCTCTGCTGTCTGTCTGAGACATTTTTCCATTGCAAGATAAAATGCAAGCCTAGGATGTCATTTACTGCCTTATATATTTGATTGGATTCTGAGTATCATTTACATGGATATTCTTGGCCTGGTGTTTGACACAGAAAGATTATAGAGAACGGAAATCATGCTTGTTCTGAGTGCCTTTAAATGCCTGCCTCCCAGGGTGCCTCATAGTATACTGATCAGTCCAGACACACCACCCCACATTCTAAGAGGATGCCTTCTGTAAAACAGATTTTTTAAAGAAAAACAAAAGACCTCATTCCATCAAGTTGAAGGTAGGTTAACTCCAGCTGCTGAATGCAATTTTAGGTTGAAATGCTGTTTTCCCCTTTGGAAGCAATGGAGATGCATGTAGGCTGTTAGATTTATAGAATTCCTGGTCTCCCAAGACTTTGCAAAACGAATGGCATCCATCAAATTAATTTCCTTGGGGATAGTCTCAAACATGGAGAATGAGAGGGCCCAGACCATTAAACATCAAAAGAATGTTCTAAATGCTCATTAAAGTTCTATTACATTTTCTTTCTTTTTTTTTTCTTTTCTTTTTTTTTCTTTTCTTTTTTTTTTTTTGGAGAGCAGATTAATTCAATTGAGAATATTATACGTATCAAAGCTGACAGTGTGAATATGTGGAGTTGGCTGTAAGAGAGCTTAATGTTGCAGACATCTGTTCTTTCAAGTTATATAAAACACGAGAAGCGGGAGCTCCATTAGACTGGGACAGACTTACCAGGCCGGCACACGTAGATACAGCAACAGAGGAGGAGCTGTCATTTCTGATAAATCCCTGATACAAACACTGCTGCACCTCAGGCTCCAGAGTCTCTGAAGCACCGTCCTTTCCAAGAACCTGGACTATAAAGTGACTGCTCAAAATCGCCGAGGGCTTCAGCTCCAAGTGTAGATCCTGTCCAAATGCTGAAAAGTAGTAGTGCATGGAGCTGCTGGCACCACGTGTCGATCGCCTTTTCCTGCTGTGCAAAATGTCATGTGAGACATATGACCCATCCGAGTCCACTTCTACTGGTGTGACAAAGACGTAATCTGTAATGGAAAAATGTAGCTGTCAACACCCAGGGCCCAAGATGCCAAAGGGCTAGTTTCCAACAGGCTGCCCCAGAGCTCACGAAAAACCTTGTTCCGCGCACCTAACAGTAAAGAGAACTCAGAGATACCCATGCTCATGTGCATTGCATTCTGTGCAACCAGGCTCTTCCAGCTTTAACTCCTATAGAGCCTACAGCTGGGCTCAGTGGTAGCTCAAGTGGTAGCACTTGTCTAGCATTCAAAAAAAAAAAAAACCTATAAAAATACCAAAACTAAAAGCCAAGTGCAATTCTGAGAAATGTCTAAGATATTTGGGTGAAAGGTCAATATTCAATCTGAAAAGAAATACAGGATCTCTTCATGCATTAGCCACGGAGCATCTGTATGTAATTGTTTATTATTATTATTATTATTATTATTATTATTATTATTATTATTATTGACAAAAATTAATCAATATAAGGCCACAAAGGTTAGTAAGTGGGAAATTTTCTCCTGGGGTTTGATAGCCTCGCATCGGTTGAACTGACCATAGAAACTTTTTTCTGGAGGTGTTTAAACTGAAAATAAGTCAGAATGTGCAGCTTCTGATGATTCCTCAGCTAATTAACAAGGGGCAGTCAACCCCCTCTTCCAGGGTTACTTCACATGACAACGGGAACCTGGACACTTGAATCTCCTTTACTGTTTCAAGGGGCTTCCACTGGGGACTCTCCTGTTTAATATGAGGCCCAAAGCACAGCATAGACAGAAACCTGCCTCCAAACCTTCAAAAGTATCCTAGGTAGAGGCTGATGTTTCAAACTGCTCAGACATGTTGGAGGGGGCGTGGTGGATCAGGGACACCTGGAAAGGCATGTTTTAAAATGCCTTCCCCCTGGCTCCCCTGAGCAGCACTAATTGCTGTATGATCTGAGGGTGTGTGTGTGGGGGGGGTGGACAGCTAGGAAACAATTTGCTGTGGGAAAGAGCAAAGTCAGTACACTGCTTTCTTTCACAAAACATTGGAATTGAAAAGCATCGTCCCAGAAGATGATGTGGAGAATGCCCCGTGCACATTAAAAAAAAAAGTTCTAGGTTTCCACTTTCGAGGCACAGAATGGGAAACTAATTTGGAAAGTGTTTAGAAAGATTCCGAACAACGAAGAGGCATGTTTGAGTCACTTGGGTCCTTGGCTCTCAGAAGAGAAAAGGAAAAGAAAAAAAAAAGAAAAAGAAATGAAAAGAGAAAAGAAAAAAGGAAAAGAAAAGAAATTTCCTTTGAACAGTCAACAACAATGAACAATGAAATGAAACATTATTTAGGAGATGCTAAGGAATCAGGAAGTCTCTTAGTGTGTAGAAATCTATATGCTACATTCTAATTATATTTTAATTAAGCTCACATTAGCAAAGAAACCCCAACATTACAATAATGTGTCCTGTTTCTTGCTGGACCACTTGTGACTTTTAAGGTTCTTTTCACCACCTTCTCTCCTTTAAACTAGAAATACCCTATCATTGACATTTTTTCAGAAAATAAAAGGAAAAATGTGTTTCCCTTAAAATTGAGCGGGGCATGTTTTAGTTCTTTTAGTTCTCAAACATTCCTGATATGCTGCTCTGCAGGTATTTAGCTTTTGATTAAAGCCAGCTTTTCTTCCTTCCTTCCTTCCTTCCTTCCTTCCTTCCTTCCTTCCTTCCTTCCTTTTATTTCTTTCTCTTTCTCTTTCTCCTTCCTTCCTTCCTTCCTTCCTTCCTTCCTTCCTTCCTTCCTTCCTTTTCCATCTATCAGTCAGGCCTGACTACACAATAGCCATTTCTGAAATATATTGCAGACAGTTTTCTCCAGTGTGTGTATCTTACCTCCTTGTGCACAGCTGAAACTCCACCTGCTCTTACTTGGGAGTGTTAGCCAGCCATCCTGACCCCATACCCCCTCCCCACCCCAGACACCTGTTACAAGTTTGTTTCCAAACGGGGAACATACAGGCTGTTGATTGTATTCAGTCCTGTTTGGAAAAGGGGGCAGCAAGAGGTCCCTTGATAGAATGGTGTGTTGTGTGAGCTCAGGTGCTTACAGGGGCTGGGGAATGTAGCTCATTGGGTAGAGTTCTTGCCAAACATGCATGAAGCGCTGGGTTCGGTCCTCCCTAGTATATAAACCAGGTGTTTCAGGCATCCCTGTGAAACCAGCATTAGGGAGATGGGGTAGTAGTGTCCTAAAGTTAAGGTCATCTTCTTTGTGAGACCCTGTCCCCAAAAACAAAACAAAGAAGTCCTTATAGGCCATGCCTGGAACAGAAGGGCTTGCTGGCCATTGGATCCTGGGGACCAGGGGGGAACTTTTAGGGACTTCTGACTGGCTCTGAGTGGACAAAAGGTAGAGTTGACAAGAGTGTTTTTCTGGGTCTCTTGTCCTCTCACCACCCATTCTCTGAAAGCCTTTGCCTGTAATTCTGGCACTGTCCAGTCCCTTGCATCTGGACAAGAGGACTCAGTCCTACAAAGATGACAATTTTAGAATCCAGAGAAATCCATGTTGGCCAGCAAGGTCTTGCTAAAGAGCCTGGGGCAAACATGAATTGTTCTCCTGACAACAAGGGTTTCCCTCTCTGGGAGTACTGTGGAGTTAATAAATGAGAAAAGACCAAGTGTATTCTGGACCTTTGAAGCTGGGGAACTTTTTTTCTGGGGACAGAAAAAAAAAGGTGGGGGGGTGCTTAAAGCACCTTGTGCTAGCACTTTCCACAAAAAGGTAACTTTGGGTATCCACAGCACCATGTCAGTAAAGAGAGAAGGAAAGGACAATGGGACAGCGGCAGGGGGGAAAATTTGGGCTCCCTCCCTTTCAACCTCAACTAGAACTAGTTTCTGTGGCTTTCCAGGGGAGGAAGGAAACGAAGGAGCCTTTTATCAACTCCCTACTCGGTGCCCACTTCCTTTCTAATTTCTTACCTAACTTCGGATTATTTTTCCTAACAAGCCATCTGTGAAGAAGGGAAATTATTTTCTCATCTATGTGACTCGCAGCTTGAGGCATTGATTTTCTGATAACTTCATAGACCTTGCCACACTTCCCCTCTCCAACCAGCATACACCTGCCAGGTTAGGAGGAGGTGCGCCTTCTTTTTTTTTTTTTTTTTTAAATTTCTCTCTCTTGAATACAAAGAGTGCCAGGGGCGGGGTGGGGAGCCCTTGTGGGATGGCGGGGTCCAGAGAAAGAGAGAGAGAGCAAATACGAACCATCATTTAATCCGCTGCCACCGCTGCTGCTGTCACTGGCTAAGGCGATGGCCACCGACGCACAGCAGAGGCAGCACAGCTGGAGCGCCTGCAAGAGAGAAAAAGGTGACACCCGCGTGTGAGCAGCGCCCCAGGTCGGGCGCCTCCCTGGTCCCAGCTGTGTGGCGCGCCCCTCGGTGGTGGCACCTGCCTTGGCCAGACGCCCTAGTCCCGCAGGACCCCACGGCGGCCCGGGACCTGCAGCCCGGAGGGCGCACGCGAACAGGAGGGCGCACTCCATGGTCAGGTGCGGACGCGGTGACTGCTGGAGGCGCGCATTGTCCCCGAGGGCCGCGGAGCCCCAGGTGCGGCGCCAGGTGAGAGTCGCTTCTGCGACTCACATGGCAGCGCGGGAGCCTGTGAGCCTCTTCCCGGCTCCGACTGCGCGGGCCTGCTGCGCTTCTGGGTGCAGGGGTCTCCTAAAATCGGGTCTGCAGAGACTGTGGCGGGGAAGCTCTGCCGGTGATGCCCGCGGGTCTGCTGCGCGCGTGTCCGTGTCGGTGTCGGGGTGATTGTCTGCGGCTTGCGTAAAGCAGCGCCAGCTGGCTCCCCCAGCGCGCCGGAGCCTAGCGCCCGCCTCTCCTCCGCTCGGTGATTGGCGACCCAAGGCTTCCCTGGGCTCGTCGGAGCTCCTGTACTGCAAAGGGCGTGGGATTCCTGGGCCTGGGCTCCGAGGGAGGGGAAGGAGGGGGCGGGGAGGTTGGGTGGGAGTTAGGAGGAGGGAGGGACGATGCACAGCCAGGGGAGGGAGGAAAGCTCTCAGGGTCTGCCTTGGTATCCTAGTTTAGTAGCACAAAAAGATGAGCTGAGGAGCGGAGAAACTGGAGGCTCAGGTAAGGGGTGTGACTTCTGGACAAGTCTTCTGGCAAAGGCGAAGAAACCCAGAGTTCGATGGAAACTTTCTACAGTTTTCTTTTTTGCTGAAACCCCGACCCTGCTCTGACCAGGTGGCAATCCCGAGCCTTTGATGAGTTGTGAAACCTGAAGTTTGGATGCATTCAAGATCACCCAACTGCCCAGAATTCCACCAGTAATTAGCATATCTAGGGCAGCTTGCAGAATGAACAGTGAGCCATGGATAACTGGTCATGGTCCCTGGTATATGAAACAACCCCCACCCCAGCTCTGAGGTGACCTTCCCAGTCTCTCTCTCTCCTACAAATTAAATCTTGTCTCCAGACACCCAAACCTCTTTACACTGGCCCTAAGAAACAGAGCTTGTATGGACAGGAGGCACCTCCCATTCTGTATGGCCACCCATTTACTCAATGCATTTATTTGGTTCTTTTGATCCCCACATTTTATAGTGAGAAAAACAAAATAACTCTCTCACCGACCAGTGATAAAGACCTTCATTGGACAGCTCAGCTACAGCAAAATAACAACAGAAGTATGTAATCACAAATACCATTAAAGAGCATGAACAGAGTCTTAAACAACATAGACTCTAGTTAGGGGATGGGGGACTTGTCAGATATGAGACGTCTCTTAGAGATGCCACAGAAAAGAAAATTAAAGTCTAGGATTTACCCAGTAAGAGAAATGGCACAGCATACATGTAGAGCTTTTGAAGCAGGAAAGGTACTGGCCATGATGGAAGCATTAAACAGGCCAGAGACAAAACTATCAGGTGGCTGGATGAGGAGGGCTCTGTAGTGTTGGGAGAGGTGTGCAAGGTATGCAGGTACATAGGTGACTGTGTGTTGTGTGTAGGTAGTAGGCAATATCAGTTCCAAATATCAGCCAGTGGGAAGCCTACTGAGCATGCAGAGCAACCAAAGGTACTGAGGCAAGCAGAGAGGACACAGGTTACTGTCGCCATCATCAGGATGCAGAGCAAGGCTGATAATAGAAGGAGACAGTCCTGTTCAGCCCCCTAAATACCATTTAAAGGAGGGTCAATCTTAGAAACAATGATAGGTCAATATCATAGTCTAATTCATTGAGTGCAATGGTGAATGATAAACTTGTACTGTAGAGGCAAATGTGGCTCATATCTGTTTCAAGGATGAAGCATGGTTTCAAAGTGAGAAAAAATCAGGGTTCCATAATCACTGGGGTTTCCTAGGGCCCCTGTCTTAAAATATGTTTTATAAGCAGTTCATAAGGAGGCCTTAAAAGTAAGAACAGAATATTTCTATTCCTTTGTATAATATGTTATGTGAAAATTGCATTTGCATCAAATTTGCCTGTGATGCTGGGCCAGAATCCATCGGGCATGGAACACAGAGATGAGCATCCAGCTGTTTGTGACAGGGGTGACTTAATGCATTAGGTGACTTCACCAAAGAACTGGAGAATGAAGGAAATTAGATACCAAAGACATGCAGGGAAAAAAAAATCAACCGACCCACCACGTCACTACCCCACCGACCCACCACTAATCAATAGACTGAGCAAATAAAGGAGACTGGGGTCAACTGTGCTGCAGGTCACAGCACCAAGCAAACACCAACAGACACTGGAGGGACACTTAGTCTGTCCACAATCAGCTGATAATAACTGTGCCCCCAGCAAGTGTTCTTCCACAGACTGAGATGAGCTTGCAAGGCACCTAAGTTCAAGGCTAGAATCCAAAAGTTATTGTTAGAGGGAATATAGTTCATCTTGTCATGAAAGGTAGGTAACCGGTCACATTGTGTCCATGCCAGGGAAGCAGTGAGATGAATACTGGTGTTCAACTTATCTCCTTTTTATTCAGCCTAAGATCCAAACATGGATGGGTGCTAATCACATTTAGAATGAATCTTTCACCTCAGTATTAGCCCAATCCTCCAGATTGCTAACTGCCACAAAACATTCCCAGATATTTATCTATTAGTATTATAGATACTCTCAAATGGTCAGTCAATATTAACCAATACACACACACACACACACACACAGAGAGAGAGAGAGAGAGAGAGAGAGAGAGAGAGAGAGAGAGAGAGAGAGAGAGAATCAGAGAGAGAGAATCAGAGAGAGAGAGAATCAGAGAGAGAGAGAATCAGAGAGAGAGACAGAGAGAGGAAGAGACAGAGACAAAGAGATTGATTGATTTAGGACAGACTTCCAGATGTTTCTAGGCTGGGGGTAAGGGAGAAGTTGCCCTATTGAAACATGAATGAATAGAGTAGTTTCTAATCTTAGTCTTTTCTCCATCCATCAATGTCCTCGGCCTCCTTAAGAATGTAACAGAAAGGGTTCATCCCCCTTAGTGTCATTCCAGTTCTTACAATCCAATAGATCGCAGTCTTCCAAAATTTGGTTCAGTTTCCAAGACCCATTTCCTATATCACCACAGATAAAGCAATCAAAATTTCCACTGTATTCATTTGCCTATGAAAGTGTCCAACCTCTCCTGCAGGGTTGATATACAAACATTCACAAAGCCTTAACTTCTGGGATGACTTTATACATCCCATTTCCTAAGAACTGGGCCTGCAATATGTTTGCACTACCTCTAGATGGTGACAGAGGGTCATCACCATGGGATTCAGCCTTGGAGATAGGGATATTTTGTGGCATTTCTAAGTCATTTGAAAATACTTTGAAATTCTGAGCTTATTTTAAAACTGTACTCTAAAACACTGTAAAAACTATTAAAGTTCATAACAAACCAACAGATTTGTCTTTCAATCTTAGCCCAGAACATGGCATGCAGATGGTACTCATATGTGGAAGGAAGAAAGGCAGGAAGAGCTAGACTCAAGAAAATGGAAAACAGGAACATTTGACATTAAAAATTATTGTTTTCTAATTACACTTGCTTTAAAATCAGTGATAAAAATAAAAGTTGATTATATTTATGGTGACAAAATTTAATCTTATTCTGCAAATAAATATGTTTTTGGTAATATACCTACTCCTGGCCAGGTCAAAAAATAAAAGGTAAACCTGTTGTCCCCAATTCATAAAGGTGCATGTATTCTTCCCATAGACTGAGACATTCTCACCATGGTTGGCTTTCTGAGCTGGCCATTTCTTGATTTTGTCCTCTCCTACAGGCACAGTGAGGGACACTGCTCCTCAGCCTCTCCAAAGCTGTATCAAAGACTTTGCTAGGTTTTAGTGAGCAGGTGTGCATCTCGAAGTTTCCTGTACTTGCATATCTTGAGGAAAATTCCACCATCTGCAAGTGATGGAAAGGATAAAGGATAAGTGAAAAAAATTATTTCAGCCCAATAGCCAAAGGAAGAAGAAAACCCAGATACAGGAGACTAGGCAGATGTTTAATAAAACACTTGAGTGAGGGTCTGATTTTAGATCCCCCAAACCCTGTATTATGTTGGGTGAAATAGCATAATGCTTGTAATCCAATCAGATTGGAGGTGGAGACAGGAGGATCTCTCAAAGCACATTAGACAGCTAGCCTGGTAGATGTTCCAGGCTATTGAGAGACCCTGTCCCAAACAGAAGAGAGAAAGGGGTAAAGTCAGGGATTGTACCCCAACTTTTATGTGTATGCTGTACACACCTGAACCTATACCCATGAGCATGCCACTGCATGTGAGTATATACATAACAATTCTTCCTTCCCCATAAAAATAAATTCCCACCCTGATATGGGTGCATCTCCTTGGAGACCTGTGAGGTAGGATTATGTCTCATTCAACATCTCAGAAATGGGCCTGGGTAGCAAAGTTGTTTTCAAAATCAGTGGGGAAAAAAGGGAATTTCTGATTCTTCCTTTATAAACAAATCATCCTGAAAGATAAAGAGCACAAAATAAAGGATGCAATTCAAGCCAATGAGAGCAGACTTTTACAACAATTATAGTAACAGTATAGGAGATAGAATCTTGGAGTCTAACTAGTATTCTACCTAGGGGTCATCCATCACAATTTAGGGAGTCAGGCCTTGACGTGCAGGCCTGTAATCATAGCTCCTTGGGGGAGTGACTTGGGAGATGGCAAGTTCAAGGCCATCTTTGAGATCAATGAGACTTGATCTCAAAATAGACAGTAAGAAGAAGGTAGAGGGTGTGGCTTGGCAGTAGACCACTTGCCTTCCATGAGTGAAATGATGCAATGGAGTCATCTCCTCTGCTATGCCCTACTCTCCAGTCAAAATGACATAGGAATTCCCATCAAATCTTCTTTACCTTCAACTTGGCATCACATCTTATTTTCTTATTAGATAAACACTGAACCAAGGTTTTCTGGTTACCTATGTACTTAGGTCCCCTCTGTTTTTTTCCCACTGTAGATCTTACTCTGCGTGTGGTATGCTTCCCTACTTCTATTTTTAGCCCTTTCCCAAGCTCTACTATTAAAAGTTCTTTGCTTGCCAGAGGCCAAAGAGGTAGTATTAAAATGAGGCTACTTATTTCCACAAACAAATTCAAGGCCAAGTTTCAAAGCTTGTGGAAGAGTAGAAGACACACTTTTCAAAAGCTCTGGAAAAATACAGAGCACCTTAAGAAGGACAAATAACTTTCGTGTGCAGACACCATTCTCTCCTTCTTTACCCACCATGCACCAGGGGGGAGTTTAGATATTCACTCCCCCCGAGCCTCAGGCTTAGAGCAGTGGGGACTGGTAACTGCCATTAATCAGAATCACCTGGAACAATGTTGTACTATACATTCTTGGCATCACTGGAATAGTTCAATTAAGTGTGTCTGGGTCTCCGATGTAACTAAGTATATTACAAAACAGCAATTGGGACCAACTGCATTCCCACTTCTGTTTGGATGCCAGCACCACTTCCTTCTGAATAGGATTCAAAGCTTCCAGATCCCTCCTTTCACTGTGCATACATATAGATGAAGGCTAGCGCTGGAGAATATAGGAGAATGGGGCAGAACCATTGCTGTAGCACAATGTGATGTGATGGGCAGAGAGGGCTGATACCCTGGGTTTGTTTGGATTGATTTTGGGATTGGAGCAGTGATACACTCAAATTAATTACTTCCTTTCTTCAGGTTTAATCTACATTGGAGGCATATTTAAATCTATATGACATGGATATTGTATTTTGGGGGGAGAGAGAAGCATCACACATTTTGTCTCATTTGGAGAATCTAAGTTTATACACACACAAATACAACCTCTCACTGGTATTGATCTATCCAATTTTATACTAATCCATTTAGTGTGTGTGGAGCTATTAGGCATGTGTGTGGAGGGCAGAGGATGGCTTACAGGAATCTGTGTTCTCCAATCACTATCACTATGTGGACCATGGGCATTGGACTCAGGTCATCAGGCTTATTGACAAGCCCCTTTATCCACGGAACTATCTTGACAACTAAACCAGCATCCTTTTTGTGTGTATCTGCTACCTCAAGGCTCACTGGAAAGGCTAGGCAAGACAGTCAGGCACTGCCTTTCACTGCTTTCCTGTCTGCAACGAGCGCCTAACCACAGTCACATTTCCTTCAAATAAAAGTGCAATAAAACCTAAAATTAATGAATAAATGAGAAATAGAAAGTCTTCAAATACAACCTTTAAAAATTCTAGACAGATGGAGACAGATAAAATAGGGAGTGAGCCAAACCCTGGTATAGTTCATAGAGTTGCATTGATTTGCATTTCCCTAATGGCTAAGGATGTTGAGCACTTTCTTAAGTGTCTTTCAGCCAAGACGATGCAAGAGAAGCCATAGGCTCCATTCAAGTCTGCTTCCAGCTGTTTGAAGCAGATTTCTCTGCTCCTAGTACTAAGGACAGGAAATGTGTGGACATGCCTTGCTAATAGACTCATGGAAACCAGAAAGAGAACCACGCAACCCACTGAATCCAGCACTGAATCAATCAATTGATCAACCCACTGTTGTAGTTAGCTGCAGCCACAATGTGAAACAACCTGGAATCACCTGGGAAGAAGGAACCTACATTGAGGAATTGCTTCTATCAGAGTAGCCTGTGGCTACATCTGTGAGGTATTTTCTTAATTGCTAATTGATGAACGAGGTCTCAGCACACTGTAGGTGGTACTGTCCATTGGTAGTTGGACATGAGCTATACAAACCAAGCCAATATTCAACATTCCTCCATGATTTCTGTTTCAATTCCTGCCTTCAGGTTCCTCCTTGAGCTCTGCCTTGGTTCCCAACAATGGGCATAGGCTGTAAGATGAAATAAACCCTTCCCTTCCCTAAGTGCTTTTGATCATGGTGTTGATCACACATCAGAAAGCACAATAGAACTCAGCTATGGCTCCCTTGAAAAGACCATTTCCACGGACAGTTCAATGGGTCCCACACTGTCTGTGAGCCCTGTCTACCTGCTTCATTTATTTTAATACCCTCCTCCATTCCCCAAATTTTCCTCATTCTTGTTCCCTCCTTTACTCTCTAAAACACACGTGTCCTTATTTCTGTCTCTTCATAGGTGAACTGTGTTATTAAGAAGACTAACTTTGACTTCCTTTAGCCAACCACACAACAGATGTTCACATCTTGGGTGCACCCTGCCAAGTGCCTCTCTCAGAGGTATGAGTTAAGGACTATGAATGCACAGTGCGGTTATTTTTAAGGGCCCCTGGCTTCAGGTGAATCTAGAGTAGCCAGTTGAGAACCATCATTGTTCAGCATCTCATGGTCAGAATGTGGTCCTGATGCCAGCAATATTAGCATCTCTTTGGTACAAGAAAAAAAAAAAACACACAGTCGAAGGCCCCACATACCCTGCTGCGGCTGCTCCACTTGTATTAGTTCTAGTTCTCAGTGAATGCATGGACATGACATGCCAGATAGTGTCATTTTTAGGGCAGTGATTCTCAGCCTTCCCAATGCTGTGACCCTTTAATAGACTTCCTCATGCTGTGGTAACCCCAACCATAAAATTATTCTTCTTGCCACTTCATAACTCTAATTTTGCTACTGTTATTAATCCTAATGTAAATATTTGATATGCAACCCTTGTGAAAGGACCATTTGATCCCCAAAGGGGTCAAAATCCACAGGTTGAGAACCACTGTTCTAGAGTCAAACAGACAGGACCTTGATACAATTTGGGGTATAGATGGAAAGTCTCTTATCTTCAATGACTGTCTGTGTCCATATCTTTAAAATAGGGAAAAATAAGAAATAGTACTGTCGCACATAGATAAAAGACTGAAAGGGGTCAGCCTTCGTGTTGTTTAATCCTAATTGACAACCTAAATTTGATGAATACAACCATCAAGTTTATTGTGAGGTTAGGTATTTATCAAGAGGTGGCCTTGTTACTATCTTTTTTTTTTCTCCATCATTCCTCTGCCCACCATAGTGGTACATGTGACAGGGAGCTTTTATTCCCTGAATGCTGTATTTGTACCATTAAAAGTATAGCCAACAGGAGGAGACAACGTCTAGACCCCAGATTTCTAACCAAATTAGACATTTCCAGTTTTAAGCATGCAGAAGATAAAGATTCCACTGACCCATTTGAGTTACCCAGTTTCTCCCTATGATCTAGCCTCTCTGATACCCTGTCCATCCAACTGCTCAGTGTCTATCTTGCAGAACATGTTGCACAGGAACTACTATCCACTATCTGAGCCCTTTCTTTCTACAAACTACTGAGCACCCTATGCTAAAGGCTGACTGTTCTATGGGGTTGAAGGATTCGTTTCAAGAAGCATGTATTTAGAATTAATGACTAGAACTCACACAGCTTATATGAAGAATTAATTTAAGGAGTCTAAGGTTCCAGAGGACTGAGATGTGGGTAAAAGTTTATTTCTTATTTTTAAAGCAGTCTGGGATCCATTTGGAGATGTCCAGACAGCACTCAAATACTCAGTGTTGCTCTCCACCTCTGCCAGACCCATCTTCCTCTGCAATTGGTTGGAGTGCCTCATTTTGGGGATTATCAAGGAAAAGTCTAGAAAGCTAACCTTGAACGGTGACACGAAAACCTCAGCCCTTCTGAGCCTAGTTATCCCGGCCTTAAAGTGCTGGGAGATTTCATGTGTGTGACAGGAGGAGCTTCCATCTCTCTGGACAAAGAGGGGGAAGCATTTCCTCAGTGGGTGGCCCCAATTAAACACGGTGCCTAGTGAGTTTCCGCCTAGGCTGGCTGGAAGTCAGCCAGGGCTGATTAGAGAGCAGGTACGTCAAATGGCCCAGCCTGACCATAATGAAAAAGCCCTGGAAATGTACTAAATGACACAGAGGAAAATCATTACAATTGAAGTGCCTACTCCCCCCCCACACACACACACACTTAAAAAGTACATACTTCTTCAGAGCTGCCTAAATATCTCTCTTCTCAGGGGCTCAACTGCATGGTAAATGATAGATCACTTACAAACTGTGCTTTAATTAGAAAACAATTGTTACTCGGTTTGAAATCATAAAAAAAAGACAAAAAAGTACACACACACACACACACACACACACACACACACACACACACACACACACACGCACGCACACACACACACACACACACACACAAAATCCTCACAATCAAATCAAATAAACAAACAGCCACATACACCATGAAAAAGGCAGGCTTGAGATAGAGGGACTGGTAATTATCTAACTTAAATATACTTGATTTTAGGGTGATAGGGCCAACATAAGCTCTTCTTGCAACCTTTGAAAATATAGAAAGATTTAGAGAGAATGAGAACAACTAGGTTGAATGCTGATTGTCAGGGGGACTCTGTAGGCACCTAGGACTAGAATCTGTGGGGTTTATCTAGGTTAGATAGGCCTGTGGAGCACACCTGTAGGGGACTGTTTTTATTACGTCAGTTGATGTGGGAATACCTCATCAGATAAACTCTCAAAGCCGATCCCAGGTAATATATTTCAATAGGCTGCACCCCCTCCCCAACAGCACCACGGAGTATGGACCAAGTGTTGAACCTATGTAGGGGTGGGGTGGGGCACATTTCCCCTTCAAACCACCACACCCTGCAACATGGAATTATGAGCCAAATAAGTCTTTTCTCCTTTAAGCTGTTTTTGTCAGAGTACTTTATCCCAATTTGAGAGACTGAGACCCCAAAAAATTAAGCACAATTCACATGATCCCCAGGAGGTGGTGCTGATTTTTGGAAACTGGTGAATCTTTGGGAGGTGGGGCCTAGCTACAGGAAGTAGTTACTGGAAGTAAGCCCCGAGGCCTTGCTTCCAGCCCTTTCTCTGCTTCCTGCTCCACCCAGTTGTGGGCAAGTTCCCACTGCTATAGCCAGGAACCACTCCTGCCACCATGCCTTTTCCATTTTGGTGGACTGCACCCCAAAAATTGTGCAAAAATAACCCATGTTAGAGACTGATAACAGAATGAAAACAGACCACTTCCATGAGGAGTAGATGATATAGATGACCTCCCACAGTTGTAAGCTAGAGCCTAGGTCAGTATCTTCTGATTCTGTCTTGCTCTTTGTACATCAGCCAAGTGACAGCTGAGCTCTTTTGGTCCTTCAAATGTCAACACAACACTGTCCCCAAGTCCCATACACCTTATAAAGCAGGTCTGATACCTCTACAGGACTGGTGACTTCCTAGGGATTTACTCCCATGTTTCCCTTGGCTTCCACAGAGCCTTTAACAATACCTCTCCTCTGACTGCATCAACCCAGATCTGCAATGGAGCCAGCTTTCTTTGCTCCAAACCACTCAAGGGAAGCATGTGCATGGGTAGAAGTTGTTACTAAGGTTGGGAGGCCCCAACTGATTTTATGTGATTGTGCTAAAATACACAACCCATAAAACTTGCCATTCCAACCCTCTGAGAGCATCCAAGTTTGGTGGTGTTAAGTGTATTCACTAGGCCACATACAACCATCGCTGCCATGGAAGGAGTTTTATATTACACAGGTGGGAAGTGTTTTAAAGGGAATATCAGATACCCTTTCAAGTCTTTTGGCCACCCACCATGTGACTTAAGATTTTCAAGCCCCAGAAGACTGCCCCCTCCTGCTCCTCTTTTGTATTTTACGCAGAATAATTTAGCCCCATTTTTGTTCTGTCCTGGGACTCTGAGTAAATCAAATGGCTTGTTAAAATGCTCTGAAGGTCTGAAAGATGGTTCCTTCTTCACCTCCACTCATTAGAAGAGCAGCAGAATCAAGTGAGGGGCTTCAATCTTCTTTCTGCTTATCCAGTTTCTATCAGTGAAAGCCATCCAGAAGACATGGGTATCCTCAGGGAAAGCAAAAATTATGTCTGCTTAGGCTCAAAACCTTAGTGTTATCAGTAAGAAATGGCTTCTTTGAGCCATGGGGCTGGGAGGAGCCAAGCCTCTGTTTCTTACTTGTGGTTCTGACTGACCTAATGGGCCTACTTACAAAAGAAGTTTGTAGCAGTCAATGATTAGAGGAGAGCTTGGGTTGGCGTCATCATGAGTTCAAATTTCTCCATGGACACACTTTCCAATCACACATGGATTGGCATCTTTTCTATGCTATAACAAACAGACAAGTAAACCAACCAACCAAACAAGAAGAAAATATCAAAACAGAGCATAGAGTGTCTTGGCCACTGAGTGTGAACTGCTCCTGCAAATGATTTGAGTTGGATTCCCAGCACCCATGTTAGGTGGCTCAGAACTGCCTATAACTACAGCTCCAGAGGATCTGATTACTTCTTTCCAACTCCATAGGCATCTGCACTCATGTACACACACTCACAAACAGACACATACACATACTTTAAAATAAAATAATCTTTTTAAAAACAAACCCGTGAAATGAGAAGACTGTCTTGCTGGATTCTGAGATGTTGAGACCCAGGGCTGTGCCTACTTCATTTCAGTCCCAAATGGGGGATACAGTACAATGACCAGGAGTATTGTTAATTATCACACTGGGCTAGGAGTTGCTATTGATGATTAGCATCCCACACTGCACAGGGCAGAAACCTATGACTAAGAGGTGTTCAGTTCAGGTGAAAGTTTTCCACTTAACAACTACCTACTAAAGTTCTTTCTGTGTGTTTTACCTCATGCTAAGAGTTGAAACTGGCCTTTTTTCTTACCACTAATTTTGGACTAGTAATTGTAAAGACAATTGTAAGGTGGGTGAAGATTTTCCTCCTTTGATATATAATGCAATTGTTATGATTTTTCCAGTTGTTCTATAACATAATTATCTTTTCTTTCCCACCTCTCCCTTTTTAAAGATAGGATAGAAGGAAGTTCGGAGAGATTGAGTAATCTTTGCAAGGCTGCACAGCATCTGACTTAATGATTTTGATACAAATTTTCCACTTACTGTTGTCTGCAAGTGAAATAAAAGAAACAAAGAAAGAAAGAAAAAAAGAAAGAAAGGAAGAGCAATTGGTAATTTTAATACCTGATCAAAGGATTGCTGAAAAGATCTCCAAGCTTTTGTTTTCTTTGCATTTAGGGACTCCACCAATATAGTAGGCTTCCAGCTTCTCTGTAGTCAACAGGTTTAAAGATATAAGGCTTGAGGTGGAAGAGAATCAGGAAGCCCATAGAGGGATCTAGGATGCCATGTTATTCCAGATGAATGATGGATTCCTGAAAAGGGAGGAGGAAAAAGAAGGGGGAATAAAAATGAAGAGGAGAGGGTGAAGAGGAGTAAGGCTATCTGCAAATTCAATAAAAAGTAACAAAGAGGAGGAAAGAGAATCCTGGGGGATTTGCAAATGTGAGCCTAATAGAGAGGCTCCTTCTGTCCACCCACCCCTTCCCATCAGTGTTTCTGTATTTGCACACAGGTATGTTTCTAGTTTTACTAGGATCCCATGGACAAGATCAAATCCTTGAGGACCTCATAGGGGATCTTTCTGCAAGAAATATAGAGAGGGAGTCAGGAAAGCAGAAAACCCATTTGATAATGATGCAAGTTGATACCAAGAGAAGCAAGGAAAGAAGATTGTTGAATAGATCCACAGAAAAAAGACTCAATTTAGATGTCTCTCCAGTCAAAAGAAGGTTCTGGAAATCACTGAAGAAGCTTCCATCTAACAGCAATCATTGGGAATCTCTGCATCTCTGAGGAACAAGCCCCACTTAGTATCTTAGCTAGACTTGATCTTTGGCTGGGATCAGTCTGCTAGGGTTTGGTCAGGCCACAGTTATGGGTGGGACCTCAGTATACAACTGATATGCCTTTCTTGTAGTTGAGCATTTGGGTCCCACTTTAGGCTCCTTTATACATTTAATAAAACATAATAAATATTGGCAAGGGTGTGTGTAGGGAGAGACTGCTCATATACCATTGGCAGAAATAGAAATTTGTTCAAGCACTGTGGAAACCTGAATGGAGAATCTTTATGAAGCTATAAATAAAAGGTCCACATGACTCAGCTCGACCTTTGCTGAATATTTGCTAAGTCAATAACTTACACAGGTTCCTGCACATCTGCTCTGAATGCAGTGCTGTTCACAATAGCTAAGTGATGGAATCAGCCTGGGTGTTCATCAACAGAAGAACAAGATGATGCTGCTTGCTGGAAAACAAATGCAGTTGTAGAGATCATCATGCTAAGCAAAATAAGTCAGACTCAGAAAGGCAGGTAACATTTTCTCTAATGTGTTGATAAGTGGAAGCAGATCAGGGAGGGGAAGAGGAGGAGTGGGCAGGGGAAGAGAAGAGAAGGGAGGCAGAATAGGGAGTGAATAAGACCAAAGTAGGTGATATATATTCACAATGACAAGAAAATGTCATTATGAAACCTATTGCTATGGACAATGAATGACACAATAAGAACAAGATGTTAAAAAAAAAAAAGTCTTACTGGGACTAAAGAGATGGATTCTTGCTGCCAAACCTGATTATCTGAGTTCAATTCTAGGAGCTCACATGGTAAAAAGAGACAACTGACTCCTGCAAGGTGCTCTTTGGCCTTTATGCATGTATTATGACATACATGCATCCACACATGCAAAATGGATAAATAAGTGTAAAAATATTTACATTTCCTAAGACAAGTACAAACCCACTGCTTTTGATTTAACTCAAACACACATCCTTTAGGGTGAACAGCTACCACCTGGCCATCATACTGTGGTGCCCATTTAAAGCTATAAAACTCATCTGCTTCTGGGACATGCTGCAAATGCCGGTCATTCTATACAGTGGCTCTTCTCCCTATCTTGCATTTCCCCTCTCATTTTCCCCTGCTTGCATATTAATATCTTAGCTTTGGCCTTCCTATTTATTCCTGTGACCAGCAATCCTGGGATCTCAAACTATAACCTCTGTAGTCACAGGTCAACAATCTCTCTTTCCAAGGGGAGCCTAAGCCAAGAAGTTTGGCAAACAGACCTCATTCATCCCATAGTCCTACCTATCCTTGGAACAGCCCAGGGGATAATGGGAAGGTTGTGCTTGAGACGCTGGACCATGGCCAGCCAGCTGGGAGTCCTTAGGTGGGACATGAAATAGTAATCAAGCAGGGTAGACAGAGGTGATGGGCTTCAGGATTTTACCTGAGTGCTCTGTAGGTGGCCGAAGGGCAATTGACTCAGATCCAAGAGAGGCACCTGGCTCCAAGCTGGCATAGTGCCAGTTTCAGAGGGTAAGCTTGCCCTGAATGATGGTGTCTGGACTCATTTTATGCTTTATTGTTGTATGACTCCTTAAAATTAATTCCTCACTGAAAGATGTTTGAAACCTAAGCCTCCCAAGCCTCCCTCTCCGTCTTCCCTACAGTTGCAGGCTCTTATCCATGTTGAAACTGAGGAGGGTCTTGCCAGTCAGCCAATCACTTGGGGGAAACTGAATCCTCAAGCAATGCCCAGGGCTGAAATAAAGAACCTTTCCACAGGTCTTTCAGGGAAGACAAAACTGTTCGTGTCCCATCACATACAAAGTCAGACCTTGTGGTAAAGGAGGAAGAGATGATTTCTTGAAAATGCTGGGAATATGGATTTAGGAACTGTCTTCCTAAAGCACAGATGGGCTGATACCATAGCTCATCAAGTGAGGGCTGCCCACCAGCAGCGCCACCACCACAGGAAACTCAGCAGATTTGCAGTTTTGATAAGCCACCTACAGAAGTCCAGGCTATGATAGTGGACCCCAGTATTATGTAAAGAGGCTGAAAGGGGAGTTCCAACCACAGCTATCATTTTTCCTGTTACAATATAAAGACAAAGATTAGGTTTTATGAGTGCGAATAATTGGAATACATGTGTGCTTCCATATGGAATGATTTTATGATGCCTTGTAATGATACATATTTTTCAAATATTTATTGAATGGCTCCTACATGCTAGGCTATAGAGTAGACATATTGGAGAACATTGCAGCAAGTAGAAACTTCATCTCAGGAGCTTGCCTTCTAGTAAAAACAACTGATATCATTTCAATAAATGAATGACTAACTGCATAAGCACTGATTAATAAAATGCTTTGAATCAAACAAAGTTTCTTCCATAATAGCAAATAGAAGATGAACTGTTATGAACTAGATGATGTCTGAGTTGGGATATAAATTAGTGAAGGAGATGTGATAGACTATGATAGAGACATCCTATGCATGGCTAGTGTTACAATGAAGAACTTTGTATAGAGACATTTTAGGCAAAGAAGGGGAGCATATATTAATGGCTTGCCTATGGCTAGAGTTGGTTCATTCAAGAAAAATGGCTAGGGTGTCTAGATTCAGGTATTAAAGGAACTAAGGAAGAAGATAAACAATAGATACTTTGAGTTAGTTTTAAAAGACTGGTCTTCGTAACAAGACCTTTGGGCATTCATTGAAGTGTTAGTACAAGATGAGGAGACAAGCATTTGAAAGAAGTCCCACACTGAGTGCAGAGCTGAGAAGAGAATACAAAGCAAGAAGGATAGGGTATAAACAGAAATCACTGGTGTCCAGGCCAGAGGCAATGAGTTCAAGGAGACCAAGATGGTGAACATGGAGATTTAGAGACAAGGAAGGGACTAGGAAGATTCTTCAGCAAGTCCAGAAGATGAAGACAAACTTGTAAAGTCTGAGTCCAGCACCTACCTAGTATGGCTAGAGAAACAGGATACTGTTCAATGAAGTATTGTGTCTAAAAAGCCTGGGGTTGGGGGCAGGAGGGGTAGTTAAGCCTCAAGAACTAGTCTTTTCAATAGTTGATCATTAATTTTCCTTAAGACTTGGGATATGAATCTATAGGAAGCTCTCAGAATCAAACTTCAGATTGAAGATACTAAAATGCACCCAACTCAAGCTTTTATTTTTCAGAGATGAAAGCTCAAATGGGAATGAAGAGAAGAAGATGCTGGATCTCAGAGTCCAGCCAGCATGCTGAAGTTTGTGTAACAACACAGGAAAGAAGAAGAGTGGAATAGACAAAAGAAAAAGAACAGAATATTGGATTCAAAATATGGCTCTGCCTTCTGAACAGACATTTTATCCTTCCCAGCCAGTTTCCCCATCCATAATTGGTCCATATTTTCTTGTATTGACTGTGTGGATGAAATAATGTGCATTTTTCCACAGAGCCATTCATATTAGCAACTAAGGGTTGTGACAGAAGCAATCACTGATTGAATGCACAAGATCATCTTTCTTTTTCGGTATTTTTTTTCCTGAAATTTAATTTCCTACAATGCATCAGAGGTGAAGTGGAGGGGTGTCTTTGCACTCTGCCTTTCTTCTGTTAAGCTTGTAAATTTATGTGGAGTTTCTAGCTCACTAAAGACATAGGAAAATAGTGAGGTAAGATTTAAACATAGAGTGTTTTGAAATTATAAAAGAAATGATCTTTCTTGTTTTCATATTCTCAAGGAAACATGAAAGTAACCCTATATGACCCATAACTGCATGTATCAAATGTGCCAGCTACTCCATCTGGCCCTTCTTACCCTGTTTGACCTCATCAGTTTTAGAAGTCTATAGTCCCTTAGAAGCCTCATCTCTCTCAGAACTATCACCTCATAGGCATTTTTTTTTTTATTTTTACAGAAAACTTTAAAGAGAAGCACCAACAGTTTTAAGAGACAAAGAAATAGGCATGTCTGGGAACAACTCCAAACTGACTTATGTGCAACAAGAAAAAGTAAAGGTTACCAGGTAATCTGGGGTTCCCTTTTGTACTTTTTCTGTCATCAATAAAAGAATTTAAATGTGGACTCAGAAGGAAGACAGCAAAAACAAGGCCAGCAAGCTGTAAACCCTAGTAGCTACTAAGAGGGGAGATGAAGAGGAGAGAAAGCTATGCGTCTTAGAGTCGGGGCCTGAGAAAGTTGACATGTTCAGCAATAAGATCTGTAAGCAGCTGTGTTGTGGAAGAGCAGGAGGCTTCAGAGAAAGAGGGAGGAAGCTCAAAGTTCCAGAGCATGTTCAGGCTTCTGGCCAGTATCTGAAAGAGAGTTAAGGCAAAGGAAAAACTTACTTAGTGCTGGGCTGCAGATCCGAGTTCAGTGCCCCGTTCCGGGCTCTTGTGTTCCAGGAAGAACTATGACAGAATTAGAGAAAGCATATTAAGAAACAGAAAGCACTCTCAAGAATTAGGAGCAGCAGGCTAGTGAGGGAAGAGACCAAAAAGCTCCCACCAGGAGTCTTAAGACCTTCTATAAGAAAGTTACACAGTAATGGAGCGTACTTTGTTCCTTATATGAAGCCCAGGTAAGGAGGGGCTTCCAGTCTTTCTCTGCCAACTGGCTTCTTTCTTTGTTAATCTCCACACAACTCTTTACAATCTCTCCACTCCTGCTTTAAAAAGGTATCTCATTGAAGACATCAGCCCAAACTGCCTTCTCTTTGCATTAACACTGATTAAATTAACATGAAGTAGCTGTATGAATTAAAACCTAACCAGTCATGGAAGTGAATTGAGAGTGGTTGCTGTCTTTGTTAGGATTTCTACTGCCGTGAAGATACCATGACCATAGGAACTCTTAGTTTTATTTATTTATTTATTTATTTATTTATTTATTTATTTTGAGACAGGGTTTCTTCATATTGCTTTGGAACCTGTCCTGGAACTAGCTCTGTAGACCAGGCTGGCCTTGAACCCACAGAGATCTGCTTGCCTCTCCCTCTTGAGTGCTGGGATTAAAGGTGCACACCAACGCCTGGGTGATAGGAACTCTTATAAAGGAAAACATTTAACTGGGGCTGACTTACAGATTCAGAGGTTTAGTCCATTATCATCATAGCGAGAAGCATGGCAGCATGCAAGCAGAGAATGAGCTGAGAGTTTTACATCTTGATTGTCAGGCGGCAGAAGGAGACTGTATCACACTGGGCATAGTTTGAGCATATGAGACTTCAAAATCCACTCCCACAGTGACATACTTATTCCAATAAGGCCACACTTCTTAATAATGCCACTCCCTATGGGCCCAGCATTTGGAGGCCATTCCTATTCACTCCTATTCACAGTAGGCCATTGTATCTTACTGGGTAGTTTATTCAATGGCTAAAGTTAAATAATAAACAAGACCTGGTACAAGATCAAACCAGTCAACACTTCAGCATAACAAGGGACTCAGAAGTCTACTCACAATGGAAGAGCTGTTGGCATTTGATAACCACTGCAGGGAGTGAGAGGAAGAGTCAGTTTTCTTCAAAGGCAGTTAATGGTAGGTGACTCATGCTCCAGTAGCTTGTGCCCTGCACCCATGGGAATATAGGTATCATTAATTGGACTCACTGGGTTATAAATAATATGGGAAGGACATGAAGATGGGAGGGGGATATACAGATGGTCCTGGAAGACCTGGAGAATGAAAGCATGTGGTGGAGTAGGGGTGGACATGACCTAACATATTGTATTCACATATGAATTACCAAAGAATAAATTCAAAAAATTTAAAGGGAAGAAAAAGAGTCAGAGTTACTATCAGAAAACAAACTTAAAAATAAGGAAGGTTCCTATTAGATATTTGCATAAAAATAAGTAAATCTGTAAGATTGATTCAAAGGATTCCATATTCTTTGACCATTCAAGAGTAGGGACTAAGCTTGTCATGAAGTTACATCCTAAATAATGACCAGAAGACCAGAAGATTAATAGCAAAATAGTTTCCACTCAACAACCAGGAGTTGGGCTTGGGAAAATTCACAGAAGCAGTGTCTTCTGTAGTTTTAAATAACAAGGAGTAGCTCGGGAATCTTGCTATTGAGAGATCAAACATCATTGTTCTGAAATGTGCCTCTCCTGACATTTTTACCCCTGTGATTATTCACAGCCGCTGAGGGCCAGAAGAATAAGTAACAGCTAGAATTATTTTTTTATGGGAACTGTGTTTACATTATGTGTTTTAGCCAGTTATGTCTGACTGTGTTGTTCTCTCCATTTTACAGAGAAATAAATTGAGGTATAAAGAGAAATCAGCTCACCCAAGACCACTTTGCCAAGGCGACATGACTGGTGAATGATGAAGCTAAGATTAACAGAAAGGCCTGTCTGGGGTTTGGGTAATTTAGTGGAAGAATGCTTGCCTAGCATGTATAATACCCTAGGTCAAACCCCTCATTCACGTGCACACATACCCACAGCTTTTCTGGTTCTAGTCTGTTCTCTTAACATAAATGAAAAGCAGTTTTATAAATCTCTCTCTTGCCAAAGGTCCCTTTTCTTTGTTAAAAAAATAGTTAAAAATAGATACATAAATCCAAATTTGAAAGAAAACAAAGTGTTAGATATCATTACCCTTACTGTGGTTAAGGAATGAGAGAAACAATATAAATGGAAAGACCAGGATGAGAGAATGTGTGGATACAATGTGAGCACACCAAGCTGTGCATGTTTGTGTCTTTTAACATATCTGGGTACACTTGAATTCTTTATGTATGTAACTCAATTCACTCCATGAACTAAAGTGTTGTTATTGTAAGAAACTTCATTAGTATCTAAAACATAAAGCAGTTGAAGCCTTAAAAAGTTCTCTATGCCCACAAGAACCCTCTGGAGTGCTGACATGGAATTCATTTCCTCTATCTAGCAGCCTTGGGTTAGAGTAGTGTGGCATGCAGAGAGCAACACAAAAGAAAGTGAGCAATGTCTGGGAGACAGGATGCTCCAAGATGCCCACTTCAATGTCTTCTTTCAACTTCCCAAGGAAGTTCCATGAGACAGCACACAGTGCTTGGGAAACTCTGACCTATATGTACAGACCACATGCTGTCCTGTGACATTTGGAAAGGCTGCTGAGTCACACCAAGCATTTTCCCTTACCATGTCTTCCTAGGTGCACACATCTCATGGCTATGAATAAGGAAGAATGAGGAGGAGAAAGAAGAAAAGAAGGAGGAGGAGGAGGAGGAGGAGGAGGAAGAGGAGGAGGAGAAGAACTAACCAATTACTTAGCAAGAAAGTACTCACAAAATAAATAAGGGGGAAAAACAGATTATAGCAAAGACCAAACATTTAGCTTCTCCTAAATGGAAATATCTAGTCAAGTCTGTCCCCATGACCGACCATGTCCTCTGTCTTCCAATTAATCAAGTCAGAAAATATTTCAAACTTGTAGCCACTTGTCTAGCATTGAAAAGAAAAGCCTGATTATTCAATAGATAACTCCTAACAGATAATCACCATGAGAGATATTTTCTCCCCCTAAGTTGAAATGTTTTGAACTCCTCCTATGTATGATCTGATGCTAGGAAAAGATTAAACTTGCTAGGGATTGAAAATCATTCAAATCTGTCAATTCTAGATAAAATATGGAAATGTGTAAATTGCTTCTTGTAAATATGAGTAGCTCAAAGTCTTGGCTGGTGGAAAGCCATCCATAGCCCCTTCTGATACAATTCTACTCAGGTAGTTTCTAGTCACCCACAGGCCACCCAGATTGATATGGGAAGCCTGCTTGCCACACAGGGCCACAGTGACATTCAGGCTCAAGCTGTTGCCAAGGGCCATGCCTAAGTCTATGGTTGTACCACAGCCAGGATCTGTGTGGACATCCATGGCCCATGTTGCCATCAAAGACCACAAGGAAGCCTGGGGTCTAGGCTGCAACCTGTGGACTCCTTGGTATTCAAGGGCTGTGCCACCACTGGAACCTTACTGGTCTGGAGGCCTATGTTGCCACCTTGGGCCATAGTGTCATCCAGGCCTGAGATGCTTCTGAGGGCAATGTTTGGGTCTGTGGCCCTATCTCATTCAGAGGGTCTGTGTTGATATCTGTGGCTCCTATTACCACCGAGGCTCATGCAGATTCCCATGGTCTAGGCTGCCACTTGAGGCTGTGTTGCTGTCTGGGGGTCACACTGCAATTTGTGTGTCCTGTGGCCATGGAGACATACAGACCTGGATTGCTGCTGAGAACCTGGGGCCCCTATTGCTACCAGGGACCTCACAGAGGTGTGGAGTCTGGGATGCAAACTGTGGCTTTGTTGAGTTTGGGAGACATGCCACAACTGGGGCCATTCAGATCTGAGTGGCCTGTGCTGTGACATCCGGGCGAGAGCGGCTGCTGAGGGCCATGTATCTGTGATTATTGCAGCCAGTGTCTGTGTTGATATTTAAGGCCTCTGCTACCATTGAAGGCCATACAGATGCCCTAGGTCTGAGGCCATGTTAGTGTCCAAGGGCCATACTGGGACCATGATTACCTGAGTGGCCTGCAATGTTACCTGGGGCTCTGGTGACATGCAGACCTAGATGTTGCTGAGGACCATGTTTGGGTCGGTGGTCCTACCACAGCTGAGGCCTGTGTTGACATCAGAGGCCTGTTTTGCTACCATGAGTCACACTGAAGCCCAGGGTCAGGGCTAAAACCTATGACCTTGTTGGTGTTCAGGGGGCATGCCACTGCCAGTTTCACCCTGATCTGAGTGGCCTGTGCTTCCATCCAGAACCAGGATGTCATCCAGGCCTGAGCTGCTGCTAAGGGCCATGTCTGGATCTTGCTAAAGCTGCAGTCAGGGCTGATGTCTGCAACCTGTGTCACCTCAGGGGGCCATAGGAACCATGGGAGATGAAATCAGAGGGCCATGCTGAGTCTGCCTTACCCTTTGCTGGCCCTGGAAAAGCTGTTCCTGCTGCTCATGGAAACTGCAGCAAGAGTGCTGGTCCTGACCCTCAAGATAGAGCTACACCCCCCCTCCTCAAACACACTCAGGAGAGATTGTCCCAACCCTCATCATGAGTAAGAGAGAACTTACACTGATGGTATGGGTAAGGGGAGCTGGCTCTACCCCCTCATCTGAGGGGACCAGTCCCAGTGGCCTGAACTGACCATCTCAACTACCACCCAGGCCTACAGCTGGGCCTTGGGTTGGCCCACCCTACTTCTATCCCATCAAGGACCCGTTGGAGCTTGTGAAGGGATTGATCCTGTAGAACAATACCCACAGGATCTCCAAGAGTCAGGGTAGCTGTGGGATGTTGGAGAGGAATTTTGTAGTGAGATATTCACCTTGTCTGCACCTGTGGCTTAGACCATGTCCATTGTTGGTGGAGACAGGGCCGGACATGACCTGGGGGAGAAGGCTGAGGAGGAGCTCTCTGGCTGGCAGGACCCAGAGAAGAGAGCATCCGATGGAACCTGCTAGTGTTCATCTGTCTATGTTGTGAGTCATTTCTCCCTGAATAAGCATCTATTCAGCCTATTTGTTTATCCTGATCCTTATTAATCTGCAATAAAATTTTGGTGAGGATGCAGTGATGATGGTGTGCTGGGAACCAGAGGCCCTGGAATTAGAGCAATGACTCATTAGAGTGGGCATTTGCAAATAAAACTGATTGGACAAAAGGGTGTACTGTGTGACACACTGCAGTTCCCATTGCCACCAGGACAAATGGAGAGGATCAGAGAAGGGGTTTTGTTTTGTTTTGTTGTTTGTTTTCTTGCTTTGTTTTGATTTGATTTTTTTACAGTTTTCTTTTGGGAGTCACTGAAGCAGTGAGGAAGGATATAGGGGAGACTTGGAGGTGAGAGAATTAGGGTACATGATGTGAAATTCCCAGAGAATCAATAAAGAAATTATGTTAAATTAAAAAAACATTCTAGGAGAGTTATTTGTGAAGCCTTCCATGTTAAAGCAAATAGTTGTGACATTCCTGGGTGGTGCAGATGTAGGTCATACGCTTCCTAGTGGGGCATAATGATATGTTCTCTCATTGGTGTAAGAATTTGGATAACTGGATACACTCAATTTTGATTTCATAGTCCTTTCCATGATTCCTTATGCCATAACTCAGGCTAGTACAAATAGTCTCAAGGACGAGGATCAATGGATTTAAGGTCTAGAGCCCTTTCATCAGGTGGCTTATAATCTCCAATAACTCCCACTCCAGGGGGACCCAACTTTCTCTTCTGGGACCACATGCATGAAGGCAAATAGCCATATACAGAAAATAAAAATAGATAAATTGATTTTAAAAATTAAAAAGAACATATTTAGACAGTAAGGTCCAAGCCACAGCTGCTACTTGCAACCTACAGGCTACCTATCTGATCTCAGTGTCTAGTCATGTGAAGTAGCAACACCAGTCACAAGTGTCCAATCTATGAAAGAGTAAAATGCATGCTTTCTGTGGTTCAGAAAATAAAAACATCATGAAGGGCTACATGCAACTCAGCCAAGTTCCTTTTACTAAGAGGGAGAAGCTGTTTGGGGATTCAGTACACAAGAGGAAGGAGGTTTCTCAGTTTTCATGTTACACACTTCCAAACGTGCTAGATAGTGTTCTGGTGGAAGCTCCACCTGAGCCCCTGGGACCTACATACCCAAAGAGTCTGTGACGATTTGTCAGAAGACCCTGCCCCCTCAGAAAGCCAACCATCAGTGGCTCCTCCCCTGAGATACCCAGAACCATACCTACCAACTATTTAAAATTCACTCATAGATATGCCACCTGTGACCTCATGTTCTGTCCCATGGCTACCTGAGGGCCACCTCTGCTATCCGTTGCCCCGTTTATTACATCTGGATTTATTAATTCAGTCTGATTTGGCTCATTGCATGGTGGAGAAGGAATCCAGCAACCAAGGATCCAATACTTAACATATAGGATGGGCTAAAAATGAACACACCTCATATTTCATAGTCCAAGAATAAAATGACATTGAAGTATAAGGTCAGTAAGAAGATAAAACAACAAAAAAAAAAAGAAAGAAAGAAAGGAAGGAAGGAAGGAAGGAAGGAAGGAAGGACAGAAGGAAGGAAGGAAGGAGGGAGGGAAGAAAAAAAGTGGGATCTTTGTTCCTTGTTTTATATCCTGACCCAAGTGACATCAAATGGAACCCAAGTCTGTGTAGTTTTGCTCTAAAGCTGCTGGTCATTTTGTTAGGGGCTTTCTGGACTCTAGGGTAATTTAGGATTGGTCACAGCTCAGAAAACTTGGCTTGTCTGAGGCTTAAATTTCCTCAGTGAGCGCCTTAATTCCTGCTCAACACACTGAAGAATGGAAGAAAAGGGTGTTTCCGTTTATCCTAAGTATGACCACAATAGCATTTCTACCAGTCATTCGCATTTATTAGAATTTTGTTGTGGGCTTGGAACTGAGCTTAGTGTGGTCTCAGTGAATGCTGCATTTAATGCTTACACAGCCACTCAATGAGGCACACTTTCCAGCCCGGCTTTGCACAAGGGACAGATGGTGCTGGAGAGTTTGGGTGTCTGGTCCAGGGAATCACAGAGCTAGCAAGTAGCAAAGCCAGAAATGGGATCCAGCAATCTGGAATGTGATATGGTGTTAAACAGCAGGACTCAACAGTGAGCAAGCTGCAAAGCTATTAGGTTAGTGCTTTCTTCAGACACTTGGATTTCTTGTTGGCTTGATCTAAACTCAGATCAAGTCTGTGTCAGGGATGGCACAGGACTTTAAACTGAATCTTTGTCATGTATATGGGATGGATGACCATCTATCCTCTGCTTCAACTGCTCCAGAAGAAGGGAATCCAAGATGTGTGTGAGAAGATCTCTGTGCTGTGATTTATTGGCCTTACATCAGGCAAAAAATAGGTAGTCCTATAAAATTACACCTAGGACCAGTTATTTCTGAAGACCCACACAGTTAAATAGTCTATAGGATAACATGGTCTCAGAAATACATGAAGACAACATATATTTCTATAATACATTTGGACGGCTCTCTCTGAAAGAAAGGGTAGAATCTTGAGTTATGAACTTACAATTCTCAGTCATTTAGACCTTGGCTAGAAATATAGTTTGGGGCAAGTTCCTTAAAAGTGGAACCTTAGTCTTGTCATAAACAGATGCGTACAGCACCCATGCCTCTGGGTTCATGGTAACAAATGTCAACTTCCTAGGGAATACATAGGACATTTTGGTTCTGTTTTTTTCTTTTATAATTTTTCCTTCTTTAAAAGACATTCATGGCTATATAAGGATTTTCATGTTCATATATACTACTCTTTGATCAGAATCCCTGCCGAACACCATAACCTTTAACCTCCCCAACTCCCAGAAGTCTCCTGTGTTCTCTAGACAGCCTTGCTTCTGATTTTATGTCATCAGTACATATCTACATATATCTATAATACATAGGCCCCTAAGGGAAGAGTAATATGGTATTTGTCTTTCTGAGACTGATTCAATTACCTTAATATTGATTTTCTTTTCTTCAAAGTTATATCAATTGTCATTTGCTTGCCCTTTAGTGTTTTGGTGAATCTCTTGATATGTGAGGCTTGAGTCTAGACATAGCACTCTAAATGTTCATGTAGGTCAAGGGACACAGAACTGTCAGGCCTTATGATACATACTCTCTGATTTTTTGATTCAGGGTTTTCATCATTCCAAAATGCATATTTATTCTTGAAATAGTGGTATTGCTATTGTTGTTTTTTAAAAATCAGATCTTTTGTTTCTTTCCTTTTAATGAGTCTCATATCTCCCCTGCTAAAATGTTTGGAAGTTATTATTGGCAGCCTCCTCCCCCCAGTAAAACTACCTTCTGTCTATGAAAGACTGATCTCGTTTTCAGTCCATTGTCCATGTCTGTTTGTCTCATTGTGTCTTAGTTCTGTCAGTTATACATCAAAAATACCCCTCCACTTTGTGGCAGCTGAAGATGTGATATGCATACTATCAACCTAAGGAACTGATAAAAAAAAATGACAAACAGAATGGGACCAGGGAAAGATCTCCATGTCAATGCCTAGGGACCTCCCACTGAGTTGACAAGGCATCATTAATCAAGCACAGCTAGACAAGAGTTCCTCAGACATTCATGATTGGATCCAGCCTTCCCACCATCTAGTTCCCATGTCATAATCCTGCTCATGTAGCCATCAGTGAAACATTATCAAATGCTTCTCTGAAACCAAGAGGCATTTGGCCTCTGGTCTACCAGCCTGGAAGTGACACCATCAACACAGGATGTGAAGTTATTTTGACACAAACCTCATTAATATCAGCTCCCTTCTATACATAGTCCCTGATGTAATAAACATGCAGCTTTTCAGAGATAAGTTTCTAAAGAAAGAAGCCACTTGGGCGGCCCAAGTGACTTAACAAAACATACTTTGTTTAGGACACATGAGTGTGGCTGAGCTGACAGCATCCATTCGTTTTCCTCATAAAATTCAAATGTTCTGGAAAAGTTCTCTAATGAATCTTCAGACTGTAATAACTGTTTTCGCACGCCCTGAAGGACTAGCTTTGCTTTGATGGGCATGACTGGCATCTTCTTCCCTGTCTAGAGTAATGCTTTCTGCTCTTCAAAAGCCCATTTGGCCTTCTCCCTGATGCTGCACTTCAGAATAGACAAGGGAAACATGGAATGGATAGCACTTGGGGCCTTGCTTTATTTCCCTCATCCCCCCTCCTTATGTCATTTCTAACTTATTTATTTCTAATTTATATTTTATGTGGAAACTTACCTTCCCATGTTTGGATTTACACAAGCTTCATAAAACTCAGGGATAAATCCAAATCAACATTCACCTTTTACCTACTTTAATCATGCATATTTTTTAAATTTTAAACTGGGATTGAAGTGTAGACTGACTATATTGCTATGTATTTTTACACAAGATTTAAGACAAGAATAATGTATCAGCTGCCTAAACTTAACGCCCTAAGTTAGGGTTTCTATTGCTGTGAAGACATACCACGATCAAAGCAACTCTTATAAATGAAAAACATTGAATTGTGGTAGCTTACATTTTCAGAGGCTTAGCCCATTTTCATCATGGTTGAACATGGTGTCGTGCAGGCAGACCTGGTGCTGTAGAGAAGGCCGAGAGTGCTACATCTTGTACAGGCAACAAGTGGTCTGAGACACTGGGCAAGATTTGAGCATGTATGAGATCTCAAGGCCTACCTCCACAGTGATACACTTCCTCCAACAAGACCACACCTACTCTAACAAGGCCACACCTCCTAACAGTGCCACTCCCTTTGGGGGCCATATTCTTTTAAACCACAATGCAGACTGATAGTTTATTAATTATATGATTTTTAATTTTTATGAAAAGACTACACTTTTTAATTAGGAAAGAAATGCATGTTATCTATTTGAATTATTTCCTTAGCACTAATTTCTCTGAGTAAAAGACAGATTTGGTTAAGAAGGAATATTTTCAGTTTATGTATTATACATTCAAAATATTTACCATGTATGCATGTACAAATATTATGTACTGTATATATTATATATGCATTCATATAATCTGATATGTGCTCCGTCTAAAGAAAGGTTTCATTTTATTATCAGCAAGCTTCCGTGACTTGTATATATTTAGAGAATATTCAGGTTATAACATTTGCTCTATTAACTTTCTTATCTAAATTTAAAAATTCTTCTGTGGATTAGTTTGTTAGTTTTACTCCTCCTATTGAAATGGCAGGAGTGGAGAATGGGACCTGGTGTTCCTTCTTTCCTCTTTTCTTTCTTTACCCTGTCATAGCCACTTAATACATTTATCAAAGGATTGATTGTAACACTAACTTTATTATTATTATTGTCAGTGGCTTTAAGTTTTGTGAAAATACATGTGACATGGGACAGCTTTATGTCTTCATATTTCTATCATGAAATAATTATTCATGCTCTCACCTGTGCCAAGTATGATGGATGATACCACAAAGCAGAAATGAAATGAGTGAGGGTATTTAAAGATGTTAACTACTGAGGAGGGAGAGGGGAGTCACAAAAGAAAAATTTAAACAAATTCAAATAAAACAACAAGGTCAGTCTGTCTGCATAGTAAATTTCAGGTCAACCTTGGAATAAGACCTTACCACGAACAAAACTATAGTTCAATCAATCAAGCAATCAGTCGCCACCAAAATAGGAGCCTGCTGTGGAACATACCCTCACTATTGACATATAGGGGTTGAAGAAGAGAATATGGAACTTTTAACTCCCTCCTTGGGGCAAGATGGAGTGATAAAGTTTAGAGAGATGAAGGCTTATTAAACCCACAACTAGAAAAATTCTGTGTGCTGCTCAAATTAGAAAATCATGCCAAATAAGGCTAATTCCTAGGGAAACAAACATGATTTCTGCTCCCTAGGGAAAGATCTTCTCACTGTTTGTTCGATGCAGGGATTGTGCTGAGACTTGCAATTGTCTGGGATCTGCTCTGTGGGAGACTGCCTTGTGTTTGGGGCGTGTTTGCTTTTGGGTTGTGTTTTCCCAAGGAGAGTTTGGTCTGGGGTCCAGAAGGACTCTGGGAATTGGGCTTGGTTCCCCTCATCTTGCAAGACTGGAATGTGACTTCTACTCTGAGCCACTGCTGTGCCTTGCAATCTAGCACTAGGGATTGTGAAAGACAATTTGTCATTCTGATATTTATCAAGCAAGTCCCATTGAAGACCAAGCATTGGCTTCTCCCTTCCTCCCTGCCACCCAGAAATCCCACTGCAGCCAGTCCTGGGTCTGGGGAAAGGAATGTATAATCTGCATTCCTTTCTAGAATAGCTGTTTGGGTGCCTGCTGCCTTACCCCTTGAGGAAAAGTGTTTATTGATTTTGAGTAACTCTGGGAGCCTACATTCCAGGGCAGCTTGTCAAAATAGTGGTCAAATTAATATGTCACTTGATTACCCCCTCATCGTGGCCAAAGAGTCCATAACTTTGACACATAAAAATATAAATAATATCCTTTTCCCACCTCCTCCCTTTCCTCCCACTGGTGTTCATCCATTAAGCTATTCTACGTTGCTGATTAATTATGAAATAAAGAAGAGGCAAAAGAGATGAGGTCCCACCACAGTGCTAGAGTCATATGGCTTCTTAGGCAATGACAATCTTCTACAACCTTAAAATACTGACCCCTGATATCACTCAGCTAGCAGTTAAAATAACAATTTCTCAAGGGGTTTTCTAAAGAAAGATAACCCCCTTTTAACCTAGTAATTCTTTATCACACTATCTTCTGAGACTGTGATCTCCATGATAGACATTGCCTTTACTTGCTTCTTTTAAAAGACTCCACATGGACAAAAGCTTTTTCTGCCTTGCTACCTTCAGTGTCTAACACATTCATAGTCAATAAATACTTGCTGAGGGTGAGGTTAAATGAGTGAGATTTAGAAAGAGGCTCTTGGGTGTGACCCCAAATGCCCAAGCTACAACAACAGGAAAAATAATAAACAGATGGTACTTCATCCATATTCAGACTGTTCATACATTAAAGGATATTTTCTAGAGGGTGACCAGTGGCTCAATGGTTGTTGCAGAGGATCCAAATTCAATTCACAGCACCCACATAGCAGTTCACAAGCATCTAGAACACCACCATATCCAGGGATCCAACAACCCAACACCATTTTCTGGCTCTTTGAGCCCCAAATGTTCATGGTACACAGACATATATGCAGATAAAATACTCAAACATTAAATAAAATAAACAAATCTCTAAGAAATAATAATAATAAAAAGATTTTCCAGAAAAAGAAAAGACAGCCAACAGAATAAAAAGAAATATTTCAAGTGATATGTTAGGTAAGAGCTCAATGACCAGAATATACTAAAAATTACAAATCAATAACAAAAAATATAGATGGGATATACATTGAAAATGTCATAATAATGAATAAAAATAATAAATAAATCCCATGACTTTGTACAGTTAATATATGTTTTAAAAGTAAAAAAATAAATGAGTGAATAAAATCAATATTGCTAGACCTCCAACAAATGGGTATAAGATTTAAATTAGTCTTCCAACTAAGATGTACAAATAGTTAATAGCCACACAGATTATTAATTTCTAGGAGATAGAAACTCAGGCAAGGTAAGAGACCCCCTAGGATGGCTACAGTTTTAAAAGTGGAGTGATGCCAGTGAGGGTGGAGAGACTCTGAAACTTTTTGAGATACTGATTAGTACAGCTGATGTGAAAAATAGTCTAGAGGTTCCCCCAATATTTTACCATCTAGTAGTCAGCATCTCCACACCTAGGTACATGCACAAAAGACTTGCAAACAAAAGGAGAAATCTGAACACCTCTTTCTGCAATTATTCATAGGAGAAAAAAAAAAAGAAGATGGGAACAGCTCAGTATCTGCTAACAGAGAGATAAAGAAGATGTGACAGCCACATCATGCTATATCATTCAGTTATAAACCAAGAAGTTACAATATGTGTTATTCATACAGAAATAAGTTAGACACAAAAGGATGACAGTGCATGACTCTGTGAACACAGAATTTCTACCACAAATGAATCATTGGAAAGGAATATTAAGAGGACCCAGGGAGAGAAGAAATAGAGGGCTTAATGGTTGAAGTTTCTGGCTGAGGAGATTTTTTTTCTCTACATCTCAGAAATTGTGTCAGGCTGATGGGAACCCAAAAGCATGATAACTTAAGCTCCATGTCTGAAACCCACATGGCAGAAGGAGAGAATGACTTCCATAAATGGGCTTCTGACCTCCCCCTCCCTCTCCCTTTCACTAAATAAATAAATAAATAAATGTAAAATAAGGAAACCTTAAGGCAAAGCAGAAATAGATGGCAGTTGTGCTTACATGTAATTAATGACACTGAACTAAATATTTTAAAGGAATGAAATGATAAAATGTATGCTTTATGTATATTTTTACAACAAACATTCAGAGTTTAAATGAATAAATGGTTTGTTGACAGCCCTTCATCATTTCCCATGTGACACTTTTATCGTAAATATTTGTTACAAGGAGTGCTTTTTTATCTGCTTAGATTACATCTACAACATACTTTACAGAAGTTTAAATATGAACTTTTTTAAAGTACTGGGACTTGAACCTAGAGCTTCATCTTGCATACTAGTCAAATTCTCCACTAAGATGACTTAAGTATAGAGAACTTACTGCTCAAATTTTCCCCCTAGGGAGTGAAAACATAAATTCCTAAAACAGCTGTTGGAAAAGATGCCCATCCATCAGAAATCTCTTGACTTTATCCTTGGCAGAAAACATAAAAGTCATGTCACCTGGGGACTCTTTTCTGCAGCCTGGACCAGGTTAAGATCCCAGCAAAGGTGACCATTGCAGCCCATGTCTTCTGCATGATGCCCACGCCCATGGGTATAAGATGAGACACATAATAGGTTCTCAATAAACACAAGTCAGAGGACACAAGGGGAGAATGCAGCTGTAGCATCCCAAGGCTTCCAGAATATCACCACTGACTATAGCAAAGTAATTTCACACAGAACAGCAGACTCCCTAGTTAATTTGACAAATTAGAGTACACCTCTTCCTTCCCACTTTCTGAAGGCATTCTCACCAAGTATGAAGCATGTAAATATAAATCTCTCCTGCAAAATAAAAATAATGTGGGTTTCTTTGAGTTTCCATAGGGGGAAGGGAGAATACAGCATGTATGCAACATATTCAAAGTTCCATTCAGGAATCCCAGTAAGCACATTTTTCCCCAAATATAATAATGCAAGCAGAGAGGGGAATAAAGAGGAAGGCACACACACACGCACACACACACACACACACACACACACACACACAACACACACACATACACACACACACACACAGAGACAGAGAGAGAGAGACAGCGAGAGAGAGAGAGAGAGACACACACACACACACAGAGAATATTTTAAACAAGGAACATGATGCAGTTGGATGTTCCCTGGAACTGAGGCAGGTGATAAGGCCATAAAAGAAGCAGGGGAGGCAGAATTGTAGAAACTGCAGATCCGAAAAGCTCAAAGGAGGAAGAAGGGATGAAGGCTGAGCTCACTTTCCTAGGAGTCACTTAATCCAATCTAGTTATCCCCCTCTCCTTGAGCCTCAAAGTCTTGCTTGTACCAGCACACATCATTTCCTCACCTGACCTGTGTGCTTTGATCACAACAAGAGTTAGAGGAAATATCACTCACAGTTGGGTGGTTAATTAGGTAATCCCCACCCCTCACCATTTCCTTCATGATAAAGGACATGAAACAACATGGGTGACAATGAGGATGACTCTTCCCTGTAATCAAATGCCCAGCTCTTTGATCTGAAGAATGACCCTGTGTGGCAGCAACAACAGTCCTTCAGGAAGAGTGAGACCCATCCCCAAGAGCCATGTGCTTCTCCCCAAGGAGCCAAATGCTCCTTATTGCTTATAAGACAGACATTTCCAGCTGTGTGACAGTTAACAGTCACCTGCCTCTCTTTGGTGCCCACCAAACACTCGATATTAAACTCTACTTTAAAAAAAAGAAACTCAGAGATTTTCCTTCCAAGCCTTTGATCTCACTGTGGTGCCTTATTAAGTAATAGTGGTTTCTTCACTCTTCTTTTCTCCCCCACTTCTTTTTCCATGCCCTTTCCTTCTTCCTTGGAGACTTGTTCAGGGATATTTTGTGTGGTCAGGAACAGCCGGATGTCTGAAGTCACAGATGAATGTAAACCTCACCACTTTATCACAGGCTTGGCTTTCCAGAAACAGCTGACAAGCCATGATAACCTGACATAATGATAATCCAGGTCTGTCATTTCAGCTACATGGGCAGCTGAGGCAGAACAGTCTAAACTTGCAGATCAGCAGGGGCTGCGGAGTGATCTCAAAGGTAGCTTCTCCACACAGTGAGTCTCTGCCTCAGTGAGTGGAAACAGAGCAGAGCATTTGGCTGCATGGTAGAGTGTTTAATGCTTTCTCAGCATGCAAAGCCTCTGGGTTCAAGCCCCAGAACCAAGACGCAACCCAAACCCCAAGGAGTAAGTGTATGATGCTCAGCTCTACTTTCTTTAGTAGGTGTTTGTGTACGAGAAGGTACACATGTCAATGCATGTGTTTGTGAGGGGCAGGCATGCTGGTCCTAGCCTTGACCTGAAGCTAGTCAAGAAGATTTGGTTGGCTAATCAGCAAGCTTGCTTCCATCTCTCCAGTGCTAGAATTCTGTGCACTTACTTATGTGGGTCCTGGTGGCTGAATGCACTAAGTTGTTCACCCAGGCTCTGAGTTCTCCTCTGTGTTTCTCCAAAAGTTACAGAGCAGGACTAGTATGTGTTAGAGAATACTTCCTTTTCATAGAAAACATGTATGAAGATCACATCAAGGCCAGCAGTGTTGAAAATGCAAAGTCCCTCTGCTTACCCGGTCATCACTGCAGTATACAGGCTGGATTTCAGCCTATCTAGGAGAAAACCCAATGGCTGGCTAGGTAGGAGAAAGTCTGCATCTCTCCATCCCTACTCAGGAAACAAGGATCAAGTACCACAAGCAGTTCTTAGAGATGGCTTTCCCTGTTCCAGCAAAAGAACAATTTCATCTCAGGGAGTGAGCACAGTCCAGAAGAGACTCATGTTCTCATAGTTAATTACATCCACAGGAAGTTCTGTTGGGGCTGGGCCCAAGCGTGCCTTTTACATCTTTCTCTTTTAAAAGGGAGATTAGCAAGCATTAGGGAAGGAGCAGGCTTCAGGCAAGAACCTTTGGCAGGCAAAAGTGTCTAATTAGATAGTGATTAAAAAAATAAAGCAGTGAAAATAATATAGTACTTAAAAATTCGTATTGTGGCAAGTGACATATAAAGGTTTCCTTTTGTGTATTTGTATCAGAGCAGGGGGCAGTGAGCTGACTTAAAAATGAAGATCAAGGAGTTGTCAGGTCACCAGCTGGCTGGAGAGTACTGGGAACGCTGATGTTTGTGTCAATAGTCCTTCCTACTCTGTTCTGTGTGTCATTTTATTTTATATAATTTTTATTTTATTAGATAGGGTTGTCTATAGCAATTTTCATGTAAATATATTAAATGTCCTTTGAGCATACCCCCATATATCCTGTCCGACATCTAACCCTTCCATCAGTTCTATTTGTTTTCCTGAATGTGTTCATTCCAATTTACTTCACCCGTGCATGTATGACCATATATCTGCAGTGACGAGGACCTACAGGTGAAGTTGAAATACTTGCCTTCCTGGGATGTACTTAATTGACCTAATATGATAATCTCAAATTGAACCCATTTTCTTGTAAATGACCTGACTTTATCCTATGACCTTGTTTCTATGCTTTTTCCTTCCTGAAGAAGTATGGATTGTCTCAAATCTCCCCAAAATTTATAAGACACAGAACAATAGTTCCTTGACTAGTCTCTTCATATTTGGAGTCATAGCTTGACTTTTTCGATAAACCCTAAGGTCTATGTGAGCTGTAGCTGCTCTGTTAGGAGCTCAAAAAAGAGAGAATCTTCCTCAATGTATAGGTCTGGGGGAAGCAGAAAAGCCAGTACAACTGCCCATTGCTCCCTGCCTTCCGTATGCTGACTCTGTCCAAGCAGGTTAGAGGCAGTATTTTACTCCTCCCCATTTCCAACCATACTCTCATCCCATCAGTTCTAGCCTGTGGGTATTTTCCAAGTAGGACAATAGAAGCCACTGCTTGCCAATTCCAAGACAGAGACCATCTGGTGTGTGAGAAAGACCTGTGTGATAATGACCTCAGGGATGAGATGACACTAGCCTCAAGCCACTAGAGACCATGCAGTCTTGTTCTCCCAAAGAGCTGGAAGATAGCCTTTTCCTTCCTATGACATAGGAGACTTCCCTGTGTTTACTGTTCCCACAGGCCAGCCCCAGGGTGGGCCTTGTGTGAATGCTTCCCAGACCCACCCTGTCTAAACATGTAGTCCCTACCAAGTACTAGTCAGATATCCTAGGAACACTGCGCTCAACCCTACTGCTGGGAAAAACCAAAGCCACTGAACCAAATGCCAGAAGTGTCTGTGTCATTTTATTTATTGGATCTGGTCCCACTGATAATTGAAGGTCTACTAACTTTGGAATAACAGCAAAAAATATTTCTTAAATTCAAATGAAAGAGATCACCATAGGGAAATTACTTCACTTGTTCAAACAGGAATCTGTCCCTTATGGTGGCATGTAGATGCAGTACCCATCCAGATACCAAAGCTTGCAAAGATTGCACTGCCTCAAATGCATACCCTTTGGACTCCCTCCCTACACTTTCTACTCATGGTAACTCGAATTATGTCAAGTGTGTTTGAAAAAATGCAAATGGATTTAGTTTACATTCAATGGAGTGATTTCCTGGTCTAGCAAGAACTGTGTATAAATGGCCCCTACTATCTTATAGAAGAGTTGTTCTAAACCTTCCTAATGCTGTGATCCTTTAGTATAGTTCCTCATGTTGTAGTGACCACCAACCATACAATTATTTTTGTTGCTACTTCATAACTGTAATTTTGCTACTGTTGATGAATCAGAATGCTTTACAATTGGTCTTAGGTAACACCTGTGAAAGAGTCATTCAATCCTTAAAGGGTCTCCACCTACAGGTTAAGAACCACTGCTGTAGAAACTCACTCTGGAAACTGTGTTAAGACCATTCCCCTTGCATGGGGGCCTGAGGACATGCCTCAGTGGATAACATATTTGCTGCAAAAGCACAAGGACCTGAGATCTCCAGCACCCACATACAAATTCAGCAATGGCAACACATGCTTGTAACCTCAGCACTAGATACCTGAGACAGGCAGATTTGGACTTTACTGGTAAAACAGATTCAGGGAGAGACTGTTTCAAAACAATAAAGTGAAGATGTGACTGAGGACAGCTCCTCTGGTTTCTACATAAGCCCATACATTCATGGATCACACACATGAATCATTAGCATTTATCTTCAATAGCTTGGATTAACAGTCTGTTAATTGGAGCAAATACAATTGATTAAATAGAGAAATCATTTGAACAAAAAACTCATGATGTGCTACCACCAGCTGGCTAAAGATAATCTTGAGGACACCAGAGGCACAAGCAGAAGTAGAAGGATGTTGACATACTAGCCCAGGAGAGGAAGGCACACTAGCCAAGACATTGCTGGAAGTCAGGCTACCCTCATCTGGGAGTATAAATCAGTATAAATCAGCTCTGAGTTTCATATGGGTTACTCATCTTTTCCTAGCCCCTATTCCTTTATGTAGGGCACTATGGTTCACACTTGCAACCCTAGCACTCTGGAAGCTTAGCCAAATGTTTGACCATGACTTTCAGGCCAGTCTGTGTTGCGCAGTGAGTTCAAGGTAAACTTAGACTGCATAATAACCCCATCTTTCCAAGTAGAAGCAAAATTTCTATATAAAAAAAATGAATAGTATTAAAAGATTGTGACAATACTTTCTTCACCTGGCACTATGATATTATGGTTTTGATATTTGTGAAAATAGTAACAATGGTGAATCTTGTGAAAATGAAGCAGCCTTTTCTCATTTTAAGTTAGAGAAAGAGTCCTAGATTCTCTCCCTGCCTGGTGTATTTGAAAGATAATGAGTAAAATTCTTATCTTGGCTCACCTACTAACTCAGGGTCTCCAGCTTACTTCCTGTGTGTTTATAAGGGTGCTTTTGTTTACAAGTGACAGACCCTCAGGTCACATCCATTTAAACACAAATCAAGATTATTGGGTCCTGCAGTTGAGAGATTCAGGTACTGGCTTCAGATTAAGACTCCAAGACTAAGATCTGGGGATTCTAGATGACTAAACTCTGAAGACCTCCTTCCTTTGGGAATTAGACTTTCATCCTTAGCCTACTCTTTACTCTTAACAGTGTTTCTACTGTGCCTTGTCTCACTCTTTCCTATTGGCAAGTGTTTCTACTGTGCCTTCTCTCACTCTTTCCTATTGGCCAGGTGTTTCCACTGTGCCTTGTTTCATTCTTTCCTATTAGTCAGGTTTTTCTTTCCCATGGCTTTCATGTTCATAGATAATGCTGATTCTTGCCTTTCAATTCTGTGGCCCCAAATACAGAACATCTATATGAGGGAGATCTTTAGATGATCCATCTTGGGACAGAAATGAAAGCTGGACCAATTGCCTGATTTGGAAACCATGATTCTAATGCCAGGGCCTACATTCTGTACCCAACCAGTAGCCCTGTATTGAATGGAGTGTATCTATAGAAGAAAAGAGAACATTAAAGCTAAAGGAATAAAGAATGGATTTCTCTGTGTTGAAAAATTCATACCTAGACATCAATATTCCTGTCAGAGGCAGGAATATTTTGCTAATTTGCTAAGAAGGAAAAAAAATGAATGATTCTTACTGGCATGATCCTGATATCTGGAACATGTTTATATTTCTAGCCTTTCTTAATTCTTATATACCAAGGGAACTTGCTTGTCGTGGCTCCATAGAGTGACTACTAGTCCTGTTTTCCACTCTAATCTCCTTCCACCCCCACTCCCCTGATAAAGCATTTAAGTTAAGGGAATAGGAAGCAGAGGAAGTCACACAGGCACATTGACATTCCTGTACTTCCTAGAGACAACATGTAAGGCAGAATCTGGACTCGGCCACTATAAACTGCATGAAATCAAAGAACCATGCTGCCTGTCAGTCTTTACTTCTCCTTAGCTGTAAAATAGAGAATGATTTACTATTGCAAAGACTATTGATAAGATTTGATAGGATGTTAGAAAGGGAGAGTGTCTCCTGAAGACAAAATATATGAGCAGGACAGACAGACAGACAGACAGACAGACAGACACACACACACACACACACACACACACACACACACACACACCATCATCATCATCATCTTAAAGAAGTCAACAAATAAAATGAGAAACCATATGAGAAAAGTAAAGATTTTGTACATAAATTATGAGCGAAATGTTAGAAAGGCAAGAAGCTACCACTTTAACAGTTTGCCCTTTCAGTTTAGCAGAGTGTATGGCTGTCAGGAACACAGGTGAACCCTAGGAAACTCAATTAAGAGTTGAGCATCCACATCTGAGGAAATATGAATGGCTAAGGTATGCAGGATATAGTCCCAGAGAGAGTAGAGCTGTGTATACAGGTAGCTTCAAAGATCAGCACATGGCCCTATTTAGTGGGATTTTAGTCATATAAGCATGCATGTAAAGAAACTATCCCAGATTAGAGTGAGAAGCATTCGAAAGGATCAACGAGAATCATGTCTTATACTTACTTAACTTTTCCATAACTCATACGGCACTTGGTAGTGCCCCCAGAGGACTCTTGCCTCAATGGGAGGGAATAATTAACCCTAAAGTGAGAACCACCCAGACCCACCTAAGAAATCATGTAAGCAAGGATACTTAGAGTGCTTAGAATGTTTCCAAGTAACTTCTCTGCAGTGTACAGAAACCCTAACAACATTTGTTAAGAATGTATCCATTAATCAAACAAAAACAAAAGCAAAAAACGCCAAAACCAACCAACCAACAAACAAACAAACAAAACCCCACAACAGATAACAAAGAGTTATCCAATGTCTAGGGAGGACCTGCTTCCTGGCACTTAGACCTTTTGTGTGTGTGTGTGTGTGTGTGTTGTTCTCAAAAATTCCATTCATGTGTATTCAAACCATCATGATCTACTCACCTGTCAAAGGCCCTTCCTCTCAATGTCACTGCACTGCTAACTCAAAGCTCGGAGAGGACAGAAGACGACACATATATTTAGCCAGTGGCAAAAACCATTCACAAGAAATAGCCCCTTCCTGAGATTGAAGTTGGCTTCTCAGTCCATAGTGTGGAAGAAAAGGAAACTCTTTTCTGCAACACATGTAGCTTGGAAAATACATGTTACCTCAGCTCACACCCCATTAGCTAGAACAGGACCAAACCTGTTGGAAATGTGCCTGCCCGTAAGCATAACCTCTGACCTCACGGAACTGTTTGAAGAAAAAGACAACCGTACAGATTGATTACCAGTGTCTGCCACAGTGACCAACTGCTGTGGATTCTCTATCCAAGGTTCTCTTTATTTGACCAATTAAAAATACATGGTTACTTGTAAAACAAAGTTCCCTGAGAGCACGGACCAAGTTATCTGGTTCACACCAAGATTCCCTCCTTCTCTCCCATTCTTCCTCCTGCCTTTAATAAACTGCTCTGGTATATTCCACTATTAACACACAATCCCCAAGTCACTCAGCACAATTAAAGATAAATTCCATATCCCTTTGTTTGTTTGCAGGGATTTTCCAGTAATTGTAAAAATCAAATCTTAGAATATTTTGTCTGCATGGAGAAATGTCATTTCTGTGAGCTGTCATCAGATAGTCCCAAGGTTATAAACCCATTCCAGAGATTCTTCTAGGTGTATCTTGCTCCCTAGTGGCTATTATTATGCTTCCTTGGAGCCCAGAAAAAATAATGCAATAACCCCCACTGTTGCATGATATAGCAGGTAAAATTTTCATTTTGCCTCCACTGCAGACATCGAAGGTCTAACTGTACTTCTTATTGTATAGATAGGAACTTTCTAGTTAGGCTCTCTTATCACACAGGGTCCCTGGATCTGAGGGCTGTCAGCACATTTTCTACATACAGGTCTGTCCCAGTCTTCAGGTTCAGCTGCAGCTGCAAATCCCTATCTTTTAGAAAATATTGTCTTCACAGGGCTTCTCTGAACCCTGAGGTTCTATCTGATACAGAAGCAATACTGAAAAATGAACCATTGCAACTGACTGTCTGATCTGCCCGCCAACCAACTTCATATCAGGCATTGAGACTGTGCCATCAGGTTCTCAAAAGGACATAAATACCCAAAGCAGCACTCCAAAGAACTGGACATCTTCACAGATAAGAATTTTTCAATTGCTTAAGCTATTTCCCAGCTTTGCTGTCAGAGTCAGCATACTGGTTCTGCTGATGATAGCCTGACTTTTCGTACCATAAAAATCTGCAACCCTACTAGCTTGGATGCATTTTGTAGCTGAGGGGTCTTGTGGTCCACGGTAACAGGAATATGCATGAGGATCTGGTTTTCTGAGTCTACATAGGAGGTTCTGTCCTGGTAGTTGGGGTTGTATTTGCTGGAGAGAGAGAGAGAGAGAGAGAGAGAGGGGGGGGGGAGGGGGGAGGGAGGGAGGGAGGGAGGGAGGGAGGGAGGGAGGGAGGGAGGGAGGGAGGGAGGGAGGGAGAGAGGGAGAGAGGGGAGAGAGAATTGTGTATCCATGTGTATGGAGGTGCATGGGCAGGTAGAGGTCAGAGGTCATCCTCAGGTATTGTTTCTCTGGAGACATCCAGTTTACTTTTTGATAGAAAATTTTTCACAGTGACTGGGAAGTCACCAAATGGGCTGGAATAGCTTGCCAGTGAACCCCAGGGACCCTTCCATGCTGGAATTATGAGCACAGCATTGCCTTGCTGCTTTACTTTTTGATGGGGAATCAGTCTTCATGCTTGCCTGGGGAGCACATCACCAGTGGTGCTATCTTCCCAGCCCCTATGTGTTGCATTTTAACACAGCCACTTCCCACTTCTTGTACAAAAAATGAAAACTTTCACTACTTAACTATCTTCTAGCTCCTAATCCCTTGCCTTCAGCCTCGAAGTTGCCAAGTACAGTTATCTGTACTTTCCCTTTCACCAGAAATGAGGTTTTAAAGGGAACAATTGCTTTTCTTTCCAGAGACCTTGTGGGAAGTCTGAAGGAAGTCATTGGGGGATGGTGAGGATAAGAGCTTCCCTCAGAGACTCTAGTTGAATGGCAAGGGGATGAAACAGCCTGAGAGAAGGGCGGGGCAGCTTTGATGTCTTCAGGCTTGTGGAGGGCAGCCAGGGAAATTCAGATATACTCACCCAGTAATTGATTGTTCAGCTGTGTCTCAGAAAGATCCAGTTTGGCTGAGACTGACAACCATCATTTCCTTTGCAGCACTTGGTGGAAGCCAAGGAAAATGTGGGGCATAGAGATGGCTTTGGGTGAGCCTGAGGTGAGAAGTCACCTGGCCCAACTGTTTATACATTTACAAACCTCCTTCTTGCATCCAGTCTGAGACAGGCAGAGGTATGAGACAGGATCTGATAACAGTGGTTGAGGCAAGGGTGAAGAAGGAGAAAAGGGTATAGACAGAATAGACAAACGGAATTTTTGTGGGCTTAATGGATTTTCCAACTCTTTGTGGAGTAGATCACACAAATACACCATAGTAGGTCCACCAGATTTGAAGGGAATGGATACCAATGCTGACCCACCATGCTTACATTCCACTGACTGTCAGTGCTTATATAGGCCATTGAAAGAGCTTATTTATGAACCATTATGTCACTATCTTTATGAAGTATATTTTCTTTTTCTTTCTGATGGATGAACAAACATCTACAATAATTTTTGAGTTATGACTCCCACTGGTTGTTTTTACTCAGCATTGTGAGTCTACTCTCAGGCAAAGAGAAAAAGCCGGCACTTTATTGCAAAAATTTTTACATAAAAGATAGGAAAACCTGTGCCATGTGTCAAAGGGAAGTTTGTGTGTATATTTGCAATGATTCAGAAATGTTGTCACTTAGGTTTAATGTCATCCATGTACTGGCTCATGCTAGGGTAATGTAGATACAACATCTGTTCTTCCTCGCAGGTAGGTAGCAGGTATCCAGGATGCTGTACACAGTCAACCCAGCTGGTGGAAATTGTGGACCTGAGATCTGAAACCAATTATTCCACTTGCAATCCCAACCCACTGTCCTTGGTAGCTACATACTCAGTGGCTACAAGAATACGTTGGCATCTCTGCTAAACACAGGCCGGGAGCCTTCTGAACAGCAAGAGTCATGCCTTTACATGTATTAAGTGGTCAACAAATGCTATTAGGTAATGCCAATCATTGTGCACAGCATTTTTTATGTGTATGGGTATTTTGCCTACATGTATGTCTGTGTACCACTTACGTGCCTGGTATACACAGAGACCAAAAGAGGGCATTGGGTTTTTGGAAGTAAAGTTACAGGCACTTGGGAACCATCATATGTGTGCTGTAATTTGAACCCTGGTCCTCTGGAAGAGCAGCCAGTATTCTTAACTATTGGAGCCCTCTCTCCTGCCCCACTATGCTCAGCATTTTATATGTACTGTCTCATTTAAACCCTCCCCCACCGTGTGTGTGTGTGTGTGTGTGTGTGTGTGTGTGTGTGTGTGTGTATGTGTGTGTGTTAACTGATGGGGGCATATGGAGGTTGGAGACAGCTTTGTGGATTCAGTTTTCTCTTTCCACATATGTACAGGTTCTAGATACTAAACTGAGGTCATCAGGTTTGCACAGCAAACCCTTTATCCACCAAACCATCTCACCAGCCCCTACATTTAGGTTTCTGTGACTATGCTACAGGGCTACGGGGCCCCATTTTTTGGTATTATAGTTATGTCCATTTGCATCAAGACAGCTTGTTCTCAATATCTTTCACAGAGTCACACTGTTAGCCTATGATATCACATTTTTAGAAAATGTGTGCGCTGCCTACAGAACATATTCTCCTAATTGCTGGGATAGGAATTAACTGAAGTCACAGTTGTTTCTATTCTTAATCAAAGTGTGCTCTAAGTTTCTAAGAACTGAGTACAATTTAGCCTGTTTTTCATATCAGTAGTCTCCCTTTATTGCAAACTGTATGGTGTAGAATGAACTATTTCAGAGGTGAACCACGCAATTGTAGAGGATCCAGTAAGGAAAGATGCCTCTGATCAAGTGTGGAACCACTGACCAGAATGAACACCAATTCTGGCTGTATATGATCCTCTGTTCTTGTTCCTCAAGTCTGCCTGTGGTTTCTCATCCACTAGTTTTGATTTCCTCACTATGTCTCAGCACCCCAGATTCTCTGTCCAACACTGCTTCCCACATGGCTTCAGTGGGCTGTCATCCGGGTGTGCCATGGAGGGACAGTTCTGTGTCACATCAATGGCTCTTATCACTGTGTATGCCAGGAGATATTTTAGAAAATAACTCCATGCAGATTTCTGGGATACATAAGGCATGCAGACTTTTTAAATGGACACTCCTTCACAGCAAGCATAAATATTGCTCACCAGAGTAGTACATCCTCAGGGTATATCAATGGATACTGGCAGTTGGCACTCCACTCTGCAACTGTAGTTGGGATGAACATGGAGTTGTGGTGGGATACCAAGGCTTATCCTAGAACTTCGCTGTCTAGCTCAATAACAATGAGCAGGAACCATTAATCAGCCTCTTCCCTCATCACACTCTTTACCCTTTCCCTACCACACTTTCTACCACCTATCTGAGGAACCTCCTCTCAGTTTTGAGGGAAGATAAGCTCGGTCATTCTTTTGCTTAGAAATAATCATCTCAGAGTGAATGAGGGTGAGATCATGGAAGCACCTGTGCTTCTGGAGATGAGCATTCAAATATATCATCTTCGATTGTTCCACCTTCTCTATTAGACTAGAAAATCCAGGGAGAACTAAAAATGTCCATCTTTTTTGCTTTTCATCCGCCACACCTAGATTTTCCAGTGATGGGTTCCCATACCATACACGTCTTGGCACTCTCCAATTTTGATTTGGTGTTGTTTCAATTTCTCCCTGTGTATGATCTTTAAGTGCTCCCTGATGGTTCGAGGATGTGATTTCATATCATGAGAATGGTGTGGCCATGGACATGAGGCATGAGAGTGTATCATAAATCAACCACAGTTCTCAGAGACGATGACAGTGTGATTTATAGGCTATCTCAGTTCTGATTTCCATATAGCTCTTCTCTGATTCACTAGTATTCCTTAGGGGGATGAGAAGTAAAAGAAAGTACAGTGTGGGTGGTAGCTTTCCTCCCTAGAAATCCACAGCAGCGTCAGTCTCCATATAGGAAAACAGATATTTATTCTTTGCAATGGGTGAATGTGATCCATGGCAACTGGGAAAGTGTCCCAGACAGAAGAAGTGAGTCAAGCAAGGTCTGTTTTCCTTTGACCTGTGTAAGAACCAAACTACTTTTACATAATGGCCAGGAGAATTATAAAGCTGTCAGTAATTTATGGCATAGAGCATCCGTAACAGATCTCAGCTACCAAGATGTAAATCAAACAGAGGCATGTTGGTGCTCAAATTCTGTTAACATTAAGTACAAGTAAAATTGTGATCAATTTTAGCAAAAGTGTATTTGGATTTTTGCTTTTTTTTAAACATAGGATTCTCAGCCTATCTGTTTTAGCTAAGGCAGCTTACACATCTTCCAGATTTGACTCTTCTGAAAGCAACAAGATTTTCAAGGGCTGTATGGCAGGGGAAGTTCCTGGCAAGTGGCCTTTAACATGCATGGTGATCACTGTGCCTTGCCCACTCTATCCCTAGATCCTTCGGCACATTCACCTCTGCTGGAAGCTCATTTTACCCTCTGCTAGGAGCCTGGACTATATATTGAGAAAATGTCAAAACAATGTTTGAAATCAACCCACAAGCATATGTAGGAGAAGGTAAACACCTGGGAAGTACATACCAATTACCACACTTTAATGTAGAAGAGTGAGCTGAATCTGATGTAGCTTACTTAGATGGTTAGCAGCCTTTGCTGATGCTTTCTGGGAGTGTCTTAGGAGATGTCTTGGATTTTTATTTTTCTTCTCTTCCTCCTCCTTTTCTTTATTCTTCAGCCTCTTCTCTCTTTCCCTCTCCTTCTCCCTCTCCTTCTCCTTCTCCCTCTCCCTCTCCTCTCTCTCTCTTTCTCCTTCCCTCCCTCCCTCTCCCTCTCTCTCCCTCCCTCTCTCTCTCTCCCTCCCTCCCCCCCCCCCCTCTCTCTCTCTCCCTGTAGATGCACCTGTAAAGGCCACAGGAGGACATTGAGTATCTTGACTTATGACTTTTATTTCCTTAACTTTTTAAAATTGTCTGTGTGTGAGTATGTGCATATCAGTGCAGGTGCCCACCCAGGACAGAGGCCTTGTGTCTCATGGAGCTGGAGTTACAGGCAGTTGTGAGCACCTGTGTGGGTATTGGGGACTGAACTTGGGTCCTCTGCAAGAACAGTCAGAGCTTCTTAGCCATGGAGTTGCCTTCCCAGCCCCATGCTCTACCATTCTTCTTCCCTCAGGGATTTTTCAAGATACCTAACTGCAGTTTCTTCCTTCCATTCCCTCCCACCCCACTTCTTTTTTCTCCAATATCCACTCCTCCTCCATTTCCCTTCAGAAAAGAGTGGGCCTTCTAGGAATACCTACCAAACATGGCATTACAAGATACAGTAAGACAGGGCACAAATCCTCATTTAAAGGCTGAGTGAGGCACCGCAGTAGGAGAAAAATGGTCCCAAGAGCAGACAAAAGAGTCAGAAATACCCCATTCCCACTATTAGAGGTCCCACAAAAACACCAAGAACAACCAAAAACAAGTATGCAAAGGATCTAGCTCAGACTCATGCAGGCTCCATGATGGCTGCTCAGTCTCTGTGAACCCCTATGAGCCTACTTAGTTGAAGTTTGTGGGCTGTGTTCTCCTGTGTTCATTTGCTATTCTTGACCTCTCTGGCCCCTACATTTCTTCCCTCTCCTCTTCCATGGAGTTCCCTGAGCTCCAAGGGGAGAGACCTGACAGAGATCTCCAATTGGGGTTCTCTCTCTCTCTCTCTCTCTCTCTCTCTCTCTCTCTCTCTCTCTCTCTTCTCTCTCTCTCTCTCTGTCTCTCTCTCTCTCTCTCATGTTTGCCTGTGGTCTCTGCATCTGTTTCTATCAGCTTTCAGCCAAAGCCTCTTTGAAGATGACTAGGCTGGTCTTAAGACAAGGTTTCTCCTAATACCCAGAGCTTGCCTGGTAATCAGCAAGTCCCAGAAATTCCCATGTATCCATCTCCACATGGGCTCAGCTATTCACATGGGTTTTGGGGATTTGAATTCAGGTCCTCATGATGCATGCTCAGCAAGTGCTTTGACATGTTAAGCCACCCCCCTAGCCCCTATCATTATTTTTTCATGCTACCTTATTTTATGCTTCTCAAATATAATCTTACCCAGAACCATAATATGTAAAACAGACAAAGGCAGCACACAGCTGGAAGAAACCTAACAGCATTTGCAGGGCTCTATAAAACACAACTTAAGACTCTGATGCTGCACTTGGAGGCAAATTCAAACACTAGCAGTCTATATAAATCTCAATTATAACATTAAAATATTAGTTAAACATGATTTGCAGAAATAATCTCAATATGTTCTGGAAGTTCCAAAGTACATTAAGGAAGAAAATATTTAGTATTCACTAGGCTGTGGTTTCCTCTAAACCCAGATGCATGTGATCCAGAAAGTGGAACCCTTTGTGATTGATCTCTTGGGATAAATGTCAGACAGAAAACAGAGCGGAAAGAGAAGAGGCCACCAGTAATTGCTTCATTTATCTTCATATTTTTCAGACTCCAACACACATTAAGTGGAAAACAGAGCTTTTCCTTCACAAACTCTATGATACTCCTCTTGAACATCTTGTCTCTGGCTTGCCAAGTCCTTCCTCCTTTGACTCCTTTGGCCAATGTGGACAGCAGTTTTTCTCTGAAATCATTACTGGAATATAAGTAAGTTATTCCATTTTGTTTTGATCCCTGAAGATTCCATACAACATTTCTATTAAGGACTGTAAGGGTTGAAACAAAGGATTTAAATCAGTGCTGCCTTCTAGAGACTTCTTTCCCATGTCCCTCAAAGCCTGAGATGTCTGCAGCAAGTCTGTGTTAATACCATAGTAGGGCCACACTGCAAAATTTACCAAGCCAAATGCTCCAGGAAGCAGTTGACCTGCCTCAGCCACAATGAGGCTGCCCTTCTCATCATACACATTAGTTCTCAATGGCTACAACAACAAATGACCGTACACAGTTATTATCTGAGAGGCTCCATGGATCAGGAATCCAGGCCCAGATGGATGGGATCACTTGCTTTGGGGTCTCTCACAAGGCTACAATGAAGGCATAGGCTAAAGCTGCGATTCTATCTGAAACTTGCCCCTGAGCCATGTGGTTGCTGGCAGAGTTGAATTTCTGGAGTCAGAGGAAATTTAAGTTTGTTGTTTTTTGGCAAGTCAAAGCATAGCAGGTGTCTTGCTTCTTCATGGTGGGAAGTCCAGAAGAATCAGGGAAAGAGAGGATGCCAGATGGGTGTCACAGTGATTTACAGCATGATATTGGGAAGACACCCCCTTACCTTTGTTGTAAGCCTTTGTCAGGAAGCAGGTCACAGGTTATACCCATACTCAGTGGTAGATTACAAAAGCTGTGTTGGTGTCTGGACGTGGAAACCATGGGACCTTCTCCAAGTTTACTTTCCACACCCACTGTCAATTGTCAAGGATCTGCCTGAAGCAGAGCAACTATACACAAATAGATGTCCAACCAATGCATTCATGTTCAATGGACAAGGAGAGTATTTTCAGCTAAAGAATAGCACATGTGATAAGCAATATGTGGGCATTCACAGCTCAGGCTGCACACAAACTTTCTCTATGTGATTAGATTAGATGGTAAGAGGAAAGCAGGCTAAAGAGGTACCTGCAGTCAATGGTTTTTGTGCCAAGGTAAACACTGGATTTCACTGAATGGTACAAAATTTCAAGAGCCATAGATGTAGGGATGGCTATATGGCTCAGCAAGTAAGAAGCTTGCCTTTTAAGTACAAGGACCTGAGTTCAATCCCTAGGACTCTGGGTGAACTGTGCTTATCAATCACCCCCATCCCCCCACTACTGGAGGATCCCTTGAGCTCTCTGGATAGCTAGTGAAGCCTAGTTGGTGAACTTCAGGCCAACAAGAAATGGCTTTAAAGAAGTAGATGGGCTTTTTTAGGATGACTCCTGAGGGTTTCTCCAAGCCTCCATACACATTTGCACATTTACCATCACGAACATACATAAAAATCAACTCTGACCTTTTATTACATCTATCTATCTGTCTATCTATATCTATCTATCTATCTATCTATCTATCTATCTATCTATCTATCTATCATTTGTGTGTGTGTCAAAGTGGGCCAAAGCATGAGTGTGGAGATCAGAGGACAAACTTCAGGAATTCTTTCTCTCCTTGTAAACCCAGGTTATCAGGTTCAACAACAAATGTATTTACCCTCTAAGCCAATGGTTCTCCACACGTGTATCTTTACCCCTTGGGTTGCATATCAGCTTTTCTGCATATCAGATATTTACACTATGATTTTACTGTTATGATAGTAGAAAAATGACAGTTACGATGTAGCAACAAAATAATTTTATGGTTGGAGAATCATCACAACATGAAGAACTGTATTAAGGGGTCAAAGCACTAGGAAGGTTCTAAACCATCTCACCAATGCAACAGTGACTTCATGTATTATTATTATTATTATTATTATTATTATTATTATTATTATTATTACGTGTGTGCATGCATGTGTGTGTGTGCATGTGTGTGTTTGTGTGTGAGTCACAGGGCATATGTGAAGGTCAAAAGAAAATTCTGTTCCTTCCTTCCACCATTTGGAGCCTGAGGAATCTATCTCAGGTTGTCACATTGGCAGCAAATATTTTTATCCTTTTATTCATCTCTCTGGGCAATCCTCAGATCCCACACATTACTCCTCACATGTGCTACCTCCCCAGCATTGGGGTGACACTCACAGGCCACGATGCCTGGCATTTTTAGGTGGTTCGGGGACCTTGTGTTTGAAAGGCAAGCTTTTTACTGACTGAGCCACACACCCATCCCACCTCTGTGGCTCTTGAAGTGGTTTTAAAGCATAGGTTAGAGGTCAAAGGACATGGAGGGTATTTTCAGCAATAAAGCAGCTGCCATCCAAGAGTAACCACCTTCTGTAATCACCGTCTCACTACTTGAATATTCCATGCTATTCATAGTTTAGAATGTGACTCTTTCATTAAATTTCAAGCCACTTAATGGCAGAATAGACCTTATTCCCCATCATCCCCTCAGGATGCAGCTGGGACCAGCAGTCTCTCAGAATCATCTGTGAAATGTATTTGAGCCAACAGAATTCCCAGGAGGGGGGAGGTCCTTCTTGGAGTCTTCTGAGCTCCTCCTCTCACCTTGATCTGTCCTTTCATCTCTTAGAAATGCCCCCTGAACTTATGACTATATGAGCCACAGCAGGAATGTTTGCTGTCCTTAGCCATCCCTTAGTTGGTGAGAAGCTCCAACATGCCCACCCAGGACTTAAAAACCTGGTCCCCTGATTCTTCAGAGAATTTGGCAGTCTTTGAACACCAGTCTGAATTGGATACATCTGTCTTCAAAAGAACTGCAGTTACAACATGGCAGTGGGTGGGGTGGGCATTGTCTTTGTATTCAGAAGACAGATTCTTTAAAGGGGACTCTTTCAGGTCCAGACAGTCACTCAGGCTACATCACCAGTGTTCTCAGAGGAACCACTGCATGGCAAGGATCTCTGTGACTGATAAATCACTAACTTGCATAGGATCTTACTTTATATGCTATTTCAGCTATATTATACTTTAGTGAAGACATATCCTGGGGCTGGTGACATAGGTTGGTGGGTAACGGGTCTCACAGGTTAAGCCTGATAATCCAAGTTCAATCCCCAGAATCTACAATAGTAGGAGAGACCTGGTTCCTTTAAATCATCATCTGATCTCCACATGCGTAGCATGGCAAGTACACACAATCTCTGGACACAACATAAATAAATAAGAATTAAAAAAAGACAAATCCTTTCAAGGCTTTAAAATAAAATTTGCTACTTTTGAGAGTCTCAGTCTATGATGATTTCTGTCCCAACTCAGTATGCAATATTGAGGGTATCATTTAGAAGAATAATAGCAATAGTTACCATCTGGGGCAAGAAGTTTACTACATGGTTTTGCTGTTTCTTTCATTTTGTTGTTCAACCTATCTAAAGTTGGTAGTTTTGGTGTGCCTTGAAAGTGAGAAAACTTGGCTTCAAAGAGGCCTCAGAGGGCAGAGAAAGTGAACTTTGAGAGGAAGAAAAGGGCCTTCAACCCTGCTGGTTGAAGATTGCCCTTCCCACCCTGTGCTCCCCACCCCCATGCATTTCCTGGGAATGAAGCTTCCTAATCCTCAATGACCAATAACATCAAGGCACCTAAGGCTTCAGAATCAGAGTCAGTAACTAACATTCACACTAGGATGCAAGAACCAACAACAGTGTCTTTTGAAGGTAGATTTCAGATTTTTAAGGGCGTGGTAAGAGGAATAGAGAATGACTAGGGAGTCAAAACAAGAACTCATGATGACCAAAGAGTAAGAAAGGGACCGTCTCTCTTCTCCAGACAACCAACTGCAATATGCTGGCCCCAGGAAATCTAATGTACTCTTCTGGCCTCTGTGATTACCTTCATGCATGTATACACACACACACACACACACACACACACACACACACACACCCAGAAGAGTAACTGCCACAGATGCCAAAAGTTTTTAGAAGTTGGAAACTACTTAATGTCCATACAATTTTGGAGCTTACAGTCTGATGAAAGAAAGAAAATTCAAAAGAGAATGTAAAGTCTTTCATTCTCAAAGCCACAGATTTAATTGATAATATTTGGTAGTCTGTAATTGAACACCAAAATTATAAAGGGACATGCCTAATATAGCAAAGGAGGGAGGGGGTGAGAGAACAGGAGAGTGAGAGAATGGGGATGTAGAGAGATATGAGGGAGTAGAAAAGCAAAATTGGTGATGTGATTTAGATGTGACTTGAGTGTGCTCTCCAAGAGTTCTTGTGCTAGAAGTTGGGCCTCCATTATGGTACTGCTGGGGTGGAACCTTCAGAAGCTGGGTTTCATGGGAAGTAATTAGATGACAGAAAAAATAAGTCTTAATCAGGTGGGTTGTTTAAAAATGAGACTATACATGCCCTTCTGCATGCTGCTGGTTTATCCCATGCCCTTCTGCTTATTGCTGGTTTATCCCATGTGCTTCTGCATGTTTCTGATTTATCCCATGTACTTATGCTTGCTGCTGGTTCATCCCATGCCCTTCTGCATGCTCCTGGTTTTCTTTGTGTTTATCTTCCAAGCAAAAACACAGTCAGGGGACCCTCTCCAGGATTATGGCATTGTGCTATTTTTTTAAAAAAAATGTTTTTTTAAATGTGTGTGTGTGTGTGTGTGTGTGTGTGTGTGTGTGTGTGTGTGTGTGTGTATCTGTGTGTGAACCCATGAGGGTGCACATGTCACAGCATGAATATAGAGTTAGACACTAATATGAAGGGTTTAGTTCTCTTCTTCCAGAGATTGAACTCAAGTTATCAGGCTTGGCATTGAGTGTATTTACTTCGTGTTTCTTGAGCTACAGAACTGCAAATTGAAGGAACCTCTTTTCTTTACAAAATAGAAAGCCTCAAATATTTGCCGCAATATAAAATAGACTGACAAACAGGATAAATATGGGATAAATGGATAGATAGATGAATAGATACAAGAAACATTTAGGTGGGTGGATGGATATATAGTCAAGATAAATGATACTTAGCTTTGTTTGGGCGAAACAGCATTTTCTGTCTCCATCACGACCAGTGCTCAGAAGTCATCATAAAAAGAAACACAACACTCTACAATTGCCAAATATGACAATAGAGATCGCAAACCAAGGAGCTACATCATTTTCTCCAAGCTCAGCCCATGACCTACATATTGATATGGAATCTAAGGAAACAGATGTTATACACAAGGGGCAGGTCCATTCATCTCAATTGGTGGAACTGGAGCCCTGGGCAGTCATCAGCCTTCCAGCTCCTCTTGAGTTTGGACCCTCCCAGGAGCCAAGGCTTAGTAAAACCCTTCCAGCCTGAGAACTTTAAAGTAATGGAATGAACAAAGCAGAAGCGAGACCCAAGGGAACAATTCAGCTACCATGTTCCGAACATGAAGCATGAAAGAGTAAGTCTGGTTGTACTTCTCCAAAGCTGGCCAAGGCCCACTTGGAAGTGAAGTGAAGAAAGACAAGGACTTTCTGGGAAGGAGGATAGAGGAGAAGGTGCAGTGAATGATGGCTTCACATATCAGAACAGCAGCAGCTATGGAAGAAAACCTGAGATGCAGGCCTGGGGGAGTAAAGATGATGCAGAAAGTGGTCCAGGGAGGAGGAGGCAAGAGTGTGGAGGGTATTGCACATCATATTAGTGGAAGTATGAGTCGGAGAGCATAAAGGAATACACAAGCCATAGGGACAAAAGCAAAATCAAAGAAATGACCTTCTAGCTCACAAGGAATCGTTTTATGCCTAAATGGCCCACTAGGCAGTTGGGCAAGTCTTTCTTGAGGAAATTTGTAGTGAAAGTATGGGAAAGCAGGTCCTGACTGGGCCACTTTGCTCAAAACCTGTCCCTTACCTTTGGTCTAACTTCCTTCTTCACACAATCTCTGTGCAGACAGAGATAATCTTAAGTTTATGTTCTCCTCATGACCAACTCAGGCAATAACACAACAACATGGCTATTACAAACATAGACACCAGTCTTGAGACTTGCTATGTGCCATTATGGTTAGAATGTGACATACCCCCTGTAGGCTCATGCTTGAATGCTTGTCCACAGATGGTGGCCCTCTTAGTGTAGGTTGCTGAACCCATAAGAGGTGAGCCTGGCAGAAGTACACTACTGAGAGTGGGCCTTGGGTTATAGGCAGGACATTTCTGTATAGCCCAAGCTTTCTCTCCATTCCCTAGTCAATCAGTATGTAAGCAAGCCCTGCCACAAACTTTCACTGTCATGATGGTGCCTCCACCATGCCATACCCACTATGATGGCCTATATTCCCTGAAGCTTGAAGTAGCATAACCCTCTTCTTATGCTGCTTTTTCTGGGATACTTGGTCACAACTGGGAGAAACACAATCAATACACATTGCCAAAGACATTACCCCACTGTGATGTATGTAGCTGTATCTCTGTTTCATGAATGAGAAAGTTTAGGCTCAGGAATAGGAAGTCATTTGCCCAACATTTCTAAACAAATTATAAGTAGGCCAAGACTATGATACCAGACATGTTAGTTGAATCAAGTTCTAAGGCTGTGTTCTTTCTACCAGATCCTTGTCTCTGAATTAAAAGCAGAAGAGAACAGAGAAAAAGGGAGGGGAGAGAGAGAAGCAACACAGAGTGCCTTCTAAATGATGACTACTGCTTTAATTTTAACAAGAAACAGACAGCAGTAGCTTTATTGAGACAGTTTTCCATGGTCTTAAACATTTCTGCACATCTTGAGAGCACAAACATGGGTTCCTTTTGTTCCATGCTCTGTTTTCAAGGCTGTATTACAAACAGATTCAGAAGGTAGACAGAGCACCTCACAAAAATAACAGTTGTGACACTGTTGGTGGCAGTGTAAATTAGCACAGCCACTGTGAATAATAGTGGGCAGGACTCTCAAAAAGCAAAAAATAAAAACCAGCTAAAAACAGATCTACCACCATTTGATTGATGCAGCTACCCAAATTCTGAATACAAATCAAAACTAAGAAACCTCTTACCAAAGAGGTGTCTGTATGCCTATGCCTACCAGGCGCCATTTACAAAACCTATGGTATTTGAATTTGGTGCTCATCATTATAAGAGCAGATTTTAGTAAAGGATGACTCAGAGACTTAGAATAGAACAAAACATGACTGGAGGGGGAAATGTCAATGTAATGATGCCTAACAACACTCTGCCACACTCATAGATTAGTGCCTACCCCAATTGTCATCAAAGAGGCTTCATTCAGCAACTAATGGAAACAGATGCAGACCCATGGTCAAATATTAGGAAGAGCTCTAGGAATCCTGCAGAACTTGGGGAGAAAGAATTCTAGTAGCCAGAGGCGTAAAGAACATCACAAGAAAACCCACTCACTCTGTAAGCTCATAAGGGCTCACAGAGACTGAACCAACAACCAGGAAGCCTGCATGGGACCTGGGCACTCTGAATATATGTTCCACTTGTGTAGCTTGTTCCTTTTGTGAGATGCCTAACAGCAGGAGTTTTTTGCTGGCTTTTGGGATCTTACTCCTCACACTGGATCATCTTGTCCAGCCTTAATACAGGAGTGAGGGGCTTAGTCTTTCTGCAACTTGATATGCCATATTTTGTTGATACTCATGGGAGTCCTGCCCTTTCCTGAAAAGAAACAGAGGGAGAGTGGATTAGGGGGATGGGGATAGGAGTGGTAGTGGTGGAGGGGAAGGAGTGGGAGGAGAGGAGGGAGGGCAAACTGTGGCAAGGATGTAAAAAAAAAAACAGTAGAACATGCATGCAGTAGAATACTATTCAGTGTTAAAGAAGAATGGGTTCTTGTCATTGTTAACAAAGTGAATGGAACTGAAGGACATTATGTTAAGTAAAACATGCCTTTGACAAAAACACTGCTACCATATGCTGTTTTTCATGTGTGGAAGTTCAGAAATGTTGATCTGGCCAACATTTAAAGGTACTGCATACCTTTAATCCTAGTGCTCAGGAAGCAGAAGAAAGGGAATCTCTGTGAGTTCAAGTCTGGTTTGGTCTACATAGTAAGTTCCAGGCAAGCCAGGGCTACATGATGAGAGCCTGTCTTAAAAACCAACCAACCAAAGAGGATTGAGAAATGTTGAGCTGAATATAGCAGGTAACAGAGATGAGTAGAGATTAGATATGATTCACTTCATAAATGAATGTACTGAAATGTCATACTATACTCCATTAATATATATGATTGACACATGTTAATAAGGACTGGCAAGATGGCTCAATGGAGGATATTTGTCACCTAGTCTTTCAATCTCAGTTCTACCCCTGGGACATACATGGTAAAGGGAGAAGCAATGACTTCCACAGGTGTTCTCTGACCTCCACACATGCACATACACCACTCACCACACATACAGATAAAAAAAATGGGCTAAAAAGTTAAATCCAAGTTCATTAAAAAGCAAATAACATGATTTTGGGAAAAGACATAGTATTTCCTTCTATCTATGACAAACCAACCACTTTGCACTGCCCTGTGAGTGACAAGGCAAGGGGAGATGACACAAACATAAGCTCATATTAACTTCCTGGTCTGGGAGCCATCAAGTCCTTTGTTGCTCTTCTGACATTCATAAAGCCTTAGGGGACAACTTTTCAGCTTGTAAGCTCAGTCAAATATTGTCCCCCTGGGTAAGTAGACAATGGACAGAGAGACCCCCAAAATATCTTTATATTTGTCTTCTTGCACTTACATGGTCTAGTTGCCACTATAAGGCACACTAAACTTGTTCAGACACCTGGCATGTCTCTGGGCAGGGCCACCTAGGAACTTGGATGGCTACGAAGACTATCTCATCAGCATACATGGATCATTTCTCAGTCTGTGGCTTAGATTTAAATGCTTCCCCATGGGTTAATTGGTTTGAACAATTTGTCTACAGCTGGTGCTGTGTATTTGGAGTCAGTGGGGTCTAGCTGGTAGCATGAGTCACTCAGAAGAGGCCACTAAGGGTAATAACCCAGCCCTGTTTCTAGTCCCAGTCTCTCTGCTATCTGGGTCTCTAAGATGTAAGGAAGCTATGCATCAAGCTCTTACCACTAGTAACAAAGTAGTTCCAGCCACCAGGCTTTCTTCACCATGGTCGACTACACCCTCCAAAGCCATGAGCCCAAATCAACCTCTCCTCCCTTAAATGGCTCTGTCAGAGCCTTTGTCACAACAAGACAAGTAACTACCTCATAGCTGGCACTAAAATTGAGTGGTACTATTTGGCTTCAGAACAATAGATCTTTTTGAGAGCTATGCCACATTAACTCACAGAAAATTGACAATAGCTCTAAGATTGAGGAATTAATGCTCTTAGGGAATCTAACAGACTCATGCAGTTACAAAATTGGGACCCAAGTGGGTCTGATCCCATTTACATCATGGTCACCCTGTGGAGAGTCCATCTGTCTCCTCCTCCTGGAAGATCCATTACTATTTTCAGAACATACCCACTTTCAGTTCCTTAAGCAGAGAACTTCGTGTTAGTAAGAAGAGGCAATTACTACTTGGGGTGAAGAGAGGGAAAAATAATCTTGTTTAGCTAACAAGGAACACTTGTTCAAGCAATGGAGTACTTGGGAACAAATGAAACATTTTTCCTCTTAATTATCTGAACTCCATGCTGGAGTAAACCAAATGTCCCCACATTGAGGATGGAGTCTCAGGGAATCCATTTCCCCTTGAACCCTGGACTGACCCAGGTCACTGGTTCCTCTGGAATGAGGGAAGACTTGGCACTATGAGCCTGGTAGTGAGAATGATTTGTACTGCATCAGGGGATCTCACAGACTCCTCAGTTCGTGATATTTGAGGATTAAGGCAGGCTGCAAATACAGGCCTGCTCACTGCTTATATAGCTACTACAGCAGCATGGCTTCCTTCCTCTGGGAGTCATGCTTGTTGATAAATACACCTTGAGGAAAAGTTACCATGAGGCCTGTTGTAGGGTATGCATAAAGAGTAGTTCTTCTTCAAAAGCTCACGTTAAAGAAAGGCTTCATTCCCAATGCAGCAGCATTCAGAAGTAGGGCTCTGAGGGAGACTGAATCATGAGAACTCTGACTCAGTGGTTCTATGTAGAAATCCATTGATTACCAATTCAATAGTATAGGATGTAGTTAATTGGAAGTTTCTTCCTTAGGTACATGACATCAAAGGATATATCTTATCTTATACCCTCATCCTTCTCATCCCCTCCCCTCTCTCCTTCCCAGCTACCATGAGGTAATGTGATCAGCCTCTATGACACACTCCTGGTTGCATGATGGTCAGCCTTACCATAAGCTCCTGGCAATGGAGTCAGCTGGAAACGTACATGGATGCCTCTGTAGCCATGAACCAACCTGAATCTTTGGTTCTAATTATTTTTTTCTCTTGAGGATTTGACAAAGCAGCTGTCTTAGTTAGGGTTTCTATTGTTGTGAGGAGACACTGTGACCATGGTAACTCTTATAAATAGAATATTTAATGGGATGGCTCACTTACACTTTTAGAGGTTCAGTTCATTATCATTATGGCATGGCAGCAAGCAGACAGTCATGGTGCTGGAGCTGAGAGTCTTACATCTTTACTCAGAGGCAACAGAAAGTCAACTGACTGTTACACTGAGTAAATCTTGAAAAAAGAGACCTCAAAGCCAGCCCCCTGAGTGACACAATTCCTCCAACAAGGTCACACCTGCTAATAGTACCACTCCCTTTGGTGGCCATTTTCGTTCAAACCACAGCAACAAAAAGCTAACACAAAATCTTAGAGCAGTGGGTAGGTCATGATCAATTGTGGATATATATCACAAATGCAAACAATAATTTATCTTGGTTGCTTCCTGGGATTTCCCTAACACCCTACAAAAGAGTAGGTGTTTTCAAACAAATGGAAGACTGGAATTCTAAAATAAGGTGTCAACAGAACCATGCCCCAGCCTAGCTTCTCTGCTACTCCATCATACCAGCTCTCTTCTGCTTGTGTCTTCACATCTTCCTTTCCCATGTCTATCCATGTGACTCCTCTTCTTTTTGTAATATCATTGGACTAAGGGTAGGAATCACCTCACTTAACATGACACCTTTCTGCAGCAAGAAAACATCCACTGGTACCTAACAAGGATTAAGGTTTGGGGAAAGAGATAAATTCAAACTATAAGCTTTACTGATGATACATCATAAAGTCCACAACAAAATTATCCTGTAACTATTATAGCAAAATAAAAGTTAAAGCCAGATGTGATACACAGCTTTAATCTCAGCCCTTGAGAAAAATGAAGCAGGGAAATCCCAGCTATAGTTCTGTGTGAGCTATATTGTAAGTTTCAGAATGAGACCAAGTCTCAAAACAGCAACAACATATTCATGCATATCCTCACCTTTATTAATATTACTCAGGTATTTGGCCCCCTTTCACTTTCTCAAAGCCAGATCTTTCTAGCTTTACAGCCTATGGTTCTTTGCCCCACAGACTGGTTCTTTCTATGGCTACATCTTTGTCCTTTGGGTCTCTGTGTAAATGTCATTGCTTCTCTAGGCTTTCCCATAGTTCCTTCATTCCCATTCATCTCAGTAACACCTAATATGTACATATTGTACTTCATCACTTATATCCAACTTGTGAGTTGATGATATGGAACCAGCCTGTGTTTGTTACTCTTGTAAAGATAAGCACATGACCTGAGCATACAGACACTCAATGTTTGCCTGATGAGCAAAAGAGCATATTCAGGGAACAATTTTCAGGAGTCAAAATGAGATGCACTTGTAGAATAACTCTTGACACCCACACACCCTGGCTGGTCTATGTCACCCATAGACATTGTGTATTCATATCTCATCTTGGTTAATAATCAGCACCAACACACATCCAGGAAGTATTTCTTTGCAAGTTTCTTGTACCTTCACTAAGTCCCTCTGATATACTATATGATATAACTGGGCTAACTTACTTCATGCAGCTATTGAGTGAATATTCATACACAAAACTTTGATAAATGCTTGTTTAGAGGCCAGGGTAAATGAAACACATGACTTGCATAGCAAAATTTTTGGTATGTAGAGGGTACTTTGGTCAGTTACACACCTAATATCTACAAGAAGAATGAAGAGATATAGGAGACCAAAGAGGTCAAATATGCTCAGCATCCTCTATGTCACAGGGGTCCCACTATGTTACACTGAAATCCAAACTATTTCCACTCCATAGTTGGAGGGAATAAAGTAAGAGGACATGTAGGAAAGCAAATGTAAGAGAGCAATACCCAAGTGAAGCATCATTTGTCACCATGCTGTTGAAGAGTAGTTGGGTGCGAAGGCTGATATTGTGAACTTCTAAAGCTTCCATTTGATCTGCTGAAGGCAAGTGGGAAAGGGCAGTGGTAGTGCAGGGACTTAGGAGTTTCTGTCACTTTCAGGGACACACAGCACACAGCACATTCCAAGAGCATTTTCTTTCTTTGCTGGCATTAAATGCTCACAACGTGCCATACTCTATAAGCATGCAACATAGGAATGAGAAAGGCATTCATATCCTCATTTTGCAGATGTGGAAAACAAATCCTGGGAGACCAATAACTTTCCCAAGTACAATCAGCTACTACAAGAAGCAAGAAGTGGAGGCCTACTCCCAACTCTTGGCATGCTTCCTACACCAGGATTCCTGCTGTGGACCTATAGATCACAGAGTTCCAATTAGTTCAGTCAGTGTATAAACGTCTATGGGGGTAGTGCTATCCCATCATTTTTCATAGGGTATGTCATTATGTGAATTTACTGGCATAGGGAAAAACTCTTAGGAGGAGTGACACTTACTTAATTGTAAAATAGTAAACTTGTCCATTAAATTCAAATTCTTAGTCTACAGTGTTGGTGGTTCTGGGATTGGCACAAGTTACTGCAACTCTAATCATGTATAGAATATGGATTGATGGGAGATGCCATTCTGTAAATATGTTTTCCTTATTGGTTAATGAATAAAGCACTGTTGACATATAGGAAAGCAAGATATGCAAGACTAGGAAACAAGGAGAATTATGGGAGATGTAGAAGAAAGGAGTCAAGTTAGGAGTCAAGAAAGGAGAAGATTAACATGTCTGGACTCTCTCTCTCTCTGTCTCTCTCTCTCTGTCTCTCTCTCTGTCTCTCTGTCTCTCTCTCTGTCTCTCTCTGTCTCTCTCTCTCTCTCTCTCTCTCTCTCTCTCTCTCTCTCTCTCTCTCTCTCTCTCTCTCTCCCTCTCCCTCTCCCTCTCCCTCTCTTGTAAGACCAAATGGAAACACTTAGATTGGTAGAAATGAGTTAATAGCTAAGACAGAGCTAGCCAATAAGAAACCCTAGAAATTGGCTAACAGTTTGATAATTAATACAGTGTCCCTGTGTGTTATTTTGGGACTGATGTGACTCTGGGACCAGGCTGGCAGGAAACATTCACTCAAGTTGTACAAGGTCACTATGAGAATTAACAAGTAAAATAACTGAGAACTTACTTTTTCATGGGGCTATTGCTTAGCTACTATACTACCCACCTTTGAGGATCTTGTTTTATATCCTTATAGACAATGAAATAGACTACCTTTACAATGGTTGATGCCTACTTCATGTAAACAGGTCAATACTTATAAATAGTAGCTGTCCATTTCTCATGGCAATGATCTCTTAGTCTGTATAATATGCTCATAGATATGGTAATACCATTACTATTTCAAAGCAAAGGAGCAGCTTTTGAGACATCGAGTAATTTACCTAAGATCATGTGACTGAGGTCTAAACACTGGAGTTATATAACATGATATTTTCTGGTATCTTATCCAATAAAAATTTGCAGGGTTCTGCTCTGAGGACAGAGTCCCATTCATGGAATTTACAAAGAAAAATAAGCAATTTCCCTCAAGTGTGTTGAATCAATTTTACACAGTTGTAGAAACAGTGTGTTAACAGAGCCTGGAAGAGAAATATTCATCCCATATGGAAGGCTCCAGTAAGTTTTTAAGCAAAAAAAAAATGTATTGAGAAAATCATTAAGGACAAATTGCAGTAAGCCAAAGTTAATACATTTGCAAGCAGAGGCCTAGCACTGAGAAAGAACATGCTGGAAGTTTCCAGTGGGTGTAGCTGAAAGGACAAAAGGAGGGGATGTGAGAGAAAATGTGGGAAGCAGGAAGGGTCCAGATAGCTAAGGATGTGGCTTTCAGTGCCCCAGGCTTAAAGTACATCCTTTGGGCCTTTGCCCACTATGTCATCTCCCTGGTCCTCTGCTAATATACCCTTTTTTTTTTTTTTTTTTTTTTTTTTTGCAGCCTATACTGGCCTGAAACTTGCTTTCCTTCTGCTTTAGCTACTTCCTTTCTGTAATCACAGGTGTGTGCCACCATTCCCTGCTACATGAGTAAGGTTTTAAAGTCACCATATAAATAATGATCATTTACTAGACAACGGCTTTGACACACTGCCTTGAGAGAGCAAGAGAATGAAGATTGATGGAGGACAGGGGAAGGGGTTAATAGAATTGTTATGAGTTTTGATGCTATCCTGAAAGCTAGAGGCTTGGACTAACATGTTCTTGACTGTCAATGATGGGGGTGCTGAGATGATGGCAAGGTCATGAATCCTCTGATTTCATTAAATTTTTCTATTCTCTTCATGAAGTGAATTTTGATGGTAGAAAAGCCCTACAAATGGATTCTAAAGCAAGGACTGCTGATTTCCACAGTTTCTTGGCTTTCCTCTAGTTAGGCCAAGATAAACATCTCAAATTATTCTGTATTTCCTTTTGAGAAGTATTTTACGACATCATGCACCTCTTAATATGCAACCACCCTAATAGTTAAGTAGAGTGTTCAAGTTAGTAGTTTTACATTGTTTTGTTTTGTTTTTGTAGTTTGGGGTTCTATAAGAAAGCAGGCTGTGGAAGCCATGGGGAGCAAGAAAGTAAGCAGTATCCCCCATCCTTGGCCTAGGAATCAGTTCCTGCCTCTAGATTCCTGCTCTTTGGAGTTCCTATCTTGACTTTCTTAGATGATGAACAGTGATATAGAAACATAAGGATAATAAACCCTTTCTTTCCCAAGTTGCTTTAGTCACTGTGTTTCACCACAGCATAGTAACTCTAAGACAGTCACCATGTTTAATCGTGGCTATCAACTTGGCCATATCTGGAATTAACTAAATGGTAAACCACTAGGCACACCTATAAGGGATTTTCTTGAGTAAGTTATCTGTAGTGGGAAGACTCTCCCAATGCATAGACAATGCCTTCCTGTGGCAGTCAGACCTAAGGATGCTTAACAAAGAACTTTTGCTTTTGCCTGCTGGCATTAATTCTCATTGGCAAGTTCATCTATACTGATGTTGACTCTGCTGCTACAGCACTCTTTCACCAATATGAAAGCCAGATTCTTTGGGTTTCAAATGTAGACTGAAGACAAGAAATTCTTCTTAAATCCTTCAAGGCTTCAGTGCCCTTCTGGGGCTGCTGAGGCATCTAGCCTCTCAAACTAAACAGATGCCAGTTTCTTGGAATCTCCACTGCAAAGACAGCTATTATTGAACTAGCTAAACCATCCTATTGATTCTGTTCCTCTAGAGAGCCCCCCAGCTAATATAGAAAGAAAGAGGATAGGGGAATAAGTCATCATTTATGTGTGGTTAACAGAGGCTAGGAATTATACATGCTGCCTTATTTCTTACAGAGACTCATTTTGAATGATGTAAATACTTTATAATAAAAAGACTGCAAGTGATATCCAAATATGTAGCATCATACCAGAGACCTTGGTCAGGTCTATCCAGCTCTATTCCATGTTCCATGAGCCAGGCTGCTGCCATGAGGCTCTACTGTAGGCCATTGGCAAAGAGGCTTTGGCATCTGAGAGCAAAGGCAACCTGAATCTCAACATGATTTAGATCTATAAATGTCCCCAACCTCACTCACAAGACAAAAGATGGTTCTATCATATGTATCAGAAAAAATACACTCTGCAATGAAAAAGGAAGATAAAAACCCAGGGCAACCCTTTTCCACTAAGCCACTACTGGATTTCTGGTGCTGGAGATAAAACCAAGGGCCTCCTGTAACTCAGAAAATCACTCTAACCATGAGCTACAGCTCTAGCTCTTGTATTTTGAGTCAGAGTCTTGCTAAGTTGCCTGAACTAGCCTTGAACTTACTTTGTAGTCCAGACAGGTCTTGACATTGTGATCTTGCCTCAGCTTCTCAGAAGTTGGTGTTACAGGTCTGTACTACCATCAGGGCTGCCTGGCTATGAATCTTGACAGCTATTAAACACATGTAGGTGTCCAAACCTTGAGAACTCAGATGAATGGTATCCTTTGATCCTAACAGAGAAGAAGTTCTGGAGTTTTAGTTCTAACCATCCATGATGAATCACCTGAGAAGAGAATACCCATGAGGAACTGTCTACATTTGGTAGGTCTGTGGCATGTTTCTGGGAAAGTGTTTTAATTAAATTAATTGACATGGAAACACCCAGCTCACTGTTAAGTGGAACCCTGAACTGAGTAAGAGTGAAGAAACCAAGCTGAACATACAAAAGCAGCTAAGTGTACATACATTAACTTCTCTCTTTTTTACTGTGGATGTGATGAGACTAGCTGCTTTAAGTTGCTTCCTTGATTTCCCCATGATGATGGACATATAACTATAAGCTGAAATAAATTCCTTTCCCCTCTAAGTGTCTTTTGGTTATTGTATTATATCACATCAACAGCATTATGTCTAGAGAATATTTATGAAACATGCCCAGAACAGCATGCATTGACCAACTAGCCAAGTAGTTACCCAAGGACTGTTCCTCTGTTTTCTAAAGAATAAGATAGGAAACAAAAATGAAAACAAAGAGTCACATATTCTCAGGTTAGTCAGATCCAAAAATATAATTCTGACATTATCAGGGGATTGAAACATCTCAGTTTATTCCAGAATGAGAACTCCTTTGAGGCTAGGTTACATCCCTCTTGAATGTCTCATTTCCAAACATCAAACTGTCCAAAGAATTTAAGGTTAACAGTCCCCTGACACACAACTCACAAGTTGTGTGTTATTATTCAAACCAGTGTCTGTTTCCCTCAAAAGGTGATGCTCTTTCCACAAATACTGCCCAGCCTCCCATAGCAACAAAGACTAAACATGGAGAAGAAAGCTTGAAATTCCACTTGTCTGATTAATACTGAGTGCCTATCTGGAGATTTATGTTTGTTTTTCTACTAAATAAATGGTTATAACATTTCCCCAGCCAAGAATACATTGGGCTAATTAATAACAGCTTTCTTTCAAAGTCTACTGTATAGAAAAATTCTGTCCCCAGAGACCAATCCTTCACAAAGTCAAAGGACAGACCATCACAAGAGTCCATCACTAAGAGACTCCAGAGACTAGACACGTTGACATACAAAGGCAATTTACACAATAGCTATGATTAGCACTGGTAAACTACAAAGAGGAAACCAGCACAGAATTTTCAAGTAGAAAATGGCATGGGTGGAATAGAGGAAGAAAGAAAGGAGAAGAAAGAAAGAGGTAGAGGGGGCACAGATGAGGAGAGGAAACAAACATCGAGAATGCTATTGTAGATAAAGCATCCCTTACCCAAAATGTTTGGAATCAGAAATGTTGATGATTTGGAATTTTTTCCAGACTTGCAAATAATTACACAGATTTTTCTAATTGATCATCACTAATCAAAACAAACAAAAAAATCACAAAGGGCTCCAAATTCTGCAATTCTTTGAGAGCTTGGATAATGCAGGCTGTATTCTCCAAGTACTTTCTGTATAGCACAGCATGTTCTGTCCTTTACAACACAGCTATCTGAGTTCGTGTATTTACATGAATGCTCTTATGCAGCATACTTCATACACAGTAAACAGCGGAGTTAGATGACCTCATTCATGCTATTAAGTGTCTCTTTAATCATGGTGTAAAGTATTGCTTTGTTCTAAAAGCAATTATTATACTTGTACATTAAGCTGCTAACTCTTGTCACTACGATCCATATACCAGGTGTCCCTGGTCACTGTGATTTGTGCATTTTGATGCCCTTTATCCCTGTGGTTCATATTCCTGGATGTTCTTTATTTATCAGTGTGGTTCATGTTCCTGTATGCCCTTTATGGCTGTGGTCTATGTTTCTAGATGTACCTCATCACTATGGTCAATATGCTTTGATTTCCCACTCACTGTTGTAGTTCATACCCAGAGTGATGGATTATCTTCATCACTCTGGTCCAAGTACCTGAATGCCCATCAGCATCTCACCTGATGTTTGAGATATTTGCACTTGGTAAACTATAATCCTTGTAGGTGATAACTGCTGCTAGATGGGAGTCAGATCTGACTTAGTTGTGACCTGCTTCATTATCACACCACGTCAGACCTTTCCTGGGCTGTATTTCTTCAGTTTCATGCAGTTCTTACAATTACAGAATCCCAAGCAGCTCCATTGGAGCAGACAGTGAGCAGACAGTCCTTTATGTTCTATGTGGAACTCAGGCATGGAGCTCTGCTAACCTAATACATCATATGATCCTACAGCAACTCAGCAGCAGTATTTTTACCATCATATTCTCTACTGATATGGCTGACAGTCTTAAGTATTGCTGTCTTTGTTTAAGTACTGGAATGTCTCTTTTGTGATGGAAAACAAATGGCTTCCAAACAAATAAAAGCCCATGCTCCCAGAGCTTTCTCTTGTCCTGTGAAGCCACTAGCTGTCCCAGCTAGACTCAACAATGCTTCCACATGCCCAGCAACCAGGGAGTTAGAGCCTGACACAGCTGCATCTAACTTTCAAACTCAGGGATGTGGGCATGTTCGTTTGTGGCCATGCTTGACCAGTTGTCTTAAATATCTTAAATACCACCACTTTCTATAGAAACATTTTAGAGCGGTTTCCTTTCATAACAGTCATTTCTGAGAACTTCCAGCTCATCTCCTCCCTCCTCTCACATCTTCATGCTTCCTTTAGTTGTAAAATAAGTTCACCGCCTTCAGCATTTATTAAGTACCTGCCATAGTCTGACTCTTTATGAGAACAATTTCATATAATCCCTAAATAAACCTGCAGGGCAGGCTGCTTTGGGGTCTATAAATGTGTTTTGCAAAGGAAGAAAGAGCCAGAGGTTCTAAGTGGTTGAATAATTTCCCCCAACTCAGTATCTAGACCCCTTTCCGCTAATGCCTCACCATGTATCATTGTCATCTTTCCCATTTTGTGTAATGAAAGGTATTTAAAAACAAATTCCTTATTACAAGTATGAGATTTATTCTTACCATTCCAAATCATTTTATCGTACTAGCCACTTTTCATTTTTAAAATGTTGCTTTTAATGCATTTACCCATTCGTGACAAGATTATACAAGTACCCAGACTCTTCTACCAATAATATCCTAAGGGCTTTTCATTATAATTGGGAATTTTGTTTCACGTGCTGTGACTATGAAGTCACCACCACCACGCTGCATTCATAAAACTATTCACTCTTACATCCCACCTCCCACACTTGCAGTTTTGCTTTACATTCATCCCTTGTTATAATATAGTGCACAGATTTAATAGGGACAGGCTCTGCCACTGTGAGATGGCCAGACTTTGTGGTTTCTAGGAGTGGAATGATTCAGGGTAACTAACAGAAACCCAAGCACATTACCATTCCTTGCTGTGACAATAAGCAGTGCTGGGTCTTCAAAGGCCGAGCGAGTTTCCAGTGATCTCCAACAATCGCAGTTGTCATTTTCAAATGATGGTCCTTTTCAAGCGCCAAGTGGAGTGAAGAAAAAGTGTATGCGATTGCTGAGTCCACAGGAATATGACTTGCAACAGCCTATGTTATTCTCTTGTCTGCGAATTTTCTGCCCTGATTAATTACAAAGACTGCCAGAGCATGTTGATGTTAGTTAAAAGCATTTGCTCTTTGCAGCCTGTCGTTATACCCGAATTAAGGATTTTTGTGTTGAGGGAAGGTCAGGAGAGTTCAAATCTGTTTTCCACTGATAAATCTTGTTGTCCCATAAGGATTAAAGGAACTCAAGACTTTCATATGTAAAACTAATACACGATCGCCTATGTGTGTATGTCCCTATGATCAAAGGGCTCTTGGCCAAGTGAGAATGCCTCAAAGAGATAATAAGTAATTTGTTCTCTACAACATTATAATTACCTAAACCTCTACAAAGTCCTGGAAGTAAATTCTCTAATCAGAGTTAATTAGCATCCTTGATGCTTTGAGTTTGGCTGACTAGTTCTCTTAAAGGCACACGAACATGAAAATGGCATGTTTCCTCTGAGCCAACTTCTTAAAACTCCTTCCAAGTTAGGGTGCAAATCTTTATATGGTTACCTTTGACCCATTTACTTCAATATTCTAAAATTAATTGGAAAAAAAGAATACTGGGGTCCTCCTCTATTTGTTGACTATTTTTTGTCTTTATTTGTAGGCTCTCTGCTCTTTGCCACCTGATTTTTCAAGGACTTACTACCCTCCAATTCAAAGTTGTAAGATTTAAATGAACTGATGGAAAATTTAAGCAAATTTACCTTTAATTATTTAAAAATGACATAATAAAGGTCAAACTTGGGGGTAAGAAGTCTCAATTGCTTATCACGCCAAGTTTCATGCCATTTGCTCTTTTGCAACCAGTCATGTGATGGTGACCTCTCTTATATAATTTTAAAAATGCTGGACATTGGACTGAGGCATAGCTCTATAAGTAAGAGCACGGGCCATGCAAGCATGAGGATCTGAGTTCAAACCCCTGATCTGTAATCTCAGTGTTGGGGTTAGCTTAGCTGAGATGATACAGTGAAAGACTGACCCTGTTTCAAGGTAAAGCAGACAGAAGAACAATATAGGAAGATAACCCCTTCTCCGGTGTCTCCTCACACTCAAGTACATGCACCATACATGTATATGAGCTGGTTACTGGAAAGAAAATCAACCAAATGAGCCAGCAATGACTTCACCTGCCAAGGAAGTACTAGATGCACATAGAGTGCTTACTAGGGGCTCCCAGGGGAAATGCCAGATATATTTTCCCAAGACTGGGGGCTGGTATAGAGTCCCCAACCTAATTTACTCACTTGAAAGCTTATAAAAGTCATGTGTAAACACACAGAACTGAGTTTTCACATCCAGATTTAGGCTTTACTCCTTCATTTGAAGATAGTCCTACTTTGTAGCCCGTCTGTTTTGAAATATACTACATTGTCCAGCTGACCTCAAAGTCACAATCCTCCTTAACTCTAGGGTTATGGGAGGGCCTCACTAAGCCTGCTTATACAAATTATAAGCCTGCTTATACACTGTTATAGGAGTCTGTCTTCATCAAACCTTAGCTGTATAGGTTAGCATGTTTATTTCTGAGCCACAGCAGCAAAAGTATACGATTTAATTTGGCACACAGTCTCTCTGCTGCCTTTCATGAAGTGCTGAAACACACTTGTGTTTTGTTATTATGTCTGTGGTAATATATTGTTTATGATCTAATAATGCTTGCCTGTAGATCAGAATGCAAAGTTAGCCACGGTCATAAAAGCTGGGCAATGGTGACACACACACTTTTAGTCCCAGGATCTAGGAGAAAAGGCCCCTTTGAGCAACATGAAAGTGAATTAGTCTAAAAGAGATATGGAGCTCACACATTTAATCCCAGCACTACAGGAAATATAAGGGCTCAGTGCAGTGTCAGGAAGCAGTCTGACATTTGGTGAGGAGCATTGCCCTTTCAGTCTGAGCTTTGGTAGAGGTAAGAGCTCTCGGGTAGCTTGTCTGCTTTGCTTCTCTGATCTTCAGCTTGAACCCCAATATCTGTCTCTGAGTTTTTATTATTCATTCTACATATGCATTTGACTTTGACAGCATAACTTTATATTGCTAGACTGTAGGCATATTTTTTGTCCTGCCAACTTCTCGTAAGTAATCACACAGAGACTCATTATTAACTATAAATACCCAGCCAATAGCTTAGGCTTATTACTAGCTAGCTCTTAACAATTTAAATTAAGCCACATTTCTTATCCAAGTTTTACCACATGGCTTGGTACCTTTCTTCGACATGGAATATTCATCTTTCTTCTCCCTACATCTCTCCATGACTCTGCCCTACTTCATCCTAGCATTCTTTTCCTGTCTGCAAGTCCTGCCTAATCTCTTCATGCCAAACTACTGGTCATTTGGCTCTTTAGTAAACCAATGAGAACAACACATCTTCATAGTGTACAAAAAGATTATTCCACAATACTAGACAAGATACCATTAGTGAAATTACTTAGAGTTTTATAGCTTTAATATGCAGTCTATTATTTCTATGCATATGTATAACTAGACATATCAGAGATGTCTCCATTATCCTCAAGCTGTAGGAAAGGTAATACAGTTCCTGAAAGGTCAATAGAGCTGCAGAGGTCTTTAAAATTAAAATATTTAAAAAGACAGAAGATTGTTTCTCACTTGTACCACACATGCATACAAAGCCAATCATTCCAATGAAAATGTCAGCCAAATGAGTCAGCAAAAACTTCTCCTACCAAGGACAGACAAGAAGCTCAAAGGATGCTTGCTGGGGACTCTCAGGTAATATGGCAGATGTACTTTCCAATTCTGGATCATATCACTTTGCCTCATTGTCAAATGCCTAAGAAAGAGAAATCATTCATAAGCTCTAAATAGAAAAGTTGAGCTTGCCTGGGTTCTGATGTTGTCTCTGGCAACTCAAAATAGCAAGGAAACAAGAACTTAAACCAGTGGTTCTCAGTCAAAGGTAATTCTGAAATTGTGAGGGTATATGGGGCTATCTAAGGACATCTTGGTTGTCATAGCTCAGAGGTAGATGCTATCATCTAGTGGGTAGAGGCTAGGGATGCTGCTAAGCACTATATAGTGTCCAGACAGTGCCTTACAAAAAGAAAATTATCTGGCCCACAATGTCCATGGTGTGAAGTGCAGAAAAACTCAGTCTAGAAAAAAGTACTTCTGGGATAGAGAGAGAAAACGGAATATAGGTTGCTATTTCCAGACTTATAATATGGTTCTGCTTTCTATAAATCAGTAAGAAAATTTCTTCTAATAGACTGTTAAGATATATTTTATACAGACATTGGAAGCTCATTCCCCATGGAGGGATACTCCCTTAGCCTAGAGACAAGGGGAGGGCCTAGGCCCTACCCCAATGACTTGACAGACTTTGATGATCCCTCATGGAAGGCCTCACCCTCCCTAGGGAGTGGATGGGTGATGGGATGGGTAGGTTTGTGGGGGGCATGGGAAGATGGGAAAGAGAGGGAACTGGGATTGATATGTAAAATAAGAAAAATATTAAATAATAAAATTCAACATAAAAAAGATATATTTCACATGGGAAACTGTTTTAGTTACGATTTTTTTTTATTGTGAAGAGACAGCATGACCACAATTATTATAAAGAAAACATTTGATTGGAGTGGCTTGCTTAAAGTTTCAGTGGTTCAGTCCATTATCATCATGGCGGTGTGAATGGCATTGTGCAGGCAAATGTGGTGCTGAAGGAATAGCTGAGAGTCCTACATCTTGCAGGCAACAGGAAGTTGGCTGAGACACTGGGTGGTATCTTGAGCACAGGAAACCTCAAATCCCCACAATGACACACTTCTTCCAATAGGGCCATACCCACTCCAACAAAGCCACACCTCCCAATAGTGCCTCTCCCTATGAGACTATGGGGGCCAGTTACATTCAAACTACCACAGCAATGACTAGAAAAATGAACCATAGCATTCAGAAATTCACTTTAAAGCTACAGAGCTACAGTTTATTTATTTATTTATTTATTTATTTATTTATTTATTTATTTATTTATTTACTATTTTTGAGTACCCAGTATTCTCAGACTCTGCGAAACAATAGGAAACCCATGACTGAACTATTAGCCTTGTTATATCATGAGGAATACAGGAAAATCAATGTAGCTTAACATGGCATGAAGCATCAAAGGGAAAAACCCTCTAAATTGTTACATATACTTGAGTTTTCAGCTTTTAGATGAATGTGCACTTTGGGGATTTTTGCTTCCTTCTTCTTCTTCTTCTTCTTCTTCTTCTTCTTCTTCTTCTTCTTCTTCTTCTTCTTCTTCTTCTTCTTCTTCTTCTGACTGTGTCATATGAAAAACATTGCTCCAAATAGACTCTTTATGTTTGGATACTCTTGTTAAAACGATAAAAAAGTGACCAAAATATTTAAGATATCATTTGGTAAACTGGCAATATAATTGTAATACAAATAATTTGTAAGCCTGGAAACTCAAAGCTAGATTAAATCTAAGCTGATGACCACTGCAGATCCATGCCCCTTTCTCCAGCATGCTTCATTTAGATACATGGTTGGTAGGATGAGCAATCTGTTTTCAGCACCAAACTGTAAATCCATCATCTGTGAGAAAAATGCAAATATTTCATTCAGGAGAAATTCCTCTAGCTTGCCTTGTTGGGGAAACCCAAGAAAAGCAGTATGAAAAATGACTTACAACTTCTGAAGGCTGAGTTGATTTTACATAGACACTGTCCCATAAGAGGGGGAAACTAGCTGAATGTACACCACCCAGCAATAATGTTCTAAACACACTTTTAGGAGTGACAAAGTGGAGACAGGGCTTGAAAACAGACTCCAGAATTTTCTTTTTTGCTTTCCTAATCAGAGACCTAGTGACAACCTGATTTGCATGCATCACAATAAAACAGTTTGACACATGGAGATATTCTTAGTGACAGTGTGGAAGGTATCAGGTGTTGCCTGGGTCTTCTGTCTTCCTTGTATGATTCTTGGAAATAACACATCTCTATATATGAAGTATCAAATGAGTCATGTACAAAATGCATTTAAAATATAGCCATTTGAGAGGTGATTAGCAAAGACTATCTAGATAATAAATAAAATGTGTAGCAAAGGGATATGGGAATGGGTGAGAGGGAGAGAGAGAGAGAGAGAGAGAGAGAGAGAGAGAGAGAGAGAGAGAGAGAGAGAGAGAGAGAGACCTTCCTTTTAGGACTGGAGTTACAGAATTTCTGCAATGTGAAGGGATTATTACTTATTTCGTTGGATAGCTATAGAAGTTAAGCAAAATATTCTATGGAAGGGGCTGAAGTGTGGACATGCCCTATGAAGTTTCCAGGGCTAGTATATCTTAGTCTATTAATGTTACTATCTACATGGCCTAATCTACAGTTTATGAATAAGAGAAATGTATTCCTCACAGGAGGCTAGAAATTCTAAAATAAAGATACAATTGATTTGGTATATGGAGAGAACCATCCTTTTGATGTGTAAGTGGAACCTTTTCCTGTGTTCTCACATGAAGAAGCAAAGTAGCTCTCTGAGGCCACTTCTATCAAAAGAATAATCCCACCCATGGAGTGTCTGTTCCAGGACACACCATCTCCCCAAAGACCCCATTACTTACTGAGGACTAGAATTTTAACATGTGGATTTTGAGGGGGGAAGGACACACAGACCAGAGTAGAATGCAAGTAAGAACCAAGAGAAGCATTTGTTGCCTGTAGTCCCTAAGTAGAAATTTGGGATTCACAGAGGTGAAAATGAGAGAGGTTTTATTTTGCACTGGGGAATGTACACTATAGTTGAGAATCTAGACTTAGAAATCCAATTTTGTGTGGTCTCGGGTAAGTATGTTGATACCTTCAGTTTCCTTCTAGAAACAGAATAGAAATAGAGAGGTATCTGTTCTTTTCCTCCGGGCTGGAGAGATGGTTCAGTGGTCAGGAGCACTTGCAGCTCTTGTTGGACCTGGGTTCGGCTCCCAGCACCCACACAGTATGGCTCAGAAACACCTATGACTCCAGTTCCAGGATATCCAATGCCTTCTTCTGGCCTCTGCAGGCTCCAGCACATGCCTCGGTGCAAGTAACCTCATACAAGCACACACACATTCATTGAATAAAATAAATACTTTTTTATTTTCAAAAGGATTCAGTACCCTTGTTTTTTTATTAGTTTGGTTTGGTTTTGTCTTGTTTTCTTAGTACTGTAATTATTACTACCCAGGACTAGCTAACTCATCTCTCACTGAAGATGTTTGAGAGAAATTAGGTTCATGGTTGGTCATTTTTAACTGCAACTTGGGAACTAGCCATCTAAGGCCATGACTTAGTGAGAAGTCTGCTGAGTCCTTAAGCCTCTTCTCACTCTCAGTGTCTCTGAAAACCAACTTTACCTGCTGAAATAGTCAGGACCTTCAGAAAGGCCTACCCTTAGGAACTGTCCACACTGCTAGGTCATAGAATTGCACTTAAGTCTCTGGTCTACTTCCTGGCAGGCAGCCTTTCAGGATCCCACAGCAACTCCTGCAGGCTCAGTAATATCTTCACAGAGTTCCTGAAATGGTGCCTCCCAATAAAGTACAAGACAAATTGGAAGCTGGGGGAGAGCCGTGTCTTGTGTTACACTTGCGTTCTTCTAATGGTTCCACCTGTGATTTACAGCTCCATGGAGGGGCAGGGCTATAACTCAGAACTGAAGGATCTGTGTGTGCATGCCACTGAGAAAGAAATGAGAAGCAAGCCCGTCCCAGCTGCCCACATGGGATAGAGATGTAGTTATTTTGTTTTGGAAAAGCAGAAGCTAAGACAATCAAGAGAATGGAACAGAGGAGTGAAACACTTAGCAAGTGCTAGAGGCTACACGCAAGCAGATTTGGGGAAATGATCACAAAAGTACACAGCCAGTTTTATCTGTCAGCTCTAAAATTATTTGGAAGACCATGTCAGGACTTCACACAAAATTCAGATTGCTTATCTGTGAAACCAATTCAGATGAATAAAATAAATCCAAAAAAGATAATTTTTGTGAGCCTCTGGTATACACATACTCTCAGTCTTCAAGTTTGTTTAGTTTAAAAGCTAGAACCTCCCAACTTGAAGCATTTGAGGATAAGGCTGAGAATTGGATTCATATAAGGAACATTGTTTTTTTGAGTGGATTTCCCTTAAGTATTGCTTAAATGTTTTTGTGTGTCTTTTAGCATTTTCTATAAAAATGAAGTTCAATTTCAGTCAGAAAATCTAAGTTATATCTAAGGATATCCAAATCTTACTCATAAGATTTCTGTTTTAAATGTTTTTATTTTATTTCATGTGTATTGGTGTCTTTCCTGAATGTATGTCTGTGTACCTGCATGCCTGGTACGCAATGGTTGGAAGCTGCTGTGTGAGCACTGAAAAATGAACCTGGGTCTTCTAGAAGGCCAGCCAGTGCTCTTAAACACAGGGCCATCTCCCCAGTCCCAAAGAAATAATGATTTTACCACAGAGAGGGAAGATGGGTATGCACAGTGAATGTTCTTGGCATTCTGCTTGGATCTTGTACCTGTCCCAGCATAGATCTACTCAAAGTAGAACCAGATGCCAGACAAGTCACCTAAAGTGTGGAACTCCAAGAAAAGGAACCGAGTGTCTCAGTATTCAATATGGCCATAGAAATGGCACTGGGGAGAAATCTGGAGTGATCCAGAAAAATTTTGCTGTAGATTGTGGGAAAGGATGGTGAAGCGAAGGAACAATATAATGTTTGACATGGCCCCCACCCTCTGCATGTGGAGCTATGATCAACTGAAGACAGTACCAAGTCATGTTATCATCCTCTTTACCATAGATCCTGTGCCTTTTGGAAGGTAGGATCTGAATGTGAAATAAACAACCACACTGTATAATCTTCCACTCCTGTATATGCACCAAGGCAGATGATATAAGGCTAACTAGTGATGGCAAGAAGAAACCAAGTTTCTTCTTAAAAGAGTAATGCAAACACTACTGACTCTTTTTAACAAACAAGTTAGTTTAGGGAAAGCATCAAAAACATAGATATGTGATTCCATCCTTCTCAGAGCATCCTGATGCTTCAAATTCTGATATATAAGGGGGTCTGTAGAAGGTTACTAGATGAGGCATTCAAGGGTGAGAACAGACATGAAGTGAAGAAAAAGAGTACTTTACATTATGTCACCTGGACTACGGTGGTTAATATTGGTTGTGATTTGGCTGGATTTGGAAGCAATTTAGAGATACCTGTGGCTGGGTATATGAGGACTGTCCAAGAAGGATTAACTGAATGGAGAAGACCCTCCTGCATAGTAAGATGACATCTTCCACCATGGTCCTAGATATAAAGAGGTCCATGGGAAAAGCTGGGCTGCCTTCACTCCTTGCTATGTGTGCATCTACTCTGTTGCTACTACTGCAGGCACCATCATTATTGTTTTTTAGTTCAATAAGTAATACATATCATGAGTCATATCACAACACCCAAGTCAGTGCATTCACTCTGTCCTTCAGCCACGTGCGCCTGAAGCCAGCCATTCTCTTGGGTAAACAATGAAAAGCATGAATGAAAATGTACAGAAGGAAGTATGGAGATGAGTCACTTAAAGCTAAACATAGAGACTTGTGAGGATGCTCAGTGGGGAAAATTTGTGTTTAAACATGAGGGCTTGAGTTTCATTCTCAATGCCTACATAAGAGCTAGGTAAATTAGGATGTGCTTATAATCCCAGAGCTCCTATTGTAATCTCAGTGGTCCTACTATAATCCTAGTGGTCCTATTGTAATCCCAGTGCTGCTATGACAAGATGGGAGGGGAAGTTTGAAGGTCAGCTAACCATGTACACACAGAAGTACACTAAAAATGAGACACTTTCCTAGCAAGATAGGTGAGGACTAACACCAGAGGTTATGCTCTGACCAACACATGTGTGCCATGGCACCTGCACACCGGCATTCACACATACTTACACACATACATACACTCACATATGCACACATACATGCAATTACACACACACACACACACACAGAGCATGGGTGTCAAGCAAACTAAAACATAAATTCCAGTCTGTCTCCTGATGGTGGACAAGTGAGTGACCATCCCCTGCCTTGGCTCCTTGCCTGTGAAAGGGAGCAAACACAACGACTTCTCCCTAATGTTATTTTGATGATAAATACTCTAAACACAGTTTTCACATATTACCTATAGCATCCCTCTACCAGACAGCAATAGCAATAGCAGAATTAGCACCAAAAGTAGTTGCTATGGTTATAGCAACATTGGTGGTAGAAGACTACTACTAGAAGCAACAGTTTCACAGCATTGTAGTAACAATACTCATAATGATTGTTGTTATCTAACATTAGCTTTATTAGCATCACTAGTAATAGCCACAACACTGGGAGCAGTAATAGGAGTGGCTGCTCTATTCACAGTTCTACAAATAGCATAATCATCATCGTCATCACCATCTTCATGGAACCTGCATTAGCAGTAATAAAAGTAGTAACTGCTAACCCATTGGCAACAGTAGTACTAGGAAGTTCCTTTGATTACAACTTAATGATCTCAACTAAGTGACAGAAAAAGAAAAAGGAGGGTGATTTTTTTTTCATCAAAACCATATTCAAAGACTAGCCAAAAGAACATAATTCCCTAGGTTTGATGTATTTGAAACTATCCCTAGAGCAATCTTATCAAAACAGATTTTAGTAGGAAAAAATCAAAGTCTTTGTAATCTTAATTGCTGTTCCCAAGAGCCACTAGTGAAGAGAGGAGGTCCCATGCAATCATAGCCTTCTACTCTAAACAACTGGAAATGGTGACAAATACACATAATTCCAGATATCTAGTTATTTCCTAGGAAGGGATCAAGGGGGTGTGACACAAACCAACACAGGGGAATATCATTGCTTTAAACTTTGTCTCCTTTTTGATTTTTCTGTACCATTTTCTGAAAGTTAATGATGCTAAATAAACTTACTTTGCTACAAACAGAATAAGAAACAGCTTACAATTTCATGAGTATCTGTTGAGTGTTACTGGCTTTCCTTCATTTATTAATTACTATTGAGCCTAGAATAGAATATAAAGGTAACACACTAATAGCCATGAGAAGCTAGGAACAGCTTGTTTGACTTCAGACACTGTGTTCTCAGTAACCCGTGCTGGTTTCTGAAACTGTGTAAGGCATTTCTATTATGTCCCATTATCATAGCTTGGGGCTGCTGTTACAAAACACCAATGGCTGGTAGACAATAGAAATGTACTTCCCACACCTTGGAAGCTGGCAGTATAAGGTGGTTGAGTTCCCATGAACACTCACTTTCAGGCCCTAGACTGCTGCTTATATTGTACTGTCATGTGGTTGAAAGAATGAATGACTGTCATTGGGTCATTGGACCTCTTCTTTTTGGACACTGTGGTGGTTTGGCTTGACCTCCAACTCAAGTGGATAGAAAAAGGAGATACACACACCAAGACGAACTGGGATTGCTGTGTCATGTGCTCACCTCTTCCAGTTGGCTTCTTGTTCAGCTGGGGTGAACAGCTCTCTTTTTCAGATGCTCCCACCGCCATGACTTCCTGCTCTACTGTGGATCCAGATTCAACAGAGCTGGGGCCCACAGACTGAAACCTGTGAAATTGGAAGCCAAAATAAACTTTCTCCTTTAAATGGCTCATGTCAGCTGTTTTGTATTCCAAGGAAAAAAAATAACCAATCCAAGCATTAATCCCATTTATGAAGGTTACAGCCTTATGATCTAGTCACCTCCCACCACCCAAGCGCCCACGTGTGACCCTGAAGAGAAGGCCCCAAACTTTTATGTCCAGCTTGGTTTTGTGCCGAGCATTCACTACACAGTTGGTGCCCAACTCTATGTCTTGGCCCCTTCAGTGATCACAGGTATCAGCCCAATGCCTTCTTCAGCAGCTGAAGCCTGCTCAACCCACAATACAGCAGGCCAGAGATCAAGAAAGCAAATTATCTCAGAAATCCTTACAGGTGGGCATGGCAAGGAACCGCCCTAGCCGCTCTATCTCAGGAGAGTCCTGCAGAGCAGTTTGTTCTTCACAGCCTCACGAGTTCCCCACTGACACAAAGATGCAATGGTCCCAGGAGTTACTGGCCTGACAACGTGTTCTTCATCAACTTACCCTTCCTTCCTCCCCTGGCCACTTTCCAACTACTTTTTGTCTCAGTACAGCTGTTTTTCCTCATGTTCCTGTCTGGGATCTACTTCCTAGGGAGCTCAAACCCAGGCAAGAACCAAAGAAAATCTGGTGGACAAGAGAATTCTGTTCACAATTTCCAGCACCCAACTTCAGGACCACACCCAATTTCCTAAATTCTTCAGTATCTATCTTCTTATTTAGTGAAAACCATGCCCAAGAAGTCAGTGCACATGGTTAACTATAACATCATTGTGACACTCCCCTTACTCTAAGGGAACACTTCAGACTGTGCTGGGGTTTTTTATGGTGTCTCAAATTTCTATCAGGTTTTCTGTTGTTGCAAGTAAAGTGGGATTAATTATTACCAACTTTCCAAAGAAAAGGAAAACAACTGATGCAAAAAAATAAAGTTTCATGAAATACAGATCTGAGTGAGGGAATTGAAAAAAAATTCAGCCTTTCGATCATGTGTTAAATAAAAAAAACACATGAGTAAGATGGGGATGAAAATGGGGATGGGGATGGGGATGGGGAGGCTGGAGGATATGAAGTGGTGGCTACTTGAGTTTTGGGATGCAGTAATAACCATGCAATAACAGATAGGTCCTTTATAGAAAATATTTTATTTTTCAGGGCAATATTCTCATCAAAACTAAAATAGCAAAATATGGGAATAAAATAGTATTTGCCTATCAGGAGCCAAATTACATTCCAAATGACATCATGTATAATCATATAGGAGATTTCTATGAGGATTGCTGTCATTGTCCACATGGGATGGACAACATAACAGTACTGCAGCCTGTGGAAACTTACTTAGCAAATGGCAGACTAGAATCAAACCCCAAATATAGAGAGCTGTGCATGATGAGCCGTCTCTGTAATCCCAGCAACTCAGGGGTTTGAGTCAGCCTGGACAACAAAGTGAGATGATGTTGCAAAATAAAAAAAAAATAGATAAGGGTATAGCTCAGTGGTAGAACTCTTGCCCAGTATCACAAGACTCTGGTTCTGTTCCCAGCACTGTCCACCACCCAACCTCAAACACTATAGACTACAAAGCTGGTTGATATCAATAGTATACTGTACCCTAGCCAAAAAAATATGGAAGAATATTACACTTCATTATTGTTTGCAAGCATATTACTTTTCAGGTTTACAACTATTTATTTTAGGTGAGCAGGCAAGGAGGTCAGAGGATAACTTGTGGGAGTCTATTCTCTCCTTCCAGCATTTTAGTCCTTACTAACAAGTTTGGGTTGTCAGGCTTGGCAGTAACTTAACTCACTGAGACATGATATGGGCCCTGAACAGAGCTTTCAATGAGGGCAAGAGATAAAAGGCAGAGAATGACAGTTGGGGACTAGCTTGGCCCTATCACACAAGTTTCAATGTTGGTAAAGAAAGCCCAGCACTCATAGCCAGGGTGTGATATTTCCATGCCAAACATAATTTCATAGAGCATCAATACTGACAAAAGTCATGATACAAATATGAACAGAATAAAGCACCAAAAGATAAGAACATGCCCCAATCTTTACTCATTAAAGATAAAAAAAAGTGCAAAGTCCAAACTCAGTAATAATTCATTTAAAAGACCAAATAAAATTCTATCTGGCTACAAGTAACTGCTTTATCAACTCAACTTCTTTGTCCATCTCAGCTTTGGCACTGTGTTATTCTATCCATTTTCCAGATGTGGATCATCAAGATAATCTATCACAGAATTACCTGGGCATCCTGAGAACACTGAACCATTGCCACTTCTAACTCTCCCCTCAAATCTACCTAAACTAACAATAGGTTCTTCCAGATACACCCCGCAATAGTTAGCTTTAGTTGTCAACCTGATACAACTTATGATCACCTGGAAAGGAAGTCTCAACAAGGGACTGTCCATATTGGAATATTCTGTAGGTATGCCTGTGGGGGCTTATCCCAATTTAACGGATGGGGTAATGCACTGCTCACTGTGGGCAGTACCATTCCCTAGACAGGAGATCCTGAACTTCTTAAGAAAGGAGAAATCAGGATGAGCACAAGCAAGCAAGTAAGTGAAGATGTATGCACTCATTTATCTCTATTCTTGAATGTGAATATGATGGCATGGCAGTTACTTTCAATTGTCATCTTGATGAGATCTACACCATAACAGATACACCTCTGGGCATGCCTGTTGGTTGTTATCTTGATTGGGTTAACTGAAGTGGGAATACCTGTCCACAGTGGGTTGCATCGCTCCCTAGGCTGGGATCCTTTATTAAAAGGGAGAAAGTGAGCTGAGCATCAGCAGTAATTGCTCTCCTTTTCCTGACTACAGATGCAATGTGACAAACTGCTTCCAGCTTTTGTGCCTTGACTTCCCTACCATGTTCGACTGTGAGCAAACACAAATACTTCCTTCTTTAAGCTAAATCTGTCTGGGAATTTTATCATGCTAAGATATGTAACTAAGACTACCCCAGTATCTTAATTGATCACATTAGAAAACTAAACCTTGTCCATGGTTCATGTATTTCTGGTGGTCTTGTAAGAGCAGTAAGACTAGGTGTTTGGTGGGTATTTTCTTAAACAGACTAGTGAATTTGGTTTTCACAACAGAAACTGATATGAATACTTACAATAAAGAGAAGAGCAACTTAAGAAATGTAAAGAGGAAATACAAACAGGCTTCATAACACATATTTTCAAAGCTCTAATTTCTAAGCTTCTTCCCAAGTCAAAGTACATACCACTTCTGAGTGCAATTGCACATGCAGAATGGGGGAGGTGGTGTGACTACTAATCTTGATTGACAACATGGATGGTTTGAGAACTTCCTAAGAGATTTGTAATGCACACTTCTGGAAGGTCTATGAAGGTGTTTCTAGGGAGATTTATCCAAGTGGTGGAGGTGCACTGCCATGGCATTCTGCTTCACCAAAGGCCCATAGCAATGGAGCCATCCAACCATGGACTAACACCTCCAAAATAATTATCTCAAATAAAACTTCCCCTATTTTAAGTTATTCTCTCAAAGGTTTATCACAGAAGCAACAACAAACTAACTCAGGGGACTTTGAAAAAAGACCAAAATCAAGGAGAGGAGGAGATGGGAAGGTGATTATTGAAGACAATGGATTACTCTGAAAATCACAGTTAAGAGATGAGGAAGAGAGAAGGAAAAGAGAAAAACTTGTGCATGAGTAGGTTATAATGATGTCAAGGTATAACTTGTACAGTAAAAAACTCAATCCTTCTCAATCTTTGGAGTTTGGTGTAGACTTCATTGTAAACCCCCAGACCAACCAATAGAAGGACAAGCTCCTTAACTTCTATCCCTCTTTTGGATGATGCTAACCATGGAGATATTAGTTTTCATAAACTTATATAATCTTATCACTGTCTAATGAATGTTACCTGTATCTGCAGAAAATGAGTCATTCTAGGAAAAAAGGTAAGACTCACTTTTCATGTGTTTGAGAGACTCACCATCTGTGTAAAATATGGTTCAATTTACTGAAATGGTAGCCATGAATTCAGTGCTGAGGTCAAGAGGCCAAAAAAAAATGGAGCAATTTCTGTGTATGGTAAAAGAATATTGAGCCCTAACATGGGATGGGGCACTAGAAAAGGAGGGTGTTGGCTGGCATAGCAAACATCTATGGCAGCTTGGAACTTATAAATATTGGGTCTCATTAAGAAATGGTATAAAGATATACTGGGCAGCTGGAGACATAGCTCATTTGGTGGAGTGCTTGCCTTACATATGCAAAGCCCCGGGTTTGAACCCTAGTACCTCGAAGAGGGAATAAGGTGCTAAACTCTTGTAATCCCATCACATGGAGGGTAGAAACAAGAGGGCAAAAAGCTCAAGTCCTTCTACAGCTATGGTACACGCTTGAGGCCAATTTGAGCTACATGATATTGTTTCAAAAATTAAATCCTATAGATAAAATCAAAACTGTACAGATAGACATGTGGGGGAAAATGATATTAATTTGAATACTATATTCAATACACCATCTGCCCCATGTAGCAAAACCTATTCTATCACTTTTCAGTATGATAGCTAATCACCCATGGAAGAAAAGCCCACATCACCTCATATCCTACTTCAGTGAACAGAACTCAAAATCTATATTAAATACTGATCATTAAATAAATGAATAACCAATATCAAATTCAGAGAAGAGAAACAGCATAAGAATTTGCCCCAGAGGAAGTAGAGTTAATGCAGGAGACAGAAAACAATATAGAAATCAAATTCTTATTAATATTTTGGACAGGTTTGATCATATGTGGTATCTGTAAAAAGTACATACAAAAAAGAATATAGAGAATAAGGAAATCTTTCAAGATTAAAAAATAGGATTGTCTACCCTCAGAAATCTATAGAAAGGCTGAACTCTCCAAACCCCAAACTGAAAAGACAAACAAATAACACAAGACACATTTATCTCTCCAGACATATGTGATTGTCTACACAAATGTTACATTCATTAACAGAATTTTCAAGAAAATGGCAAAATCTTTTCTGTTTCTAAATTCTGCCAAGTGTTTTTTTAGTTCATTATAAGGGCCTATTCTAGAGCATTTCTATTTAGAAGCATGTGCTTAAAAATAAGGTGTCTCAGAGGGTAATGGTCCTTGTTACCAAGTGTGATGACTTGATTCAGTCTCCAAAACCAGTATGATGGAAAGAGAAAACCAATCCTTACAGCTGTCCACTAGCCTCCACAGGTATGTGACATGCATGTTGTATGTTCCTACATACACAAACTAAATACATGTAAAAAGTAATTAACAAAGCAGGGAATATGTAGATATGTGTGTATAAACACTGAAAAAAATTCAGAATTGATAAAAAAGAACAGCAAAAATTTAAACTTACAACACACATATATGAACATTATTAACTAAAAAGTAAAAAATGCATAGTGAATATAAAAGGTATTAATGCAAATAAGTATATAAACGTTGCCAGTAATTTTAGAAAATCAAATTTTTCAGTGAGACTCTTTCTTATTTACCAAATGAACTAAGCTTTTAAAGGATGAAATGTCTCATTTTGGCAAAGGAACACCATACCAGACACTGTTGGTTTCAGAGAAGTGCACACTGGTACAAATTACGTGGAAAAATGATTTCATAATATGCAGAAAGTTCTTCAAAAACCTCTTGGCCTGGCTTTCATAAAAAAAAAACAAAACTTAGATCTTTTCTATGCAATTTATAACAAAAATATTTATACAGATGAAAAACGGAGGAAAAAAAACCTCAAGCACAAACGTATGTAGAAAAAAATGTTTACTATTTGGGTATAAACATAGGAAATAAACTAGACATCCAACAGATGAGCAAAGGTTTAAAATATCATGATTCAGCCATCTAAGGCTGATTTTTCCCTTTTCTCTCTGTGTGTACACATGTGTGTGTTGGTGTTGGTGTACATATGTAGGTGTACATGTGTAAGGGTATGAGTTCACCTGTGGTAGAAGCCAGACAACAACCTTAGGTGGTGTTCCCCGGACACCATCCGCCTTGTTTTTGACACGGGTCTCTTACTGGCCTGGGACTCACTGAGTGAGCTAGGGGCTGCCCAGTGAGCCCTGGGAAATCCACCTGTCTATGCCTTCCCAGCCCTGGCAAGCACTTTACAAACAGACTCTCTCACCCACCCTTCAAAAGGGCATTTTAAGGGACCATTTGGTGAAATGAATAATTGTGAATGATAAAGCTTGTATTCAAAATGTAGAATTGAAGCAAATGTATACAATTACAATTGTACAGCACTCATGCATGTAAAGAGGGAAGAGGGGGGTAAGGGAAGAATGAGAGAGTGAGAGGAAGAAAAGGAGGGGGAGAGTGATCCCAAAAATTTAACAGAAACTAGTTTTGAAAACTATACTTTATTACAGCAGGTTTCCCCGCCGGCTGCCGCTGGTCCTGCCGCCATTGTCCTGCAACCACGTGTGCCCCAAATAACACTCAGAGACTCTGTATTTGATACAATCCTGTTGGCCAATTACCATTATTGTTTAAGGACTAGCTCTGCCTTAATTATTAACCCATTTCTACTTATCTAAGTATTTCCATGTGGTCGTCTTATCGGGGAGCTGCGTGGCAGGCTTCCTGCTCCTTCCCCGGGCTACATCTTGACTCCGCCTTCTACTTCCTCTTTCCTCCTCCTAGTCTCCTAGCCCCGCCTATCTAGTTTTCTATTGGCCACAGTGCTTTATTAACCAGTGTGAGAAACATATATACAGAATAACATCTCCCATCAATACTTAAGTTTTTGTTTTTTTCTTCTTTTTTTCTTGGACCCTTGGATATTCCCCCAACTGCTTACAAATAGGCTGACACTTATTAAATGGAAATAAATGTTTTAGCTGACCTGAGCAAATGGGAACTCATGGATCCCAGTCTGACATCTGGGAAACCAACATAGGACCAAACCAGGCCCCTGAATGTGGGTGTCAGCTAGGAGGATTGGGCAGTCTATGGGGCTTCTGGCGGTGGAACCAGATTATATCCCTAGTGCATGAACAGATTTCGGGAGCCCATTTCCCATGGAGAGATACTTCCTTAGCCTAGAGACACAGGGGAGGGCCCAGGCCCTACCCCAAATAACTTGATAGATTTTGATGATCCCTCATGGAAGGCCTCACAACTCCCTGGGGAGTGGATGGAAGATGGGATGTGAGGGTTGGTGGTGGGTATGGGAGGGAGAGGGAACTGGGATTGATATGTAAAATAATATTGTTTCTAATCTAAATAAAATTTATTAATAAATAAATGTTTCATAATTTTATTTTATTCTACTTAAGTACTCAATTGCTTTGTATGTCTTACTTTGAGATTTTAAATGGCCAATTAATTAAATCCACAAACAAAAACCACACATCTGTTTTTATCAGCTCTTGTCCAGGCAGAGAAAGAGATAGAACAGAGGGAATAGAGGGAGACTTGGAAGCTGAGAGTGCCTGTTTCTGAACATCCATGTTTGTGTAGGTCAAAGGGTGAGGAAGAAAGAAAGATGAGTAGTCCTGTTCCCACTTCAACCCAATTTTTCAAAAGGTACCAAGAATTGCTGGAGGTTCCACTATGATTTACCTTTACAATTCTTCCAGACACACAGTGCTACCTACCAAACAGTATCACTCTGCTTTCCAAAATCTCCCTTAACTTGCTTCTGGTCATGTATTTGATTGTAACAATAAGTAATGAATATAATCACCACAATAAAACAAACTAAACAAATCTGTTTGTTAACTCAAATATAAATAGATAAAAAATATATTTTAAAAAAGGACAGCTGTGGTTAACATGCATTTTAATGATCTCAGCATCCCTGTAAGGAAAGTTCATGTGTAGAAGGTTACTAAAGAGAGAGTGGTCCTGGCAGGTAGCAGAGAGAAGAGCACAGAAGAGTAGCCACTAACCTTGGGAGAGACAATATCCTCCAAACTAGAAGGAGAGAAAGTTTGGGAGGGCAGAGGATTATGGGAAGTGAGCCTGCTCTGGAAGCATCAGAAGTGATTGGTATAATGTGAGATGACAATGACACAATGAGAGAAAAGTGCATGGTCCCTGACCTGCCAATGTTTAGGGATTGAGTGTGAGGGGGGTGGGTGGAGATACCTACAAAGGCATATCATAAAAACAGTTAGATGGTGTGAACAGGGATGTAGAGCCTTGTACAAAAGGTTTATTTTGTTCTGAGAACTCCCCCATCCATGCCTCACCTCTTCCATCTCAAAGTTCAAGAGATAAAAAGTCCAAAATTATACTGCAATAACTGTCTCTCTTATACAATCCATGGTCATCTACTATCAACACACCCTGGGCATGGAGCATAGCTTTAGTGGACAGATCACCTGAGATGGGGCAAAGACTGACCTGTCTGCACGGTCATTTGCAAATATCTTGCTCATTAGCTACGTTTCCTTTCCAGTCTTCCTGGTCAGCCATGACATAGAGTCTACTTAGAGGGGTTTTTTTTTTGTTGTTGTTGTTGTTCTTAAATTTAAATTTTATTTTTATTTATTTTTGTGTGTTTGAGAGAGAGAATGAGAGAGAGAGGGAGAGAGAGGGAGAGAGAGAGAGAGAGAGAGAGAGAGAGAGAGAGAGAGAGAGAGAGAGAGAGAGAGAGAGAGAGAGAGAGAGAGAGAGAGAGAGAGAGAGAGAGAGAGAGAGAGAGAGAGAGAGTAGGCCAAAAGAGGGTACCAAATCCCTTGAGCTGGAGTTAGAGATGGTTTTGAGTCATCTAGCATGAGTGCCGGGAACCTATCATAGGTCTTCTAGAAGATGAGCATGTACTCGTAATCTCTCATCCATCTCTCTGGCTCCTACTTACCAATTTAAGTCTTCCTGTGCTATTCATATTCATGGAAAGGAGTGACATGAACTAGTATATAAAAATCTCCACAAGTAAGTCATTTTCTGTGTGGGGATCCTATTTATTTCTGCAAAAGGCATGAGCTTTGGCACTGGGAGTGCCAGAGGCTGACCATGAGCAAGGATTATAAAGGGCATGTGACTGTCCTGAACTGCATGCACTTTCTTCACAATGGGGCCATCATCGTTCCCATCCATACAATACGCTCAAGAGACTCGAATAAAACATGGCTGAGAGACACTTCACTGGGGTTTAACTAACATCAAAGATCCTCATCTTCCCTAATGTACATCCAGGTTTTCTTCTCTTTTCTGAGATTAACATCCAGAAAACTAGACCTTGACAGGTACCCCTCTACACACCTCACTACAGGCTGTATTGTGCTCTGTCTTCCCACAGACATACCTGACCCAGGTGACCTCATTTAGACTCCCCCATCCCTGAACCCTTCCTGAAATTCCCAGTGATTATTTTAAATGGTACCATGAGAACAATGGCAGGATATGAAAATGAAGAATGTGAGTTTTTTTCCCAGCAGCTGGAAAAGAAAATAAAAGTGAGGAAAAATATTTCCCACCACAAAGTTCTTACAGCAAGAATATAAATGTGGTGTGTCTTTAACAGGAGTCACAGAATAAGTTCAACTGGTACGAGGGCAGATACACCTTGTGATGCTGGACACCAGCACAGGCAGACAGCGGCAATCATTTTCTGGTGGTTATTCTGAGCTGTGGCTTTGGAGAGCAAGAAAAGACAAATTCCCAGAGCTAAAAACTAAAGAGAAACACTGTACAACCATGGGAACTAGGGGAGGGGGAGAGAGTCTTGGCTTGTGTTATTATGTGTTCTTGGTGAAGTTGTATGAGCCTTTTCCAGCTGTGAGCTGCCCCTGGTTGAGCCAAGAGGCTCACAGGGGAGCAGAGTGGAAAAAAAGGGGCAGTGACAATGGCTAGGCCAGGGGTTCTCAATTGTGTCTGCTTTGTTCTCTACTGGACACACAGCAGTATTTAAGGTTGGATTGTCACAAGTGGGAGGAATGTTGTTACTAGCATCTAATGGGTAAAGAAATAGGTGTTCTACAATGTCCCCATCATGAATCCCACCCTGCATCACAAGTAAAAATCAATATTGCTAAAGTTGAGTGACACTGAACAAAGAATGGAAAGCTGCAAGCTCACTGCTGGGTCAATGGGTGAAGCTGAATCCCATTTCCGACACCACACTTCTAGCTTCACAGTCCATGTAAATGGTTGCTTCCACATGGTCTTCCTTCTTCCCTCCTACTGGGAAATCACATGGCTGGTCACAGCCTAACCACACCAAACACATTTCCACATGTTTCAGAGCCATGTTTAATAGGCCTAGCTTACATCTTCTCTGAGTAAATGAGTCCCCTATTTCCCACCCCAACAAACTCTGCCTGGTTCCAAAAAATACCTGTATTTGAACCCAAGTCTATCTGATTCCAAGACAATAGTCTGCTATTCAGTTCTATGTGCAACTCCCAACTTTACTCCCCCAGCCAAACCTGCATGCAGGTCCCTAAACATCTCCTCACTCTTGTTCTGTTAAGCAATAGAGATCCTAAAAGTCACACAGAGTATCTAGAAATGTCATCTTCTAGAAGATGGGGTCACTCAAGCAGATGATCCATGTTGCTAACACCCAGGAACTTTCTACAGTTGAGAAGAAGTTGGATTGCAGGCTCTCAAACTGTCTTCTAACCCTAGCATTCCAAACTCTAGGCAAATGCAACAGTTCTTTGGGGTATGGTTCAAGCCTGATACTTTCCTTGTCTTCTAGTAACAGGTGACTCTGTCCTAGAGAACTTTAGCACATCCAGTTGCACATTAGCCTCAGGGTAATCATTTATTTTTGTCTGTTTGTGGACTTCAATTCCAAAGCATTTTACCCTAAGTTCCCTGAAATAGGAATTCTATTGTGTCAGCTTTTTCTGGTCACTCAAAACAGATTATACAATAGCTGTAAATGCCTAATAAATACACATTGAATAAGCTTACTCAGCAGGGTAGTGCCAGAGGAAATAAAACTTGGGTGTGTACTAAGTTACTTCATACACTTAATCTTTCCTGACCTTAATAACAACCCATGGAGAGTTGGGCATTGTGGCTCATGGTTGTAATCCCAGGACTCTGGAGGCATAGATAGGATATTGCCAGAAATTGAGGCCAGCCTAGACTACACAGTGAGATCCTGCCTCCAACAAATAAGATAAAAGGGCTGGAGATATGGCTTGGTAGGTAATAGCAATTGATGCCATCTTTTGACCTCTGTGGGCATCTACACACACACATAGTACAAATACAGACAAACAGACACACATACACATAATTTTTTTTAAAAAAAATTTAAAAATAATAAAAATTAAAAAAAAAAAAACAGAAAACAAAAGTCTGTCAGTGATGAAGATGAGGTCAGCTGCCTGCCTAAGCATCTCTCCTCCTATAGCCCTCATACTACCCTGATCCTCCCTCAGTGGTCCATGTACAGATGAGAATGGTCATTTCAGCCTTAATTTTCTGTCTTCAAAACTCCAGAGATTAAACCCAATCAGTAATTTCCCAAGTTTGGCTTCTATTAAAAGAATCTCTTCCAGAGGCAAAATTTGACACAGAGCTTTCACCATAACAAATAGATGGGAGGAGAGTTGTCAGGGCAGAGGGGACCAGTGGGTATATGGTGCTCAGATGGGGCAGGGGTTGTCCTCCATCATAGTGGTGTCTATGGTCATCATTGTTACTTCATTCTGTTTAGTAATCCAAGCTACTGTTGGTAAATGGCAGGGCAGATGGCCAGCAGAAATGTCCCTTCAGTAGACTCTGCTGAGCACGTTTGGCCACAAAGATCTTTTGCTTGTCTATCTTAAGGTCCCACAATTTGACCAACTGCCACAAATCTGGCTTGGTCATCACACAACAGTCACAAATTGTCTCCTGTAGTATCCCACCTACCCTACTTATCTTATCTTTCTCTTTCCTGCTTCCATCCTCCTTTCTCTTTCCCCATTCACATCCCTGTTTCCCTCTGGAGGAACCCTCACATTCTTCCTTGTAAACAGCTCTTCCCCCATGCACCAACCCTTGGATAACCTCCCCCTGTTGGAAAAGTCAACTCTATAGCATTTATAAGCATAGGCTTCTAGAAGGAAAGTCCTGTTGAGTCTCCTCCAGTAACTTCCAGATATGATGGCATGGTTCCTGAATCAGAACAGAAATCTCACCTTCTCTAAGTGTAGGAAAAAGAAAGAAGATAACAAAAAGCATATCTCTTCTTTCCACCAGTATGTTACTGATAAACCACAAAAAGTCGAATATTCCTGAGATATTTTTAATGTTTATTGGATTTCCATTGTTCTCTCATGTTTTAGTATTAACTGGTGTGAGTGTGTGTGTGTGTGTGTGTGTGTGTGTGTGTGTGTGTGTGTGTTTGCCATACTACACACCTGAAGGTCAAAGGATATCTTGCAAGAGATTTGTCTCTTTTCATCAAGTGAGACTTCGGGATTAAACTCAGGTTGTCAGGAGGGGTAGCAAGTGCCTTTATCCACTGAGCCAGCTTGCTGGCCCTAGGCTCTGAATTTTTAAGTTACCCACCAAGAAAATGAGAGAAAGCATGGAGTACACATGAAAACAACTGCCTTCCATCTTTTCTCTCCAAAGTGCACAATCAGGTCACGTGTGGGGAGATTAATGTGAGGCTGAGCTTGGAAATGTGTTTCTTTATGGTTATTAACGAGGGTGGCTTGGACGTGAAAGGACTTAGAAACAGAGCTTTTTAAAAAATGTATTTTCTACCTTGTTTATGAGACACAAACATATATAATCCCATCCAAAAGGTTGAACTTACTCTGTTATTGTGTGCCAGGGATTATTTATCAAAATTCCAAATAATTTCCCAGTACAAATTATCCCCATCTTATCATGCAAATGCACTTCCCTTCTGCATCCATCTTGTCATGCTGAAATCTAAGGCCATAAAGTCGAAACCATGAAATAAGTCTCCCTCTGCGTGGCAGCACATGGTGTGTGTTGACTGGTGTTTTTTAAAGTGCAGTCCCATTTACCACTGTCAAGCTCTGGCCTCCCTACTCTTACTGAGCTGGTGACGCTGGTGTCTGAAGCTGATAGGAAATTATGCACTCGATAAAATATGAGACGGCAAGGGAGAAGCAAGTCCAAAATAAGCAGTGGTCCACTGGAGGAGAACCCACTTTCAGCAGCCAATGCCTTCGTGTCCATCATGCTGATTGAAACCATCCAGAAGTGCAAACATGAACTCTGAGGTATATGAGACTTACAGACGAGTGCTCGAGTCTTTCTCTGAGCAGAAGATGAATGTCTACATGCACATACAGGGCTGCTCAAAGCACATTGCAAACCTGGCAGATTGGAACATTTGTGAACAATTGTGTGAAAGGGATCTGAACTCTGATGAGCAAGCTTTTGTGAGAGATCTTGCTACTTTTTTTTTTTTAACATGGGAAATGTTTTATTAAGATAGAGTTGAAAAATGCATAAGAAGAAAATCAAAATACAGATTTGGAAGTCTTTTATTTGAAAACTAAAACACAATTTTAAGAAATGTCCACTTCCAATATACATATATGCACACACACACGTATGTGCGCGCACACACACACACAGACATACACACATCTTCAAAACAGCCAACATACAAAAAACGGGTCAAAGTCAAATTCCAGTACACAATATAATTTTAGAAAATAGTAAGAAGATCAAATAATGTTGAAGCAAATAAAAGTCTTAATTTCTAAGAAGAGGAAATCAGAAGAATGCCATACATTTACCTTTAATAAGGATTTGATAGAGATGTGACATACCACATCACATATCCTGAGGAGCATGTCTGCTGTTTTGAAAAAAAAAAGGGTGGAATGTTTTGTGGAACATATTTTTGTGAACCTGCCAACTTGTTTTTCTATTTCCCATCCATAAACAAGCTTTGGTTGCTAGGATACATTATCAAATCCACCAGGGCCATGATCATAGGTTCTAGTGCACCAGAATGGCATTCTGTGTGGGCCATGTCTGAAAGGTAGGGTTTCTCATGGCAGGTTATGTAAATGGAACTCACTGGTATGTAAAATAGAAGGGCTGGAGTGCAAGCCCTGGAGTCCTTAGACTCAAACTCTGTACCCCAAATAAAATCTCATTTTCTGACTTCAGAGGAAAAGTCCTTCTATCATTTCTGCCACTTTGTGTGGGTTGTGAACCTATGTTGCCCTGTAGCTAGTTTTCCTGTGAACTCAACCACTCCTGCCATGAACTTACATCTGGAACTTTTTCTTCCCATCAACAATCAAGCCCCTTGTGTTTTTAAAGAGTCATGCTAAATCTCTTCTCCCCTATTAAGCTCTGGGTGATGAGGTGTGAGCCAGGGCTCTGCCTTCCCATTGCAAAGATTAGCACATGGGATATGGAACCAAAGAGCATAGACAGAATCCACTCATCTGGTGCTTGGCTGGCTGTACTAGAGTGGCTCCAGATGTTTAACATGTGCAAGAATGTGTCTTACTTTGACTATGTCTTCAACATCACACTGCTTCTGTCTTTGGGACTCATTTGGATCTCCCTCTGCAGCTATCAGAACTGGTATGGGAGGTGGTGCAAGAAAAACACCATTTCATCACACATCCCTCTTTACTCTCTTTCAACTGGAAAAAAGGCCATGAACCAAATGACCACCTACATGGTGGGCTTTGGTGTCTACCAGGAAGTCTCCCCAAAATGAATTCTTCAGATTTTAAGCAACCACCTAAGCTTTTTTATCGTGCATCCACTTCTGAGTCTGTAGATGTGCACATTTCAAAAGTGCCCTGCTATCTAGTGAGGATGATATAGTCTATCATAAAAGCTTGGTAGCATGAATAGACCTCAGTTTTCATCTCAGCTGAAACACATGCCATAGGAAAGAGTTTTGTGAAAGTGTTTACTCTCCAAATATAATCTTTTCCTCCAAGATGGACTCAAAAGTACTTGTCCCAGCATCTTCCCAGAGTTGAGGTAAAGATTATAGAAAATCATGTTTGGAAAAGCACGGGGGCTGGAGAGGCTCAGTGGATAGAGAACTTTCCATGAAAGCATGAAGAACAAACTTAAGATCCACAGCCTCCATGCGAATGCCAAGTGGGTGTGGTAACCCACCTGGTACTCAGGAGCCAGAGACTATGTATCTCTAAGGCAAAATCCTTAGCTAGATTAGCTGAACTGGTGATCTCTGGGCTCGGTTAAGAGACCTTGCCTCTACATAACAAGAAGAGTGATATACAAAGATATGTGGCATCAACTTCCAGCCTCTACACACACATACCTACCCACACATTCAAAATGCCACACACACACACACACACACACACACACTGAAAATGAAAAGCAATTCATAAACATTTTATCGAGGCATATGGAGGCTTAAGTGAGAAGTGTCCTCCATAGACACCAGTATTTGAATATTAATTGCCAGTTGATAGTGTTGTTTGGGGAGATTTAGAAAGTGAGGCCTTACTTGAGGAAGTATATAACCGAGCGTGAGATTTGAGATTTGAGATTTGAGAAATTAAAGCCTCCCCCTGTGTGGTAGTTTGAATAAGAATGGTCCCCATAGACTCATATATTTTCATGCTTAGTCTCCAGTTGATGAAATACTTGGGAAGGATCAGGAGGTGTAGCCTTATTAGAGCAGTTGTGACCATGTTGGAAGAGGTGTGTCACTGGGGGTGGGCTTTGAGGTTTCAAAAGCCCATACCATGTCCAGTGTCTTCCTCTCTTTGCCTGCTATAGTGAATTTGGTTGAAAGTTCTCAGCTACTGCTCCATTGCCATGCCTGTCTACTTCCCACCATGACAATAATGTGTAACTCTCTAAAACTGTAAGCAAGCCTCAATTAAATGCTTTCTTTTTTATGAGAGTGGCGTTGGCTGTGGCACTTCTTCATACCAATAGAACAGTAACTAAGGCACCTTACTTCCAGTTTCCTTTCTCTGCTTTGTTACTGTGGTTAAGGCTGTGATATTTCAGATTCCTGTTTCTGCTACCATGCCAACCACTTGCCTGTCATGGCTTCCCCATGACAGACTTTTACACCTTTGGAATAAGCCCAAATAAAATCATTTGTCTGTAAGTTGCTTTTAGTCATGGTGGGTTTTATTTTTTCATTTGGTTTGTTTTTGCTTTTTTGAATTACATCAACAGATACTAATACAAGGTACAGCATATCCCCAGAAGAGTGTGTTGGTCAACACTACAATGAAATTTCTCCTATTGAATATATACATATAGCCAGCATTCAGACAAAGACACAGAATACCATGAGAAGCTCCCCATCCTACAGCTTTGTCAAGCAAGGGTAACCAATACCAAATGTATCATACCAAAGGGTAATTTGTAAACCAAAATGAATTATATATGTAACTGTATGAATAGAACCATGCAATATATACTTTTTTTAAGATGCAGCATGTTTGTTAGATTCAGCCATATTTCTGTGAGATTATCAATCACGTGTTTTCATTGTTACATAATAATTCATTATATGAATAAGCACAGTTTTTAATCTAAACTACTACTGATGAGAATGCATGACCAGTACCTCCAAGCAATTCATAATGTGTTAGTAACATACAAATGCCATGTAGTATTAACATCTTTGTAAAGCCTATGCTCAGCAGACATGGAGGATTTAGGAGAAAACTACCAAAGCATGTAACTTTTGTGAGAAGAGGAATACACATACACACACACACACACACACACACACACACACACACACACACACACAGAGGAAGGGAGAGAGGGAGAGAGAGAGAGAGAGAGAGAGAGAGAGAGAGAGAGAGAGAGAAGACCCAGGAAAATGAGAAATTTTACAAAATAAAAATCTAGTTCACCAATCTTTGAGATCCTAAAATATGCCAGATGAGTCATATTTCATATGACTATGATAAAGATTCTACAGGGTATAAAATCTAGGTATTTTTGTCCTCATTTTATAGGAAGAAACCCAAAACCCAAAGAACTGTGCATTCATCAGTCGATGACAGTGACAAAGATGAGATAGAATATTCACTCATGTGCTCATTATTATCATTATTATTATTATTATTATTATTGTTGTTGTTGTTGTTGTTGTTGTTGTTGTTTCGTTTTATTTTGAGAAAGGGCTTCTCTGTACCTTTGGAGTCTGTCCTGAAATTTGCTCTGTAGTCCAGGCTATCCATTTGTGTCTGCCTAAGTGTTGGATTAAGGACATGCACCACCATGACCTGGCCTTTAAAACATTTTTTTTCATTTGCTTACTTCATCCCTCTTTCATTCAAGAAATAAAATTTATTAAGCTTAAGGATGTACTGAATGCAATGCAAAGTACAGGGAAAAAAAGATCCAAAAAGAGGGATGCCTTATGTCAACCATAGCACAGCTGAAGTGCAGACTGTTGATCAGAACAACAGAAAATGCATTCAGAGAGGTATATGGACTCCTATGACCAGGTGCAAACATTTTATGGGTGTGGGGGCTAACCTGGTCCTGAAGAATATACACCTGCTGATCATTGAAGAGAAGAATGATGCAGGTGGGTGGAGCTCCATGCATGAGAAACCCTTGATGCAGATGAGCAGGGCAAGTGTGAGACATTAAAAGCTGACTGAAAAATATCAGCCTAAAGCCATAGGAAGAATATCTTTCAAGCAGGTGGCTTAGGGGTCTCTTGGCAGCCCATGACAATTCTCTGCATTCCATATATTTCAAGAAGGAAATACAATTTGCATGGACTTACCTGGGTCATGGATGTGCACAGATGTGCACAGTTCTGTGACTGTGTTAATAAACTTAGAAAGACGGGAATCATCTCTCATTTGGCAAAATGACTCTTCATTTTACAAAAGGAATGGGCATGTGGGTTTGTCCTCCATCTCCCAAACTTCTCCTTAGGCCTCCTGGGAATGGGTCATGTTTACCTCCCCTTATATGCTGTGACTGGGGGGAAATGAAGAACAACCCAGGTGAGGGAAAAGTGGCAGATGCCTAGGTCTCCTGACTTTGGAACTGCCTCATTTTGGCACCTCAATAATGCCTTGAAGACCCCATCATTAGATTTTTGGGTTTCCAATGGGATTAAAAGTCTCATTGGCTGCTAAAGGGTGTTAACTGTGAGTGGTCTCTCTTTGCATGAAGGTCCCAGAGAAAAAGGGAATGTCTGATTCACTGCCATGGGAAGAAGGTTCTCATTTGTGAATATCAGTATTTTATAAGCTGCTGCTATGCTCTGCAAGGGCCTTCCTCCAAGAGCATGAAGAAAGCCTCATGGTTCCTATCAAAAGGAGAACAAAACTCTGTCACTGTAGTTTTCCCCATTAGATCTGCTATCAGAGACTTCACTTTCCCAGTGCTTGGCAAACCCAGCGCAGTGGCCTTTTTACTAGATATGTTCTCAAGCCTAGCAGAGGCTTGGCTTCTCAATGTGTTTTGAATTAGATTCACAAAAGCCCATTAAAAATACAATAACTGGCTGGAATTAGAATAATAAAGTCTTAAAAGACAAGAACTGTTGTGGTTGCGAAGGCCAAGTATTTGAAAAGCTCCTGAGTGTTCTAGTACCTGGAGTGGATAGATATTTTACTAGGACCATAGACTCTCAGGAATGGAGAGAACTTTAGAGACCTATCTGGTGCAATATACCATCAGACATTCTAATCTCTCTGCACAACTCTAATTCAGTGACTTTGATCAGGCACCTTCAGTTGTTTGTGGTCCTTTGACTTCATTATGTCTACCAACTACTTTCCTCAGTGTGTCTGAATCCAGTCAGATTTTCCTGATTTTTTTTTTTTTGCAGTGACTATCACATGAGTTTCTAAGAAACCAAAGCTACTATAGTCTTAGCAAGTCACTATTGGCAGCCCTAATTTAACACAAGAAACATGTGTTTTCAATGCTCATTGTTACCATTTTCAAATATCTTTTTAATACTTTTTTTTTAAAAAATAACTCCGGACATGTTAAGAAAGAGCTGTAATCCCAGCACTCAGAAGCTTGAGGCAAAACCTGAGTTACATGGTGGGGTTTCTACCAGAACAAAACCAACCTAACATCTGGATAGCCATTAAACCTAACTGTACATTATTTCAGCAGAACTGTGCATGCTAAGTTCCCACAGCAAGGTTTATAACAGACTAGGTAAAGGAGGAGATAAAGCTGAGAGACTCCTTAAAATTTTCTGGAAGAAACAGAAGGATGAGGATGATGCTTAATTTGGTATTTCATATTGAGGTTTCAAAATTGTTTATATTTGGAGTGAGGAGGATGTTTTATGAATGGGACTCTCAAACCCAGTGAGTTTATCTAAAGAGCCAAACTCAACCCATAAAATGCTTTTCAGTATTCAATATATATCATAAATTAGGTAAGAGAAGAACAGTGAAATCCTCACAGCATTCAATTTAGCATTTATTTATTTATTTTGGCATTTGAAACAAGGCTTCTCTACATGGCCTTGGTTGTCCTAGAACTCATTATGTAACATAGACCAGAGCTAGCCTGAAACTCACAGAGACCTACTTACCTCTGCTCCTCAGTCCTGGGATTGAAGGTAAGTGCCACCATGACTGGAATCATTTATTTTAAATCTATTTAACAGACTTGCCATTTGGACACAGCAGATAGCAAAGATTTGGAAAGCAATGGAAAAGATCAATGTCTGCAACTTCTATAAGAAGACAAGAGAGAGAAAAGGGCAGGCAGATAGACAGGCAAGCAAATGTGTTATTATGAAGTTGGAGAAATATGAAAATTTTTAATTCAAGAAAATTTACCAGTAAAAACCCATCCTTATGTTTCTCTGAAAATAGATTTCAAAGAGTTAAAGGGCTAGGCATGGTGCCTTATGCCTGTAATACTTGCATTGGAGAGACTCAGGGAGGAGGATCAGGAGTTCAAGGGTAACCTTAGCTGCATAGTGGGTTCAAGACCAGCCTAAGATAAACAAGTTAAGGGGAGATGGTTCAGCAGTTAAAAGTATGTACTTCCCTTGCAAAGGACCTGAGTTCAGTTTCATACAAGGGAACTTACACACACACACACACACACACACACACACACACAGCTAAATTTTAAAGATTAAATATATTGCATCAAAATAGAGCTCTATCAGAATTACTTTCTTAACTCTTAGAGCAACAGCAACTAGTGGCTTTCAGAAACCCCTCAAGATAAAGCTGAAGTATTTTGAGATGGAGCATCATTTTGTTTATAAATTAAATTATTCTCACACAAATGAAACAACACGGACAATGATACGCTGTTTGAAGTCACTGTGCTAGGCTGGGACCCTGACTCAGGATCTCCCTCATTCCTTCAGCCTGTGCATTCTTCATTCATTAAAAGAGATTATACCTTACTAGTTTGGGGCATGCATATGTGACTCACTCAAGAGTCTGGGTCACACAGATGCTCCAGGTGTATAGCAGGTACTTTTCAGTGTACCAAGGAAACCAGCTTTGCTTGAGGAACTACTATGCAATAGCTATGTGCTCATACTTGTACTCTGCTGTAGTTCACCTAACAATATTTTCCCTTCCATTCACACAATTCAATCTGGTTAACTGTTCTGGCCTTAGATCCCTCAGTTACTTTAGATGGCATCTGGTGAAGTCGGATTGGAATTCACATTGCCTGACTTCAAAGTATGGACATTTTCGGACATGTTAAGCTTTTGGTGTGGTCAGTTTCTGGAGACAAAAATTGAATTTTGTCCTTGACATCCTGCTTATACTACTTGCAGAACCCAACTTGCAAGAGCATAGATTTACAACAATTCTCCCAAGTTCTCTATCCCTCAATATTTGGTCTTGGCTACCACATCTGCTAGGGCATATCCAGTGAACAGGCATCTATTATGTCCTGTCAGAGGAAGCCACTCCTTACAAGGATCTGGAATCTCTTTCCCCCCACTAGGCACATTCTGCTCTCTGGAGTCATACCCCACACATCTGCTATCTCTCTAAAGTGTCAGCAGTAAGCTGTTTGTGCCTCCTCCCTCTGGGAGGGCTCCAGGTTTCCCATCCCAATTCCTTTCACAGTTTCACACCATCAGTGGCATGTCAACCACATCCTATCAGAGAAAGACCATCCCAGCCATTTGTGTACACTTCAGACTCATTATTCATCAGGTCCTGCGTTCTAGATGCTGTGGCATCTCTGAGTGACATGAGCTTTTATTCCTTCCATAGCATTCTAGAACAACAGAATCAAACAAGTTAATAGAAACCAATGAACTTTAAGTGTTGTATTCTCAAATTCAGTTCTAACCCCACTTAGCCTTTGCAACTCTTCCCAGCTATTCTCTCTAAGGCCTTTCCTTACTCTTCTTAGACTCTAAAATTTGGGGCACAAATGGGCTTCAAAAAGTAAAAATTATCAAAACCAAAATATCACAGCTGGCCACCATTTTCTGAATACCTGGAAAAGACATTTGCATAATGATTAGAAGAAAAGAGTGTAGTTGATATATTGGATGCCCTTGGTGAGGTATTAAACATCCATCTTTAGCAGAAGGGAACAGGTGCTGTGTGATGAGAAGCCCCATGAGATTCTGCCCACCCTTTAACACAACTGCTTCCCATATCTCACTGACTATTAAACGTAGCATCCCGTACTTAGAGTCCATAGTACCATCAGTTATTCATCCCCAAAATGAGTACTTATATGTTCCTATTGCCTGTGCCCATGGGGATGGTAAACCATTCTGGAATGCTTTAGTTCATTTTAAAACTGTAAATACAATTCATAAAGATGCAGAATAAAATGAAGGAGCCTCAAACAAGTAGGAAAACCCAAATACTCATGTCAACACCAAGTGTAATAAAATTAAGACACACACTCTTTTAAGCAGCCACCAAAATATCTTCCAGATTCTTGAAGCTGGGGACCATGTTGGGTAAGAACAGAAAGTAGTACTCTCTATCTCAGAACTAGGGTCTGACATTTGTGGTGCTTCATAAAGAAAGGAGAGGTAAGAAAAAAAAATGATGATGATGATGATGATGATGATGATGATGATGATGATGATGCGGTAACTTGGAAAAGTAAATATGGGGAAGCTTTGACAAAACTAGAGAGAGATTGCAAAGTACATTATTGACATTTTATTTCGATCATTCAGCCAGGAAATATTTATAGAGATCTGTCATATGTGAGGAATGACACTGGACATTCAGAACTCAGATATAAAAGACCCCTTTATCTCCCTCAAGTTCTTCCAGCCCAGCAGGTCTCATGGGCAAGTATGACAGTGATGGTCAAGTGTGAATCTGTGGCAAGACACAGTTAGCTAAGGAGGCACTGAACAAAAGTGAACACAGGCAGCCTGAGAGGGCACGGGGGTGGAGAGCCTGTGAGGCCTTCAGAAGAGCTGCACAGAACAAGAAAGGGCTGCTCAATGTGATCAATGGGGAAGGGAAGTTCTTCTCAAGAGTGACAGTTCTGTTGCTCTAGACAACCCTGACTAACACAGCCTCTTTCTGATAACTAGAACTCCAGGTACTTTCTTATGTGAACCAATGGCTATTTTGTTTTGTTTTTGTATGCTGTTAATAAGTGTATTATATAGATATACCATTTCCTAGTTTGTACAATTATGGATAAAGCTGTGTGTATTTTTGCATTGAAAAGTTTTCAATTTAGATGGCTAAATAACAAAGAGTGGGAACATATGGTAAGGTTATGTTTATTTTTTTTTATAAGAAATTATAGTTACCTTTCCAGTTCTGTATTCATAACAAGGCCACTTGGCCATGTATGGATTTCTTTACTCCCTTATTTACCTAGTTCATAAGAAGGACCCAGCATGTATGGTAGGCCCAGCATAGGGAGCACTGTAGGGCAGGAGGGAAGCCATCTGCCTTCCTGAAGCTTGCAGATTTTTGGGAAAGCTGGCAGGCTTTGCAGAGAAGGAAGTGACTGAAGGAGTTTGACCATGCAACCATGCTGTGAGTCCACATGTGAGAAGCATCCATATTCATTGTCCCTCAGGTTGCCTTTTGATACTAAGGAAACATTAATAATCATTGTAAACTGAAACTGATATCTGAAAACCAACTACCCCAGGGACTTTGGGTTTAATCATCAAAACCCTCCCCTGAGTGAGAAGAACAAACCCCAGTGCAAGCCCATTACAGGTGGCTTGCTTGTTACCACAGCTGTCACTGATAGTGGCTGAAAGCAGGCAGAGCAGGTGTGTAATCTGAAAGTTAACAGTCCTAAAGTCACAGGTTAAGGATGAAACCCAGTTAGTAGACATTTATCTAGAATGAACCAATCCAAAATTTCCATTATAGAACAGCATGAAACCGGGCATGGTGGTCCAAAGTTCTAATCCCATCACTCATCACTTGGGAGGTGAAGACGAGAATCAGAAGTTTAAGGTCACACTTGGCTGCGTAGCTAATTGAAGTCACTCTGGCACCTCCAAGAGACCCCATTTATGGAGTCCTAAAGTCAATGTGTCCTTAGGGTTGCATTCCTTCTAGAGGATACCTGGGACATTTTGCTTCCTTGCTGTATCTCACTTCTAGAAGTCACCAATAAACCTTCACCCATCTCTCAGCCTGCTTCCTCTATTGCACATTAGAAAAAAGAGTTCTAAAATCATGATAAACATCTCCAAATAATCTAGTCATCTATATGGACATTTTTTTCTTGTAAACAGGGATTGATACTCAGCTAATCATGGGATTAGATCAATCTAATTAGTGCACAGCTATCAGGTAAAGGGCCCCCTTTTCACCAATCACATATTACGGTATAAATTTATATTTCTTGGTGCTGAAGATTAAACCTGGGCCCTCACACATGGTAAATGAGCATAATACCATATCACTGAGTGATATTCCCAGTGATTTTTTAAAAATCTGAAACGGCATCTCACTGAACTGCCCAATAAACCCCCAACCTCAACCTCCCAATTCAAACCTGTGTCCCTAGGTCCAGCTTGAGTTGTATTCTCAAGTGGCAATTTGAAAAGGGGCCTCGGATCATGGATGAAGACATCAGGGCTCAGAACTAAGAGCTTAAGACAAATAATGAGCTTTAAAAGAAATGAAGACAAAAACAAGATTGCCTTGAACTCCTGAAACTGACGTCCTATTGGGAATGGGAAGGCTTTCCACTCTGGAAATATCTTAGCAAAGAGAGACCGTTTTGCTCATGAACTAGCCACTCTCTGAAAAACAGCAGTCTGCACCCGCCTAATCAGAACTCAAGACCTCTGGCAGAGAGGCCCCAGAGACCAGAAGGCTTATATGTGGTCCAGCTGCATGGTAGAAATTGGTCCCAAACCACTTGGCCTAGTAAGTAACCCATCTGCTGCACAACACTCCCCTCCTATTTCATGTCACTGAGCGATTTTTTCCTCAGTCACAAATAAGAGCCACAAGTTAAAGACTGAGCAGACTAGACTCTCTGACATTTGGGAGATCTGGTGCTTATTAAATTGGGAGATTTAAAGTGACTATGATTTGTCCCTAATTTAGGGCACTGACAGACAAATCTTGGAGAGGGAGAATAGTAAGAAAAGGAATGGGGAGTATGAGTCTGTGGATGAGGCTATGGTTCAGTGGGTAAAGCCCTTTCCAGGCAAGTATGAGGACCTGAATATGAATTTACAAAACCCATGTAAACTAGGCATATGTGGTAGCACACATCAGTAATGTCAATGTCAATGCCCTATGGTGAGATAGAAATGGAGACAAGAGGATTTCTGGAAACTCATTGGCCAGCTGGCCTAGAACACAAAGTAGAAGTCCTGTCTCAAACTAGGTTTTAATGCATGTCCTAGGTTTTCCTCTGATTTCCACACACACCATAGCACACATGTGCCTGCATTAACAGATACATACCTACACACACACACACACACACACACACACACACACACTACATACAACACAACACACACATACGAGCATATGCATGCTTTCAGATTTGAGAGTGAGAAAGAGAAAGAATGAGATAGAGTATGTTGTGTCTGTGCAACATCCAAAATACAAGTACATCTGGAGTATCAGGGGAAAAAAAAGAGAGAAATGGATATCCAATATCAAATATATTAAAAGAAAATAGGTGGGTCTACTGGCCAAAGCACAGAAGTTTGACCATGTTGATACTACTCCATGTGTGGGTACAGTTAGGACATTCTTGTTTCTAAGAACCAAAGAATAGTTCATGTGTGAAGACAAACAAATAGGCCATCCCCCCATTCTTTGTTTTGGCATACAATCTCAGTTAGAAATATTTAATTACATTCTTAATACAGTTAAAATTGAATCTGCTAAGAATCTGGGGATTTGGCTCAATATTGCTTCATTGGCATGAAAACTGGAGTTCAGATCCTCATACTAACCTGGAAAAGGAAGAGGAGGAGGAGAGAAGACGAGGACAGCAGTAGAAGCCGAGAGGGTAGTACATACCAGTAATCCTTATGCTGCAGAGGTAGAAATAAGAGGGTCTGTGGGGCTTGGCAGCAAGCCAGTCTAACTGTATCAATGACTTACAGGTTCAGAGACCCTGTCTCAAGCAATAAGATAGAATGATTGAGAAAGACATCCACCCAATGGTGACCTCTGGTCTCCCTGTACATACACGTGCACACACAAACACGTACACACATACATACATCCTCCATATTCAAATTATATTTGTACCTACTATATGCCAGGTATGACCGAGTTATTTAGAATTTAAGAAGATGTTTCTAGAGATGCATATAAGTGAGCACTGTATGGTAGTGGAACAATTTTTCAATTCAAACAATTGTGCTTCAGAAACACCAATTGACTAAAACTCCAGAAGTGGACAGAAAAAAGCATTACTATGTGTCTACTGTGTCTATTTGCCTCTTATAACCAGCATCTTTCCTGATTATGTGAGAGTGACTGTCTTAGACACCAGGCTACGTAGTGAGCAAAACGCGAATATGCACATGAACTCTGTCCCCTGCCTAGCTCAGGTGGTAAGCTGTTCAATTCACTTATCCATCCTTTGGTTCAGATAACATTCAAGACAATGAGGGAAACCAAGCATACAGTAAGAAGTTCTGAATCTTCTCGAGTGTCTACCTATGAAATCTACAAGGAACTAGAAAGTTATAGACTGTGGTGCTACAGAGGGCTAGGAAGACACAACCAGAATGTCACAGTCCAAAACAGCAGCTAACACTGTTCTGCACACTATACATCATTTTGCAAAGTGGTGAGCTTCATGTCCTTGGAAGTATCAAGCAAAGGGAGGGTCCCAGTAGGCAATGTTTCCATCACAAAAAGATATGAAAGCTGAGGGAAGTAGACATCTATCTTTTTGACCCCTTCATTTATCCATACACCCATACATTTATACATCCATACATCCATCTATTCATCTCAACTGCAGGCAGCCTTCAACATTCCTGAGAACAAAGGAGGGGTCCTGGAGACTGGAATTTGAATAGCTGATTATATTCATGAAAATGGGGCCTATCTCAATGAAGTATCAAGCTGTATATCATGGTTATTGTTGAAGGAGAAATATTGTGAGAGAAGACATTGACATGATCAGAGGTGAGAAGATGGAGGACCCAAAGTCAACCAAAGTAATGGCAGGGAAGATGGAAATCTCTAGGTTCAGAACAAGTTCAGACTCAACTGAGATAGTTATCTCGGCCTAATCACTCTGGACTGTAGAGCTGGCCACCAGGGAGCCACGGTGTCTGCCTCCCCTCCTCACACATGGGGTTCCAACGCCTTTTCAGAGTAGACAGGGGAGGAGGGACGTTCCATCTGGGCCAGAAACAGTATCGGCACTTAAGAAGTACTTCATCTTAAAAGGGGGGACTGTTTTGCCCCTGTCAAACTGGTTAATTTGTCCCAAATGTTCAAAACCTCCTATTTTCCTGAAAGATTGGCTGTCTACAGAATCTGTGTTCAAACAGCAGGGCCAGTAGAGAGCTAAACCAAACACCTCCTCAGACTGGGCTGTCTGTGGGTATGACTAGAAAGTGTGCACTGAGAGAACATGAGTGATTTCTTCCCTTGTGGGCTGAGGAGAAGGAAGTGAGATACAGATCCAAGATGGCAGCCCACTGTCCAGGCAGGTCACAGAAAGCGAGGAAGAAATGCTTCAGGAGCTGAAGGCCAGTTGCAGTGTTCTCAAATCTACTTTCAGGGTCTATTTTAATTTAACCCGTGGAAGTCTCTGTGGTTTTACTGTACCAGGGGTTAGCAAGGTTCTGGTTGCAGAGTTAAATACTATTTCTCATTTAGTTCAGACAATTTTCATGTTCTCGCTCCAATAATCAAGTCCTCCTTTTGGGTTTGCTAACCTGTAATCAAAAATTGCCAGAATAGGGGGAATTTTTTCTGCTAAAACAATGAAAATAAGTCTGTTTTTTTCTTTTTTTAATCTGACAGCATTCCAAGGTTTGTTGAACCACACATGCACCACACACACACACACACACACACACACACAACAAAGAGCAGTGACTCCCATCTGTGAGCTGCCGTGTTTGTCAGGACATTTTCTCTTAGGATGCTGACAGCAACCAGGTTTCCCGGAGAAACTCCTCCATTTGACAAGCCAGGCTTCTATTTGTTCAGGATTAACCCAGAATAGAAACCAGAAAAGCACAGTTAATAGCTCAAATGCTATTTGCTTATTTGGTGGTAAAAAAAAATTACCAGTGTGAGGCAAGTATGAATGTGTACACGAGAAGGAAGCAGGTAGCTTGTGGGGCTCCACAGGGCAATGGAAAAAGTCCCAATGTGAGCACAAGCCCACATCTTCCAACCTATTGTGCTGCCTCAAGCCTAGTGGTCAGGATCGTTTCTTTTGCCCCCACCCCCAGCTTTATCCTTTTATCATTTTCAATGCAGTAGTAAAGTAGAACTGAAGTTACCTGCTTTTCCTAGCAATGACAGCATCAGACCTGCATGTGTGGGGCACATATCACATATCATATCTTAGGAAATTTTACTGTTGTACGTTGAACAAATATCTATTTTTGTTGTTAGTGCCTGAATGGAGTCTGTTTGCCCAGCCCCAGGAGGCAGAGGTCCCCTAGCACAGCCCTGGTTCCTCTGTGGCACAGAGGCATATCAGATGGAATGCTGTCCCCTCACAACATTCCTTCTGATCACTGAACCGGGATATGCAGCAGGGCAAAAGCATCCAAAATATTTTCAGATTTATAAACCTGCCTAGAGCAAGTGTCTGTCTTCCCAGCGCCTATGTGTGCATGCCAACAGTTCTTTATCCTAGCAGTTCTTTCTCTCTGATTGGCTAAAACCAACGTATCCATGAATGAACTGACAGAGACATCAACAAGTGCTCGTGCGGGGATGTAACTCAGTTGCTAGAGTGCTTGCCTGCCATGCACAAGGCCTTGGATTCAATCCCCAGTACCACATACATGGGGCAGGTGGTATATGCCTGTAATAATAGTACTCCAGAGGTAGATGCAAGAGGATAAGGAATTGGTCAAGGTCATTCTTGGCTACACGATGAGTTTGAGGCCAGTGTAGTAGATATAAAATCCTGTCTCACAAAGAAAAACACAAGTGTCCAAGAGATTGTTATTGGGTTTTTCTTCATAGTGGTAGGATCATTTCTGAGACATCTGCAAGTGTGTATTATAATCAACCCTACAGTGGGGGTGGCTTTCAGTCCTACCTGGGATGTACATGGGCCATGGTTACAGGTTATAGGGATGGGTAGGGCCTGGTTTCTGCTGCAGGATCACAGGCCAGAAGGACAACATGTCACAAAGCAGGTTCACTGAGCTCTGCCTCTGGGATGGGTGTGCACCAAGTATCCCCTATATAATGATGATGATGCAAAAAGGACCTTGCTTACCATCTGGTGCTATGTCAGAGCTAACTTCTTTGTGCTCTTGACAAGCGCACAAGTATGATGGGTATTTTATACTATGAAAATTAATGGGCAGCAGAAAGACAGTATGGAGAATAAGGAAACTGCTATTTTTATAATTTTTTCTGATTTTTTTGTGATTGTTTTCATAAACAATAAGTCTGTGCCAAATTAAAAAAATCTTTTAAAGGAAATAATTAAGGGAGTTCCTGTAAAAGTGAGTCTCGATTGGCAGGGTAATGCACACCTGTAATTAGCACCAGCACTTGGTAGACTGAGGCAGGAGGACCATGAAGTTGAGACCAGCATGGGCTATATGAAGAGGCCTGTGTCTACAATGATAAAAGCAAGCCTCTTTCTCTGTGCCCCAAACACTCAGGTCCTGATAGTGTTAATTCTTAAGTTGGAGGCCATAACATCTGGCCTTGATTTACTTATCTGAGGTCCACGTGTTCAGCTTTTCTCTAAGACATGAGATAGCTCTGTACAAATATAGTGATAATCCATTCTTTCTTCACTGTACTGGTTAGTTTCCATCACCAGCTAGACACAACCCAGACTCGTTTTAAAAGAGAGTCCCAATGAGGTACTATCTAGATCAGGTTGGCCAGTGGATATGTCTATGGCCAGTGTGTACGTCTATGGTTAGTGGGTGTGTCTATGGCCAATGTGTATGTTTATGGCAGATTATCCCGATTAAGCTAACTGATGTTGGAAGAAACATCTCACTGTTAGGTGCATCTTCCCTGGGTCTGGGTTCTGGGAAGAGAAAGTGTTCAGAAATGGAGAGATGGCTCAGCTGGTGATGAGCACTTGCTGCTCTTTCAGAGGACCTGAGTTCTGTGTACAGAACCATGTTGGAAAGTTCAAAACCACCTCTAACTCCAGCTCCAGGGGATCAAATGTCCTCTTGTGGTCTCCATGAACAACCACACACATGTGACACAAAGACACACACAGACATACACACACAGAGAGACAGACACAAATACATAAATAAAAAGAAAAAACATTTTATTTTTTGTATAGTAAGAGTGGAGAGAGAAGTGGACAGCAAGCATGCATACGTTCATTGCTTTCTTTTCTCAATTGTTTTAAGTTCCTGCCCACTTGAGCTCCTACTTTGATGGGTTGTGACCTAAAATTATAAGCTGGAATAAATCATTTCTCCACCAAGTTGTTTTTGTCTGGACATTTTATCACAGTAATGGGAACAAAAGCAGGTTCACTTAGCTACATTTGAGTTATCCAGAGAAGCAACAGGGGTTTTTAATTGAGGGAACTCACAAACAGGTCTCCATGGGATCATTTCTTTCTGTGCTTTGTGATTCATAATTCAGAATATCAGGAACAATAACACTTGCTGGCCACTTAAGGCGAGGAGACTAAGAAAGCATCTCCCATTAATGTCCCATGGAAGCAAGAAAAAAAGGCAGGAAAATGAGGATGGTGATTCTGGAAAAACAAGACTAAATGCTGGACAGCACCACAAGCAGGTGTCCATGCCCAGAGGAATGTGTATTTTAACACAGACTCTCCCCAACTCTGTATGCCTCTTTGCCAAGGGATCTGAGAACCACCCTGAGAAAGGTAGACAGATGACAGTTATGACATGAAGCAGACATGATTTGTCTTCTAAAAAAAGCAAAAAATGTAACAGGAGCTCAACGAGGAGAGAGACAGGCTCTAACCACAGAGTGAAGAGAAGGCTCTATGGAAAAGTGGCTGTAAGCTGGGTCCTGAAATAGAGGTAGGATTTCAGTGGGTGGAGAATGGCCATACGAGGAGTTCTGCATTCAGAGTTTCCCTTTGGAAAAATAAATCAGAACAGACAAGGAGAGGAACTGGAGTGACCCAGTGTGGGTCATGGGCAGGGATGGAGTAAATAGCAGTGCAGGGCAGGGAGAAGAGAGCTGCCTCAGCATCCTACAAGGTGGCCCTGGGGACAATCTGCAGACCATTTAATCAAGTTTGGCCAAGGTTCCCCTGGTTCAGCAGCCTTCTGGGGTGTTCCAGTTTCATTCTATTGCTGTAACAAGAAATTCTGACCAAAGCAACTTATGGAAAGAAAGGCTTTATGTCATCTTGCAGGTTGGTCTACCATCCAGTGAAGCCAAGGAAGGATGGAACCTAAGACAAGACTGAAGCGGAAACCATGGAGGACTGTTTCTTACTGCCTCACTCACTGACTTTCTTATGCAGCCCAGGACCACCTGCCTAGGGATGGTACTGCTCATAGACGGACATTCCTCCATCATGTAGCCATTGGGGCGGTGCCCCACCGACATGCCCATAGGCCAATCAGACCAAGGCAATGTCTCAGTAGGTTCCCTCTTCCCAGATGTCTCTTGACTGTGCCAAGTAGATAATAAATGCTAACCAGCGCATAGGGTTCCTTTATGGGCACATGTCAATCTTGCAGACTGAGAATTTGAGCTGGGCACAGGGAAATGAAGAAGGAGCCTGGAGGGGTATGTCTGGGCAGGAGTAATAGAAACCTGGTTGCCTCAAGGCTGCAAAGCTGGTGGGACCTGGTAAAGATGGCTAGACCCTATCTCAACAAAAAACAGGACAACACCTGAACTTGCCCTCTGACCTCTACAGTGTCAGCACACACACATGAACCTAAACACATACATGGGGCTCACATGGGGATCTTCATAAAGATACACAAGTACAAACATGTACATCAATATCTTTAAAAAAAAAAAAAAACACCACTCATGAAGAGCATCTTGTGTTAGCCAACTACAGAATCAGGAAGGTCCAGGCCACTGTCTCAGCAGCTCTGCTGTGTGAGCCTGTGCAAGCTGCTGAACTGCTTCGACCCTTGGGAGCTTTATTTCTAGAAGTGCTGTGCTGGCCTTGCTTCTTCCAAAGCTCATGCTGGGGCTTCAGAATAATGTGTATAAGGTGTGAGCACATGTCTTCATGCAGATGGTCCTATGGATGTCCAAATAGAAAGAATTTTTTGCTTTATCTCCTTGGCAATGGGTATGGAAATCCAGACAGCATCACCTCCTCTCTAGGCAATGTAGGCTGGGTAAAGCAGACGGACATGGGTCATGTCAGTGGTGCTACTCAGGGGATGTTTATTACTCCCTGCCATCTGGTCCCATAAAAAGCTTTGGTTTCTGATTCTTCCAATCAGCTTTTATCCTGTGAATTAGCCCACACATTTCTGGCAAATTCTTTATGGGCTAATACCCAGAGAACTCTCAGTGACTTACAGTTAAAACGTACCAATGGATTCTGACTTAGTTCATGTTACCATGATTAATATGTCTGTGTCCTTAATACTGACTATAATTATTAAATACTGTTATATTATACTTCAGAAGAATGCTGGCACCAGGACCCTAGGTTTTCTGCTGAAAGTACTAGGTAGGACTTTATACATGTTGAGATGCCAGATTTCCCTTGTTCCTGCGGACATACCATATGCTTCATGGAAAAGGCACATGAAGAAACTTGTGACTGAGATCCTGGCCTAGAGAATATCCAGCTGCATCTGTTTTCCTGTGTGCCACAGTGGATGTTGTGGAAAATACTGAGCCTGGATGTCCATCTCTAACAGCTTTTCTCAGGGGTGTGTAACTAGGAGTCTGAAGCGTAGAAATAAAAAGGCTGCACCTGGAGAGGTCCTTGGGACTCCAATAATTGTCCTATGCTTCTGAAACAGATGTCCCATATCTCCTCCATTAACTCAGACCAAGATGTGATTATAAGATGTCAATAGTATAGGTGAGGAGCTCAAGACCCAAACGGAGGAGACCCTCCATTGTTCAGGCTCACATGGTCAATAGAAAGCAGACCGCTCCTGGAACCAAGCATCTTGCTTTCCCAAACCATGTGAAAGAAGAAAGAATCAAGTGAGAAGTGAAAAAAGAGCAGTGGCTTTTGTTTGAAATAAACTGTGACTCCTCAGCCCAACCCTTGGATATAGTCTCCTATTTCTGAGCTACTCTGAGGAACCGGACTCCATTCTCTGAATGTTGTTTTTCTCTGAATGGGCATTTTTCCCCATTCAAATTCTTCCTCCTAGCTGAGGAAGAACAATGGCATAAGCCTAGCTCAATGGCATTTAAACTTGACATCTATTCCTCAAGCCCTGATGACTAACCCAACATAGGACTTCAGTAGTTCCTGCGGTGTCTCAAGATGACTTTGGTAATTGCCCTGCTTTGGGTTTGAAATTTTTCTCATGGAATTGTGTTTTGGATTCTTATTCTCTGACTGGTGATGAGACTTTTGGAACCTGTGATAACTTTAGGAGGTGGGTCCTAGCTGGCTAGTGTTTAAAAGTGGTATCTCTGCCTCTGTGTCTGGCCTCCATCCCTGCTTTTTGGTCCACTGTAATGCGAGGGGCCTCTTCCATAGACTCAGTCTCCAAGTACTCTCTGGTCATGCCTTTCTTGCCATGGTGATTTGAAATGAGGAGCCAAGATAATTCCTTTCTTCTTTCAGTTGACCCACCATGTACTGAAGTCAGAGAGACACAGAAGTAACTAATAAATAATAGAAATCTAAATCATCCAAAAATAATTTTGTCATGTCTGCATTGGCTAGGAGATCTGAAACGAGGCCTTAAAATTTCTACACAGGTAACAGTCATGTGGCTCCCCTCTCAACTGCAGCCATCATTGACTAAAAAGTGCAGCCATCTTCTTAGTTCGTAAATATGCTGATAACATAGTACTAGCATACCAACACTTTTTAAAATGTTTTATTCTATGCATTTAAATAATTTTATATCACATATCAATTTTCTCTTAAGCTTACCACTTATCCAGTGTGTCATTTAAGCATTTAAGCAAACTATATAGTGTTTATCCAGTAAGTCACATATCTGCCCCTTTATCACAGACCGTTTTGATTAACTTCTTGAATAATTTAGTAATGTAAGCATTTTATTTCTCTTTTAATTCTTATAGAGAAAATGGAAGGGTCGTGTATTGTACTCCTATATTGTCAGATTGTGATTATTTTACTTTCTTGTTCCCAGCCTTGGGAAATGTCACTGAAGATGAGGGGCATTTGGCGATTGCTCTATGAAACCTAACAGGCCACTTTATAAGCTTTTATTTACTCTTGTGGTTTAACTTGAGCTCATGTTCTCCTTCTGACTATATTTCTTCTTTGGA